>JACSVZ010000011.1:6310162-7510162 GCA_014706295.1 Lycocorax pyrrhopterus obiensis | reverse complement strand
TCCCTCCTGAGTATGTGAGTTCAAAAGGAAATATTAATAAATGCATATACTGGAGAGGGCAGGACCTATTCTGCAGTTCTGCAAAATGAGAAATAAAGGGAGATCTATCAGTTCCTGAGAAGGAATGTATTGGGAAGAACTCTAATGTTATACGCCATTTATTAGGCATCATACAAATAACCCTTCTTTTAAGCAAACTGTGCTGATGTTCCCTGGACCAAATGCTGAGGAGGAGGGTGGCTGAAATAAATTTTAAAGTTCTGAAGGTAAAATGTATAGACTAGGATCTACTCAGACAAGATGGTGAGTGGGATGGACAGAGCTTTTGCTGTGATTTGGGACAGAATTTAGCTTAAAGCAAAATGCAGTGTGGTGTGTGTGGCCATGCTGACACATAGGTGATCCCAATGCCCGGGTTCTCTCTGTTCCTACACTATGTTGCTCTTGAAAGCAAAGTGGAAGAAGAAAGTAGGTGTGGTTCCACCATCTTTTAACCAGTCTATCCCTTAGGGTCAACCAAACCAGTGGTAGGGACTTCTGCTGTGTGACCTTTCCCTGATACATAAACTGGAATTGCAACTTCCTATGCAAACTTCCATCCCTGTGCACCTGCATAACATTTCTGTCCGTGTCAGTGGGCTTTGACCCACCCATGCTCTGCATACTGACCTTTTACACAAGCTGAGCATAAAGAAATTAAAGGAGCCTGTGTATTCAGCTTTTCTGGCCCATGGCCTGTGTCAAGATAAGTTTAATGGCTGCAGCATGCTAAGCTCAGGCTCTCTGAGGGGAGTGCAGTGCCAGCAGGGGAAGAATGGTGGAAACCATAACGCAGCACCTGAAGCACAGTTGGCATATATATTTCAAGAGAAATTAAAGGTGCTCTGGCAACATCTGGAAATCCTAAAATCTCTGAAAAATAAATCTAATTAAACTCTAGGCTTTAAGCTTCCTCTGCAGTGGCCTGTAGAAGCACAGAGTGTTAAAGATAGCAGACATTCTCATCATTCTCATTTTTATCCTGTGTGTATCACATTATACAGCTGTCTGCAGTTGGTGATACGAGCAGAATGTATTGAATATATTTACTTATGAAGCATTTTATGTTAATGTGTTCAATCTCATCACTAACTTTTAGCTTCTATTGTCTTCATACTTGCTGGAAAGTATTTAATATCCAGGTTGATAAATATCATTGTTCTCCTTAAATCCTGATTCGCAATACATTATCTTGATGGTGTAATAACCTAGATTAGGACTTGATATTTACTCTGCTTCTCTTTCCAATTAAATGAGTTTTATAAGATCCTGCCCTCTTTCACCCGCTGCTCAAGTTGTCAGCTTTCTCACCACTGTCCAGTTTCTAGTGAAGCGGTGAAGGTAGGATTTTTTCTTGTTGTATTTGTGACAGTAAGTGATCAGATGGCACAAATGCTTAAATTCCAATCCAGTCCAGAGGCTGGACTTGATTGGTTTCACTGCTCATAGAGTGCATGTTTGTTGGTAATCAGTTTTCTAGTCATACCACTGAAATATCCAATCTTAGTTGTACTAAGTGTAGAAGTATAGCTAATATAACTTGCAAGTTACTATATAGTGTAACAGCTCAACCCTTCTTTCTTAATGGACCTAGCCTTGCCAGGGCTAAATCTTCACTAATGATGTAATCTTTGCTAATGAGGCTTCAAAAATACCTAGCCAAATGGTGCAAGATCTTACATAAATAATAGTGAATAATCCGAGGTAGCTAGCAGTTCATTATGGTGTGGCAGGAGCTTGATGGAGTGCTGACAAATGGGTTGCAAAAATGACAGACAATGTTTCCAGAAAACGTGAAGTGGTGACATTGTTTTCCATTGTGGATTTGACTCAGAAGATTGGAACTTGACTTCTGGCCTTCATATCCAACACTTGTTGGCAGCATATCACTGTGTAAATAAACCTATTTAGTTCTTTTATTATGGTTAGTTTCCCAGATCACGTCAAAGTACATGAAATACATTTTAAAATTAAATTACCTTTTATCTTGAACATTTTTATTGTTATTATTTCGATATTCTTCAGTCTGACATGTAAAACGTAGAAAAAAGCTTTTGATATTGTAATATTTGGGTTAAACAAACCCTTGTACTTTCTGTGGGAAACAATGGGAAAGGTTATCTGTATCATAACACAGCTGAATATTTCTGCTTTGTACGATGCTGTGAGATTAGGTGTTCCTCCATGGCAGACTTGGATCTATCCTGGCTTACAGTTTGAACCCTTGACACCCCCTGCCCCTTGAGAAAAGGAAAAATACAGGAGACATACAAGTTGTATTTTCGGGGAAAATCAGAACTATGAGAAGTGATTCAGAGATTTTGATGAGAGGTGGGCAGAGCAAGTTCACTTGTAGGCATTTTTTGTACTCTGGATTGTAATAAAAATGTTGGCAATCTTGTAAGTTTCTACTATGGAGCGATATATTAATTACAGGATATGAGATGTTCACATATCGCTTGACTACTGAGAGAGAGAGAAGGATGTTGATTATAACAAATCAATGCAGACAGTTAAATAAAGAGGATAGCTAGGAATATAATGCTCACAAAGTCTTTGTCAGAATAGATGCTGCCCCCACGCTCCCTTGAAGGCTTAAGAGAGGATGCTTTTTATTCCTGTATGGGAAATCTCTGACTTATATTTAAAGATTGATGTTATGGCCATAGTGTGCAGGATGAATTTGTTGGTATGACAGACATGTTCTTTGAAACACCATTGAGTTGTTATCCAAGAAGTTACTCATTTGTATTGTGAGCTGTCCCATTGTTCCACAGTGGAATCAGAAAGCCCTGGATCTGTTAAAATGGAGAATCTGCTCACTAGAGTGGGAAGTGATTACATTTACCATAATCTCATCTTCCTGTGTGAGCTATGTAAAACATTCCCTCCATCCCCCGTGATTAATTTGCAGATGTGCAATATAATTTACGTCTCTAATAATGACATTATTTCAGATCTTACTGTGGATGAAATTAGATTGTGGTCACTGGAAAGGAGACCACATTCAGGTTATATGAAGTCCAAAACCTTATTATTTAATCATTTGTAAGTTCTTCAATTGTGTTTTTAAAGGTATTACTTTCTCATTTAAGTTATGCTCTAGGCAAGAGGTGCAGATGCTCTCACTGCTCTCTGTTCCTCAAGAGATGAACCTAATGCAGATTTGCATCACCTTGAACAGAGGCCTTAGACCAGGCACTCTCTCTATTCTGTCCTGTAGCATGTCTTGCTTCAGTTTAGAAAGTCCTTTCTGACTGTGTAGATTCTCATACACAAGTCTCCAAACTGGAACTTGCCATATTAAGGTTAGTCAGGTAAAGTGAATACCTGGATGTTCTTCATGATGTTCAGTTCCTGCTGTGATATCCAGATATATGTGTCAATTGTCCTTTCTATTTCTTCACAAGTTCTCCTTGTTTCACTTTTATTTAGTCAGGCTCTTCAGTAAAATGCTGAGGAAGAGAAGAAATACATGATGGATTATGCAGTAACTGAGTGAATTAATTCATAGCCACTTAAACATATGGCTTTAAATTATATTATTCCCTTTCTTATCCTTTATTTCATTCCTGTAGAGAATTAAGAGTATGTGCACAGTTAATCAATTAAATTACAGGTAGCAATCTCTTTCCAGTTGAGAAATTCAAAGGCTTGAGCAATTAGTCTGCCTGTTAGGCTCAAATCACGAAAGCTATGGAGACTCTGACACAGGCTTTGTTAGAAATTCTCCAGAAAATGGAAAAGGTTTGAAGCAGTCACCTTGCCCATGTTTCACTAAAGGAATATAATACAATACCATTTTTCCTGAGGACTGTCAACAAGTACCAGGGGAGTTCCTTGAAGATCTGATGCCTGACAAATTGCACCTGTGTTGATGGAGGACAAACGGGGTCAATGCCCAAAACTACTGAGAAAAATTGTAAAACAGCTTAACAATTTCAGCCCTCCTCTACCAACTATTGAAACCTATGGGAGATATTTTATGAATTATAGCTCAGAATGCTGGCAGATACGCACAAAAGAATTATGGCAATAGTTTCCACTCCCTCCATGAAACTGTAAATAGGATGCAGAGTATCCATGCACTCTACCAATGCACTACTATCAGAGGGACACAACTATTAATTTTAAATGCATTGAATGAATTAGCTTGGGAGATCCAACTGGCTATAGCTCAGCTCTTCGTGTTCAGTCCCTAAATCTTTCTGCTTGTCTGGTGTGTAGACAGTAAAGGGCTGTGCTCCCACAGCACAAAGAGTGCAAATCTTTCCTGCCATTCACATAATTCTAATAGCATGGGAATTTGGGGGCCTATTGTAAGTTTTAGAATCTTTTATAAGTTACATACATTCTTCATGTATGTAACCCTGTTTATACAGAAGCATGAGGCATATGAAGGTCTGCTTCTTAAAAGATGAAACTCGGGCTAAGACTTTCAGGAAATGGGCAAGGTCTCACAGTTTCTTCATGAGGCCAGAGATACATCAGAAGAAATATCCTAATCTTTTCCCAAAACAGAGAGAGATCTTCCTGCTAAAACGGGTCTCTCTTAAGGTCTCTCTTTCCTACACCAAGCGTGAAAATTACTCCTTCCAGCCAGCCCAGGAATACAATGAAGGCAGCAGATATTCTTCTGTGTCTCTGAATAGAAAGTAACAAAGAGGAAATGGTAGAACCCACAGGAAACAGAAGCCTTATCTTAGTAAAAAACAGTGGAGAAGACCCAGTAAGGTTTCTCTGTAAGTGATGTTATGTGGCTGATGTGGGTACCTCATGAAAAATGGAGAGTGTATAAGTGAATCTGTGTGTAAGCCAGTGGTGATGCCAGGGGATTCCTCTGATTGAACTTGTAGCTGTCAAATGTGAAATGTTTTCCAAAACTGCACTGAGGATTGATTCTTAGTACTATAATTCAGGATTTCTCAACAAATACAGTAGGTCAGGAAGAAAAAAAAAAAAAAAGCTGTATTTCTAAGTTTCTATATCTGTGCTTCATAGTAAATGAACATGAATGAACATAGTAAATGTTCATATATATGAACATTCTGATGCTTCTCTCTGCTGACGCCTGTCTTGCTAAAGTTGGGATTTTGTTCCTAGACAATGACTTTGAGAACATAGTCCCTTTCTGAGATCATATGCTTCTGTTCTGCATATTGCACCAAGCAAACAAACCATGCTCCTCCTTAGGTCCATTCACAGCCCCTCCGTTAATGTCTGTCAGCTCTCAGTGGTACTGAATGGTTAAATCCTTTTTCCAATAACCTCAACACAGTAGGATCGATGCCTTTTTAGTTACTCAATTCAAATGTTTATGTTTTTCTTATGCCCCTCCTCATGCTTTGAATGAGGGTTTGCAAACCTGCAAAACTATTGTTTTCATTCGAATCCCAGCAAACCTTTTGTCCCGTTTTTTTTTGTCATGCCTACAGAACAAAAGATAAATATTAGGATGTCACATACTATACTACTTCCTATATTGCTTGCTTTTTTGGTCCTGCCACTTTCTTGTGTCTGTATTCTCTTTTCACTCTCCCATCTTATACAAAAGCATATGTAGGACATGAAGTGTCCTCCTAACTTTATATTCATTGAACAACTGGCACACTGAAGCCCTGGCATGTGATTAGGATCCATAGGCATGGTGCATTTAATAAACAAAGCATTGCCTATCTAATTTAGGCTGGTGCAAAACTGGAATTGATACTGTTAAAGCTACCTAAAGGGATCTATGATCAAAGACATCTGAAAATCCAACTGCATATTTCTACCTAATATATTTTAGTGTTTTGTAATTTGAAGAAGTGTCCAGTAGCAGTCTGTATAGTAGAAAGAACTAAATTCAGTCTTCCATCACAAAAACTGAGGGCTGTGTGGGCTGAGTATGTGTATCTTAGTCAGGGGGTTTTCTTGTAGGTAACTTCTGTGACATCAGAAGGATAAGTGTCCATCAGTGTTCTATTGTCCTGGTTGTTCAGAAGGGTTATTCCATGAATTATGGTCATAAAGAATTGGATTTTTCATAGTCCTTTTATAGGTACTGCGAGGAGAGCAAATCAAACATATCAATATCTTTATTTTAACACACACACAGAGACAAAAATTACAATTGGGAAGTGCAGTGGCTATTCCAACTTCCCCCAGATTCCACACAGATTCTTCTAATGGAAATAGAGACATAGGATCTCAGGCCCTATTTTGCTTTTCTTGTTAATTGTCTGAATTTGGGGTATCCTAGAATATGGAAGACTGGTAATGTTTTATTAAATATGTGCAAAAGGAGACGTATCAGCATTCCCAGGTTACGCTTCTCTAGATGAAACTTGGTAGACTGCTAAAATAGTGTAATGCATACATTACTCATAGTTTATGTTGTAGATAACATAATCCTTTTGATGTAGGAAATAACATCTGTCAGATCTCCAAAACAGCAAATGATATTTTTTTAGATTAGCCTTGTAACTTGTCTGTATGAGTAATATGTATTACAGCACTTGGTCTAAGCTAGTGTCTGCTGGTGAACCAAAAAAACCCCATCATACAGCAACTAATTTGAAAGGCAGAGAAACCAGAATTTCTTTGCCTACTGGCTGAAATTAGTTAGTTGTTTAGTGTTTTAACTGTGTTGAGTCAGATCACATCTTTACATCTTGATGTCACTGCAACTGCAGTTCAAAACTCAAAGTAAAAACATGAAAAACTGGGAATGGCTTAGAAAAGGGTCTCACACCAAGAATTGGTTGCTTTTTCCTCCATCAGCACAAGAGATGCAATTGATAACCTCCCTGCCTAATTTGTATTGGTAATGTGTAGAGATTTATCTCCTTCCAAGGATACAGTCCTGTCACCACCCTCTTTGGGGTAAGAGGGTTTTGGGGACAGTATTTTAAACATGGTTATGGGCTTGAAAGATACAAGCTTAGGCTGCTGGGACCATATATTTAGTGGTACTGACATAAACAGGTACCTCCCCACCACCCTGTTCCTACTTGTGTTGGTTTTAGTTTATAAAATCATGTTGAAAGAGGTTTTGCACAGTAAGAAGGGTTTTGTTATGGTTTCATTAAGCACCACATTATAACAAAGTTACAGAACTAGAAAGCTACAAAGATAAATGAAATTTAAAATAGTTTGTGAGGATTTATGATAAGCATGTACACAGTTCAGAGGGCCTCTGGCACTAATAAGCCCCAGTGTCTATCCTCTAACTAGATTAAATTCATTTCCATTAGAATTCAGCAGATGCAGCAGCCAGGGGTTGTTTTTCATTCCCAGGGGGTACCTTCTCCTTGATGGAAACTCCAGACACCCTTTTGCTTTTCAATGTCTAATTGGTAGACAGCAATCAGGAAGGTGACAATAAAACTGAGAGCTTATGGTAAACACCAGTTAAAAAAGGAGGAAAAAGGTGAAGAGTGGACATGGCTTAAAGTAGTTTCTTAATGGACTTCACAACTAAAAAGAAAAAGGAAGATTTGCAACTGTGAAAAACACAATGCCCAGTTCAAAAATCTGAACCTGAATGGTGGAATAAAACAATTGAAGAGAGAGAAGCCATTGTGGTCAAAATGAAATTGGAAAGGAGGAGAGGTGCAGATTTAGTAATTGGAATCAAGCAGTTCATTCCTGTTTTCCAGGAATATGCTAAAATTTATCTCTGCCTCAAAAAAAAACCCCAAAATTTTGGATGCAGCCCTGTAGGAACTGTACAGTCAGCAATGAGGAGAAATTTGATAGGGTCATAGCTGGATTTTCTGAATGAGCTCTAATTCCTCGCTAAAAGCAGTTTTACAGCTGCTTTGATGTGCAGCTGGGGAAGATTCTGCTTTGGTTAGTTACCAGGATAGGTCACATTCCAGCCCTTCCCATTGTAATACTCTTCTAAGGACCATTTATTGGAAGCTCATGGATGAAATTTATTGATTGTGAAAATTATTATCTATGATGTGATGACTAAAGGGACATGTTTGTTGAAACTATTGGAGTCACTTTGAGAATTGTCCCTGAATAGCGTAGTTTAGAATACATACAGAGAGGATTGATTTTATTGCCATGGCAGTAGATTTCCCTGCCACCCATCCAAACTTTCTGAATGTGTAGGATGGCCAACAGCAAGAATAGCTCTGCAGCAAGAAATTCCCATGTCCTGGACCTTAAGCTCTTCTAAACAAACCAGGGATTTTTGCATTAGCACTCTTTTCAGAATTTTTAAGGAAGCATATGTTACAACAATATATTAAGAAATAGGAAGATTGAGACTGTGCAGATCTCTGCTTGATATGATATAGCTTCAGTGGCATATTATTCAGGATAAGAAGATGGCATTATTGCAGGTTTCCCTGGCACTGTATATAAGGCCAAGCAGGCAGACAGGGCTGTAGTATTTTTTCATGTCTTAAAGTGCCTCCCTGGGGTGTGCCTGTTGGAATCCAATCCTGTCTGCAGGATCCCTGTGGTAACAAATGCACTGTGCAGTGCTTCGCCTTATCCCCGCTGGGCCAGCCAGGACAGAACCTGCTCCATAATTATGAAAAAGGATGTGTGTTTCACTGTGCAGATGTTCAAATGATGTACTTGCTCTCTTCCATTTAGAGAGAAATAAACTTTTTAGCAGTATCACAGTGAACACAGGCGCAGCTTGCAAAGGATTTCTGTTTAATATCTTATTGAATGTTGTTACCATGTCACCCAAAAATACTTTGGAAGATGATATCTTTATGCAGCTGACAAGCTATAAATTTTCTCTCAGGCAGCTCTGCAAATGTGTGATCTTCCCAAGAGCTTTTCATTTTAAGCAAATGTGCAAAATAATCAAAAGAAGTATGGATTTATTTGTAACTACGTTAGAGATTTTACATTCAATTTTGGGCTTACTTTGGTGTAAATGCCTAATCTTTAATGAATCAAGTCTAATAATTTTACAAAAGCCTTTCACCTTGGCCAGGGAGCTGTCCTCTCCAGACAACTGAGAGAAAAAAACCCATCCCCAAAACCCAAACCAACAAGAAATAACAGGAATTAAATACCCAACATTTTCAGTAGGGAAAACTATGGTGACATTATTGATGGTTAGTGTCACCATTCTAATTAGGATGGTGAACCTTTTCTTGTCATATTACAGTATTTTAATCATGCTGTTGCAAACCAGACTGTTTTAATTATTTTTTTCCCTTTTTCTTACAACACTGTTAAAACAGCCTTGTTGAATAAAAAGAAGCCTGTGCCTCAAAAGCTTTCCAGTGTAGCACCAGCAATCTTTAGGGAGGCTGGAAACAGAGGTGCCACAATGGTAAATGATATGACAGTTGGAAGGAAAAAATATGTGTGCAGTATGAATTAGGCATTTATATCAAAGAACATTATAATGCCTCGAGCTTTCTCTGTACTCAGGTGTGAAAAACAGAATGTTATCTCTTGTAATTTTCCCCCTTCTCTGGTAAATCAGAAGTGTCGGGGATAATGCATGTAATCAGATTTCTTTGAGGCCGACAGCTTCTTCAGTGCTTCACCCACTCTGATTTTATTATCCTCATTACACTCTGTGGTGTCTGCTGGGACTATCTCCCAGTAAAATTAACAGGAATGTTGAATGGCAAAGGATATCTGACAATAAATATCCTTACTTTGCTCTGTTCCCAAAACACCTAATGTAAGGTGTTATATTTATCCAGTACATGATTTGCTGATATATTTCTGATGACAAGTCTTTGACATTGATAATGCTTTTAAAACCTATTTTAAACAGAAATAGGAATGGGAATAAAGTTGGCCCTTACTGTACTGTGTGATCTTGCTGCATTTGTATCTTGGTAACCATGAGAACTTTGCTGAAAAATTACTAACAGGAAAATTCAAAACTCTCCAATCACCCTTCAATGAAAGCTGAATGCAAACCTTTCTTCTTTGTCCAGGCTTCCCCGTGGTAGTGCTCCCATTCTTACTGATTCATGCAGAAAATGAAAACCAGGAGACTTTTTGTCCCTGTTTGTATGGATAGAGGAAGAAAAGAGGAGAAAGAGTGGAAGCATGACCATTTTCTTTGGAGGTGTTCTCAAAATGCTCCTTTTCTGGCAAATGTTTGTTCCTGTGCTCAGTCACGGGCCTGAGTACAGTCAGTAAGTAAAGGCTGAACAGGAGAACAATGAAACATTTATGTGTACTGAGAGAGCTAGAACCAGTAGGAGCTGGTAGACGTGGCAGGATCTGAGCAAGGTGTTAATCATGTGCCTTGGGAGATTGGTTGCAAGTACAGAAAAGAGGGATTAGTGCATGTTTTCTCATCAGAAAACTTGAAGAGAAGCCATTGGCCTCTGTCAGAGGTATTTCACAAAAGCAAAAATGGGATTTGTAAGCAAGGAAAACGATGACACTTCCTTTTTCTCTCCAGTATGTTCATGGCATATTTCATAAATAGGCTTATGACAAAGACATACCTAAATCCTATACAGGTCTCTCATTTTAGGAAGGCTCAAAATGTTGGCTCTTTGCCTGAACAATGAGTAACAGTATAATGAAACAACCTGTAAGAATTTAGAGAAAAACTACCTTTAATGTGCTTGGTATGGGACTATACCTCAGCAAACTAACTTATTTGTGCCAGCTACAGGTGTTTCCATACACTGTTTGCTGTTTGTTTCTGTATTAAGCTAAAGATCTGTTGAGTCTGGTACAGGACTTTTTATATAATGTTTAGGCTTTAGCTGGCACCTGATTATTTGTATATAGAGATCATCTGTCAAAGTAATTCACATCTGGTAACAGTCCCAGACTTAAAACAAAACAACAACAAAAAAACATCCACCAAAAAAACAACCTGTTTAATGGATGACTTATTACTTTCTATTGTTTCTAATTACATACGGCTTGCCAGTATTGTTGTTCTTCATGGCATGGTGCAAGACTAATTTCTTCCACCCAGCCATAACCTCCCAGGAAGCTTACCAAAAGAAAATCCTCAAAAAACCCTTGTTCAACCTTACAGACATGAAAATTTCAAAACTGGAAAAGTTATTATATATGTTTCACACTATTTTAAAATCAGTTTTCCATCCCGTAGTTGGCTTAATGAATTGACATGTAGTTATGAACCAATTTCTACATATTCTCACATGCTATGTGACCACAGAATTTCTCCAACGCTATATAATGCTATGTAATTACACATCTCATTTTTCACTCAGAAGAATTTAAATGAAGACTGCATATTTACATAGTAAGACCTGGATGATTCAGGAGATTTTAATTGGTTTTAAAGGCTTTTAAATTTAGTTATCTGGAATCTAAAAAATAGGTCAGGGCTGATGGAAATTTTATTTTGTCTAATGACCAGTTATAGATTTTTGCAAAATAACTTAATGGTCCTAGCCTCTCCTTGGATTCATACTGATCCTCAGGAGGACAATACTGGGGCTGGCTCTTTCTGTGGCTGAGTGTACTCCTGCTGCCTTGAAAATCAGAGTGTGTTTTAAAACAGAATTTACATTAATTATGTCACCCATACTGGCACACAGTCACTTGCTTCCCTCCTAAAACTCCAAGGTAATAATTGCCTAGAAATAAGTTGATCACAAATATTTCAGCGGAGTTCAATAACCTCAGCTGGTACATCAGGACCATCAAACCCAACCAGTCTAACAAAACATGAGCTTCAAAATGAAACATTTATTATTTAAAATACTAAGACTGGGATTCTATTTGCCTTCTGAAACTTTAGCTCTTACCTTTGAAAGTTTTGCTTGTTCACTTATTTTAGTGGAAACTAAATTTGAGGGAATTGCTTGAATACTGCAGATGTTAGAGGCAGCATTGCAGGAAAAAATCCCCAAGACTTTTGTCATGTGAAGTATTTATCAATAAAATTAATGGAGACAACAATCTTGTGCATGCAAAGGCTGTGCAGGTCAAGGGTGGGATATCACACGTGTTTCATAGAAGTTCATTACCTTCTTACAAACTAGGTTTAGTTCAACAGTTTATACAAGAATGTATTCAGAATATCCAAAATTGCTTTTTTTGTGGAGTTCTTGTTAGCTCAGAATTTTATTACTATGCAAAATATGCAGTTCAAGCACACATATGAAACAGCTATCAATGTTTCTCTGAAAAAATAAGTTTATTTTTTAATGAACTGCTTTAAATAGTCATGCTATTCTTTCACTTTCTTGCTGTCAGAAGGTCCCTAAATAAACTGTTCAGGAATACTGATGTTTTGCAGCCAGGGCAGTGAATAATATAAATTAAAAACCCCAAACTCATCCCACTGCAGAATTAAGAGATAGGTAGAGATCTTAGATGTCCTTTTGTAATACGTGTAATAACTAATTTTTAATTAGTGTACTGTTACCTTTGGGTACTTCAATTAGGCAAGTCTCAAAAATAAGTGTGTTTTGTTGGACACACTGTACTCAGTTTTCTTAATGGCTCCACTGTTCTCATTTTGATATATAATAAAAAAGTAGTTAGGATACTGGGTAAAAATGAATTCATTACTTTTAGAGACTTTGAAAAGCTGTTAGTAGAAAAATCACTTAAGCATGTGTATTTTTCCTCACTTCAGTGTTACAGACAAGCTTAGAAATGAGTTTATGTTTGGGTGCTTTGCTTAGGGCATAGGCATTTAGCTCCCAGGACTGAGTGTTACTCTGACTGATCAGAAGCAGTGTTTCTGCCTAAGAAATCAAATCCAGATACAAAATTTGAGTAGCCAATTTATTCACTGATAATCATGTTTCATCTCAAGAGAATGCTGCTATGTGCTGCTCGTACTTACTTCATTCGTGAAACAAAAATGAGTTTTACAGAAACATAAAATAATCACCAATGGCTTTTCACATAAAAATTAATGTATACAATAATAATGTATGAACTTAGTAAAATGCTACAGTAACTCCTATAAGTAGTGTGAACCAGTTTATCCCTTTTACTAAATGAATGTGAAATAATAGGGCTTTTAAGAATGAGGATACTGTCTAAAATTTAAAGGAGAAAAATAGAATTTTATTACATAAAATGAAACTAAAGACAGACGTTATTGTCAAGTAAGGAAACACTAATGCCATGAAACTAAAGGCCTACATACCCATATAACTTCAAGGACAGGAAGTATCACACACTTCACACTGACAGTAGATACTTTTTCTAGTAAACAATGCATACAAAAGTAATGTCAATTAATAAATAATTAGTAAAACGTGATGTTAGAACTACTGACTTCAGTTTGAAATTATTATATTAACAGATACTGCTAATTTAATGGCTTCCCATAGAGTCAGCCTTTATTACTCAGCATTTAAAAGGGCCTCAGATGGAGTGCTGTGCCCTGTTGCCAGAGCTATACTCAAAAACAATGAAAGAAGCAGTTACAGAGTATGCAGAGAGCAAAACCAAGAATGATCAGAGGCCTTGTAGTGTTGATCTATAGATGGAAAGGAATTGATGCAATGTACTGAAGAGGAAAGTATTCAAAAACAGGAGAGTGGAAAAAAAATGTTTCAATGTTCACAGAAGTGTTTTAAGAATGAGCTGGAATTATAATGGGAGATTTAGATTTAATAAATATCATGTGATCGAACCAGTGTAATGGTAAGGACAGGCAAACATCAGAAGAGGTTTAAACATTTCTGCTGTGGGAGGACTTTTATGAGCTGTTTAAACAAACATCTGGTAGGAACAACAAAGGCATAGCTGATCCTACCTTGGAGCAGGAGCATGGAGTAGATGATGCATCTTTGAGCCCTTTTAGCCCTCATTTCCTACAGTGATGATGCCTGTGCCACATTGCTGTGGGGTCTGTTCCCAGCCAGCCCTCACTACTAACTCTTCACCCTGTGGGCTAGTGACACCCCAGTTTGAGGGAGGAACGAGTCTCAAAGACTCTGAAGTTCCTGTGACTTCCTTGCAAAATGTACTGATGAACAGTGGAGGAAAACTGAGCTAAGTGGTGGTGCTGATGGTGGCTCTGGTGCGTTGGAAGAGCTGGAAGGTGTGAGCTGGGTGAGGGAGCAGTGGTGTAAGCACAGCAGCTGCGTGGGATGTTCCCCCTGGAGCACCTCCAGTCACGGGCATGAGTGGGCTGTGGGTGCCACTGGGGCTAAGGCGGGTGGGCAAGCTGGAGGCACTGCAGGGGGGAGCAGGAACATGGGAATGAATTAGGAGGTTCCTGTGGCAAGGTCAGAGAAGAAAAGCCTGTTAGAAACTAGGTTTAATTACTTTCACTGCTCAAGAAACTAGTTTCACTCAGGGAAAGGCAAGGGTTTGATTACACTCTGTTGTTTGATACTGACCACCCAGCAATGCATCGATCTGATACAGGACTGTGAGACTGTCAGCTTGTCTTTTTTTAGCAAAAGTGTGTGTTTCCAGGATCAAAGTGTTAACCACAGAGATACTTTGTACAAAACCACACAGATTACCGGAACTGATAAGCATTGTGGGTCTCATCTCTAAAAATACTAACTGCTACTATTACAGCTGCTTTTTTCCTTGTTCTCTATAGGGTAGTACCTTTTTTTGAAGTTTCCACTGCTGAATAGACCTCCACATGTTTAAAAATACATCAAATGATTAGCCCTACTCTGAACTAAAATCGAAGGTAGGGAAAAAATGTATTATTGGATATATGTTGCTTCAGGATTGTGTCATTTCTATCCAGGACAAAAATAATACTTTATCATATCTCTTTAAGTATTCAATAAGTCAGCTCAACTATGAGTTGGCAGTCGCTACCATGTGTATCACTCCTCATGAATACTTAAAGCAAAAGGCTTAATAACCACTGCATAGCTACAAGGTGTGCAGGGAGAAATTATGTGCAAAGAAGTTAAACTCCTGTAGCTGGTCATCCTTTGACAATAAATAATTGATATTATCTATACTTGGGAGGATTCTTAAAGAGAGTGCATTTGGTACATATTGCACTGCATCACTACAGTGATGTATTTCTGAGAATCTGCCTTAAAATTAATCACAAAATTCTCTGAATAGGAGCAGACTTGGCAGATTCAACATAGGAATGTTATACAAAAAGAAGTGCTTTACTGGTCATCAAAAGGAATGAGGGAGGATATTGAGAACCATCTGGATAATCAATTAAACTGGCCAAGAAAATGTTTCAGTCATTCAAAAAATGGAAATAAGACAGCAAATACATATTTTTAAAATAAACAGTGTCTCTCCTCTGGCAAACCTCTGAATAGCTTCAGTAGATGAGCATGGTCCTAATCCAACAAAGCATATGTAAGCACAATGGTAATTACATTTATTTCATCCAGTTTATGTGCTGAAAGTTACATTTGTATTTAGGGCATTGCTGGATGGGGACCTACCTAACCTGAATTATGCAAAGTCTTTGAACATAGATTGGAGGAGGGGTTTGTTTTTAGCAGTCCATTAAAACCACCAGAATGCCCCCGTGCTGGACGTTCCCGGCCTCTCTGCGAGAGGCCACTTTGCGGGCTCTTTCATTTTTAAAAACACAATTCCGAGCCCTTGTGACAGCCTCCGCCTGGCCCCGCCAGCGCGGAGCCTGCGGGTGCCGCGGTGCCCGATCCTCGCTGCCAGCGCAGGGGCGCTCACGCCGCCCGGGCACGGAGGGGCCGCCACGACCGCGGGGCCGCGGCAGCGCCCGGGGCTCGCCGGCTGCGAGGGGCCCGCGCGGCCCTGCGGCGGCTCAGGTGAGAGGCGGCTCTGGCGGGCCGGGGCACGGCAGCGATCCCGGGGGAGCCGCGGAAGGGAAGCGCGGCCTTTGTTCCCGGCCGGGCGCGGGGCAGAGCGCGGCCCGCGGGTGCGCGTGCGCGGGAGGGGTGGCGGGGGGGCGGTGGCGGGAGCGCGCCCGTGGAGCGCGCGCGCGCGGAGGCGGCGGCAGAATCGCTCGGGAGCAGCCGGCGCGTGCCCGCGGCGCAGGGAGCGAGCGAGGGAAGCAGGGAGCGCGCGGTGGGCTCGGGCCGCGCACGGAGCGTCTCGGCCGGAGCGGTGCAGCGCAGTCGGCCCGCACGGAGCCGCCATCGGGGGAGCCAAGGCCGCCTCAGCGGGTCCCGCCCTGCCCGGCGCCCACAGGTGAGCGCCGTGGGGAGCGCGAGGGGCAGCGGGAGCGGCTCGCCCGGCGCGGCCCTCAGCCCCCGCCCGGGCCCCGCCGCCGCCCGCGGGAGGCCTCGACGCGGCCGCGGGGCGGCCTCGGGACAAGGCCCCGGCGCGGCCTAAGCGCGGCCCGAGCGGGCGGTGTGGTGTGGCGGCCGCGGCTCGGGGGAGCGGGGCGCGGCGGGGCCTGCGGGGAGCGGCGGCCCCGAGCCCTTCCGCCGGGCCATTGTGTGCAGGCGGAGGCGGTGGCCCGGCCCGGGCCTGCGCCGCCCGGCCCGGGGCTGCCCCTTTGTGGGCTCGGCCTCGGCCCCGCCGCGCTTTGTGCTCGGGGAGCGCCGCGGGCTCGGCGCGGCCCGAGGAGGCGGCCTGGCCCCTGCGAGCTCCCGGCGGGCCTGGCCGCCGCAGGAACGGGCTGCCGGGGTAAATGGGCCGCTGGGTGCCCCTCGCTGACGTTCCCGGGAGGGCTGCTGTCTCTTACCTAATCCGGTGAGAGCAAAGAGGGACGGAGATTCTTGCTCATGCTCCGGCTTCCCCTTAAAAATTAAAAGGCTGAAGACCTTCGTGCTTTCCCCTTCTCCACGGTTTAAAAGGACGGGAAACAACAGCGTTTGTAGTGAAAGGCAAAGCATCCTAAGTGTTTCTTCAGGAGAAGAACCAAGTTTCTTTTCCGGTGGTGAGCTGGTGGCACTTTTGTTTTATGCTCATATTAATACAATATTTCTCTAATATTCTCTTTGCACCCTCTTTTTCAACCAGTGTGGGTGACTATTGCCTTGTCTCTGTAATGAGCAGTCTACTCATAGTGCAAATAAATAGATAAAGTGATTTAATTTGTTTAACGTGGCAGATGAGTGTCTGTTAGGAAGCTCATAGCTAATTGGACTAGGTCATGAAGGACATAGGATATTCCACGCTCGGGACATAGTTTCTGTTGTGTGTTTATCTCCCTTCTAAACTGAGACTAGCACGGTGCATTCCAGAGGGGGAGGGAAAATGGAAGGGACTCTTCTCAACCCTGATTTAATCAAGCTGGCCTGCATGATGATTTGAGTTATTGGAGTATAGGTACACTAATACAGAGGGTTTTAGGGTGAAGCATGGCTCTCTGGACTAGTAATTCGTTGCAGAAAATAACTTTGGGGAGTATACCTAAAGTGAAAATCGAGTGCTAAAAATTATGTTAATTTCAATGGAAACTAATGTTCTTAAATAGCCTCAGTCCTTTTCACAGCAGTGAAAAATCATAGAGGAAAGCACAATGATAAGACCTATCCATCAGTGATATAGTTGTAGAAATCTGTTGTGACCCAAGAATTCTGAACCTGATGGAACGAAGGACATTTTTGACCTGAAAATGCACATCCAGGTGAAGTGGCTTAACTGTTAATATGTCATTTCTATTGATAAGGTTTTAATGCTGTAGTCTAATTAGACTGTAGTGGAGGAGTTAGATCAGAAATTCAGCGGCTCCAGCTAAGTTGGTGTAAACTAAGGAAAGTAAATACTTTAAATAACATGAGTACTTTTCATAGTTAGGCTTGAGTAGAGTTGCTGCTCTTTGCTTAATGTGAATTGAGGAATAAATCCTGCTCAAATGTCAGACACCTGCCTCTAATGTGAAAAAGGGGAGCGTGAGCATGTTCATGTGAAAAGCAACTCTTTGGTCTGAAAATTCAAAGAAATTAAGTAGGACAGTTTTATGAACTATGGTCTTCAGAGGAAGCATTCTGGAAGACTATGCATGCAACTGCTATTAGAAATATGGTGTTCTTACCTTTAAGTTAGAATCAGTTTGCTTTATTTTTCTTCTGTAATAGTGCTTGTAGTCTTGTAACTGTCAGCTTTAAAAGCTGGACTGAGTTTTGCTAAATGGATTATTAGTGTCTTTTTTTGCTTTAATGATTATCTTATTTTTAGGAGCTAAACTGAAGCAGAGTAGTCAAGGTAAATCAATGATATTTGAAATTCTTGATGCATATAAAGAACTCAGTTCTGCAGTTGTAGTGCATGTAGCCAGTCTGCAGAAAGCCAAAGTGTGCACTGTATTTGCAGCTGCTGACTCTGGTTACCTGAAGTCCTGGTCAGTGCTGTTGGTGCTACCTGCTGCAGAAAGCAGCAGCAGTGAAGTGAGGATGCTGCCAGGCTCTGGTTCATCTCAGTCATCACGTGGTGTCTGAAGCTTAGGATCTCGGCTCCAAAGTTTACAGTCTTAAATGTCATGAACATTGTAGATGCCGATTTTTTTTCTGGATTTTTTGCTTTTCTGTTGCTTTGATTTTTGAAGGGAAATCAGCATTAAAAGTGAAAACTAGTTATGATTGAAAAAATAGTAAGAGGTTTTTGTTTGGTTTTTTTTTTACTTTGACAAAATACACAACAGAGACGTATTGTTGCCTTAATAAAATGTTTTCATTAATAAGAACGTTTTATTAATGAGAAAAATTTGTTGTAAGTGGGTTACTCCTTTTCAAAGTGTACGTACTGTTCCCTTCCTAAATGTTCCATGTCATGATAAAAATGCAGTTTTGATGTGTGTTTTCTGTGTATGGTATCACATTGTGGACTAGAAATTGGGAGATACACGTAAATACTGTGTTGTTACCATGAGCTGTTACTTCGGGTTTACCTAAGATTTTGCTGTTAGCACTTAAATGTATGTAAGCAAAGTTCTTTGTAAGTCAGTGACTTGGGGTTGTTTGATATCATGCCAGGGTGTGTTCAGCTGTTAACTGTACAAGGGAGCAAAGGAAGACAAAACTCAGCATTAATGCCCCGTTTAATAGTCTTTAAGTTTTGTGGCACTAGAGAGAGAGATTCTAATTCTGATCCAAACTGCTTTCCATGTTTCTGTAATGCCCAGGACAACTATTATAAATATATGCCTGTTTGAGTGACTGTATAAAATGGTGATTCTTTGTGTTATCATAGGAATAATGAGAGATTTGGTTACTAATTCCACAGTACTTCCATCAGATAAAGTGCTAGATAATTACAGCTAACCAATTGGTCCACTTCTGATTTTGACTTGTTTTTCTTTATAGAAGCTGAATATGAAAAGTGAGGTTGCGTGTGTTTTCAGGGAGGAAGTAAAATGTTACTTAAATGGTAAAATCTGTATTTGTCCTCTTGCACCTGGAAATTAATTTTAAAATTACAATGGATATATTCCAGGGCAGTTGATATAAGAAGAGCGGTAAATTGCTCTACAGACAGTTGCTGACCTTTTCCTTTTTGGTTTGCCTTATCCAGAAACACATTTTTATCTTTTTTTGTAACAATTGATGACTTTGGATATGAAGAAAAACAAGGAAAGTGTAGTGATAACTTTGGCTGCTTAAAAAATTACTCATCCACTCCTTAAAAGTGAAAGAGAAGTTCTTTGAAGTGTGGTTTATGTGGCTAGGGTGGTTTAACCCCAGCTGGCAGCTCAGTACCACACAGCATCTCTCTCACTTCCCCACCTGCGGGATCAAGGAGAGAATTACAAGAGTAAAAGCAAAAAAAAACTTGTGGATTGAGATAAAGACAGTGTAATAGGTAAAGGAAGAGCTGCACACACAAGCAAAGGCAAACCAGGGAATTCTTTCACCACTTCCCATGGGTGTTCAACCATCCCCAGCAAAGCAGGGCTCCATCATGCTTGGTGGTTACTTGGGGAGACAAATGCCATCACTCCAAACATCCCCCAGCTTTTCATGCTGATGAGGATGATGCCCGATGGTCTGAAATATCCCTTTGGTCAGCTGGGGTCACCTGTCCCGGCTGTGTCCCCTCCCAGTGTGCTGTTCACCCCCAACCTCCCCCCTGCTGGCATGGTGTGAGAGGCAGGAAAGGCCATGACTCTGTGCAAGCGCTGCTCAGCAATAGCAAAGCCGTCTGTATTATCAGCACTGCTTCCAGCACAAACCCAAAACACAGCCCTGTCCCAGCCACTGCAAAGAAAATGAACTCTACCCAAAGCAAAACCAGCACAGTGGCATGAAGTCTTTAAGTATTTTAAGGTTCTTTTCTAGAATTCTTGCACATAGTACTGACTAGAGCAACAAGTAATTTAGTCTTTGAAGAAAGACCACAGTCACTTTTCAAGGTTTTTTTTTTAGTCAAGGAGGAGCATTTAAAATGCCACACTTTTAAGACTTACTTTCAAATACATGTTCAGATGAAGTATGTCAAAGGAAAATTGTTTGTTAAATTTGTCTAATGTGTGGATTGTCCGAAGGTTTTAAATGGAGTAGGAGTATTTTAAAACAATTTGGTGTTAAACAGCAGGAAGAAAAGCTTGAAAAAAAATTGCATAAAAATTTTTAGACTTGGTGTCTAGCTTAGAAATGTACATGAGTTGAAAGGTTTATCTTTGTTGTTTCTGTTTGCTCTGTGTTACAGACCTTTCATAAGGGGAAGTTATATGCCTTCTATATTTTACAAGGGGATGACAACTGCAATACAAGGTTTCTAAGTTGTTTTGTAAATCTTAGTACAAGTTGCTTCATGCTGAAGTGTGATGTAGGTATTAATTTGAAGTGGGGTTTAAAAGTTATTTTTTTACTACGATTCTTTTAAAAGTCAGCGTTATTCTGAAAATATGTGGTTAGTTGTTGTTAACACGTCAGTGTTAGGGAAGGAGAAATAATAGAAGATGTAGCACTGCACAAGCTGTGGCACATCCAAGGTATAGTGTCTGTTGGAATGCCAGTGTTTACTTGCAATGTTGCTGCCACCAATGTGAATGTGAAATGAAGCAGTTTCAATCCCAAGTTCTGTTGAAAACTGCCCACCTGTGAGGAGAGGGTAACTTCCCTGGTTCCCTTCCCAGGGCAGCTTGCATGGGACCGGGAGATTCAGCGCTGCTGCAGGAGGTGTCACCTCCGTCACTGCGGGTGCGTGCGGGTCTCTGTAAGGGCAGGCTTAGAGCTAAGAAAGGATGGCCAGGCCCTCCATTGCCACTTGGGTTTGGTGGCTTCCTGGGGTGCCAGGGGAAGTGCTCAGGTACTTGTGCAAGACTGGTCTCGTTGAATATGTTACCTGAAAGAAAACCAGTGGGTAAAAAGCAGACAGCACAACCACTCATTTTGGTGGCAGTCTGCTTTTGTTTGTTGTAGAAATGGTGGAGTCACACTCCAGCATCCTCTGTGTGTGTGCCTGGTGTCATGGAGCCTGTATCTGGTGGGTCATTCTTCGTGCTATAGATAAACCATTTTCTTGTAGTGGTATGTGAAAGCTCTTAAGAAATACTGTAACTGAGCAGTTTTCTTAAAAGCGCTGTTAAAATATTTAAGAACCTTTAAAACATGGCATGTTGGTACTTTGAAAGGTAATGACCTTAACTCGTTTCTGTAAAAATGGACTCTCATTTTTTTTTTTTTTTTTGAAACTTTTGAAACCTCATTACCTTCTGTCTTTTTTTTTTTTTTTTTTTTTGAATCAACATGGATCTGCTACAGTTTTATATTTTAATCTTCTTAAATTACCTAATGTTGTTTTGGAAATCATGTGTTAAACATGCTTTGATATAAGTTTTTGTGTTGATATGTATATGACCCCACTTTAAGGTATAAAAGAGAAACTTCTCATGTTTAACTAAAGCTAGTTTATAAATTCCTCTAAAGTGGATCACTTTGGCCTATATTTGAGCCTTAAGTGTTGCTCCTTTCCATTTCACAAGGTGCATGTGCAATTGTCTTCTTGTAAAAGTTGTGAAAATGCTCTGCTCAACTAATATTTTTGTTTTTGAATGTTTATTTTGAAATATATATGCACATGTATTTATATAAAAGTCTTTAGAGTCACAAAATTGCTTTCATTCACAGGAATTTTCCCCCTTTTTGTCATGGAGGCATCAACACAGTTGGGAGTTAGTTTGTGTACGGTTCATCTCTCTGTGGCCGATATCTGTGTGATTGCACAGGTGCACTAAGGATGTACTTTGGAGACTGGTTGCACAGGTGTGACTGGGGAATCATTTGGCTGGCAGATGTTGATGGTGTACTATGAAATTTTAGTGTGGCTTTGTGCTGGGTCAAGTCTAATTATTAGAAAGGAAATTTTACAGATTAAAAAATACGCATTCAGTGATAGAAGCTGAGATGGACATTCTTCCAAAACCGCACCTGTAAAGCAGTAATTTCAAGAGTGCTTTTGTGCATATTAAAAACAGCTGCTGACCTAAACTCTTTTTGTTTTAAAATAAGGTGTTCTGTTTAATCAAAAGTTGTTCTTCCTTGTACAATCATAATTATTCCATGGATGTACACGTGCTCATCTACTAATGGAGTTGAGTGTAGGGAAAAAGATGTCATTGAAGGCTGTTCTTTAATGTGCATATGAAGAAGTAGACTTAAGGTTGCCTATGAAACATTAAATTTTTTATTTCCCATTTTTTGAATACTTGATTCTCCAACTTACTCTATTTTTGTAATACTTGTGTAAAAGAAAAAGGCTAGAAAGTACTGAATTTTACAACTGCTTTAGACAGTGATTCACGGCTAAGATTTGATGTTCGAGATTCAGCACTGCAAGAGACTCAAGTTTTGATTTTGAATACATAACAGAAGAGAGGACAATATTTTGCAGAGAAAGTGATGGGTCTTGAATTTAGAAAGTGCAGATAAAGAGAACATGAAGTAGCAAAAAGATATGTCTCCTCCTGTCATTTCCAAACCATTTATAGTATCTTGTGTTTTAATTTCTGATGCAGACTCAGGCCTGACTTCAGAGTGATTATGATAGAATTTTAATTTTGTATGCCATGAAGCAATTCCCAAGCAATACAAGTAAGTGAAATAGTGCGTGCATTTTACTTGGCATTTGAGATGTACCTGATCAGAATTTAATGGCAATAAAAGAACATGTAATCCTCTTTCCCAAGAGCTTTTTTTTTCTGCTGAATTTAAATAACTTGCTTGAAAATCTGGGTACTTGGAGCTTCACAAAGAAGGCTGAGGGAATTTTTTTTGGTAATGCAAGGATCCCTCTAAAGAAAGGTGACTTTACTTTTCATAAAATCAGGAGGACCGTCAGATTAGATGCAATAGAAGTAGTGAGAAGGGTGTTGCCAATGTCTCCATAATTTGTCTCTGATGTACAAAATACTGGAACGAGTAGAGGGCAGTTATCCATACGTGAGCAGGAGTTGTAAAGTAAACAGTGATTGAAGTCTGATGATTGCTGACTATAAAAACTGAGATGTTAAATAATTTAACAGTGTCTTTTAGTGTGTAATGATACTTAGTTATTACTAACCTGAAGTAAATTTGAATAGGGTCTAACAGGGTTAATTTGGTATCCTTATCAAGTCATTTCATTCCATTTTGCATTAATGTGTGAGACTCACAGCTACTTGTGGTAGTTTAAAACCTGTAAAAGGCTGGGAAGTACTTGCCTGTGGTGACTCAGAAGCTCGTGACAAAACAGGAACTAACCCCAGGTCTCCCCTGCCCCAGACTTGTGCTCTAGCACCACTAATCGTGGGTTTGGTTGGCTTTTTTTTTTTTCAAAGGTTTCAAGGAATGCTCAGTCTTTTCATGCAACATGGTGGTCTGTGACGTCAGCAGCTCCACCCATTTCTGGTCTCTGCTCAGGTTGAACACTTTCTTGGATTCTGCTCTTGTTTGTGAGCTAAAGCTACATTTTAAACCTGAGGGTTTGGTGAGAAGCTGTGGAACTGTTGCTCTCTGCAGCAGTGTAACCAGGCTTGGCTGCAGAGTTGTCAGTAGCCCCGTTTAAGAATTTGATTAACATTTTAATAATGATTTAAAAATATTTATTATTGTGGTAATTGAATCCTCATGCAACAATATTACAGAAGCGGTTGATTCAGAACTGATGAGTGGGGAAAAGCTAAGTCACTGAAATAAAACAGAATTGGTTTTAATGAAGGCACACGGGCTTCAAAGAATAGGTTCTAGAAACACAGGGAGTTTAAAGAATTGAAGTACTGAAAAGTGTGGAATCATCAGAAATGCAAATCCCACTATAATTTTGTACTTCTTTTACTAAGATCTTACACTGCTTAGAGTCTAAGTTCAGTGCTTTCTGATTTCTACCTGCGGTAGATCAACAAAATACAAAAACCTGTGGCCCACCTTAGATTTCCACAGCTTTCCTTTTGAATTAGTATGCATAGTAGGAAAAATTTACTTGGAAAATGCAGAAATGTCCATTTTAAAAATACAGACTCGATCCTTTACTTTTAAATGTTGTGTGTTTTATTCTACTTATGGTGTGTGTCTGTGATAAAATAAATACATTATCTTTACCGGACATTCTTCTAAATGTTCTTGCTTTTGAAGATTAAAATAATTTTTTAAAAACCTCCGGATTTGTAAAAGCTCACTCAGATTGACTAGAGATTCTGTGTAGTTTAGTACTAGAGGTTCTGAAAAATTAATAATTTCTGAGGAGTTAAGAGTTAGGCTTCCGGTGCCACTAGTGTGTGTTATGTGATGCTGGAAGTATTTATGTGTAGGATCCATACCTGACATACCTTGTGGCACCAAGGTCTGTACTCTGAAATAAGTATCTTGATTCTCCAAGCCCTCCCCTACATATTTGCTCTCCTGAGTTTAGGTTGCCATATTTTACGCAGGACTGCATACAGGAATACAGAACAAACTAAGGATCCCAAGAATAAATGATTATTTAAAATGGAAGTATGTACGAACCTAAGCAGTGGACAAGATGCAGACATCTTTGTAAAAGTAAATGGATGTCATCCTATCCTGACTTCCTACAGAGGGGCTTCCTGTAGGGCGATCTTTTTTTGTAGGTCTCCTTGCTTAGGTCTGATTATTTTGATGGTCTGCTCCCTACTACTGTTAAGTTATGCAGGCAAAATATTTAGCATAAAATAGATCTCGAATTTGAATTGGAATAGGTATCACAGAAAGACTTTGTAAGTGAAGACGCATCAAAGTACAGGTACTTCTTTTGGTTGAGCCTTACTGAATTAAGGTAGATGCTTCCATGCCACACCCTCCTCCCCGTGTCTGCCACAGACACAGGAGTGGTGATGCAATATTGTGTGTCAATTACAGCATGCACTGAAGAGTATAAGGTTTGCAAAATCAGACTGAGGAAAGAGACAGCCCCCAAATTGTCACACGTTGGTAGGATTTGCTGTTAATATTTACAGAGGGGGTTGGTTATTTTTTTCCTGTTTTTTAAATACTAAGAGAGTGTAACTGTATACAGAGCCCATCTATGATGCCTTGTAGAACAATTGAGTGCTTCCTGTTTAGATACTTCTGAATGGCAGTATGTGTTAGAGCATGAAAAATAACTTTCCTCTTTGCTGCTGCTGCTGTTACTAATTCACTCTGTAGCTGATCCTTCTGTATGCCTGCCTTTTTATTGCAGCTTTGTATGTCTAGAACTTTCTAAAAGGTAGCTGTCTCCCTGTGTTTATAGATATTACTGGGCTGAATGGTTGGAGGATGATTCTGATGCAGCTCAATTCAGTGTGCTCTGTGCACAGTGAACAGAAACTAACTATTACTAAAAATAAAAATCTTTTCCGTGTTACTTAGTTTGCATCAAGTTTTCTGTATTTTCATATGAAGTTTTTTTTATTTTCTTAGATTCTGTGGTAGATTCTGCCTTAGATTCTGCCATTGTAATTTCGAGACCTGTGCCCAGACCACAGCAGGCTGCAGACAGGCACGCTCCATTTGGTATCTCAGAAGGCTCCTGGGCTATAGGTGCTGGTTTGGGTCCATCCCATGGTTTATGGTGCTGCAGGGTCCATGGGCGGCAGGTCCAGGTGTCCTGTGGCAAGGAGGGCTCTGGCCATTGGCTGCCTGCTGATCCTGGCGCTGGGGAACAGAGGGAAGAGAAGGCTCTTGTCAGACAGCACCACCAGGTGCAGTGCAGGAGTGTGCAGGATACAGCCTGGATCAGTGTTTCTCTATCACCATCTTCACACTCTCTGCTAGGTGGGATTTGGCAGTGTCACAGCAAGATAAGTTACTTGCTTGTTTTTAAAAAGGAAAAAAATGGTCAAGTCCAATTTGGAAGTGGTCCATGATCTTTTTAATGCAAGTGTTTGGTTTTGATTTGTATTTAAAGAGTGGTTTTTCTCTGTATTTTTGTTTAGCTGTGTATAGTTTCACTAGCTAGTTTGTGGCTCTATTCCTTTTTATTACATTAGATTACCAAATACCAGTAACTTTTATTTTGTTGCTTATACCAATTTATTTAATGTATTACTGCATTTTCTTTTTTCACAGTGGTATTTGATTAGTTGGTTTTAATATAGCTAACATTTTCAGGAATTTCCTTGATAGTTCCTGTAGCTTTTGCTTTCTGTCCTCCTTCCTTTCCTTCCAAGCTCAAAAGACTGGGAGAGATAAATGTGCTGTATTGCGTTATAATTTGTATGTGGTCTCAATTTACAAGGAAACCTGCTTTCTAATTTAATTCTGCATGTAAGATGTGAAAGCTGGCATGTTCTCCAACTACAGAGTACAGAGTAAGTGGTCCAAACTCATGTTTTGGCTATTGATCAGACATTTTTAGTTTTCCTTCAGAACAGAATTTGGGGGATTATCAGGTATTTTCTCAGAGCTTTGCTCCTCAGCGTGTCTTTCTTTGCAAGGTTGGAGTACCATAGCAGCATGGTCTCCAGTATTCTGTGCAAAGTTGGATGTTGAAGCTCTGTTTGACTGGAGTACAGGTTATTCACTTGTTGGAATTGATGAAGTTCTTTGTTGCATTTAAAATTGAATGCTTCAGTCATAGTGGTTGGTTACTAATGGAATTTTGATGTGGTCTTTGTATGTCTTCTGTAGGACACTGTTCCTTCTTAATTTTACATCGTAAAGTTATTGGAAAGAAAATCTTGAATAGCTAGGAGAAAACCTCTCCTGGGTTGGTGTTGAACATTCCAGCATATCTCCACAGGAGAAATAGTGAGTGATAGTGATGAGGCAGAAGTCAAATAGCCAGACTCAAGTTTTTGCGATCAGTTAGAAATAGGTCACTCTAGTTTGGTGGGTGTAACAGTATTGACGGCATTTACATGGTTGTGTTTGTGCCTGCATCTGCCACACAGTGTGTGCTGAACTCGGAGAAGGTCTGGATGGGCACTGCCATGGCTCCATTGGTGATCGTGGGGGGTACGAGGGAACACGTGTGAGACGCATCAGAAACATGGGGCGTCAAGGACTGCGGTCTCACTGCAGCGGTGGCCACAAAGACAATTCCATGGTTATATAAGTCCATTGGGATTCCATTCCTGATGATTGGAAAATGGGGTTGGTAGGGAATGTCTTGAGGTGCAAGAAAAAAGCTACCTGCAGTTTCAGGCAGAGTGGGTCACTGCAAGGTAGTGGGAAATGCTCTAACTGTGTATGAAAAAGAGATGAACTGGACAGATGACATTTTGGCAAAGGAAATCATCATGTCTCTTGCCTCAATTTTGTATATTTATTTTGGTCTTATTTTATAATATTCTGTTACATTGGATTGATCTATAGCTTTTGCTTGTTATGCAGGGAAAGAGCAGCCCTGAGGTGTCTGAAATAACGTAGCGTAGTTAAGGGCACCAAAGAAAACAGTGTCTGGAAGGGTTGGAAAAAATCGTAATTCATTAGTCAAAAACAGAATGTATAGAGACTAAATTGTATTATATATTTGATTAATAATTTATGTCATGAGCTGTTTTCTAAAACTTATGAAGTAGGCCAGCAGGTCCAGAGGCTGTGTCTGAGCAGGGGTGCACATGTCTGTCCAGGCCTGCATTTGATCCTAACCATGTCAGGCCCCCTTGGGATGCATCATCTCCTGAGAAGTGGGAAAGAGGAACTGATAGACTGCAAAAGGCAAAACCTTGGGCCCTAAAATGCCTTTTAAATGAAATAGAAATTAAAAATACTAGTTTCTAAAAAAATATGGGCAAGCTTTTTTCTGATATATTTTATGTTTAATGAGTATTTTCAGCCTTTCATTTAGCTTTTGGGTTTTGACATTCTTTGGCTTGCATCACATCTTGAAAAAAGTTAACTTGTCAGTGTTTTTCACAACTTCATCCTGTTCTCATTTCCAGTGCTCTCTAACAGTACTGTGTGTAAAAAAGCCTTATTCTCAAATACGATTGTACAGTTGCAAAAATTCAAAGATTTTCTATTACTTTGTTGGTGTCTGTAATGCATCAAGAGTGCGTTTTGAATGGAAGTCTCTGAACTCAGTTAGTTTTGAAATGTTACAGAAAAAATACTCTATTGTATCACATACAGACAATGGAGATAAATAATCTTTTTCTGTCCTTTTCTTGCTCTTATATGAGAGTTTTTCCCTTCCAGCCATTAAGATGACTATACAGAACTTTTGTGTGGGTTTTTTCCCACAAACTAATACTCAGTTACCCTTTCAAAAGCTTAACTAAAATGTTAAACTCAAGTCTAATCTATATGATAGAGGTGAAGATACGAGAGAAGATGTGATATTTGATATGAGAGAAGTGGATGGTGCTAGGTTGAATTTGTGAAGCGCAAATGTGATTTCTAGAATGTGTCTGGAGCTAACACCTTGGTAAGGTGAGAAGCTGAAAGAGTATCAATCTACTACTTACTGTTGTTAATTCCCTGGCACATGAGGTACACCATCTTTTTCAACTTCTGCAAACTGCTTTCCATGTGCCTGCGCCTCAGCAGAGCTTTTTAAACAGTGGATTGGTTGTGTCTTCCCTTTCTCACAGTATTTTGGTTCCGTGTCCGGGTCCCAAAGGCTTTGTCCCTGAGGCACTGTGCAGCCTCCTCAGCGCAGCAAAGCACACGTGCAGCAGTAGCTGTAACGTGTCCAAGGGCCCGTGGGTGTGCTCTGGGGACACTCTGCCATGGGAGGGGCAGCCTAGGGCATGCTTCACACACCTCAGAACACGCTCTAAGTTTCTCAAAAGCTGTTTCTGTGCAGTTTTTCTTCAGCTTTTCTGTTCTGCTTGAAAGCTTTCTTGACTCTTACCTGATAGGATGCTGTGTATTGCACGTTTGGGGGTGAGACTGAAGGAAGCCTTTTATCGAATGGGCAGGTTTTGTTTATGGTGGTCGGGCATTATTTGCACGTGTTACAGTGCTGATACAAGTCTTCCTTGAAAAAGACTTGGATTTCAGATAGTAGGAAAGCATTTTTAAAAATAATTTTCTTTACTCAGATACTGTAGCCTTACTTTTTATGTTACCACAACAGTTTATTTCAGTGTTGTTCTGTTGCCTCCACTGAAACTTGTACTTCCATGATCATCATTACATCAGCGTTCCGTAATGTCTAAGCTTTTCTGAGCTAAGTATGTGCATCATGCGGGCGTGTTGACTTGGTTTCCAACTGCTTTATCTTTTAACTGTTCTAAATTTTTTTAATAGTCCTAGTAGATAATCAAATATGCCGCATTGTTCTAGTTCTGTTGTTCATTTCTTTTCCTTGAGATTATGCTTTTACTTAATTGAATAATCTTTATACAAGTGGAGAAAATTCCCGTTGAATAGGACTTTATAGATCCACAGTGAAAAATGCTCATCTGAGGAGTATCCTTGAAATAGGAGGAAGTGATTTTCATTTATTAGGAGAGTTTTGAATGGAATCTATAGCTTTTTAAAAGCAGTTTTTTCGGGGGAAGCGGGGCGCTTTCGCCGTGCGCACGTGTGAGGCACGGGCGGCTGCTCCTCCGGACTGCGAGCATGCGGCGGGAGCTGCGTGTGCGGAGCGGGCGGGCGGCCGTGCCGGGCCGGGGCGCTGCCGGGCGGGAGGGGCCGGATCCCGGTTCCCGGTTCCGCAGGCGGGGCCGGGCCAGGTCCTCCCCCGGAGGCAGCCGCGGGCGGGGCGGGGCGGGGCCGTCCCGGGTCGGCAGTGCCGGGGAAGCTCGGGGAACCATTTTGGGGCGCGGGGCCGGAGCGCGGCCGCACATGGGGGCGGTGGGCCCCGCCCGGGGCGGTGACATCCGGGCGCGGCGCGGGGCCCGCCGTGGGGCGCGGGGGCTTTCGCCGCGGTCACTGCCCGGCCCGCGTCCCCCGCGCTCCGAGCCCGTCTGTGCTGCGCGGACACGCCATGAGCTCCTCCGCGCCCCATGACGGGCAGATCTGCCTCCAGCGGGCCGTATTCCTGGAAGGGCGTCTGGTCTGCGTGCTTGCCGGGGAGTAAAACCTGCAAGGGGAAAGGTAGTGCCGTTTAAATTGCCTTATGCGCAGTAGTTAAACCTGGGCTTGTAGGAGCTGTTAAGTCGTGTCCCTCGAGAGGTCTCGGTAGCCTGTGCCTGTCACCTTCCCCAGAACAGTGTCGAGAATACTTTCAGCAACAGGTCGCTGCGTTCTGATGTTACCGAGAACAGTTTTCCTTGATTTAGAACTAGGAAGTCTTAAGATACGTTTTACTCTTTTCACTGTTCCTGTTGGTTAAATTTTTTCGAATATGTACAGTCTTTTTGATAATTGGAGTTAAAGGAATTTGAAAATGACACCTTAGTGTTCCTTAGTTTGTCGCTGTTGCTTAGAGACTTGTTCCTAGTGTGTGCAAATAAAGACAATGTAATAGCAAATATTGCATATAGGATTTTTACCTGTAGTAAGGGGTTTGTAACTAAAAATATCTTTAAACTTTATTTCCAGTTCTGTAGTTGTTTTTCCTTGGTTTGTAATTGTATGGTTTTTATAGTTTGGTGGCTTACACGTATTCCACTGTTAAAACTTTTACTTGTGATTAACTTGTAACACTTGAGATAGCCATAAAAAATGTATTATTCATCTTTGTGTTAACAAGAGTGATGAAAATGTAGGCTTTGGGCAGGTTTAGGCTTGGTAAATTACAGTTTATAGCCTTATCCACTTTCTTTGCATGCTGATCTCAGTGGTCTGGTTCAGAGATTCCTGCTCGTTTTCATTCCCTGCTCCTGTGAGTGTTGTGGAAGGTGTGTGTGAAGGCTGCTCACACAGGAGTGCTGGTAACACAGTTCTGTTCTCCAGTGCTTCCTTAGCTTAGAAAGCTCAAGTGGGAAGTGGCAGCTGTGTGCAAGGTCTTTCGCAAAGTTTGTAGGTTGCTTCATTTAACTGTTGCTTGGGCTCAGCGAGGTGTAATTAAAGACAGCAGAGCTCACCCAGCTCGTCAGGCTGCCCAGGGAACTGGTCTGACGCGGTGGTTTTCACCAGCGTTATCTGCAGGTTACGGGGGATCCCTGGATCAGGATGTACAGGGTCAGGCAAGAGGAAGCACACACAGATTTTTCTGAAATGTGTGTGTTTGCAATTATTAAAGGGAAACACTTTCAGAATTTTACATATGAATATACTTGTGATTTCCAAGCTCTTCCCAAGTGAACAGTGTGATCAGCATTGGTTCTCCTGTCCGATGGTTTGTTCTGGAGCACAGAACTGCAGGCCCCCCACATGCAGGTGCTGGGGACACAGAGCAGTGCAGTTGGCAGGGGCCTTGCTGCTTGAATCCCCTCGGTGGTGCAGCATCACTTCCCCAGGACACATGCTTGATTTGTCACAGACACCCTAAACTTCTCATCTAAGCTTGAATGCCTCACAGTGGGAAGATACAGCCAAAAGACACAAACATTCTTGTCATATCTCTACAGTATCAGTTATGGCCCAGCACTGAAAACTGCTGCATGGGGTATTTTCCCAAGGATGGGAATATTGGGTATTTCTAGACCACCAAGCCTGTGATGGAGGAAGAGAGTTTGGTGGGTTGAGAAGGTGCTGTCAGTGGGCTTGTGAGACTCATAAAATCAGTGACTGAATATCAAATCTTAGACACTCATGCTTTTCTAGCTCTGGGGAGAGGTACTTCTGTAGAGGAATTTGGACTTGTCTGTCATTACTTTTTGAATGTCAAGGACTAAGTCGTTTTGCAAGTTGGAATCTCGTAGTTCCTCTGCTTTGTACCCTGAACAGTGCATGTCTTGCAAAAGCATGCACAGTATGCTGCTCTGAGCTGTCTGGTCCAAGTATGAGTAAGTTTGTGGGTGAAATGATGCTAAATATGGGAAGCTTGCCTATTGCCTAATATTCCCATGTCAAATAGCAAGGAGATTAAAGATGAGGTTTATTTTGAGAGCTTTATACGTACGTGACAGTTCCAGAGCTGGTTGTACTTGCAGAGAGGCACTTAGGGTGGCTGAGAATTGTACTGTGTAACAGAAGCCAATTTTGGATAGCATTTTATTTAACTGCCCTTTACCTACAAAGGTATGGTTTATTTTTTCAAAACTGTGTTTATTTTTTCAGATAGTGCTCGTAATTCCTTCTGCACAAGAAGGAGGAGAGTTAGGAGTGCAGGAAAACATAACATGTTAAGAAATATGTTACTTGTTCCACATCTGTGGAATGCTTGAGTAAGCTGTTTGGTCAGACAGCTGTCACCTTTGTCTGGGGACATTGGAAAGGACAGAACTTCAGTGGGAGCTCCACTGAACATAGAACTTCATCGAGAGCCTTTCCAAGAGACTGTAAATGCCTCAGTATTTCCGTGGTAAAATGAATTCTCAAATTCAACAAGTGAAGTTTGAATTTTTAGTCTTATTTGGGAAATTAAATAAAATAATTGCTTTGGGTTTTTTTTCTGGTAACCTCACAAATGGTTTTAGTTCAGGAAGCTGAAGTAGTGGACGTGCTTTACAAGCTGTGGGCCTCAGTAGCAGAGTAATGAAAATGAAGAGTCACTGTCCTATCCTGGGAAAAAAGCAGGGTGTAGTAATTGTCTGAGCTGTGTTTTTCAGCTTTTTAAAAAAAATTACACTGTGAACATGATTACTGAGAAGGTCATTATCCAGAAGATAGTTTTTTTCATTAAAAATGCCTCATTTCTCATACACAGCAGCTTAGAAGTGTTCTATACGCGGAGTTGATACGCACACGTGATCTGTGTGAAGCATTTCATAACCGCAATATTAAAAAAACAAACCAACAATAAAAAACTTCTTATTTTTAGCACATCTTTCTTTACTCCTCTCCCTTGCAGCTTCCAGTAGGTAAATTCCACTTTAGAACAATGAGCAGAACTTCTTCACTTGTTCAGTTTCCATGTCATGCAAGTGTACCATATGTATACAACTGATCTACACATAAGATATATGCAGTTTGTATTACATGGGGGATTTTTTGCTTTCATTTGTGTCTTATTTTCTCTTGAAGCTTCTTTGTAAGTCAAGAAATCCTGTATGCAGAGGCAATGAAATATGGTTAGATCTGAATTGTTTTTCCTCTGTTCTGTTGCAGAAATGAGCCGTCAGACCGCTACAGCACTACCCACAGGTACTTCCAAGTGCACGCCATCACAGAGGGTGCCTGCGCTGACGGGCACCACAGCTTCCAACAATGACTTGGCCAGTCTCTTTGAGTGTCCTGTGTGCTTTGACTATGTGCTGCCACCGATTCTGCAGTGTCAGAGTGGCCATCTGGTCTGTAGCAACTGTCGCCCCAAACTCACATGCTGCCCCACTTGCCGAGGCCCGCTGGGCTCCATCCGTAACCTGGCTATGGAGAAAGTTGCCAATTCCGTACTCTTCCCATGTAAATACGCCTCTTCCGGCTGCGAGATAACTTTGCCACACACAGAAAAAGCAGACCATGAGGAGCTGTGTGAGTTTAGGCCTTACTCCTGTCCCTGTCCTGGTGCTTCATGTAAATGGCAAGGCTCTCTGGATGCTGTAATGCCACACCTGATGCATCAGCATAAGTCAATTACAACGCTGCAGGGAGAAGATATAGTGTTCCTGGCCACGGACATTAATCTTCCTGGTGCTGTTGACTGGGTTATGATGCAGTCTTGTTTTGGCTTTCATTTCATGCTAGTGTTGGAGAAACAGGAGAAATATGATGGTCACCAGCAGTTCTTTGCAATTGTACAGCTGATAGGAACACGCAAGCAAGCAGAAAACTTTGCTTATCGACTCGAGCTAAATGGGCATAGGCGGCGATTGACTTGGGAAGCAACTCCTCGATCCATTCATGAGGGAATTGCAACAGCCATTATGAATAGTGACTGTCTAGTCTTTGACACCAGCATTGCACAGCTCTTTGCAGAAAATGGCAATTTAGGCATCAACGTAACTATATCCATGTGTTGAAATGGCAATCAAACCTCTTCAGGCCAGTGTTTAAAACCGTTGCATTTAATTTAGCAGAAATAGGGTAACCATCTTTGACTGTCAGACAAATTATTTGGTAGATGGAGGGTAGACATAAATGAAGGTAAATAAAAGGAAAGGCTGTTAAATTACAGGAAGCAGTTGCATGTAGTAACTAATATATTTAAAATAAGTCAACAGTAAACCACTGAAAATATATATACACCCAAAATGGGCATCTTTTGTATTAAGAATTGATTCTACAGGAAATGTTGTAAAATAATTCTAAAAACTTGTTTGTAGATTGATTGTACTGTTGAAAAGGATACTGTTTCGTGTTTTTGTTTGTGTTTTTTTCCTCCCCCTTTGACTGACAAGCCATGTTGAGCGGTCTGGTCTCTGGCCGCTGTTTCCCCTCCTCCTCCCCACCCCCCCTTTGTAAGTCACTACATAGTATTGCTGCTGTTTGTGTATATTTTTTGTGTATTTGCTAATTTTTATTAACTTCTAGTTTTTCATTAAATAAATATGACTTTCTTTTCTGTAATTCAGGTTTTTCTCTTTTTTGTATCTTTTTAAAATTAATTACAGGTGTCATCTTTTGATATGCATAATTGCTATGGTAAAACTTATATTTCTGTATGTTTGGTAAATTTTGTCTCTTTCCAGTAGTCAATTCATTGGTGATACTGTTCTTAATTGAGCTATTTGTGAATGTACTGAACTCGAAAGGAGTGCTTATGTTCAAAGATGTGTCAGGAAGGACAGCTCCTTTAAAAACAGGTCTAGATGTTGTTGTACTTTGAGTTATCTTCTAACAAAAATGAACAATTATTAAGAACTTTCCGAATTTAAAAAAGAAAAAAGATTCACATTTCAAATTTAGAGATGCTTAGAAATTTGATTGCATCCTTGTATTTGTTGGTTTGCAGTACAAAGAAAGTATTGTATTACACAGTATTTGTAATTATAAAAGCAGACCATTTGTTTAAAAAGAAAAGGCAGTCAGAGTGAGATGTTTTCAGTCTTTTTATATTTGTCATTAAAAGATTACCTGGCAAATGAAAAAACACAGCCAACTTCTGCTTTTTGCTTTAGCTCAAAGTTTGACACATTGATGCTCTTGCTCAGTTTCTTGTCTTCATGTCTTTTGGTTGTTACTAAAGTAACTGTCTGGAACTGACTTTTGTATATCATTTTGGTGACATGATCCACATGACAACGCAGATAAATCTCTTGCAGGTGTGACTGACCAGCCCTAAAGGCTTTGGAAGGATACTGGGCTTTATGCAGACTGCCTGTATGTGCAAACCTGAACCACGAATGTAAACGGGATTTGTGTTACAAAACAGACACAGACAAGAGCAGGGGCAAAGCTGTTCCATCTTGAGCTATTGGAAGGAAATCTTTGTCAAACCAAGTGGTAGCGGATGTGTTGGGGAGCTGGTCTGGCTATTAACTACTTTTGTAACACATTAAAATACAGTTTATTTACTGTGCACTGTCTTAACTTTCTTATCAGAAGTTGATCTGTTAAGACAACTCTTGTTCTTATTATTTTTGATGCATGATGAGGTAAGTAGTTCTACAGGTAAGGAATATAAAATCCATTGGGTTGGATTAATAAAATACTACAGAAATAGCTTCATGTAGTAAAAGTTTCACTCTTAAAATTTGATACTTAGGCTGTTTGAACTGTGCACAGATGTAATTTAAAAGATGTACCTTGTGGCAGTAGATAAATGCTTCCGAAACTCCTGCAATCTAGCTTTTTTTTCCTTTTGAATATACAGCCAACTGTTTGCAGTTTTCTAAATTCAGTAATTATTCTCACCTAATTAAGCTTGTCTACATTTACCTCCAGTTTGTCTTTAACAGAAAGTTGGCTAAATACCCTTTTTAGAGGAGCCCACATCTCCCTTGCTCCCTGGTGCCTGGCTGGCTGGGCTATTCCAGCTCTGGTTTTGTTTAGGGGACATAGTGGAGAAGCTGTGTGGAGCCTCTGACCTTGCCCTCAGAGGCCAGGGCTGTGTAGGGCTGGTCGCTGCTGCTGCTGCTTCTGTTTGGGAGGGTTCAGCTTGGGCTGTGTCCCCAGGAGCAGTCTCACCCTTGAACCCTTGTGCTGAGCCGCAGTAATTCGATTGAGGTACAGTGGGCTGAAGGTCAGGGCTGTACTCTGGAAGGGGCTTTCAGGAAGGGCCTTTGCAGTGAGCTGTAGAAGCTGCCTGGTGTGCTCAGACAGGTTGGTTCATGTTTCACAGAGGACAAGCTCTGTAGCATAACTACTGTATGCTGACTTACTGTAATGTAAATTAGTATTGCTCCATTTGGTGTTAAATAATTGTATAAAACCTTTGATATCCATCATCAGATGGAATGATGAAATTACCCTTCGGCCCAGATCCTCAAAAATATTAGAAGCCTAATTCAGTGGATCTCCTCTAAAGCGTGTGAGGATCTGGTAAGTCAACTACACTGTTAAATGTGAGAAAAAACCACGCTAGAAATCTGTACAGTTTACTACCTTATCTAAAATAAACGCTGTATTAAAGCCTGGCATTGTCTTAACATTAGCTATTTATTTTAGAAAGTGCTGTTTTACTTTGCTGTATTGGGAAGGAGTATTCAATTTGTCTCTAAAAGATGAAATGCAGTAGATCTTGCATTTGTCTGCTAGCACTACCTCTGTGGTTTTTCATTGCCCTTTAAAGAAAAAAAAAGGCCTTAAAATGTTTGACAAATGTGGCTGTAAATATTTTGGTTCTGTTGTGACAGTTCCTGCTAGCTCTTGTTTGCAGTAGTGCTTTAAAATTAAAGCAGGTGAATGGTTTTGTACTGCTGCCTGTCCTGTTGTTTTATCCAGTCTTTTCCAAGCTGCTGTGATTAAAGCAGGAATTGCACATGTGGGATGGTTACTCTCTGTAGCAGTTAAGTGTTGATGGAAAGGAGCTACCACTGCTTTTACCTTTGATAAGCTTCAGCTGTGCTGGGGTATTTTTCTGAGGGACACAATTTAATCTCAGGTCCATGTTAACTGTTAGTTCCTAAGCAGATGATGCCCAGTGTATTGACATCCCTTCAGAACTTCTGTACTGCTCTGGCTCACTGCTGCACAGGATTGGTCTGCTCAGTGAAAGCAAAACAAAAGGCACCGACGTGTGGCTGTAGTGTCTGCTGTAATGGGTAATGCTTAGGTTTTGTTCAAAAAAAAAATCTCAACACAGTAACAGAACCTCCTCAGCTCTGGCAGCAGGGACAGGAAAGGCTGGCAGTAAATGCCTGCATTATCTTCAGAATGGCATTAAACCCCCTCACCTTCAGGTGGAGTCCATCGGGACAAGACAGGAATTGGAGTGATGTGTCAGACAGAAAGTCATCCTTTAACTTTTCTCTTTTGCTGTGGTGGAAACTCTTAGTAGTCTTTATTCTCTTTTTAAAAAAATGCAGCTTTGTTTTGTCCATGTATAAACAAAAGGTGCTGGAATTCTGAGCATGTCAGTGCTCTCACAGTGCAGGGCAGTGCAGGATTGTTTCTCCATCTGTTTGGAAGACATTTTTTCCCTCCTGATTTGATCAAAAGCAAAGCAGCAGCACAGAGTTACCAGGCTGCGGTTTTACCCAGGGGGCGGTTTCTTTGCCCTTCTTCCCTGCATGCTTCTCTTGAGGCAGAACATGTTTGGAGACTGGGGGTGTTGAACTTGGCTTGCGAGTGATTAAGAGTAGAGCTCTTACAATATTGACACAGAAGCCGGTTTTATTTTTATCATTTTATTAGATTAAGTCTTTTGTCAAAGTTGTAAAATCTTTTGTAAAACAGGTGTTGAAATTGCCACTGAATTGATTACTATCAGTGCTGTTATGTTACAGGTAAATCAGCTTTGTTATCTATGGAAACGAAAGCAAAGCAAACTCTTACTTTGGATTTATAGGCAGCTTCTAGAACAGGCTCTTGTCACTGGTAGTTTGTTTTTCATAAGCACTTCGGAAACAGCGAACAAGAGAAGGATGTAACAACATCCAGGATTTGCTTGTGGGGTGACCCTGGAATAAACAATGCCAAAGGCCCAGATCACACACTGAAGTGCAGTTCTTACTGAGGCTGGAGGGGAGATAAGAGACAAGGCTATCAAAGGACAGGGAGGCTGCCAGACTTCTTTGAACCTTATTCACAGTGAATAATGATTCAGAATTTTCTTGGCATTGTTTAAATGGATTTAATTTCCATAGGTGAACCTCCAAGCAGAGGCATCCAAGCATAGGAATCAAGTCAGTTTGTAGTGGGCAAGAATGAAGGACATGCACTCTGTCCCTCCAAAATATTACTGGGTTTTTTCATTAAGGCTTTAAGCATGCTCCATCGCCCCTGCTGCAGGGACAGCTGTGCAGGTGTGAACTGATGAGTTCTTTCGTACACAACAATTCCTACATTTCAGTTCTTCTGGCATTGCTTCCTGGGTTTGAAAAATGGTGCCTGCAGTGGCCTTGCTACAAACTAAAACCAAGTGCTGAAAGAACTTAGTAACTTCATTTAGACCATAGTGCTTCTCTTCAGATCCCTTAAGTGTATTTTTTTTAGATTTCAAAAACCTTATTTTCCCCAATACTGCTGTTCCTTAGCACAGTATTATTCATTATTATTACAGATATTTTGTAAATAAGTAAACTTGCACTAAATCAGTGTGCTTTTTATAACAACACCACCTCTGAGCCTCTCCTGCTGCCCGTTATTCCCTCTTTAAGGTTGTGACCAGCTGGTGCCAGATAGGCTAAGGAATTCTTTCTCATGCTTGACTCAATCGGGAAATGAGATTCAAGATTCTTTACTGATAAAAAGCAGCAAAGGCCTGTAAAATGCAGTTTCAGGTTGGTAACTGCTGCAGCAACACCCTCCTTTTGATGGCACTGACACCCCATTTAAACAATCCCATTTAGCTCATAGTGGTACCTGATACCTAACTAGCTGAAAGAGACCAAGAACTATGAATTTGAGAGAGAGGTAACCTGGGCCTGTCTGCCTAAAGTTTGCTATTCAGATGCTCAAGCCTGGCTTTAACTGCAAAGCCGCCATCGAAGGCTGCGTTCAGCACCTCGTCCAGGCACCCGGCCAGCACGAAGGTCAGGTCCTGCCGCACGTGCACTGCGATCTCTTCAAGATCTTTCTCATTTCTTTGAGGAATGATAATTCTCTTCAGTCCAGCTCGGTGTGCTGCCAGCACTTTGTCTTTAATTCCCCCAACCTAAGAAGAAGAAATACATATATAAAAACAATGAACTAATCTAATAAATTATTGTAACATCACATCAGGAGTTAAATTTTGATGAAAGGTTCTGCCCCCCTCAGTCATTTAGGAAAGCAATTAAAAATGCAGTCAGCTGTAGCTCATTATGTGCTTAATGAGGGAAATATGTTAATATGCTACAGTATTCTTTCTGTAACAGCTGATAAGAGAAAAATAAATCTAGGAGTGCAGGTACAAGAGAATCAATAGTGGAAACGTCATTGCTTTTCAGAAATTTTTTAACAAAAGTGGCCTTCACTCCATTTTTTTATATGATGTGCTGAAATCCTGCACCTGCATTAGAACAGAAGATTTTTCAGATAAAGGCAGTGTTAGATTTTGGGGGAAAAGAGTCCGAAGGAAGCAATGTCCCATAAAAGTAACTGGAGCTGTACAACAGAAAATGTGCAGCAAAGCAAACCTGTGTCCCAGGAGTGGAGAGATGCTTTGTGCTACACCAGCCACTGCTCCACTGAGCCTCCTGGTTGAGTTGCTAATGAGATGTAAACAGGGGGGGTTAAGTAAGTTTTTCTTACAGCTGTAGCTTCTTCCCCCAAACTCCTTTCTATTCCTAAGGACCATCTCAGAGCAGAAACGTGTAATTCTACACTGCTTTAGAGGAGAGGAAGGCCCTGTATTACAGCACAAAGGGCAAACCTCAGGCTGCTGTGACACAGGGCAGGAGTGCACTGTGATCCTCACGGTGACCCCGTGGGTGGGGGCAGTGCTGCGCACTCAGCAGCAGGGGCAGCCCCTGGCACGCTCCTGGCAATTCAGTGACTGATAACAGCACCATTCCAGACTGGGGGGAAGGAGGAGAATGTGGTTTAGTATTTATAGGTACTTTATCTCTGCCTGCACCTTCAGCAGCAGGCACAGTGTGGTCACTGCCTGGGGCAGTAAGGACAGCCTAGCTGCAGGGCTAAGCTGGCTTGCACCAGAGTTACTGCAGGGTGCTCCAGAACCCTGGACAATGGCCTGTTGTGTCAGGCTCACTGCCCCCAGAGCCTCTTAGGCCACTCCTTACCATGGCACCTCTGGTTCTGTCTCCTCTGCAGGAAACAAAATCCTGTCCCTGATTTCCATCTTCATCCTCCTCCTGTGCATCATTTCATATGAGATGGTAACTCCCATATCGGCTTCAGCACCTGTGCCAGGCTCCACTGACACTTTAAACTCTGTTTGAAAACCTTCTTTGCCCTCATGCTTTGACAAAGCTTTATGGAAACCCCATTTGGCTGAGCTATATACAAAGAACATTTAAGAGAAACCTAAAAGGAGATCCATGGATTCAGGAATAACCTGTGTGCAGTTACTGTGAGAGCTTTAAGACACAACTTTTCAAAGACACCAGAGGGTAGTTCTGTACCAACAGTCTGAGGAAGCACATTTAGAAATTGCAGTACAGACTTTGGAGCCATCTTGCATTTTAAGACTTTGAGGTTTCCTTTCCAACTAGCCATTTTCATGTATTTTCCCAAAAAGCCACATCAAGGCTGGCTTTAGCTTGAAAGGCAAAGCAGAGGAGTGGGGCAGTCCTGCAGCAGCCTGGCCTCCACTGGCCTCTTCCAACTGCAGCAGCAGCAGACTGCATTGCTGCTAAGGAATGATCCAACAAGACTCTGGTTTTCTAAGTGGCTATTAACAGATTTTATATCCAAAATAGGGAGAATTAATACAATTTAGCTCTTCCCAAATGATGCTTACTGGAAGAACAAGGCCTCTTAGTGTAATTTCTCCTGTCATGGCTACATCTGAGCACACCAGCCGCCCACTGAAGAGTGAAGCAAGACAGGTTACTATGGTAACACCAGCAGATGGTCCATCTTTTGTGACAGCTCCAGCTGGGAAGTGCAGATGGATGTCAGTGTTGTCAAGGAGATCAAAACTTCCAGAAGCTTAAGGAAAAAAAGAATGGTTTGAATGTTAAAAATCTAAATCCATTTTGTTCCCGGTCTTTATTCTAAAAGCCCACTAAGAACTAAAAGCCTTGGCACTATTTATTAACAGTAGGCTGAAAAAAACAACACAATATTGCAGAGGCCCTAGGAAAAAACAACAAAGAGAAAACCCAATGAGCTTTCCTACATCCATATTCCTAAAAAAACCTGTAACACGATAACCAATGAGCTTGGCATTTGCATGTGTTGGGAAATTCAGAGTAGGGATTAATGTAGAAACCAAGGAATTTCTACATAGAATTTTTATGTCCCAAACCATCAATGTCAATGCTCAGAGAACACTCCACAGAAACCCACAATTATAATAAAGTGAAACTCCCGTTTATGCCCTTTCACCTGTAATGGCGTACATGGAGTGTAAACCGGAGAGGTAAACACGCTACAGGTAATGCCTGCAGCATTTCATACATTAATTCCATTGTGGTTTTTAACCTATCTAAACTTCCACAAATAGTGACAGATACTGCTCAGTTATTCGCCTGATCAGCAGATGATCAAACTAGAAAGCACATTTTCACAAGTCCTGGGAGGTTCAAACAAAAAAGAGTTAAAATGTTCTTGTCCAGAGTCCTATTGCACTGCAGTTCCACAGCTGCCATACAAACCCAACATTCTCAAAATACTAAACACTATTACAAAAACCTTTTAACAGGTTAGGAAAAACTACAGACTTCTATATCTGTCTCCATCATGAAAGTACTGCTGGAAAGCTTGAGTGTAACAATGAGTCAGAGGCAGTGTCTGCCACAACCAAGGAGAAGCACCTTGGCACTGAAGCTATCCACAACCTTCCAGGCTACGGCAGGAAGACACAGCTCGTGTTCTGCCAGGCCACAACCACCTTGGCTTGGCAGCAGCTGGGAAAGAACTACACAAAGGCACTCTGCAGCTGATCTCATCCTCACTGTAGCACTGACGGCTGAAACCCTTTCTCTGTTAAGGCGATACTTAAAACGCTTCCGCAGTGAGTAACTCGCCCCGTTACTCAGCAGTGTTACAATGTGCTGAACTGCTCCCACCGAGCTGTAACTGCCCTGCAGCGGCCCTGCTGCCCCACCGTTGGTGAGCTGGTATCTCTTGGCGTTGCTGCGCAGCCAGCTGATGGCCAGGTGAGCCGACTCCTTCATGACGTCCCCCAGCTGCCCCGTCAGGGTGAGCTGGCCCTCCCCGTCCATCCGGCTCGCTTCCACAAACATGATCTCGCCTCCCAGAGGGGTCCAGGCCAGGCCTATGGCCACTCCTGGCTGATTGAGGCGCTCAGACACCTGAAGGGAAACACAGGACACAGTTTAGGAAGCAACCATAAAAACAACATCGCAAAAACAATTCGATAGTTGGCTTTGAAACAACTGCACCCATTAAAACACAAAAGTTAAGCCAAGTGTCTGATCTCTTATTTTTTAATTTATTATTTAATGCAGCAGTAGTTCTGGATATGTGTCAAAACTAATTACACAACAGGAGCTGTATGTGGCAGCTTAGCTTAAGGCCATGGCAAACACCTGGGCGTGTCATTCTTGAAACCTTCCCTGCCCCCAAAAGCACTGTAAGAATCTTTTTCCTCAAAGGACCAAGTATTCAGTCAATTCCGACTGAATGTTTATGTGACTTAACCCATCTGCTGCAGTGTTTGCCCTGACTGTAGCTCTGGTGACAAAGCCAGTTCTGCTCCCCAGTGCTCCCTAAAAGCCTTTTTAAAGGTGGTAGCACTGCCTGGCCAGACAAGCCCTTGATGTTGTTCCCTGCAGACATTTACAAACACTTCGGAATAGCAGAAACATGAATGTGTTCCCAGGCCAGGCAGAGGGGACACCTGACAGAGTCCCATTAGGAATTACAAGCAGCCAAGCAAGTCAGCAGCTCCTGTGGCAGCTAAAGCCAAGGCAGCCACACAGCCCTTTCTCCTGGTTCTCCTGGAGCTCTCCCTTACCTGTGCACTGGCATCAACATCCTGCCATTTGCTTTCATTACCATGACTTAGCTAAAAAGGCTCTTTCTTTCTCTAGCATTTACAAAAATTGCACAGAACAGTGTGTTTCACTTTTAAGGTATCAAAATACCTCATCAAGAATTTTCATTTTTGCTAACATCAGTTTCTATAGTCATTTCCTGTGTGTTTTAAGTTACAGTGATTTACTCTGATTATTTTAGTAACTGCTTAGTAACTCAGGTCAACGAAGTCAGTTCATCCTGGTCACACTGAAATCCAACAACACTGAACATTCCCCTTTGCACTGGAGACAATGGTGCTTTGGCAAACTACCATGGTTTCAAACACTTCAGGTACAATGAACAAAATTAACTGCCCACACCCTCTCCCAGCCCTAAGCAGCCATCAACAAGGTTTGTTGGTTTTGGGGGTTTGTTTCAGTTTTTGTGGACTGGACTCTGGATCAATTGAAAACACTTCAGAGACTGTTTGAGAGCTCAGGGGCAGAAAACAGCAAATGGGACAACAAATCAAAACCCAAATGGTTCTAAAGACACATCACTTAGCACAAGCTCCCTCCTCTATCCTCAGACTAGGCAGGTACCTCCTCCTCCCTTCACAAGTCAGTTGAGATCTGATAAGAGAAACTGGATGTGCAGTAGGTATTGATCACCTTTGGACCATTGTTCCTTGCATTAACTGGTACCTCCAAAGCCAAGCAACCTCTCCTGCTGTCCTGGAGAGAGACTGGACCACCCCTGCTGCAACCTCTTCAGCTGAGCCTGTGCTGAGCGCTAGTGACACTCAAACATGGCAAATGCCCTGGCAGCTTTAAGGTCTGGCTACAGAAAAGCCCCTTGAAAATCCCTAAACACACCCAGAGCCACACAACCCCCAACACTCAGAGGAAAGCAAACTGTACTGCATTTTGGACACCCACAAAGTGTTCCAGGGAGCTCCACAAGACTGAATCGCTCCTGGCACCTCTGAATAATTTCTTCTAACCAAAAGTCAGATGAATTTAAATTAGAATAAATCCTTTCTTGCACTTTCTAAACAACTTCAATTAAAAATGACCATTTGAATCAGGTGATGACCGGTCATGTCTGTTAGATGATGAAGGTGTCACTGACCTACATGGAGAGTCTTGGGGTTTTAAAATTTTTGTAGATGAGACCGACCCAGCTGTGATTTAGCTGTACCCTGAGTACACGAACATCCTGTCAGATGCATTTTAGCTGCTTGGACACTGCAAAACTAAAGCCTTAACATTCAGCACAGTCACTTATTTTAAAATAATATTTCAGGTTACCATCTGCAGTTTTGGAGCTACACTAAACCAGTGTGATGGACAAAAAGCTGTTAAGTCCCTGATTCACAATGCAAAGATGAGAACCAGTTCAGTCACTTGCTGGCCTTTAGCATGCTTGTTTTCCTTCCACAGGTTCTCCCAGCCTGACTGTACAAACGTTTTTTCTTCTCTTCTGATTCATTCCCTGGCAAATCACTGCTGGCAAAGCACATTAACAGTGGCTTCCCTCTGAGGGAGGAGGATTTCCCAGAAATATCACCACAAGACCAATATCTCTTAGATAAAAACGCCAATCTAAACCTGTGCTTTGGACAGGTTTTGCTTCCGAAAGACACTCTAATTTGTTCCCTAGTTAGAATTGTGCCTGTCCCATGAAACAGAGCCATTCTTTTATGGCATCTGCACTTTCATTTCCTAGAATAGGCAATTTCACTGACCTACAGCTTCTGTCCCTTCAACTTCGCTCAAGCTATGAGGATATAAACTAATCCTGATGGGCCTTCCTGTGGTGCCAAAAATGTTTTGTTACTTGAGCAGAATTAAGGGTTGAAAGAAAAAAAAAACAAACCTAAAAATCCCCCCAAAACCCAAACTAAAATACAAATAGTTCATTATAAACCCACCAGATATGATAGGAACCCTCTTCCCCAAAAGTGTGCTGTGCTGAAGTATTTCATTAAATCTTTTACACTTTAAACTGTCGAGATTATTCTTTCAAAGCCTCACTATGTGATTTATTCCAACATTTGTTCTGTAGGGAGACACATAAGATTATTTATTTGTGACAAATGAATTAATCCAGCAAGTAGGAGCTGATTATTCTGTCATGTCTTCCTGCTGGGAGACCTGTGCAGACAATAGCCAAGCAATGCACTGGAAAGGTGAAAGATGAATCCCTGTGTAAGGAACTCCCTGAAGGACAACAGATCAATTAAGTCATGTCATGTTTTCAGTTCCATTTGCTCAGTCTCATGCAGGTACTGACACAATGGCTGCCTCCTCTGTGCCTTTGTTTCAGCTACTGATAAATGGCAAAATGCAGGCCCAGGGTGAAGCTCTCAGGCCAGACACAGAGAGGAGACCCAGCCTGTGACTACAGACCAGCAACCCACAGCAGCCAGGCTCAGACACCTGCCAGACACAGGAACTGTGCTGCTTGAAAGAACCTTGGGGGGACTTGAGAAAATTCTAAGGAATAACAGGTTAGTTGGGAAAACTCCTTAAAACAGGAGTTATGCTGTTATCTGAGCAATTTACATGGAAAAAAACCAAAGTGTGTACTGAAAAATATTCACTTGTTAATAAATACAGCAAATAGTACATGAAAAGAAATCCTGGGCTGCTTGGGGAATTATCTGTGTAGATTCATCTCTACCTCTATTTATGCACTAAATTTGCCTTCTAAACACAGAAATGTTAAGAAAACCTTTTGATACAGAAGTCACAAGCTTCAATCAGTCTTACTGCTGTTTATACAGGCCAGCAGATCCAGGAAATGCTTACCTGCAAATTTATGGCATCTATTGTGGACCCCACAACAAATAAACAAAAAACCCACAAATGAAAATCCCCACCCAGCACTCCTGTATTTGTATACTTGAAATTAAGAACCACACTTTAAAAATTTGACTTGCACTACTTAATGTGTAGAAAAAAGACAAAATAGCAGAAATTATTTTCCAACACAGCCACACTACCAAATTTAAATGAATAATCAACTCCAGAAACAAAATCGAAACCAGGCAGAACACCTAAGAAAAGTCCCATACTAGCACTGAATTTTTAAATTTGTGTGATCTTACTGTTGGGTATAGTGGCTTCTGAGAGTTGGAAAAAAAAAATGTAAGTTGCTGACAATTAAGTCATTTGCCTAAAGAGCAAACTCTTCTAATTTCTGAAAGTAAAAAGAAATAAATCACCAAAGAACCCATGTGAATAAATTCAGCCCAGAGTCACCAGGCACTGGCCTGTTGGTCATTTATCTTCCTTGCCTCCCATTCCCCCTCCCACTGTTCCCATCACCATCCTCTGTCACAATCAATGGCACTGTCTCCTTTCAGTTTGTTTCCTCATTTCTGTCTCTTCCTTAAGAATCTCTTCCATGATAAAATCTTCACATCCAAAAGCCTCAGTTCAAGTCTAGAAATGGACTCATTCCTTAACAATCATCCATTTTCTCCTGCTTCCCCCATACATCTTGTCCCCTTTTTGTTCTCCAAATCCCACTGGAAGTCTGGTCCTCTGATTTAGGAGAAAAGAATTATAAGAGGAAAGTTCTCAGAAACAGAGCACAGCTGCAATGTCACTGGTGAAATGAGAATCCCAAACTAACAAACTACTTTAACTGACAGCATTTCCATAGAATGGAGCAAAACACAGACGGGGAAAAGCAAAAAATCTGAAATATGCCTACTGAGGAACAGAGCTGGAGGTGCCTGACTGATCATAAAGCATTTTAATAGCTAAGAGTCACATTAACCTAAAGAATGTCTGAGAACTTCTGCTGCAAACTGAAGTGGTTTTAATACCCAATAATGCTGCCTGGCTTTAAGGAGGTATGTGGGACAGTCCTTAGCACAGCTGCTGCAGAGACAGGATTCCTGGGTTCTACTTTTGGCTGCTTTCCCAAGACCACCAAACATCCCCCAAACAAAAGCAAAGTTATTTCAAACTGAAAAAACACCACTGCATTCTTAAGCACTGCTGCAGGAACCTTTGCTAACAGAAACTCAGGGCGCTATGTTATTTACGTACCCTGAATTAAAAGGAAATCAAAACTTCTTTAGGTGAAAACACACTTTGTGGCACACAAAGGAACACAGTGCTGTTATTAACATATTTTAAAGTTGTTAACATTGTACAGACTCAGTCAATAGCAATAATCATAGCAGCCAGAAACAGCAGTCAAGCAGAAACAAATGAGGATGTTACCTCCATGTCATACATGGGTGGGCCCAGGATGTCTTTCAGAGCATGGAAATCAATTAAAATTGGCATTTCAGGTGGCAGAGCCAGGTCAGCTGTGTCACTGATGGATTCTGGTTTGGCATCTTCTGTGACGTGTTCTTTGCAATCTAAGGGAAGAAAATCTAATTTAGGATTTGTAACAGTCTTTCCTAGACAGAGGAATTTTTAAAAAATCGTGACAGAGAAAAATAAAATATGCAAAGAAATGCTCAGAAAGTTCAGGAAAATGTGCCCAAACCATCTTTCAGTAAAATCTTGTCAAATTAAAGATAATATAGCATGAAATTTAATTATTAAGCCTAAATATGTTCTAACTGTTCATCAAAGATAAAATATAATCTAGAGCACTGACAGAGATGCAACTTATCAGCTTAAGTGCATTTTAAACTAATTCAAATAGCAAAACACTTTAGGCTCATTTAAGACTTTGCACTTTTCACCAGATTTGTGCAGAAAATCAGTATTCCACAGAATCAGAACAGTTTGGGCTGTAAAGGACCTTAAAGCTGATCTTGCTTTAAGGTCTTGCAGGGACACCTTCCACTATCCCAGGTTGCTCCAGGCCCCATCCAACCTGGTCTTGGAACACTTTCAAGGGCTGGGACAGACACAGCTTCTCTGGGAACCTGTGCCAGGGCCTCCCCACCCTCACAGGGAAGGATTTATTCCTGCAGGACGAATCCTGTGCAATGTAGTGTTAACAGAGAATGTGGAGCTGAACAGGGCAATTCTGACAGTGCAGTAACTCCTGTTCTTTTTATGTGTGTTTACAACTGTGCCCCGGCACAGAGACCACCTCCAGTGCAGCCCTTGCAGCACAGACTCTGATGTGACGCTTTTCATGCTGCTTTTTGTCTCCTATGACTTTTATGGCTTTACTCAGTCATAGAAGGGTTTGGGCTGGAAGGGACCCTTAAAAATCATCCAGTCCACTCCCCCATCACAGGCAGGGACACCTTCCACCTGCTCAGGCTGCTTAACTCACAAAACCAACATCTCCTGTCTGTTCAACGGCCAGCTAAGAACACAACACCTACAGGCCTTGTTCAGTGGAAAAACCTCAAACAATTTCAGTGTAACCATCTGTGGCTTTTGTCTTGAAATACTACACACACACAGAGGGCTCTGTTCTTTGCTTTGTTGAATGAGATATTGCTAAGGGGTCATGCTCAGTAAGCAGAAGCAGCAAAAAATTCCTCCAAGGTCCGATTATCAGGCATTTTCAGAGATACCTACAGGCATGATACACTCTTCAGGAAGGGCTATAAACCCCCAGCAGCCTGACACTTGAATGCAATACACTCAAGCATCACCTAGGAGGGACCACACAATTAAAGCAATAGTTACGGGTTCAGAAGTGGGCTCTTCCCTTCCTTCACTTACAGCATGACTGAATTTTTTATCTGTACAATGGCTTCCTTAGCAGAATTGCCTTCAAATTTCTGTTTTCTCTTTCTGTACAAAAGTGAACCGTAATGGGAACTGTGTCAATGCCAAAGTCTCAAACCCAGCCTGCTGTTTGCATGACTACTGAGCTCAAGAACCTGCACATCGCTTGCAGGGGCCAACACTGCACCTTTACCAAGGGACCGGGAGCAGAGGGACAATGCAAGCAGGGAATCATTTCCCCACAGAATCTGACCCAGGTGCAAGAGGCTTATTAGCATTTCTCAAGAGCCCTAAGCAGCGTTTCAGTGAAACATGTATCAGAAATGAAGACTACTTGGACAATCCAGCTGTTCCTAAGGCTCCGTGGCAGTTTCACGGCAGTGCCTCCCTGCCCTGGCGCTGCCCTTGTGCACACACAGAGTGAAGACATTTCTTCCCACCCCAAACACCAGCCTAACACACATCTGAAGTCTGTATTACACAGGAATGTACACTGAGCTTCAAGACTCGTGCACTGTGTTTTGGACCCAAATATGGGGTGCTTACTTTCCTTGAATTCTTTCCAATTGCAGTTTGCAAAGAAACTTTCTGGGTCTTCCTTTGCACATCAATGCATGCACAGTAACTGAAAATCCAGGAGTTTAAACAGAAAAACACAAATCACTGATCTAATCTATTTACTATAATGTGAAGAGGTGGTCAGTGGTGCAAAAATAATTCTCAGAATGAATGAATGAGGAAGTCTCCTTTCACAAGATACGAACTATCCTGTTATTAATCCTGATACTTAAAGGCCTTTTTACAGATAATTTTGTGACAGTGCAATTCTCACTAATGCCTAAATGGAGTATCAAGGAAAACATTCTACATCACTACCAACATGACAGCAGCAACTCAGCTTTTATTCAGGACTCCAGTCTAATAGTTCTTATCCAACAGCCACTAATCTTTCCATTGTACAACTCACTGCTCCATGGCTAAATCCCATTCCCTTACTGTAAACACTGCCTTAGTCAGATGCCTCCTGTTGTTCCAGCATGTCTCTCTGTTTTTGTTAAACTACTATTTTTGTACATAATAAATTCAAAGACATAAATACTGGCAAGTCTAGGAAACATAACCCTGCATGCTATTCTTGCAATTCAGACTGCAGTTTCAACACTATTTGATAATCTGAGATACAATTCATATTTCAAAACAAAATTGAGTTTAAAACTAGCTGCTTTTGTTCTATTCCAAGATTTTACTGCCTAACAAACACAGACATATTTATTTTACCTAACTGTATACAGGTGAAGAGACAAACTCCTCATATACAAATCAAGGAATTTGTGGACACCTGCTCTATTAAAAAAAATCAGAAACTCTTTGAGTTTATCTAAGATAATGAGTAAATCCCATTTTATAATCTGTAACAGTAACAAACTCCAGGCTTTTTCCTAAAAATGTTAACCTAAATTCTAGCATTATCTAATTTTCTATAAAAGCATAAAGTGATGTCCCAAAATGCAATTACAACCACTAACTTTTTCTTTGAAGGAAAAAGCCATCTTTGTTTATCATCTTTAAACAAGTGCTGACTGTGAAGAATCTATAAAGATTCATAAATAATTAAGATTTCCACTAACAATGACAAATGTGTGTTCTCTACCTATCCCAGACTAACAGCCATAAACCACAATTCAAGCTAAATGACACATTTATCTAAAACAAGACAGTTAAATTCAAGTTTCCAGAAACAAAACTTCTGGTTAGGACAGCAGCTTAAGCATCTTACAGTTTGAGATAAGTTGGCAAAATAAACTAAAGGGTCAAAAAGTGCCCTTAGCAGAGCTCTGAACTGCCCTAGAGGAACCACCTGCTGCTCTGCTATTACATATCTGCTGACACAAAAGCAGCACGGTATTGAGTTGTTTTAACATTTAAAAATTGTAATACTTAAAAATAAATAACAACACATAACCCTCCTCAAGTAACCAAAAATAAGTTCAAAAAACAACCAACCAAAAAAAGATTATGTTTGTAAAATTTTCCAAGCAGAATCTGCAGCTACTCAAAGATCACAATGTTCCTCAGGAATCTGCCTTTGCAAGTTCCCAAAATAAAATGAAGTCTCGCATGTAAATACTGGATTTTTAAGAAAATGACTCCTAAGAAAACATACTGACAGTGAACTATTAAATATCATTAAAGATTTAATCTTAATAGACATTCCATGGCACAAAGATTTAAAAAATTAAGACTGCTACTTTCTTCTAGAGATGTAATGGAAATGAAAGAATACAAAAGCCTAAAACTTCCTCAACATGTAGCAATTTCTCATCTCCTCAAAAAACAGATTTAAATTAAGCACTAGCAACACAAGTCTTAAACCCAAAGATTTCTAGCCATACTTACTGACCAAGATAGAAAAATAAAAGCCTAACATTTTTAAGCAGTTTTTAACATAACACATTCTGATTTGCTGAACTGCTATGAAGAAGTATGAAAAAGAGCATCAGCATGACAGAAAAGGTTTCAGGTTTGTGGGCAATTAAAGGGAAAAGAACATGTCCTTTCTTTCTCATCTGACTTAACAGCACATGCTTCAGCACACAACAGACAGACTCTGAATTCTTTTAGCCCCTCCAAACTAAAAAACCTCCCAAAACTGCATTTAGATAGAAAAGGATGGGATTGCTCTTGCTGATAACAGCTCACATTCAAAGCCAGCTATAACATGAAACTGCACCCTAAAAACAACATTCCACTGTCAAACTAAAATCTTACACACCAAACTTTTAGGAAGTGTTACTTCCACAAGATTTTCTTTAGGAAGGAAACAATTTCCTGGGACATTAATCCTGTTTACACTTACTTGTATGCTTAAATTTAATAGTATGTGCATTTCTCCCCACAGCATCAGAAAAGTTCTCTTTCCACAAAATTATTACATTCCATCATGTGTGATCTACAAAAAAAATGTGTACTTGAAGCACTTGAATTTGAGGTGTTCTTGCAGGAATATTTAGGTAAATTAACATGGGGAAAAAAGAACACTTTAAAAATTAATTTGTATATTAAGCCAACTTCTCAGAACATTTATGCCTTTTTGACCTCCTACAGAGAAGTCATTCCAAGCAATTTTCAGACATAGCCCACACTGCAGCCTGCAGAGCTGGGAAGCTTTCTAAGGTCAGCAGAGCTGAGCTCAGACCTGAGTACCTGCAGTCACACCACCCTGAGACTGATGCTCATCACATTTCATGCGTCAGCTCACATTGACAACTGCAGTCAAACTTGCATTTAATTTAAACCCAAGTGTTTCATCCACAATTCATGCACTGTATTGCTGGGTTATGGAAATATTTAAGTATGTTCAAAGCCTTGGTTTCAACATAAATACAACCCTCATTTCATCACTTTTAGTTATGCAATATTACCTGTCCTAAATCTTCCTTCGGGTCTGAATTAGAGAAACTGTTTTTCACTCTGGGTTTCAACTGTTGTATCATGATACGATGCCTTAGTGCACAGTTGCTGCATTGTATTCTCAAGGCAGTTGCACTAAAATAGGAAGGAGAGTTTCACATATTTTTGTGACTCCTAGAATTTCTTCTAATTGTCAAAGACTCAAGGAGTGTCTCATAAATCTTAGATAGTATTTCAGTGAAATATCAGATAGCATCACTGTACACAGGGATGACTCCCCAGAGAGCTCTGAAAAATAACTGCATTTGCCTCTGCTGAAGTTCCCCGTGCAAAGTCAAAAACTGACACAAACCGACACTCCTGCACCCACCAACTTCTGCAGAAACCTCAAGAGGCAGAGGAGCAAGGAAGGCACCACAAAGCTGCCAGTGCATCTCAGTGGTGCATTTCTGGGAAGTGCTAAACCCAGCCTGAGAGAGAATCTCCAGCTCTGCTAAGGCAGTACCCTCCCTTCCTAGAGCCCATCGCCAAACAGTGTCAAAAGCCTGATCTGTACAAAGCCTTGAAAACAGGCGCTCCCCTTGGAGTTAATAACCTGATTTAATCAATGTAATGGTGGAAATTCTGTGATTCTACCACCTAGTGTCCTTAACTTTTACTACAACCCACCAGCCAGAAAGCACTCAGCTGAATAAACACAACAGGTACCAAGGTACTATTTGGCTATACTATGAATCAGGTATAAATTATGTTTTAGCAAGCAAGGCAAGCCTGCAGTCTGCCCTCTCCTACACAACTCAAGGCATACCAATGCACTAACTGTAGAGTCTCAATCTCACATCAGCAACACAAATGTGGAAAGCAAAAATGAATTCTAGGTATTTTTGATAGATAAAGAAAAAAAATTCAAGAAATAATTCTCAATGAAACTGTTAAGGGATGACAACTTGATTAACTAATCTTCCAGAATCATTCATTATATGAAATAAAAATTCATCATCATGATGCACAACCGCACACATGTCCACTAATCAACAGGAGAAAAAAATGCCAAAGAAATCAATTTAGGCTACGAATCCCATTATTTGCATCAACTTATCTGTAGATATTTAAAAGCTTTGTTTTGAACACTTAGTTGTTTTCAACAGACAGAATGAAAATAAAAATGTTTTTTAAAAGGCTCCTACTCATACACTCCCAGCAAATGACACACTCTGCTAAAAACACACCAGGGTGCAAGCACAGTATTAGTACAAAATAAAGCACACCTTGCAGACTGCACCATTCTGTACAAGTCTTCATAATAGCAAACTTTAACTGCAGAGACACCTGTCCCTCAGACTCCCTTTTATTAATACAGCTTTTTTCTTATGGACAGTTTTCACTCCAGAAGTACAAAGGCAACTCTTTACAGCACGTCTTTCTTACTCCAAACTGGGTCAACCAAAAATGCCACCATTCTGCCCCCTTTTGAAGCACTTGGCTGCTATTTTCACTTAGCTTTGGTAAGTTGCAAGTCCAGTACTAATTTTAACAGTGTATAATTTTAACAGTGTAAATACCTAAGTTGCAAGCACAGCCCTAATTTTAACATGGTAAATAACTCTCTCACTGGACTGAGATGTCTAATACAGGTCCTTTTTTTTTACTTGCCTTAATAATAAAGTGTTCTTACAGTGCCATGAGTTGTGCTCTGAACCTACCTCTCATTTATTTTGTCAGAATGCTTGAAGAGTAGAATGACATTTCTTTTTATTCAGCAATTGCATTAGACCTCTGAAACACATTTTAGACACAGCTACCTACTTTGAAAATACGACTTGTGAAAATTACTAGCCAAAAGGTGCAGCAGCCAGGACACCTGATGCTGCCTGGTGCTGGTGAGCTGGGCCAGCACAGCCCAAAGGCTCAGCAGTCACATTCACAAAGAGACCACAGAAGCATCAACAACTCAGTGTTTGACTTCACAAAGTCCATCAGAGCAGAGAAGGTAGAGAACACACATATAATGTAAAATGAAAGCATTGGTAAATCTTAAAACCTCTACCTTTTAATGTAAATGGGGTGATTTAAATTGCAGGACCGTTCATGGATTCAGTCTCATGGATTCAGTCGCTGCTACTGTGAGAGCTCACTGACTTTAAGCCAAACATTCAGAGAAAACCAAGCTGAGCCTGCTTAAGCAAACCCAGCCAAATTCAACCTTGTGATATTGCAGTTTTCACAGACATCATAGTGATCTTAGAAAACTGAACAAGGTAAAAGAAGATTTAATTTTCAGAAAGGAAATACTGAGCTAGGGAAAAAAGGCAAGGTAAAGCTGAAAGACTGTCAAGAAACAGATTCTCAGAGACAAATTATGTAAGTTTTTACTGTGGGTAAAACTCTTCTTCAAACACCCATCTAATTATTGCCACTGCTTGTAAAAATATCCCTTATATTTCCTCCCCGGAGATTTACTCTCTGAAAGGGGCGGGCACTGTTCAGACCTGTTTGCTGCCTTGTTTTAAAGGAACAGATAATGATCTCCTCATTTGTCCTCCTCCAATCCAGACCAGACCTACTCCAGATGTATAGATGTTAGAACCTAAAGGTTTTTTCCACATCAACTCAATTGTGGAATATTCCAGAACATCAAACCAACAGGGCCCTGTTTAGTATTTTAAGCTTGTGAGTATCCTGGGGCAAAAGCAAGCAGCCATTTTGCAGTTTTCAGTTTCCAGGATCCTCTGACACCCAGCTGTTCTCTGACAGACTGGCAGAATTTCTTGTCACCTGAATTCATTTCAGTCTTTAAAAAACAAACTAATGAAACACCCAACACCCTGCTTGCTAGATTTTATTAGATAAAGGGCTATCCACATTTCAGAAGTTCAACCTGAGTTTTGGGGTTTGTCCTTTCACATTTCTAACCTACCTTACACTGAGGGCTCCTGCAGACACCCAGTGCTACAATAAGCACTGTGGAGCTCCAAGAGGAAATTGCTGTGTACAGCAACACCCTCCATCAGCATCTGGCTGGAACAAAAGCACAGCCATCTACACCTTCCATCGTATCTTTCACAGAACACAGCGGGGATGTTCATTTTTATTAAAGAGAACACTTACGGGGGGATGAAAAAGAGAGCAGTCACCTGCTGTATGCTGCACATGAACTGGGTATAGGCCTGACTTCATCCTTCCCTCTTCTATTTCAAGACTAGAGAGACCTACCTTACTGGTGAAGCAGTTACCTGGGTATTTTTGCTGTTTGAGAATTTCGTGTTTAGCTTTCTTGCAGTCTGTTAGATGACTGGGAATGATAAAACACTGTCTGTACACATGGGAAACACGACCAGACTGAGGCTCAGAAGTCACCAAAGCTCTGAGAGACTTTGAATAAGCATAGTCTTAAAAGGCACGTAAAAATAATTCTAATTTCAGAGCTCTTCAAGCAGACAATTTTTTAGTGTACAACAAAATAACCAGATTGAGTTCTGAGCTAGTAGGAACTACATCTATGCTTAAGTTTTTTATTAAAGACAAGAAGTGAAAGATTTGCATTCAAAAGCCTAGGAAGACATACACAAATCATAACTGCATCCCTAAGACACGAAACAGATGCACTGAACTTCTCAATTACCAACTTAGCAGGCTGAAAGTACTCAAGTCCTAACTCATAATTCAGCACTAAAACTGTACATAATAATAATGTCACACTATCTGCCACGCTTTTGAAAACAGAGCCCTTAATGAAGAATAAAATAGAAAAAGTTGCTAAATTAGCTTCCTAGTAACTACGTTAGAAGTTCCCTTTTTAACAAAACATGCCAAAGATACACACCTTCTCCTTCCCCCACTTCAGCACGATCTGGCTTTGCTTCTTTGTGCTGCCCTTCTGCCACTTTCACAGCCACTGCTCTGCAAATGGCTCCCAGCTTCCGATCCAGGGCACGGACTCCTGCCTCCCTCGTGTACCTGTGAGAGACAATGGCCGTGCTGGGCTGTTCTTCACAACAGAGAGTTCTTTTCAACAGAAACACACTTTCCTACTAAACACAGAGCCAAATAAAATGGGTTGGGAAAGGCACTGAAACCTTGGACTACTCTAATAAATAGGAACACAATAATTTGTTTTCATCAAAATAATCGTGGTTGCTGATAAAACTGTAGACAAATTACTGAGTGGGAAGACACGACTAACACCTGGTGCCAAGCCTTCATGAAATGCTAAACAATGTCCAGTAGCTCTGAGCTCTTCTTGGATGCATAAAAATAAAAAGTAATAACTATTTTAAAACTTAAAATATATAGTTCACTGGAAGTTGAGGAACTGGCTGTAAAAGAATATTTTGTTTTAGTCTATGAACTAAAAAGAAGCACCAGGCAGTAACACTATACAACACAGCCAAAACACTGGTCATAAAATACTTAAATTCATTGAATCCCAATACACTTTTTCCATTGGAATTGAGCTAGTTTAAAGTTCAAATGATGTTCTGATTAATATTTTTGCTGTTATGTCAAACAAAAACCCAGTTCTAATGAACAGAAGCTATTTGAAAACCCCGTATTTTAATTTTTTAAACCTAATTACAAATTTTAGACAAATGTGCCCATCAAGTCACAAAAAAAAGAAAGGTAATTTCCATTTTTTGTATGAAAATGATAGAAATATAACTTGGTTCTTTAAACTAAATCTTGTCTGCTGCCAAGGCCATGGCTTCACACACTGCAGCCACAGCAGCCTCAGGTGTTCCTGTTTATTCACAGGGCCTTGGCAATTGTGTCAGCACAACTGACTGGGAGCCACACCTGGAGTGCAGGAGCAAGGAACTCTCTACAGAAAGAATATTCTGTAGAGAAGACAAGAGCTAAGGAAAGAGCAATCCCATAAACTACCAATGGTTGAACTGCTGAAGCTATTAAGGACAATACTAAGACATGTTTGTGCTATCACATTATAAACTGATTTACTAGTTGCAAAAAAAGAAGTTATTTAAACTGAAAGCAATTTAACAGATTTACCTGGTAATTATACCCAAAGTGGTTACTTGGGGAATCTGTATTTGCTGTGGAGTCAGACCATGTAGTTCAAGCTGTTTGGGAATCAAGTGTCTATGTGCAATTTCAATTTTTTCTTCTTGTGTGTACCCTTCAAAAAAAAAAAAAAAGCCTATCTTTATTTACAATGTTTTTGCTTAGACACTACAATATAATCAGATTTCTTACCTTTTACAATTCTACCTGATTGAATTTAACAAAAAAACCTCCCCCAGCTATAATTTACGAGGCTGCTGGTATCATCCTTTGTGACCATTCACAACTTCATGCAAACAAGAACAGAATTTTAGTGTTTCAAAGATCCCTTTCTCCATTGAAATCTTAAAAGGATGTATCAGCCAACAGACAATTAGAATACAAACAAATCAGTGAAGGAAAATATTACAGAATGTATCCATGTATCACCACAGACCTGGAACTGAATGTTCCTGAGCGCAAGGCTAAATATATGGAATATTTAAATATTATTATATAATTTATTATATTATTTAAATATTATTATATAACTAATTATTATATCATTTATAACATTATATATATTATTAAATATAAATATTTAACATTTACACATATAAATATTATTCATGACAGAGGCCACAACAGAGGCATTCTGCCTTGTCCCTTTTAACAATTCTGGCCACACACTCCAGATTCCTGGCAGGCTTTCCTTAGAGCTGCCTTCATTTCAGCAAAAACACCCCAAACTCGTTTAAGGACCAGCAACAGGCACTGTAATGAAAGCACTGCAGTGTTACCTGGCACCTGGATAACTTCCATTCTGTCCAGCAGAGCGGGTGGGATCGTAGCCGTAGTGTTGGCTGTAGCTATGAAAAGCACCTGGGACAGGTCAAAGGCTACGTTTAGGTAGTGATCGGTGAAACTGTGATTTTGTTCTGGATCCAAGACCTTAACAAAAGTGAACACAAAAGTCACGCAGTTGTTCAATCACAAGGAAATAAAATATGCACATCTTTATTATATTCCATTTGGATCTGTCAAATCTGACTAATAATATGACTAATAAAATACATTAAGGATATCACTAAATCCTGGCATTGCCTGGATTATTCTGTGGCCACATTTCACACCACATGTACAGTTCAAAAAGTGATTTCCCCATGAGCTGTTCCTCACCTTTTCTAGAGGTGGCTGCAGCATTTCTCCAGCCATCAAGTACCTCCCCTAAGCTGTATCTCCATGACCTTTCACAGATGGTAGAGTGACCCTTCAAGGACTCACAGCAACCTTGGAAAAGCAGCCCACGTGGTCCCAAGGAACAAGGATAATTCTCCCAAGTAATCCATGACTCCAAACAAGGAGAATTCTCCCAAGAAATCCTTGACTCCAATCCTCACCTGGTGCTGGCAGCTCTTCTTACTCTAAGCTTACTTCTTACTCTCACAACAACCTGTGAGATCTCTCTGTGAGACCAAGGGGAAGAACACAATCCCAGCCTTATCTGCTGTCACTAAATCACATACCCCACTTATTCTGCTTTGTCCTGCTTTTACTACTGATGGAGGAGTACAAGTTCTTATTGCCCATGACACCCCAGGCAAGCTCTGACCCTTGGTGAGCCCTGGCCGTCCCAACACAATCATTTTTCTTTTTGTCCCAGAACAGAGACGAAATTGAACAAGCACTGCAGAACAAAAACACAGTCTGACCAACCGCAAAAATTTACTGAACAAGTAGAACTAGGGCTTAAATAATTGTGTTGTCTTCCTAATGCTTTTAGTACTACTTATGTGTGCTAATGCAACACTTGCCTATATTTAAGATTAGGTGATAAATATTCAATGTAAGTGTGGAACATGAGGGTACTGAGATACTGTCTTGCAGATTTTTTAACACTGCCACAAATGGGAAGTTCATGGTATATAGCAATGTACTCCTGGCTTCTATATCACCTGTGAACCACCTCTGCTTCACATCCCATTAAAGTACTGCCACGCTTTTCCCTCCCAAATGATGAATGATCAATGCTACACCAACATGAATCATTCTCACGTCACAAATAATGGGACCCACGCATCTCCTGAGAAACAGCACACCACTGTCAAAATAATTTATCTGCCTACACCCAAATGAATGCACACAACCTGAATTATAGCCAAGAATAGTGTTGATAATGAAAAAAAACAAATGAATTTGAGAACTTCTTAGATAGTTATAAAAGAAACAATTCTGAATTTTCATTACTCTTAAATTCTCTTCAGGTTTTGAAAAGTGAAAAAATCTTTAGGACAAAATTATGATCAGAACAAACCAGGAAAAACTTTTTTTTTACAGAATGCCAGAAACACAGCAGATTTTCCCAAAAACCAGAAAAAATTCTAACTTTATTTTGAAGTACTGCACAGATTTAAGAGCAATACTTAGAAATGTATTGCAGCTGCAATAAAATACACATTCCTCTTAATAGTGAAATCTTAAAACATACTGAAGCATATGCTTCAATTCTGAACCTAGGGCTGGAACTCAGTGAATGCCATTGTGCACTGGCTCTAAGCTATTCAAAAGCTTTCTTACCCTTTTCAGCAAGCAGCTGCTGTCATTTACTCCCTTCCTTACCAATGAAGGCAAAGGCTTTGAAGTATCCTGACAAGCCAAGTCCACTGATGAATAATTCAGTCAGTCAGAGATGTGCCTTACCTCAGCCAGCCCCACAGTCCAGCCCTAAACTATAGGGAGACACAACAACAGGCAGAGAAAGCAAGCACAGCATCTACAAACCATCTTCAAAAGTAGTCTCCCATTCAAGGCCTACTCTGACAAATTTTTCAAAAGTTATTTAAACAGCTAATCCTAATTCAACTTACTCCCCCCCTTTTTTTTATACTGATAACAGTATTTCCACAGAATTCCAGTCTATAAGCTGAAGTGTTTGCAACTAATTCCAAAGCTGCTGAAAAACAATGTATTCTCATAGACCAAATTGGCTTTTTGTCACATTTATTTACATGCATGTTTCTTTCTGCTCCTAGTCTGCAACTAGAAGTCCTTCTGAATCCTACTCAGTGCCAAGCTGGTGATTAGAATATGATTTACAAAGATACACAAAATATTGATGCTGTACTCATATGCAAAAAATACTATCCAATAAAGATAATGGAAACTGTAATCCAAACCAACTCGGATTATATCTAAAAATGTGAATTATCTGAGATTTTTTACAAGGGCTGGAGTTCCTCCGGACTTAAAATTCTTTGTCATGGTAACTATTTTTTAGAGTAAGATACAAACCAGTGTCCTGCCTATGTATTTCAAATAGACTTTCCAAAGCAAATAGAACTGTTCTTCAATTAGGTATCTGTGCTGAAGTTCAAGTTCAAAAGTTTTCCAAGATATTCAACTAATACAAAAATATGAAGTACAAAAAGAACATTCAGTGCATAAAGTATCTTGGCTAATTTATGGCAGATAGCTCACATGCATACAAAGGCTTCTCTGTAACAGCTTTTTATTACCACAAAATCCAGAATAAATTCCATGAACATTTAATTGCCTGGCTATGCTCCTGGTCTAATTTCCCTGCATACAAATAGTCACTATCAGGCACTTGGATCCATTTCTCCTTTCTTCTGTTTTTAACAGAGGTCATCTAAATTTAGACTAAAATATTCCTTTGTTAATGAACAGCAACTGGAAATAGGAAGACATTCTGTCTTGCTGAAGCAACAGCTCTGCAGAAGCATTAGAACTAAACACGTATCCGGCAATTATAAAGCACCAAGCTCTGCTCCCAAGCTCACAGGGATGGCAATTTTTTTCCTGAATATGCCCTGTTGTAGACAGCAAGAATTTAACACACCTACACATTAAGGAAAAAAGGATGTGCCCTTCATACTTAATGATGGCACTTACCAGACAAGCAGGAGTGCGAACAGCAAATGTACCAGTCAGGTGACCACTGACTATTGTTTGCTCTCCAACATAACAGCCACCTTTGCTCATTCCAGATGGACTTTCCAACAAGGTAAACCATGAGAAGCAGATGAAAATTAAGCTATTATGTCCAGACATGAGCTGTCCATTAGAAGAGGTAAAGCACCTGCTTCAGGGTGTTTAGCCAGCAGTAGAGGGATATAGAGATCTCGCAGGGGAGCAGCTCAGCCACGGTTAATAGAGCAATTACTTCTCCAGATGCAACTAATGGTCAATTAGCAGGGCTTACATAAAGCCTGCAGCCCGGGCAGGCAGTGGGAAGTGAACCTTATGAGCCTCAGCTGGAAAAATCCATGGCAGGAGCAGAGCTGAGTATCACTGAGAACGTGGTTTTAAAAGATGGAAAACAGAAACATCTCAGAGCAGCAACAAAGTATCCAGAATTCAAACACAACTAATTAAACAAGTATTAATTACATTTCATTTGCGCTCACAAACTTGATGTGATAGAAGAATACAATTGTTCTCTACTGCAGGACAGTATACAAAAAAATTATTAAAAAATTATAAAAACCAGCAAAGGTTGAATAAAATTACCAATATTAATATACAGATCTAGATTCATGATCGGAACACTCTTTACAAGAAATGCAAAATCATTGTGTCTGCGTAGCAAACAACAGACAGCTAAGTAGAAAAATTTGATTTTCAGGTATTTTTACCCATGCATTCACTAAAATTAGGACAGCCTAGTTCAAATATCTAAAAGACAAATGACGAGAGAGGTATCAGCAAACTCAGAAACAGACAGCATTACATTTTCAGCAAAGTGTAAATAAAACCCCACAGGTGACTAGTACAAGGAAAATGCTTGTATTTATTACACACCCTACTTGTTTTCTTTGCACTTTGAGGCTTTTCATGCACCCTAGAAAAATGTACTATACACTTGAGAAACGCACAGGTAAAGGACCATAACTGTCACTTTTAGAAGCTAAAGAAGTGAAGCCATGCTATTTTCTAGCACATTTAAATTACTACTAGTTCATGTTAACATGTGAAAATCAAAACAGAGCTCTCAAACCACAGCCTGTTCATACAGTGATTTTAAAAGAACTCGTTGGCCTTGTCAAAACAGTAATTTTCCACTATCTAGCAGGAAGAAAATAATGACGTTTGTAGAAAGTCAATTGACACTTCATTTGCAGAATGTCATACAGCATCCAGATGAGCTCATGACACCTTAATTTAAGTAGCATTTTTCATATTTAAATTGCTGCATTAAGCACTGTCAGTCAAGAGAGTCATTAGAATGACTCTGTAGGCAAATACTATCAAAACCACTTTCACCCCCACCTACCAAAGTTACCAGACCTCAAGTCTGATAACTGAGATGCTTCTAGGATTATGCCCTAAGTCACTTCTGTGACAGTGAGCCAGGCTAGCTCAAAAAATGTGGGTCTTTTTCACTAATGCCCCTGCTTTTGACTGAAACAGGTACAGAACCATGACAGAAGCAGTGCAGCTGCAACAGTGGGAGCATGGCAGTCCCTACTGCCAGAGAGAACACAAAAGAGAAGGCAGAGTGTAAAACTACAGCTGTACAAGGAATTTCTAAACACGCACAATGCTAAAACCATTAAGTGCATTAGCTCTGCATCTGCCCTGGCCGCCTTCAACACTTCAGCCTGGCCCAGCCGTGCCAGCACCTCCCTCATTCTCTCCTTTGCCATCGGTGCTGGCACAGCAAGATGGACACAGCCTTCTACCCAGGGCAGGGCAATGCTTTGTCTCTTCCCCACACCTGAGGAGGTGCTCGTTCCTCTCTCCAGCAAACTGCTAGAATAAAAGCACTGAATATGCACAAGCCAGTGGAGGAAGGAATTGTTCTGGGATATCATGTCACACTCCAGAAAATGGAAGTTGGGAAGAAGGTTCTGACAACTCATCACTGCTGTCTTCTACATGATACATGAAGCTTGCAAGGCACAGGTCTCAATTCATCTTCTTCATGATTTTAGCCTCCTAAAAGCCCAACTAGCCTAATTAATAACATCTCAACACTTCATGGGATTTACAAAATATTCCAACAGTATCTCATTCACCGAAGTCCTCAATTGTATCTCCTGAATTTTATTTGTGTCTTTAAGCAAATCAACTTTGACAACTCTAAAACCTCTGTGATAACATAACTGTAATACGTGTTTCAAAATTAGATTCATTTATATCTCAGTCTGAGTGCCAGAATTTCAGAAAAAAAGCACTCATGGAATACCTGACTCTCATGGAAAGCTAACACTCATCACACCATAATCAGCCAAACACTCATCATACCATAATCAGTCAAGGAGGGGGGATCTGTGAATTACATGAAAAATCTAAGTTCAGAAAGTTAATTACAACACTAATTAAAGAAATGCTCCTAAAATAACATGCAGCTAGTCCATATTATGCACTGGGTAAAAGGCTTAGCTCCAATGCAAGCTGGTACCATCAAGAGCTTCAAAAATATACTAAAGCTGTTCCAAGAAAGGGAAAACTTGAAGAAGTCCAGTTACTGTTTAGATCCTCTACAGTTCTTTCTTAGCTAACAACATTTGATCATTAAAAATCAATGTCTTGAAGTCTCCCAAAAAAGTGATGTTTAGGGCTTGAACAGTATTTAAATACAGAAAACAGACCAAAATCTATTCTCGTGTTCAAATACAGCTCACTGAGACTTATATGTTACTTATCACAATACGTGACAGCATCTGCATTGTGCCCAAGCAATTGGCAGAAACCCACCCGTGTCAGAACTCAGTAGCTGTTATCTGACTAACAAAGCCAGCACTGTCAGGCTTTCTTTTGTCCAGTCAATCTTCTGAGTCCAGTTTAATTATTTTAAAATACAAATGAAACAATGCTTGCAGTTTAACACCTCTTACCTCAAGCAAGGCTGCTGCAGGATCCCCCTGCAAGCTCTTTGCCAGTTTATCCACCTCATCCAAGAGGAAAACGGGATTGTTCACCCCGACAGTCTTCAGCCCATTGATGATCCTGCCAGGCATGCTGCCCACGTAAGTACGCCTGGAAAGGAATGGGTGTGGGGAAAGAGGGTGGTGACACGGGGAACAGGAAGAGGAACATTCAAAACATCACAAATAAAACTCCAGGCAAAACAGAAGAACAAGGAGCATTGCAACAGTTCTTGGTTTTTTTACAAAAATTTGTGGAACTAGCTGATAAAAATATGGAATATACAACTGAGCTAATACAAGCAATTATAGCAGCAGATGAAAATTTGAGTTCCATGGTGAATTAGTTGGTCTGCAAAGATAATAATTTGCATTAAAGTGTATCCAAACTTTACAGCTTGTGGACATCTTACATGTTCCAGTACCAGCATCCTTGTACTGTACGAACAAGCAGAAGCAGATTTGGGAACCTCATTAATAAAAACATTTTCATAATTACAATGCTGGGATTTTATCACAACAGAGCTCACACAGCATGTTACAAAAGAGATCAAAATTCCAATTATGCTGAACTGTCAATGTCCCCAGCACAGCATGCTTTAATAAATACCCACCAAAAATAATTGTATTTACTATGTCATTTCAACATAAAATGAAAAGTTGAACACTGCAACGAAACAAAAAATGACGAGTTTGAATTTATTCAGCAAAATCAGTAAAATCTTTTTTCCACAACACACACAGAGCACAACTGCATTTTACAGGTGTATATAACCCTTGTTTGCTGCATTTATCACAGTCTTTTCTGCTTGTGCCATAACTACTTAAAGTACTATAATTAAGAGTATGAAATTCTACGAAGAAAGAGATACATTAAGTGGTGAATTACAGTATCTAGCTCATGACCCTTACAAAGCAGACAAGCAGAACAGGCCTGCTTTGCCATATGATCTGGTTTACTACTGTCCAAAATAAACAGGATGACATTTACAAAGATGCAACCAAAAATACCACAGGACTAATTTCAAAAGATACTAGAGATGACTTTAAATATATTTAAAAAACCCAGGAAACAACAAAAGCAGAACCCAAACCACATAGCAATGGTGTCAGTTCCATGTAACATTTAACCACTGAGGAAACAAATTGCAGTAACTGTATTTAATTCTAGATCTGAGAAAAAAATAAAAGGTTTTAAGACATTCTAAACGGCCGACAATGCAAGAGAAATTCCATTTGCCTGTTACCACCTTCCTGAGGCAGCTGCTAAAGACTGAAGCAGCCAGCAGGCAATAGTTTCTCACTTCACTGCTTTTGTGTAGTCTTAATCTGCAGCAAGGGAGCGGATTGCTCTCACTGAGGGCTGTGCTGTGTAACACTCATTACAGATCAGGACTCTGCATGGGGAGCTATTACACAGCCAGCCTGCCTCCTCCTTCTCCATCTGCACACCCACAGCCTTGCCAAAAGAGGGAAAGCATTCTATAAAATGCAATCAGAGAATTAGGAGACTGAATCAGAGCTGAAGTTCACAGAAGTGAATCACTTACCAGTGCAACCAAATTTATCAGCGTAGCAATTTGGGCATTTATTTGTTTTTTGGGGGGATTTCGGCTTTTTTCAGGTATGGGTTTGGGTTTTTTTCTTTTTGTGGTTTTGGGTTTTGTTTGGTGGTGGTAGTTTTGTTCTTCTCTGGGTCGTTTTTACCACAAGGTGCTCACTGCACTAGAGAATAATTTTATATGCTTCAGAGACAATGCAGCCCAACTATTTCAATATTCAGTTTATGCCAGTAATAGGATAACATAATTAGGTAAACATTAAACATTCTTTGTTCTTGCTTGGCACATTATTCTCAAATGCATGCTTAAAGACATTACACTCTTTAAATGCAAGTTTGTGTTTTTAGATACACGAAGTTTTACTTGTTCCTTTTGAATCCTATAAAAATTTGAGCTACCACATTCCATCTAGTTTTAAGAAAGAGGCTGGTTTATAAACTAAATGAAGGCAAACAGATTCAACAGTCTAAATCTGTGATACCTCTTCATTTATTACAGATGGACCAATACCTATTTTATTATACTATTAATCAAATACTCGAGATCTCCAAAGTTATTACGGAACACATCTCAACAAAAGAATCCTTGGCAAGACAGGCCCTGTAGATATTTATATATATAACCAGCTAGAATATATTAAAATTACAAGCAGATATGGCCATTTATCTGTCTGGCTGTTAACCTTTGCCTTGTAACTAGTGAAACTAAATACTACTGTTTGGGAACACTATCACCGAATGTGATGTTTATTTCATTATTTTTGCTAGGGTTGAAAGGAGGTAAAACAATATCCTACACTGCTTTGTTCATTTTTTGATGCAGTTTCTTTCCCTGCATTAAACCCAGAGGACAGTCAGCTGTTCCCCACTCAAAACAGGAAGTACAGAGCAAGTTTCCTGGTTATCTCACTTGTGTAGCAGCACTTAAAAAACCCCAAAGCCTTGAGAGCTCCAGACAGAGAAGGTCTGCAACTCAGTAATCTTTGTATATAGCTTTACATCAGTAAAAAAGTACTTTTAAATAAAACACTAGAGTTGTACAGTATGTCATCAGGCACTATGTATCCTAGACAATGCAAGAAAAACAGCTGGGAAATCTAACCTTCATGGTTCTACCAAGGTAAACTGAGAAAGCATAGGAACTGGAACCCTTAAAGCAGTGCTAGTATTATTGAAAGAAAGAAACAGGACTCACTTTCTTCATAGTGATCTCAAGACAAATAGTTTTAAACCATTTTTCACTGCAGGGGTAGAAAAGGATAACAAAGTTAAAGCCACTGTTTCTGAACTCGCTTGCGTAAGGTCACAGCTTTTTTTTTTTTGCAAGGCCAGAGGTTGCATCCACTCAAGGGCTCTACAAATCTACCTCTGCTTTGTACTTGCCTAACAAAGCTCATTCCTCTCATGGGTAAAGCTGCCTGCAGTTTGTTTTTTTCTGGTGCAACAAGGCCAGTGCAGGGAAGTTCTGCCAGCACAGCTGTCCTGGTGAGGAATCCCACCTCTCCTCAAACAGGTGCACCTAAACAAGTCTTCAGGAAAGGCCTAAGCCAGAAGTGAACTGTCCCAGCTCTTGAAACTGCAAAGCAATGGTAACAGAGGAAGGAGTGCTTCACATGAAGGTGAGAAAGAAGAGCTTCACACTTACCTCACCAGCACCACTATAAATAAATGGCACAATTACATTTTTCCCTTTCAGAAATAGAAAAACACACAACAGAGAAGATCATATAGTTCCTGTGTGACACAAAATATCAATACTGAGGAGATTTTAAACGCAATGAGGTTCTTGGAAAAAAGTTTTAAGTCATCCTTCAGAATGGTTTGTGGGGTTTTTTTTCTTTTTTTTTTTTTAATTCAAGTAAACAACAAATGCAAACCAGCATACTTTAACATATGGTATAGATGAGTGGTAAATGCAGACAACAGCTGAAGGATGTCTGATAAAGGAGTTCTGATTTTGTACCAAGAGGATGATTTCGTTTTGGGAATGCAGAACAGTACTTGCTCCTCTTCACTCAATCAATAAAGGATTCCCAAACCCCAGGTGCAGATGATCCCCCGTGAAATGGCCAAACTTGGGCGTTTCCAATTGCTCCATTTGCACGTCAGGTGGGACAACACAATTACTGAAACACCACGCCCCACCCTGCTGCTCTCCAAGAGAGATGCCTGCTGAATCTCTCAGTCTGCATCCTTCACTGACACGGCCCAAGAGAATGCTATTTCAGGCACTGTTTGCTTACAAGTCAAACTGAAACAGTTCCTTTTGAATGTTCTAGTACATTTAGTACATTTTTCTACATGTTCAGTACATCAGTAGGTACATACAGTACTGTTCTTCTGCAATGTTAATGGAATCCTTAACTTAAGCCCCAAAGCCTAATAAGGAGCTTTTAGGAGAAAAAACAAGGTCTTCTAAGGTGTAATATTAGAAAATCAGCCTACTCAACAGTGAAACTCAGAAACAACGGTCTGTGTCTCCTCCACTTCTAGACCACCTCCCTCTGACTGCCACCAGATGCACAACATGGATTCACCTGACTCGGAATAACTTGAAGGACTTATTCACACAAAAGGACATTACAGAGTTCTACAGAAAAGCTGTAGTTCTAATCTGATTAAATCTTATTCTGAGAAGCAGGAAAACAAACCAAAGTAGAATTTAAAATCCACTATGCAACAGGTGGGTTTGATTTTAGCTACAAAAAACTTGAAAAAGCAGTTGGTTACAAGGGACTCCTGGTACCAACTGCTTTAAAGTTCATTTTTAAACTATACACTTGCTTGTTGAAGAGTACCCACACAATATTCTTGCTAATTCTAGATTACATTTTCCTTTGCTGGTGAAAAACAAACTCTCTTATCAAATATTTCTCATCATTTAATTTCAAATACATTTTAGTACAAAATTTATAATGGTTAGCCTCTAAGATGAATCAATAACTTAATAATGCCCTCAAAAATGTGTGACAGCCACAAACACCCGAATTTAAAAGCTTTTTTAGAGGCTCTCTCACATGACTCTACCTGTCTGTACTCATATGAGGTCGAAGCACAAGACAGAAAGTTTGACTTTTGTTTATAATGCCAAGTTCAAGATGTGGTTTCCCTGTTACAAAGGCTCGAGTCCTGCTCTGCTCTGCAGAAGTTACGCGTGTCCACAACGCTGAGTATTCTACAGCCTCTAGTGGCTTCACTTCGAATAGCACATATTGAGTCCCATTTTAAGTTGTTTATAGGACATTCTATTTTAGGTGTATTCTATTGAGAGCAGCTGCATAGCCACTGGGCAAAATTAACTGCTAGATGGCATCAAAAAAATAACTGATAGCTTTAATTCACAATATCCACCTACTGTTGCAAGGAGAAATGTTATTCAATAATATGACTTAAAAGAAAACCTGACTAAAATTCATTATTCCGAATTTCCTACACTGCATGCAAGAAGCATAAAATATGTTTAATGGAAGCAAAAATGCTGCACTGATGCTCGGCAGTTACTTATCTCTACTACCCATTCATTATACTTCCAGTTGCAAGGATTGAGGAATGGATTAATACAAACCAATGGTTTAAAAGATGTAGATACAGAAAGAGACACAACATTAAAAACAGTCCTAAGGAATGTCATCCAAAAATCTCTTTTGAAACCTGCCACCTTAGGTATTCTTGCATAAATCTCCTTTTGAAATGGGAAAATAGTGCACAAACAAATCCACTGCCATCCTCCAGCAACTTTCATGTATCACTCCAAGTTTCTCCTCCTGTTTTAGCAGCAAACATTGTTATGAAGGAATATATTGCTACCATAGGTTATATTCTATAACTAAATATTTACATCCCTCTTAAAAAGCAGAAAATGCAAGAGTTTGCATTAGACTTTCTACTGAATTTTACTTCAAAGTTCTAAAATGACTGACGATGAAATCCATTCTCTATGACAATAAAGGGCAGCAGCAGAAGGAAAGAATAAAGGCTGTACCTCAACACTGTACATCCATTCCCATTAAAATTCTCTCCCAAGTAACACCACTGAATGCCAAGGAAAATCAGTAAATACCTAACTTTGTTTCAAAGAAGCAAAATTTGCCTGTATTGGCCTAACAGTGAAAATAATCAATACATTCTGCAGATTAAGAACTGCAATTAGGAAAGAAAGAAGTAATTACCTGTGGCCTCGAATATCAGACTGATCACAGACTCCTCCTAAAGCAATTCTGTGGAATTCTCGACCCAAGGTCTTTGCAATTGATCTTCCAACACTGGTTTTACCAACTCCTGGGGGCCCCACAAAACAAAGAATGGGTCCCTTGAGGTTGTTTTTAAGCTGTCGCACAGCCAGGTACTCTAAAACTCTCTTCTTCAACTTCTCCATGGCATAATGGTCATTATCCAAAACAATCCGAGCTGCACGGATTTCCAGGCGATCTGCCATCGACAACAGCAAAGAGATCAGCACATTTACCTTAAAAATGGAAACAATTCCACAGTACAAATAAACACCTTCATCAGGGCAATCCCCCAACACACACACATTTCAGACAAGGCTTTTCTAAAACAAAGGTATTACAATTCTTCTTTAGTAAGGAAATTAGACATAAAATAGACAGATTATAGTACTGATAATGACACAGTACCGATAATGACTTTCAAGGCTAAAATAATAATCATGATTTTCTATATCTATATTCATGTGTGTTTTTATTCACTGTAGCTACAGAGTTCAAAATAGCAATCACATGAATCACACTCACGAACTTTGCTCAAAGTAAAAACATCGAACTTCACATGACATGGCGTAATTTTAAAAGATCAAAGAGCAACTTCCACCAAAAAAGCATTCTGCTAGGACATGACTGGCAAGCAACACTTTACTCGTTTTGGGATTCTCTGAATAATACTGCACAGTATCTGTAGGCAGAGTTTTTTACAATTTAATGATTAAAGAAAATATTTACAAGAAGATTTGTAAACAGCCAGGGCTCTATTTCAAACCGCCAACAATTTTCATCACTACAAATATCAGCAGAAGGGTAGAGATAGACATGGAGGTGTGCTAAGTCCACCTTGTGGAAAGGCATTCTGCCCACTTAACCTACTTGTGTTGGTCAGTAGGAGATGTCTGTTGGTTGTTTGGTTTCCTACTCTTCCCTCGCTCTCCATTTTTGCACATTGTATCTGTATTAACAGTATCACCCTCTACTCACAACTCCAAAAACTATGGTACAAAATGGACATGAGACTCAGTTTTTCTACTGCACTTCAAGTTATAATTATTAAAATTAATTGCAATTGTGCTTTTGTTCCTTACCAAACTTGATTAACTTAAGATAAACCAGAACCTTCTTCAGGAAGATTAACGTTACAGAAATGTCCAAAAGTTTTTTTATCTGACATAAAAAAAAAAAATTAGATTCTCATTTCTTTATTATTTTTGATACAAACTGGCACAAATTATAATTAATAACACCTTCATTTTTAAATGAAACTATTCTTATACTTTTTAAATTCACATCCTCAGATGTACAACTGAGTTACACAAGCTATTCAGTGTACAGCTCTCACTGAAGTCTAATGGTTTACCTGGCTTACAGTAACATATCAACAATGTTTTTACAAGACAGCACTAAGTAAGTGTTTACATGATAGTTACTTGTCCTAAAATGCCTGTGCAAGAGAATCATCAGTAACAGAAGGGTTTACCTTTCGTACTCTTGTTCCATGGCAATTCTACCATCAGTTCCAAGTAATTTCTTGTCAAAGCATATTCTGGCATTGACTGAGGCATCTTCTTTAATCTGGAAATATAAGCACGGAATTCAAAAGGCCAACCAGAAATTAAATGCAAAGAAAGACTCTACTGCACCACAAAACAGCAACTGAACAGAGCAGAGATTTAAAATCATTTCAAAAACACAATCAACACAAACATATATCAAACAGGAAAAGGTCTGCAAGATTTGTTTTAAATTTTAAAAGAAGAAACACCATTTAAAAGCCTCCTACCTTTTTATTTCTTTAAGACAAACTTTAAGAGCTTGTTCTGACATACTGGACGTTCTAATCTTTTTTTCTAGCATGACAACATCATCATGATCTTCTTCTTCCTCCTCATCTTCTGTAATGCTTCCATGACTGATTCTTCTATTAGGACGAATAGCTACAACCTGTGCAATGGAAACAGAGCCAGAGAATTGCACCAGGTCTTGGCTTTTTTAAATAAGGTGTATACTGTGGCTTAGAATGAAAATCATGACAAAAACACCTTTAACTCCAGAAATTAACTTCAAAAAGTGTTATTGGTGCTACTTTAAACAGTTACAGTTCTTTATTTATTTCCTAAGTAAATTCATCATATACTCTAAACTAGCAAACAACACAAAACAAGAACAAAACTGAAAGCAGCTATTTGTGATATTTCAAGCGCTGCAGCCCATCATATTAAGCAGAATAAACTTTATCTTTACAAAATAGGTAAATCATTCTTATCTTTTTTCATTTCTCAATGACTTCCCATTTACTAAACTATGTAAATGCAGTTAGATGTAGCAAAGGGGAACACGCTCCATTTTCCAACACACATTTTTTATCTGTATTTCAAAAACTGCCATTCTTCTGCAATGCCATCACTAAAAAATACACTTTCACAGCACAGGCCAAAACTCACTGTGTGCATACCACTGACTCTTCAGAGGAATCTGAGCATTCATGCAATGTCACAAAGCACTCAGATTAAAATAAAAAATAAATTTAAAAAAAATGAAATAAAGCCTAAGCAGTTTTAAACAAGTATTTTGTCTTTTGCGTATCTACATGGCCCAAGTTACCAGGTGGGTGTTCTCTGCAGCTCCAGACTATGATCACACACTATGGCTATACATTAAAAATGCAAAGATTAAAATCATGCATTCATTATTCTGTTTAAAAAGTGCATCTTAGTACTTATTTAGAATGTTTAAGTATCCCAAATTTAAAGCTCCATACCCTTTTATCATCATCCTGTTTGGACTTTCTTGTTTTTTGAAGCAGCTTCAGGCCTTCAATCTGTCTAACAAGCAATGGTATGGTCATCTTGAACCGTTCTTCCAGCCTAACAGCATCTAAAATCTAAGAGCAAGGAGTTGTAAGCAGCCAACAAGTTCATATGGATGAATCCTCACTCTGGGGGAAAGGAACATGGAGGTATTGCTACTGTGTTTTGACCAGAGGTATAGAATAGGCGGATTAGGAAAAGAGGTAGCAAGAAAGGCAAGGAGAATACAGTACACAAAATCTAGCGTCAAGGGTCTGGATGCCTGAACTACACGTCAAACTAGAGAAAGTCTCTTATCCTGTCTAGTTTTAAAGCATCTTAGTATTTCAGTTGCATTTTCTGTGGCAAACACCTATCAACATTCCATTTTTCAAACACTGGGCCTCAGGAAAGAGATGGCCCTGTTAAAAAAGTTACAGCATCATCTCCTTAGGTAACCCAGGAAAAAAAATCACCTCGTGCCTAAACGTTTTTCTTTAGCCATTTTTTTATTTTGTCTTTTTAAAATTTTACACACAACTCCATTTTCATATTAAATGAAGTTAATATGTGGAAATAGGTAGAATTCTGCTCCTCTGTAATTCCACAACTTCCACCAGTTGCTCTTTTCTTTAGAAATTCTAATAAAAAAACCAGTGACACACTAATAAGTAAGGTACCTTCCTCCAGCAGGATATTCAGCTATAGTACACACCTTCCCTTCAAATTACTGCATTAATTTCTACTTGTGGTGCTTTGAAAGAAGTTAACATGCTTTCAATTCCAGGTGCAGCATAAGCAGTCACAGAAGAAAAGGAACAGCAAAACTTCCAAACACAGTAAGCAAATACTGGAATCAGACTAAGAAGCACCAAGCCATAAAGATAATTTTTACATAGCTTTACCATGACATATGACAGAAATATAACTATTGTCTCAGTATTTAAAGAAACCCAGACTTCAAGATGTTTTTAAAAGTATTTTTAAAAAATTATTCTGAAGTTTATTAGTATTAGGATATGTAAAATCATCAGTCAGCTGTGATAAGTAAGCAAAGTTTCAACACAGTCTGAGAAAGATTTATCGTCTTCACCATGGGAAGTCCATGCTCTACTTATTTTTTAATAAAATGAACCATTTCCAAGATTTCCCAACTAAATTTGTTTACCTAAGGTGAGTTCTGACATATGCATATATAAACAGTTTAAACAACACCATAAAACTATTTCACAAGCATTCATGCTCCGCTGTAACACAAATCCCTGCTGGCATAATGTTATCACTGTACAGTCACAAGTGTAAGCAATCCCAAAATTATCTAAAAGTGACTTACTCTAAAAAGATAGCAACACCTAACTACCACTGCAAAAGCTGAAGAACATGATACCTGCAGCTTCTCTTGGTTGGTTGTTCTGATGATAGAGGTCAGTATATCTGGCAGAGCTTCTCTCGGTAGATTGTCCAGGAGACGCCGGAGCTTTGCGACTGCAGGCACTGACATATCCAGCATCTCAACCAGCTACAACACACAAGGAACAACATTAATGGCTGCTGTGTTTCTTTTGGAATTATCTCAGTGGCTCTCTGACCTAAACAGGATTGTATCTTTCAGTGTGAAGCATGTCTAGGTAGTTTGCCATAAAGCTACTGAAATAAGTTCACAAAAAGTTCACAGATGAGGCACTAACTCAGCATAGAGCACCAAGACTTTGAGCTTTCTGCTTGTTTGAGAAGTTCAAAAATATCACTATTATTTGCAGCATTTTTTTCAACACATACATCTCTTATTTCCCCCACAGGCCCAGATTAAAAACTTCCCCATGACTCTTTTTCTATACATCCTTTAAATTCCAATTCATTATACTTCCAATGTATGCATTTTCTTACACATCTATAAAATTCCAGAAAAATTAATCAATTCTTTTACTACAATGTATTAACAGTATTACTATATATGAAATACTAACTTATAGCACCAACACAAGCAGCTAGACTCAGCTGCAATGAGCTGTATAGACACCCTGGAACTCCGCACAGAAACCTTAAGTTGTAACAGGAACATTTATTTTGTAGCAGAAATACTGAAACTCTACTAGTTGCTGAAAAATACAGGACCTGGAGAAAGAGCAGACAGAAAACAAATAAAGAGCCTAACTGTACACGCAGGTTACATGATACACAGGAATAAAACAAACTACCTGTACTGCGTACTTGTAGAATTGTTCTGACAGCTCTCCAAGCTCCTCCTCAGATTTATGGCCATTAGTGAACTGCTCAAGGCGATCTAACTGCTGCACTTCAGCAACGGGATAGGGCTTCTCCTTCAGCAGCTGCAGGATCTGGAATCGGCAGAGGCCTGTCACCAGCAACGTGTAATGGGGCTTGGGCCAGTTGCTACCAACCACCTGAACTGCCAAGGCAGCAGTGCCAATCCTAAAAACAGATCAAATCCCCGTATTATTCGTCACCTTCCACAGAACATTTTGTGTGCTCCTTATCAGAAGTAATCAAGGTATAGGTTGCAAGACCCTGCTAGGTCATAGCTCCTATCGTGAAATGAAATCAAATTATCCAATTTCCTTTGTAAAACATATTACAAAACCAAACCCCAAACCCTGAACACGAAGGAGTTAACTGAAAAACCAACTAAGACACTGTAATACAGTCATTCAATTTAGAAACACATGTAATTTCTTCATAATAATGGACATCACTGTGGACAGGCACATTGACATTTCTGCTTAAACAATATGCACTGGGAAATGGGAGTGTTTATAAATTACGGTTCTTCACTGAAATTCCTGGCCTTGTACTGAGCCAACGTTTTAGATCACTGTACCTATTTAAGCAGACTTACAACAGAAGTTATTTTCTTGCAACATCTTACTAAGTCCACTGACATGATAAAGTTCGGAGAGTAAGGGTTACAGCATGTTAGTTTCACCCCACAGAAATACAATTTGTTTTATGTGAACTAAGCCAATATCCGTGTTACCTATTAGGTGGAAAATGCTATGGTTAACAGCTGCGACAGCCCTAGAGCTTCGTTCTTTCGTCTTATTTTGCTCGTCCACCTTAGTCTCTTTTCTAACTTCCCCTCCGGCCGCCGGCCAGCCCGTCCTCGGCACCTCGCCCGCTGGGCCGGTGGTGCAACCAGGGTTCTCGGAGGGCAGAGGCGTTTCCCGAGGGCGGCGGAGCCGGACGGCCCCGCGGGTGACCCCATGGGGAGCCCCAGCCGGGGAGGCCGGGCCGCGCTCCGGGGGGCCCGCAGGCCGCGAGAGCGGCAGGGAGAGCCGCGCCGGGCCGCACCTGTGCAGGTTGGGCAGGTCGTCGCAGTCGGAGGTGGGGTCGCTGGTGTTGGGGATGACGCCGATGATGGTGCTCCGCAGCGAAGTGCCCTTCAGCAGCCGGCTGCGCACCAGCTGCATGTTGCGCGGAGAGTCCACGCTGGTGCGCATGGTGGAGCCGGGCAGCAGCACGCTCTCGTGTGTGAGCAGCAGCGGCAGCCGGCTGGGGATCTGGATAGCGCTGCCCGCCGCCATGGCTGCCCGTGACCCTCGCACCGCCGCACGCCCCTCACGACGGCCCCGACGCCATGACAGCCCGGCCCCTCACGCGCGACGGCCCCGCCCCCTACGGACGCCCGGCAGGGACCGGCCGCGCGCGCCCAGCCGCGCCCCCTGGCGGCGGCGACCGCGCTGCCCCCGACCCGAGCCCGGGCCCGGCCTCGGCCACGAATCGCCGCCGCCGCTCCCGAATCGCCGCCGCCGCTCCCGAGGCCTCTCGGGTCCGGTCTCCTTGCAAACACCCAGCCCGGGCCGGTTCCTCTTCAGTCCCCCGGAGGCCGCTCGGCCGCCGGCAGGTGTCAGGCTGGCACTGGCAATGGGTGCGTGCTATGAGCTGTGAACGAGTGCTCCGACATTGGAGAGGGAGAGTGTAACAAATCTTATCGTTTGTTAAATCGGACGGTTACGAAGTGAAATCCATTTTTTGTCGGGTTTTACACAAATCTGCTCTCCTGCATCCGTGCTCCGGGTCAAAGGACTCAGCATCCTGTTTCACAGAGTCACAGAATCGTTCGGGTTGGAAGGAGCTCTGGAGATCACGCAGTCCAACCCGCTGCCAAGGCAGGGTCACCTGGCGCAGGTGACACAGGAACACGCCCAGGTGGGTTTAGGATGTCTCCGGAGAGAGAGACCCCGCGGCCTCCCTGGGCAGCTGCTCCAGGGCTCTGCCACCCACCGTGGGAAGCAGTTGTTCCTCCTGTCGAGGAAGCGCAGGTGAGCACAGGTGTCCTTCCACGTGCTCCTGGCAGCCCCAAAGCGGAGGGAGCAGATGCAGAACCAGACATCTCTCTGCGTGGCCCCCGAAAGGCAGCGAGGAGAAAAGCCCGGCTGGTGCTCCCCATTCCCAGCCCATTCGCAGCCTGGCTGCCTGGGGAGGCCTCGCTCACAGCCTGGGAATTCCACTTCCATAGTGATGTTCAGCAGCCCTGGAGGCACCAGCCAGGACACAGCTCACTACGGCAGTGAGCCAAAACAGCCTGCCCAGGTGAAAGGGCTCCAAGCACCGAGGCCCTATGGAGAGTTCAGATGAAAAAGTGGCTTTTAGAAACTTTCAGGTTTATTTTTTTTCCCCATTGATGAAATGAGGTGCAATATCAAAATTGCATAATGCAGTGAACTGTGTTAGCCGATCTCTTGTTAATCACTGACTTGCACGATTCCTGTTGAACAAAGGTAATCCTGTACAGAGGGGAAATCACAGTAGCAACAGACTGACAATTTGAAATGCAAGAGGATAGCTGCAGTAAAAACCTTGCTTAATCATGTGGTTTATGAAAACCTTAATCTATTGGTTTACTGGAAAATGCAAGGTAATAGGATATATGGAAATACCAACAATATATTTAAATGCAAGAAGTTATTACACCTGAGAAAAGTATCTTCTAAAGCTACCACTTCAGGTACTTTAGAAAGAAGCTGGAATTTAATATACTATTCAACATGACATTTAGAAAACATTAATATAAAAGGACACATAACACATGTAGAAAGTGTTTTGTGAATTTCCCAATGTTAAATATTATTACTTTGTAAACATATGTTCAACACTTAAAAATATTTAGGCATCTCCAACTATATTAGTTTGGAATGTGAACACAAACCAAACCTAAAGGTTAAATATATGCTCATCACATCTATTGATTGATTTTCTCAGTTTGAGTATTTTGATTAAAAAGAATCTACGAATGGCATCATGTTTATTTTGCAGACTACCATTTTCTTCTCCCTTCAGACGTGACTAGTACCTGTAGTCATTAACAATACTTTCTTAATTAGTTCTGAAGCTGTATGAAAAAATCTCAGTAATTGCTTTAAAATTCCTTTCAGTTCCTCCTGAACAACTCTTAAAACCATGGTATTTTACTGTGTATACTAAGCCATACAACAGGATCACATCCTGATTATGATGTCTAAATAGTACTTGGTCCCCCAAATTGTATTTTGCTTAAATACAAACAGATCACATTTGAGCAACAGCCTTTCAGAATGTTTTTCTAGACTAACTGAACATTTCTTGACACCCGGAGAAGCTGTCCAGCAGTTAGTGTTAAGATGTGCCTCCAGCTCAGGGAATTTAAGATGAAAAGGGACAATTGCCACATGGTCTGACCTCCTCTAACTCTCACCAGCAACTTCTACATCAAGCCCGCAGTTTTTGACTTACACTGTATCTCAAAGGCATTCAACCTTGGTTTGAAGTGACTGCAAGAGAGCATCTACCACCTCTATGGGTGTGCTGTTCAGTAGTGGATTACCTGGTTAAAATTTACACCTTGGTTACTTGTACTCTCAGCTTCCAGAGACTGGCTTCTGTTGTATCCAACAGACTGAAGAGTTGCCTACTATAATAAAAATTATTCCTCAGTGAACACGACCAGTGCTCCATGATTGAGTCACAGCTTAACTTTGAGCTTCTCTGTTAGCCATCTTTCTAATTTTTTAAATAAAATCTCATCCTTCTTAAATGTGGGTAGCCTATAACTCCAGTACTCACCTTGCAAATGTCATATAAAGGGACTAATACCCTCTTTGTGTTTCCATTTAATATTCCCTTCCTATGAAATCAAGTGCAAAGTTTGTTTGGGTACAGCATCACTTCACACAGCTCAGGTACTCCTGCTTTGGTCTGGGTGCAGCACAAGCCTGGCTGAAGGAGGTGGGTGTCAGTGCAATGTGGTAAAGACAGGGAACACTCTACCAGATGGTGTAGTGCACCTGTGCTCCCCATTTGATAAATCTGTGCCCTGCACGGTCCCCTGCTTCCTCTCTGAAGCTGGACCAACACAACAACTGGACCTCACAATTTTCATTGATAGAACAGCTGGGCACTGTTTTAGGTCCCAGTAAAGCATGTAAGTAGTGCTATTCATTTCATGTGCTTCAGAGACTGACAGGATAGCCATGCTCTTCCTGAGCTCCTTGGAAGATCATACTAATGATTTTGCAGTAATGATCTTCTCAAGACCTCTTTCTTTAAAAAGTATTGCAATTCACAGATATCTGTATTTTATGCCTATAAAACTCATAAAACGTTTTCCTCTCCCCCCACCTTTGCACTATTTCTTCTGTTTACACAAACATGAGAGAGTTCAGTATTTCCAAAAACCAAAACCAAGCTACATCACAAGGAAGACTTGAGGTTAATATGTTTGAGATTAAAGCTCAGTAATTTTCCCCTAAGATGTGCACACACTTCTCTTCTGCCCCCTCACTGACACTCTCTAAAGCTCTCAAGCCCTCTGCAGCTATTTTATAAAACAAGACTCTCAATCAGACTTTCTCATACTGCTTCTATTTTGTACTTACAGATTGTTTGATGAAGTGATGTTCTTTAGGAACTGTTTCTCTCCAGTCTCAACTGCTATGTCTGTAAAGGAAAGAGAAAAAAGTTTTCCCGTTTTCTTTTCAAATTCTCTCTCTACTGTGTGAAAATTTAAGAGCCTCTCTTAACAATTACATAATCTGGCTCCAAATCCAACAAAACACTTATTCTTAAAGATGCTATGAAAAGATGCTTTGAATTGACTCTGTTTCTGTACATCCATTAATATGAGACATCCAATAAGGAATATACAAGCCTGGTGCAATATAAAGAATGAACTGTAAGGATTTTGCAATGCATGTGATGATAAATCACACATTTTGTGTCTTCTGAGGTGAGAGATTATATGGATGCATGGTATGTGCACAGATGGACTTCAAAACTTGCCTGTTCATTAGATTATTTTCCTCAATAATACTTCCTCCAACCCAGGTGCTCCCTACCATCTTGGCATGCATCACAAACACCTCAAAAATCTTTGAAATACCACAATTAGGAAGGAGGTTTATGTAAAGCTGTTGAAAGGATGTCATAATATAACTGAACTGCACTTTAAAGTGCATTTATTTTGATGTCCACTTTTTCCACTCACTGTAAGGTTGAAGTGGAAATTTAAAAATCTGGTTTTTAATGTAGTTTTGTTATCATTTGTATCCTCAGTCATTCTTTCTTCACACAAAAGAATTTGGTTTTTATCAGATCCTGATTGATTAAAAAGCTCCCAGTTGGTTATGTAAGAACAGCACATGGAACACATGCCAGGAGCTGCTGGCAGCACATTACTGACTAACAGAGTGAGAGACCTTTCAGACATTTTTGAAGCTCTGTGTAGGATTCTTTATGGCAACTGTAAAATGCGTTTTAGGAGTAAGTGCTACCAGACTTCACCAGAGCAGCTGAACTTAAAGGCTTAATCTTTTATTCAAAAGTGTGAGTGAGCTCCAAGGAAGGGACAGGGGGAGGTACACAGGAAAAGAAATTCAAATTTACTGTTAAAATTTGAAATTTGAGCTAGAATAGCATGGACCAGAGAGAGTTCTCGCCTGCCTTGCCTAACCAGACAGGACTTTCACACCAGATGCATCCATACACAAAAAAATAAGGATTCAGAGGAACTTCTGCAGGACAGGAAATATCCATGGGAAATTAAAGAAATGCCATCAATCGAGCTGTGCTGCTGAGGATACACCTGAAGGAATTGAAAGAGAATTTCACTCAAACTTAGTTTTGCTGCACACAATACCATCCTACCTGGAATATTTTTTTTTCTCTTTAATCTGCATACTGCCAAATCAGCCTTTTTAGAGAACTGCTAGTAAGAGATAAAAATATGTTTCCTTAGTATAATGCAACTGAATCAAAGAGCTGAAAAGGCTACATTTGAGGCTCATATTTTCGGTAAGGTTTTGTAAGCTTAACCCACTTTTTTTTAACCTCATAAAGTGGAAGAAATTTGGATTGTAACTAAGGGAAGTAAATTTTCTCCTGAAAACAAGAACATTGCCACCAAAGAAGAGAGATGTGGAAAATAGTGGAGTTATTGCCACAGCTTACTGAAATAAATACTCTTCCAAGTCAAACTCAGTTGTATTTGTAGTCAATATTTTAGTGAAGCAACAGTTTGAAGGAGTTTCAGAATCACATTTTTATGTTCTTTTACCCAAGGGAGCATTTTCTTTCCCATTGTTCAAAGGAAATTTGCTGACTGCCACCTAAAAATTGCGTGCAAATGTTCTGGAGTAATTTTAGGGTTTGACCTTACAGAAAGCCCACACAGACCATGGGACAGAGCCCAGAATTATTACATAGACATAAGTGCAGTAAAATTTGGGAATGAACAGGGGTTTTGCTTTTTATTCTTAGCAACTGGATAGACTGCCTGGTCTGCGTTTAGTCACTCTTCTGTGTTTCCAACAGCTTGAGAGGATATTAACTGCACACTGTAGGTCAATCAACTCAAGAATGTTTTCCTACCTGATCCCTTTCAAATCTGCAGGATAATGATTCCTTATATGAAGCATGACCTATTCTGCTTTCAGTTATTCAATCAAATTTTATCAACTTTATTCAATTGTTCAGAGGCAAACTCCTCAAAAATTAAAGTTAATAGAAGCAGTTACCTATCTCTGAATTAGCAAAATAATCCTTCTCATTCTTTGCTGTTGTGTCTGCACTTTGTCATTTGGCAGGGGCTGTGCTACACAGACACCCAACCCTTCAGTGCCAGCTTTGACCACGATACAAACTGAATGGAGTCATTGGCCAAAATGCTACCCATAATTTCATCTTTGAAAATATTTTTAAGTTGCCAAATATTATAAACATTGTTCTAGCCACTGCATTGATTTAAAGCCACTGAGTAATCATAACTGTGTACTCCCTGAGGATGTTCCAGGAAATTATATACTAGAACCAATTTCCTCTCTAATATTGTTGTGGAAATTCAGGTCAGGTAGCCACTGACCTCATTGTATGAAATTCTGAAACCTCCACAGCAGAAACATATCATGTGTACATGGCAACAGCACTGCTACTTCATTCTGATTCCTCTAATGTACATGAGTTACACCCACCTTATTTTTCATAGAAATTATTGTATTAGCTAAGCACAACGGCATCCACAGTTTTACATCTTTTCCCCGTTGGCCCTCTGGTAGAATACTGTGATAGAGAAAATACAAAACATGGCAGATATAGGTACATTTATTTTTACCTATTGCCTCTTTGTAAAACTTTTCATGTGTACAAACTTATTTTCAGTACGTATTATAAAAAATTAAAAATGCGTATCAGTTTCAAAAAATCCTGGGAGTCTTGCCAAAAAACTGCTGTGAATAGAAACACACAGAAAAGAAAGACAGGACTCTTAGACATTATAAAGTAGATATTAAATAGCTGAGAATGTTTTGTGATTTATAAATATGAGATTTACTAAGTCACTGTCATGTGCCTAATTTTCTTAAGCTGGACAGACATTGCAGCTTCATGATGAAGCGTGAAGAGTACAGGACACTTCAGAACCGGGCTCGGTAAAGAGCCTTCCATTTAATGAGCAGTTTCTCTGGTACCATCCAAGACAGCAAGACATGTTACCAAATTACTGCTGTCTATCATTCAATCACTCGTTTTGGGATTATTTCTCCAGGATATGAAGAAAAAACCACAATCCTGAATGCATGTCAAAATGGACTACAAATTAAGAGATGAAGAAACAACCTTGATTTCCCCACACCTCTGCATAAATCTTGACATTTTACTCCACTTTGTTCTCCTCACAGTCATTTACTTTTATGGCCTCTTTCGCCAGAGAGAAACAATCTCTACTGATTTATCTAGGCACCTCTGGAAAACATTAATACTGATAGAGTGAAAACATGTCAAGCAGGTTCCTTTTCCCATAAGGAATTTTTCCCTAAATTATGGAAATGCAGAAGAGGAGAAATAAAAAAGCTGAGTTTTTCATGTTTGTTTATGTGCTGTTTAGGAAGGGAGGAGCGTATTTTCTGTCAGTTGCATTCTAGAAAGCCCAGTAGGTTCGATTCTGGCACGCAAATATTAATGGCAGCAATGGCTTTGTTCTTAACCATTAAATCAGCCCAGAGCAGGTTAAATGGCTGTGCCATGCACATGCCAGAGGAATCTGTGCCACAGCTGCAAGAAGCAGAGCAGTGAAAACTCTCACCCAGCACTGCCTGCTCTGCAGCTGCCACACACTGACTGGCTACTGATAACCAAGACTCCATTGCTAAATAAAAATGCCTAATAATGGACTTCTGGTTATCTTTCTTTTAATTTAGACACAGATTAGTATCTCTTTTCGCTACCTAACTCTTGTTTGTTGGTTGGGGTTTTTTTTACAAAATGTTTAGAATTTATATTTGAATATTTTTAAAGTCGTTTCCACAGAGAAACAGATGGAAAGCCTGACTGCTTCACTGCAAATGCAGGGAGTATTCTCTTTAGCCTCATCTGTTTCAACATAGATATTTATAAATAATACCTCTACTAGATTAATAAATATAGTTTTAATATGAATCAAAATGTCCAACAGTAGGTGGCACATGTATTATGTGCAGTGTGAGTATTTCACCATCTTTCTTTCTCATTTAATCCCACAGTGGGTTTTAAAACATTTACAGCACAATTGGTGAAAAGCAAATACTTGACATAATTTAAGGGGATAATTATTTTTAGTTCTAAATTGCTACATTTAAGAAGAACAGAAGAAACAGCAAGCAAGCTTTTCAGGAAATATTAGGTTATACAAAATTATCTGGCAAAACATGGTGACAGCAGATACATTACAAATGCATAATTTAAAAATTAACAGAACCTACATGTTTTGATTCTTTCTAGCCTCATTTTTTGTTAGATCAGCTATTTCAAATAGGTAGCTGTGCTAGGCTGATGATTATAATCTCAGCCTCCATCATTTCAAGTGGAATAGAATCTTCACATGGCAACAAAAATGAGGCCAGAAATAAAAACTAATAAAATCAGGTCCTATGAACACTAATAGGGAAAAAAAAAAAAGGAAAGAAAGAAACCAGACTTTTCCTATTTCTTCTCAGTTATATTTTACTTGGGAAATTGCGGTCTCAGGATAGGATATTCAAATATCTTTTGGCATCAGAACCTGTCTCACCAATAAAGAGCTCACGTTTATTTATTGCATACTCAGTATTCCACCTGTTGCATCAAGGGCTTTGTTCAAATGTGCCTGTGATGTCCCATGAAAAATGAATGGTTTCAGAAATGCTGGATTTCTAGGTTTCAGGTGCACTTTATCAAGTAAAACTTGGAAGAAAAAGACAAGAGGCAGAATTTCTTGTCAGATGCTATGTTTCTAATGCTGGAACTGTGAGAGTTCTTTAAACTTTTCTTTGGAATGGTGATTTAGTGAAAATAATCTAAGACAGGTTTCTTGAATATTTGGAAATCGGTTAATTATGTGAAAATTATAATACTTCAAAATAAACAGCATAAATAGAGAAAAAGTAAACAGTACAGGCATTAATAACCTGACTTTTTCATGTCCTACCATCATTTACATGTTCTAATGTAAATTAATGTCAATTTTGCAATAAAATATCAACTCCAGTGCCATAGGTGGTATGAAACATACAACCACAGAATAGCTGAGTTTGGAAGGGTTTCCTGGAGACCATCTAGTCCAAACCTCCAGCTCAAAGCAGGGTCAGCTAGAGGAGGATGCAGCGTCCATTTGGGGTTTGAGTATCTCCAAGGATGGAGACTCTGCAACCTCTCTATACAAATTAGTCCAGTGTTTGATCAACCTCACAGTTGTTTTTTTCTTTTTTCCTTCAGCTTAAAAAGAATGTCTATTTTTTTCAGTTTTGCTTGCTGCCTCTCCTCCTTTCACATATCTTCATCCTTCTACCATCTCATAAAGTGTTCATACATATTGATAACATCTCCCCAAGCCTTCTCTTTCCCAGTGCCTCTCCTCTTGTGTGAGGTGCTCCAAACCCTTAACAACTCTGAGTTCCTTTGCCAGACTCAGTCCATATGTCCATGCCTGCCTTGTACCACTGATCCCAGAACTAGGATACAGAACTCCAGATGTGCTCCCGCCAGTGCCAAGTAGAGGGGAAGGGTCACTTCCCCTGATCCAATAGCAGCTCTCCTATCGGAGCCAATCTTCCTAATAAAACCTTCCTGTGTCATGAAATCAAGGTGAGGAAGATTAAAATCTTTTTGGGAGTAAGCTGAGCTTTGAGCAGAATAATTCTCAGGTCTTGTGCTATAATCACCATTCTCCAAACCAGAAATTTGCTGCAGAAATGTTATCAGTGGTTTCAATATAGCTCACAAATCTCTTTCAAGGAGAAAGAATGATGTGACTTGAACATGAATACAGCAGTCTGAAACACACAATTGGCTGCTGGACCATTACCATAACAATTATAAATGGCACAACATTAACTAGGAGGTAATGTCTGGATATGTGCTCTGAGTCACCAACACTAGATCTCCTTCAATAAATATTTAATACTTTAATTTTAATTATGATTTACTATTTGATTTAATATTTAATTAACATAATTAATATTTATGAAGACTGGAAAGAGCTGTATTGTGCCTTGATCAAATATGCAGGTGATCGAAAACTCTGTGGAGAAAAAGGATATGGCACTTGATGCAACAGAATTATGGTGACAGGGAAGCACTAGGAGCTAGTTATGGAACAGTGGGATTTCTGCAGTGTTTGTAAATACAGGTGTGTGTACATGTAGATCATGATGAACTCCCTGTTTGTATACATATACACACCTACATACCTATATGCATATTCAATTTAACTGTTGAAATACAGCTTTGGCACGAGCTGGCCCTAATTATAGTTTAGAGACTCCTGAGCAGAGAATTCTGCCTAAATAAATGAGGTAAGGTAAGCCAAATAAAAAGATTGGCAGCTTAATTCCAAAGCCCTACTGGGAAAAAAATCTCACTGATTCCAGTTAGAATCTACACAATCCAGACATTGAAGGGATGCTTTTAGGCATGGTGTGGGTGGAGCAAAACACAGAAAGGTAAGAGAGACAAGAAATAAGGACATCCCGACTGAGCAGTAAGACAAAAAAGGATGTAACATTTTTTTTGTCCATTAAGTATCAAATAACAAAATATAAATATTAACTAAACATGGAAGAAACAAAAAACAGACTTTTCAGAATTTTCAGACTTCAGGCAGAGGCCTGATGAGTGCCTAGAACAAAACCAGACTAAAATAAAAATAATACATGTTTGTTTTCAACCTAGACCTCAGAAAACTAAAACAACCTAACCACTGGGAGTGAATAAGGATCTTGTAACACAGTAACAATAGGAATAACAATACCAAGCAAGCAACCATTTATGTAACACAGCTTATATATATATATATATATATATGGATGGATGGATGGATGTACACATGTACTGCAAAATGGGCATAGAGAGATTTATGGTACAACTGCACAAATGGTGTAGAGGAAAACATCTGCAAGCAGTAAAATCTGCACAAAAGACAAAGCATGTAGAGCAGGCAGGAAAGATGTCCAGGGAAACCAAATTTATCCTGCAGAAAAAGCAGAATGTGTCTCATAAAACCAAAGTGATCCTGCAGAATAAGCAAGAAATATGCCTGGCAAAAATCAGAATTCCAAGACAACAAAGTAAAAAGAACTACGACAAGACGCTGTGGGAAGCATAAACCACTCAGGAAAGAGGAACAGCTGTAGGGGGGGAAAACAGTGGCCTTCAGTTCCAGCTTTTCTTGCTGAAGAGCTCTCACCTCTGACCACCCTGACTTCTACACTGGTATTTTATAGGAAAGTTAAGGAGTCATACTTTGAACATGTGTTGGTAACGACTGACAGCAATCAAGGACTAACCACTGGCCCCTGTGTATTGTGTTGTTACTGGATATCAATGTAATAAAATGTTGCTTTGAAATTGGTCTTTTTTATTGGCTCTCTATAAACATTCCCATTACTGTGGCTTCTAATTCCCTAATACGTGCAAAGGTGCAACGTGTACACACACACATGCATATATTCTGTTGGAACATTTTACATATTTATCTCCAAAGATAACATTTTGTCATGACTGGAAAAAATCCCAGGGAGTTTGTCACCAGGTTTAAATAGTTACTTAAAAGTTTCGAAAGCTAATTATAAAGTTTTTTCAATTTTTGCTCCAAAGAATAATCCGAACAAGGACAAGAAACTCTGAAAATGGAATATTGACAGAATGACTAATTCAGCACCAGGTAAGGCAGATGGACAAGTAAATAAGAGCTCTGTTCTTCAGAAATATGATCCTAGTTTTAAAATGATGATTCCTACCCCCACCATAGCAAACTAAGTCGCATCTGTAACTGAAGAATTAAATGCAGAAACATACAGAACAGATGAAATGTCATTAGCTACAGTATTATGAAATAGCGTCTTACTTTAGTTTGCTTTTTTAAAGTGGATCAGTGTGTTTCCAAGATAATGTTTAATCCCAATGCGAGCTGAGTTAAACTCACAGAATATGACATTTCTGCCTTGTTGAAAGGTAACAGGAGCAGATGTCCTAATGCTCCGTCCATGTTCTGTAGCAGTATGAGGAGGACACAGGTTATGTGCAGCAAATGCCAGTTTTCTTCAAAAAGGGGAGTTTCTGTTGGCTCAGAAACAGAGCAGGCAGCATCCACTGGAAGGAAGGGCTTCGTTCACAGCCCCTGAGTGTGACCTTACCTTACCATTAATTACTCAGTGGTGTATTCAGGCTGTTTGTCATGCTCCTAAAAAATGCATATTAATCCCTGTCTGGAAGTGTCAAAATATCTTTATATGCTTCAGAACACATAAATTTCTACAGTTAACATTTTTAAGGTCAGTCTGACAACCATAAAAGGAACTTGGTGAATACTTAATATCTTCTGTTTTCCCTTGAGTTAGCTGTTAATCCAATGGATTAATCTCATCTGCTACATATTATTGGCTTTCATCCTTAATGATGAAAGGATATAGTCATAGCTGTTAGCTGCAAGAGTTTTGTGTTGTTCCCATTGTCTAACTTATTCTTAGAAAATAAAAAAGAGATGGGAAGAACATAATGTATTTAACATATAAAGGATAAGTAGAAGTTGTGTATAATATCGTACAAAAAAACAGAGAAAAAAACATAAAAGTAAAAAAGGTTTTTGCTTCAATCCTCCTCAAACATTATACAATAAGATCTAGTCTCTACCTATAATGAAAAAGGCTATGAAAAATTCTGCTCCAAACTCATCAATTTGCATGTCTCGCCAGCCAAATCAGCATATGGTCCTAACCAAAATCCATCAGAAGCTGCAAATGTTTTTTGTGGAACCTGAATCTGATCCAAAAGTCCTGCTCATGACTGGCATGAATACTTAGGAATACTGTAATATTTATTTGTAACTTTAAATTCATGTTCATAGCACTGCAGGGTAAGATGCTCAGAATTTTATAGTATCAAGTCCAAAGCTGTTTCTAGTACTAGAAGCAGACATTCATTTCAATATTAGCACTCTGTGACTTCACTCTTGGGCTTGGGAAAAAAAAAATAAATTCTTTCATCTACTGTCTTGGGTTAAGACAATTTATGAGGCGGACACTCCAAAATAGGTTACATCCCCTTTTAGTTTTATCCACTCCCTTTTCACCAATAAGGAGAGACGAATGCAAGTAGATATAAGTGAAATATAACAGTTAACTAAAAAAAAAACAACTGAACAGCAACAGGCAAAAAAATAACTTATAATAAGTAGTTACAAAGTTTCTGAAATCTGCTGGACTCCCCAGGATCCAGGAGGAACAAAAACGGCGGCAAAACCCCTCCCCAAGATGGCGCCCGTGTGTGAGGAGACAGAGGGAAAATGGCGGACAAACCCCACTGGGCTCAACCTGTCCCTGGAACACAAAACCGAGAAGGCAGGAGCTTGTGAAGCAGCTCCGGTGGCAGATGGGAATTGCCTGGGAGCTGCGGCCCCTCGGTGTGAGCCTCCCTGCATCTGTTCAGTGCCCACGGCCGAGTCTGTGCGTGGGGTCAGAGCTGCCACTCGCTGCCTCCTTCTGCCACGCCCTGACTCCACTGCTGTCGGTGCAGCCGTTCCTGAGCCATTGGGGCGTTGAGGGGGGACGAAACGGTCTCCCCAAGCACTGAAAACAGCCCCAACCGGCTATGGCCCCACACTGCCCACAGGCCTTGTGAAATTCACCCTGAAACGGTTTGGATTGGGAAATGCAGCTTCTCGGGTTGCTGCTGTTGCCACTCAAAACCTGGCTGAAGCAAGCCCCTCTCAGAGAGAAGCAAGAGAAGTGTGTGCCTTATGCTGCCCCAGCTCTGCCGGCACAACAAGGGAAAAGTGGGAGAGCGCAGCCTCAGGGCCTTAAAGAGCATAATAAATTCATTTTGTGAGATGTAGCTCTGTGAAAATGTGCTCTGTATGTTACTTCTAAAGATGTCATCAAATAAACTGGTTGACAGTGCAGGAAATGAATTTTATTTCTTAATTTGTTTCCTACAGAAGTGTCTTACACCATTTGGGTATTGGAAAAAATTCCATCACGTATTTCACTTTTGAAACAAGGGAAATTTATTTATTTACAGATTCTAACATCTTTGAAAAGTACAGCTTGCAAACACTGAACCAAAACAAAGGTTTAATTGAGCAAAGTAGTATGGACATTACAAAGAGCAAGACTTTTAGGGGATTTCATAGCACATTTAGTTAGCACTACATTTTCTTCTTTAATAGCACTAAGTTCTACATCCTATTTATGAACAATTTTACTAACATTCTTATATTCTATACTTAAAATGAAAATTTCTTAAACATCTTAAATACAATCTGCTTTTGGAAAGGTAAAATATACAGTCTAAGAATGAATACTACTCTATTCCCTGGCTGCAGCCCTGTGCACATTTAGTTAGCATTACATTTTCTTCTTTAATAGCTCTAAGTTCTACATCCTATTTATGAACAATTTTACTAATATTCTTATATTCTATACTTAAAATGAAAACTTCTTAAACATTTAAAATACAATCTGGTTTTGGAAAGGTAAAATATACAGTCTAAGAATGAATACTACTCTATTCCCTAGACGCAGCCCTGTGCTCATTTAGTTAGCATTACATTTGTTGCTTTAATAGCTCTACTTCCTATTTATTAACAATTTTATTAATATTCTTATACTCTATACTTGAAATGAAAAATTCCTAAATATCTAAAACACAATCTGCTTTTGGGAAGGTAAAAACATACAGTCTAAGAATGAATACTAATGTATTCCCTGGATGCAGCTCTGTCCAAAAGTTTTTTGTGGGAAGGGCTCGGCAAATGCATTGATCATGCCTTTCATCTCCTCCTCCTCTAAATTCTGCATGTCCTTCCACTCAAGACACTGATCCGGAGGGCTGATTTGATCCAGCTTGTCGCAGCAGTCTGCTATGGCGTGCCTCCTCTTCCTCCTCCTCCTCCTCTTCCTTCTAGGCTCTGCTGGAGTTTCTCCACAGGCTGAGCTGTCACAGCTGGAGTTGCCCTTCCTGGGCAGCCAGTAGAAGCCAAAGAGCATGAGGAGCACGTCTGCAGAGGCCCAGAACCACCGGTGCTGGCAGGCTGAGAGCAACAGGCCCCCCTGGGTGATTCCAGGCAACTCCTGGCTCCTCTGCTCCATCTCCAGCAGCCAGGCCATCTCCTGGCTGCGCTGCTCCTCGGTGACCTCCACGGTCTGGTCATCCGCCCACAGCGCGAACTCGGAGGATGCCGAGCACCACCAGGATTTTGGTGAAAGTTCCATCTATGGTCTGGAAGAGGAGGGACAGAAGGGGCTCAGCAGGGCTGGGTGGGAGATGGCTCCTGGGGTAGTGGGGCAGGACATGCAGGAACGGGTGGGAGAGGGAGCTCGAGGTGCAGGTCAGTGGCCACATCCCTGCAGCCCTGGGGTGGCACCTGCTCTGCCCTAGGTGGGCCCACAGCCCCTGCACCCTCACCCCAGCCCCAACCCCCAATGGCAGCCGGTGCTTCTGCCCCAGGCCTTGTCCAGCAGAGCCTTCCTCCTGCCTGCCGCACTCACCGCTGCCTCGAGACGCACTGAGGTGTCAACCCTACCGGCCCTGTGCTCCTGGGGCGCCCAGTGACTGCGTTCCATGGCTTGCCCTCCGTGATGTCACTGGCCATGGAGCCCAACGGCAGAGCCCTGGCCATGGCCGTTGTCGCTGACTCTGCACCCCCACAGCAGGCAAGGCACAGAGCACATGAAATCAGCCATCCACGTACCCTGAGAGTCTTGGAGGCACCTTTTAGTGCTCATATTACTGCTGTCTCTAACAACTCCTAAGATGCAGGATAAAATCCCAAGAAAATTCTAGAACATACAGCAGAACTTACTGTGAAAAAAATCATATTGCAGTAGTTCTACTTCTGTAGGTTTTAAAAGCATATATATATGTATATATACACATATCTCTTAGGAATATGTAATATATTTTATAAATATATAAATATATATGTATATTCCTAATCAAGCAGTTATTAGCATGCAGCTCATTCAATAAACAAGACTTTTTTAGTTTTAAAGCTTTTTTCCTCATATACCTTCACTTGCATACAGCAATGTTTATAAAAAAGGAACCTCGACTATTTCTTAGTGAGCAACAGTGTACTGTAAGAAAATAAAACGTAATAAAAGTCACAGGAACAAATGAATATTCAGGGATTAAACTGGGAGCGTATATGCTTGGAAAAATAAGCATAAAAAGAGATACCACAAATAACACTTTTAAAAGTGTGGCACAAGATTTGTAACATTTCTACTTTGTAACACTCATGTTCAATTATCTTTGTTTATGTTAATTTTTTGTCAGATATTTTAGTATTAAGGAAATATTTTAACAAGACTTTTACAGCTTGATTACAGATGAAGATGGCTAAATTCACAACTGAATTTCAATGAGCAGCAATTTCATTAACTGATAAGTGTACCCAAATAAAGAATGAGATTTTAACATGCATTAAATTGATTACAATGTACTATTGGGAAACAGCTTTTGAAACAACTACCTAAGGCATAGAAAACTGTGATTCAAATAGGGAACACAATTGTAATTTTGGGGTTTTTTCCAATATCAGTTCACAGAAACAAGACGAATTAATGTAGTTTCTGAAACATTTTATAAAGAAGGATCTTTATACATTCCTCTTCTGAGGTCTCTCTCCTGATAAAAGGCAAAGAGAACAAAACATCAGAAATTATCTCAAGAGAGTAGTATTTTTTGCTCCATCCCAGTGGAACAAAAGTCCTCTGTAACAGATCTGGAGATTCAGGCACTACAGATTTCTTTTCACAGTTCCATTCCTCTGAATTTAGTTTTCCTAAATCACTGGGAGCTTTTTACAATTGTGTTACAGTTTTGTTCCTAACAAAAATGAAACCATTCAAAACCCAAAAAGAAAATCAAGCCAAAACATCAATCTCAACTTCGCTAATGCTTTTTCATGTTTTTCCCTGTTATCTAGCACTTGATTTACATCCAGTTCAAATGTTCCAAGCACCTAAACTCATCATACTTATAAGTCCAACCATTTTAAAATCCATACTCTGTCTTAACAACCATGATAGACAATGAAATGATAAACAGTCTCAAAATCACATGATTCTGCAGAGACTTTTACTTTTGTAACTCTGATCTTGGAGCATGCTAAAGGTCACATGTGCTGGCCAAAGATTTAATTTTTTGTACCATTATTTTCTCTCTGATTTTCAGATACTTGCAAAAACCCCAAACCTGCTTCTTTTCCTTATTCTAGTCAAGTGACTGACAGTCCCTTAATAATTCTACTCACAACCTCTTTGCTGTTAAAGATATGTAGACCTCTAGGAAAAACTCAGGTGTTCCTTTAAGTCACACATATTTAACTCAATCTTTTCTCATAAATTATTCCCTTACTCTCCAAGTAACTTTTCATGCCATTTTCTAAACTCACTCCAATTTCACTAATAAGCATCAATCTTCAAATGGTGATAAATAAGGAGAAACACAGTCTTACTGGAAATGTAGAACGGGCTACCATGCCCACGTTGGCTTAAGATAACTTGCAAGGGTAACAGTGTTTGAAAATGGGATGAAAAAGGCAAATAATTCACTTGATAAATCTGTAACCCCATTGTTAAGGTAAACTGGCCTATTACAGGAACCAAGTCCTGTGCATTGTATATACTAAGTAAAAGCTAATGTCAAGTCAATAACTTGTTGGTTTTTAAGTGCTCAAAATTTCAAAGAGTGCTTCTTGTCTAAAATGTAAGCTAGAAAGTGCAACAATTTATTTCTTCTCATACAAAGCTATAATTTTAAAACTACAGAGAATACCACAGGTCTCACAGTAGGAAACAGCTGCAATTTTACAAAGAACACATAAAAGCAAGAATTTTAGTCATGTATCTGTATGGTTCAGAGCACACATACTACAATTAACAAAAATGCATGAGATTTTATTCAGATGGTGAAAAATAAGAAATACTGAACTCTTACTTTCAGATACAATTATGTGGTCTATATGCAGCCTGGAGTTAGGTATGGAAATTCTTCCTCATGGAGCTACAACTGAAGTAAGTATTACCATTCATACCAAAATGCAAGCAATTATGGTGCCATTAAGAAAAAGGGAGAAAGAATAAAAAGACTAGATTTTAAATTGCTTATAACTTTTTAAGTGAAGAGAACCCAAAACTGTATTGTAGGAGCAATCTTATTGTAGCAAATTTATTAATAAAATTAACCCTAAGAAGAAAAGGCTTTAAATATAGCCACCCACTTTGTGTCTCAGGACTTCTTGTATACACTTAAAGTTTCTCAGAAAATTCTGCAGAGCAGCATATGTTCAGCTGCACCCAAGTCTGTTTCAGACATGATGGTCTGTAGCCTGTTAGAACCCTGCCATGGTAGGAGGCCTAAGGATTCAACATGCCCTTTGTTGTACCCATGTGCTCTCCTAAGCACAATCATCTTTGGGATATACTTTCCTTATAGTGGTGGATTTGCCTCTAATAACTTCAAATAAACTATGCAGCATCTACACCTTTTGGAGGTACTATTGCTTTTAAAGAGCTCTATGTTTTACTTTACTCTTTTATTACTTTTCGTCTACTCCTGCTAATAAAGTTACATCACATCCTGTCAGATTAGGAAATCAAGCTGGTAAAACAATGAAATAGAGAGAGGTTCACTGAGCATCTTCATAAAGACAACTCTCGTTAACAGGCTCAGGAGAACGATTGTATTCCCTTCTGCCATTTCAGTGTGGTGACTGCCTGAGAGTCATTTATAGTCCATTAACAAGGGCCAGTGTCTCAGCTGGGGTGGACTGAAGTGAATGAAGCTATATTATATTATAGCTGCTAAGCATCTGTTACTGAATGTTACAGTCAGTTATTTCCAAATGGTGAATTAAGTACAGAATATTGCCTTTTTTTCTCTCATCATGCATTTAAGAGCAAACATTCTCAAATGTTTTGAAATTAGGCATAATTTTTTTTTAAAGTGACTAATCCCTGATCTGCATTAAGGGATTCAAAATGCAAATGAAAAATTATACTATGACTGATTAAACTAATCCAGATACTCTAGAGGCATGCATTTCAAATTATATAGTTGATCCTAATAATCAGAGCAAATGCTAATGTGATCAGTCACAAAAGTGATACAATCAGAGCACCCTGGTACACAGCTACTTTGTTCCCCTTAAGATTTCATCCTTCTCTTGCAAAAAACTTGGAATGAGAATGACCCACTTCCAAACTGCACAAGAGGAGACATCTATATGCCAGTTTATAATAGATCAGTTACTCCCTGACCTGACCTGTGCTGAGAAAGGTCTTATCTCTTCCTTGGCTGGAGATGTGGCTGTCAGAAGGATATGCTGGCCCTTTTCCATGGGAAACAAAACTCAGCCCCCCACTTTCTTGATGTCGGTTCAGAGGTGGCGTTTGGCACTCCAAGGGCCTCCCATTCCTGGCCACATGTTGGAAAGCTTATTTTGGAATGATGCATAAAAGCAGCCCTTAAATTAAAAGTAAGAATAAATAAAAACAATACCGTTGGCAATGCATCACCTAGAGGAGGTAAATAGTGGTCTTTTTCTTTCATTTATGAATGCTGTGGTATAAAATATGGATATTTTTACAAAATAGTAACAATTCCTCAAACAATATATGCCACTAAGTATCAGAGGGACACCACTTTCCTTTTAGAAATAGACCAGAAAACAAACAATAGATACGGGTTGCTGTAGTGCAGGTAGAAGAGAGGGAGTAGCAGGTAAATACAAAGCATTTAAATTTTCAAGGGAAGAGAGATTTTTGTGACAAATCCACTATGAAGATCAATAACAAGGTAATATTAACATGAAAACCTGATTTTAACTTCACATTTAGTACCTGTTGAAATGAACAGAGCTTATGAGTTCTGTCAGTCTCATCTCAAGAAAAGACCAATCTACATGGCTTCACATTTGTTTGTTTTGATTTTGAGTATTTTTCATGGCCTTTGTTTGTTTGCAAAGAGCAAGCGCCTTTCAGAAAGTAAAAGAATTGTCCATAAAAAACAATTAGCTGATGTATGAATGTCCAAGTACCCAACTGTTTTGAGAGGTAAATCATTAAATAAAAAGAACATTTCTTTTTTTTTTTTTTTTGGCAAGCTAATTAATTATCTTGGATCAGCAAGGCAAAATAAGGACTCTAAATGAGAGCAAATGTTTACCAGTTACATCACCTGTGTGTGTTCTGCCCAGAGATCATTCCAGAACAGTTTAAACAAAAGCTTAAGCTGTCTTTCTTCACTAATAACTGATTTCTTTGAACTTGTACACTAGCTTGACCTGACTCCTGTTTTGCCCCAACACAATCCTGGATTCCGGTACTCCTACAGTTTCAATGAACAGGCAAAGCGTACTTCCACTTCATCTCCTCCCATGGCAAAAAAACCCTTACAGGTCTTTATGAGATCAAAATAATTTTAATATTCCACTAATGATGCAGGCTGTGGGATTGAGTTTAGCTATTTAAAGGCCATATTATGCAATTCCTTGACTAATTGTAGTTCCTGAGTTTCTAGTAATCCATGAAATCTATAGATTTCTTCCTCCTGAACTTGTCCAATCTGCCTTTGCAACTATGTAGAGCACAGACAGTAAATTCTAGAGATTTACTCCCTATGCTATAAAGAAGCCTTTGGCTCAGAATGCTTTATTTTGGGCTTCCCAGTTATCACCGACCATCTAATTCCTACCCATCTTCTTGAGTTTGTTCTCATCTTTTCAGATCTCAATTACATCATCCCATAGCAATTTTCTTTATAGCTTGAAGGTTCATTTCAAGATGACAAATCACTTTTTAATCTATAAAAATTCTGTCCTGCCAGTTCAATTCAGAAAAATAGAAATGGGGGAGGCAGAGGATGAAATGGATTTATAACTACTTTTCCATGGAACAAAATTTGGCTTTTGCATTTCTTCCTATTGACATTTTGTTTTGTCAAGGATGAGAAGGGGGAAAATGGAATATCAATGCAGTTCTGTATGCAGACCTACTCATCATTTTAAGTACATATAATTTATTATAATTTGTTAGTCAGTCAATAACTGCTACCAAATGGAAGGAGTACTTACCATACAGCAGCATTTAGCAAAGGCAAAGACTCAAATGTATGAATAAGTACATTTGACAAAACGTTCCTGGGTAATAACTAACACAAAGGCACTTTTATGTGGTTATTGTGCTAAAATATGCTTAATATTGGCTGACACTAGCACAAAAACAACCACATCTAGTTCTACAAGGATTTTGTATTGCAGCTCCTGTAAACCACCTGGAGCACTGCAGCCAGCTCCTGGCTCCTCAGCACAAGGGAGTCATGGGCCTGGTGGAACTGGTCCAGAACAGGGTCAAAAAAAGTTCAGAGGGATGGAACACCTCTCCTATGGGGAAGAGTTGAAAAAATTGGGGCCTAGAGAAGAGAAGGCTCCAGGGAGACTTTACCCTGGTCTTGCAGGACTTGAAGGGGGCCTATAAGAAAAATGGGAACAGACATTTTAGCATTACCTGTTGCAATAGGACATGGGGCAATGGTATTAAACTAAAGGAGAATAAATGTAAGGAAGATTTTTTTTTTTTTTATAATGAGGATTGTAAAACACTGGCACAGGTTGTCCAGGGAGGTGGTAGATGCCCCATCCCTTGAAACATTCAAGGTCAGGTTGGGTGGAGCTCTGAGCAATCTGATCTAGTTGAAGATGTCCCTACTCATTCCAGAGAGTTGGACTGGATGAGCTCTAAAGGTCCCTTCCAACCCTAAACTATTCCATGATTCTATATAACTTGACAAATGCATAGGGGGCACATGAAACTAAATATAGTATTTCTAGAGGAAGAGGTGTAGCAACAAGAAATACATCACAGCCATCTGAACCTGGTTGCAATAACATGGAACTGAGATATACCTTTAAAAACTCAAGATAAATATCATCTGTAACTTAACTGTATGTGGTGTGTGAAAAAACTTCACCCTGTTTAGTGGAGGAAATGCTAGAAATTTCAAAGCTATCCAGAAACCTAAACCAAAAGTCTGAAGAAAAAATAACAGTTATATCAAATGAAAAGTGAGATATTTAAAGAAAAGAGTGTGATTTGGGTCAAAATGCAGGTTTTATATAGTGAAACTAAACACTATCAAAATTATTATAAATGTTTCATAACTCAATGCAATAAAAATATGGTACCTCTGTGACATGAGAGACTTGTATAAGACCTATAGATCCAAGGCATTTACAACATAGAGTAGAAGGATTTACTATGAAAGATGTCCTAAAACTGCTTTATATACCAGTCTTCCTCAGACCCATTTTCCAATTTAAAGAAAATAAAAGAAAAGCAGTGTAAAAAAGGTGCCTTCTATTTCAGCCCCCCTATGTCCACTATTGTCTATCATTGTGTCAGTGAAAACTGAAACCATGTTCTGTTTCTGTGTTCTTTAAAGGAAAACTACAGCATTTTGGATAACAAAAACTGTTGTGCTGGGAAGTACTTTTTTCTGCTAGTCTATGGAAGGAGTATGGTGACCATGATCATACTAAGTATCATTCAAGGGTTTATTTTTTCTAAAGGCAACATTAAAGATTCCTTTTATGTTACCTGATGATTTATTTTAGGAGGTAAAGCAGCTACCTTGCTCTTTACAGTTAGTAGAAAATGTCTATTTAATGTTTATGCAGACTTCCTTAACAATTGAAGGAGAAAACCAGCAGCCTGAGATTTGTCCCGCCTGAGATGAAATGCCTGAAACATGGAACTACTGATTGTAAAGACAGCTCAGAGAACAGGCGTGGCTGCAGACATCTGCATTATAGATACCTGAAGTAGTTAAATGAATTACAGCCTTTTACATCAGGTTTTCTATTATAATACAAAAAGTACCACCTATAAAAGCTCTTACTCAGTTAATCTTCATAAAATGTCTAAAAGTCTCTAACAAGGTGTCTCAGTGAAGCTATCACTCTGTGTAACCTAAGTCTGTGACAGCCTCTCTAATCTGCTTTCCCTTATGTTGCTGTTATTTGTGTACAAGGCACAGAGCTAAGTGGAGTAGTAGATTTTGCTATGGAATCATCAAATCCTTGATATCCTGACTCATGCTTTGGTTTTTTTTCCTTACTTATGAAAACAGGAGGACTTCCAGACTTGAAGAAATTTGTTTTCCTTTCAAAAGCATTACTTACAAATGGTGCTTTATAAATGCTGATATTGTAAAAGCTATAATAAAATTGTTTGCTTCTCCTATAATTTTTCAAACTCTACTGTCTGATTCTGTTCTTTCTCGTTATCCACAGATTTTACAGAGTCCAATGAGTTTCTCTGATACAATTCCCACTGGCAGCCTAATGAACCATTTCTGCTAATAATACACATGAATTGGATGTGAGCCTTCCATCTCACGCTGAGATTTTTTTGCAGCAGTTTGAAATCTTTTTTATTCTAGTCAAAATAGCTCTTGTTTTTCTTTTTCTGCTAATTGCAGTTGCTATCACAGATATCGGTTTGGGGGTTTTTTTATTCTGTTTAAGTAAGTTGATGTACTATTCCTTCAAGATATTTTTAGGGGTTTGAATTGTCCTTTTTCTTTGACCGACAGAAATTTACTGTGCATGCTTTTGATTTTTAGCCTTAATCTTCAATTCTTTTGTAAAGGCTTATCAGAAGCTGAGAACTGTAGAACCAAGTATCTTATATAGTGAGCACATTCAGCCTGGCAAGCTGTCAATTATTCTCTGCTTTTTGTATAAAGGGCTCTGGTTAAACCATTTTTTCTGAAGGTAGTCAAGTCTCTTCATGTGTGCAGAGTGTGATTACAGAGGTTGGTGTCCAGCACTGCTGCCTGTTCACCCGGAGTCCTGCAGCCATCCACAAAGATCCAGAAATAGGCCGGGTTAGAAGGGGTGGCAGACTGAAGTGGCTGGAAATTCACTGCTTTAGCAAATGGTAGAGAGCACCCAGCAATGCAAGAATTTAGAAAATTCAAAGATATTTTCTCTCATTCCATCATCACTCCAGAGAACACAGGTGTCCTGCTTTGAAGAGTGTATTCTTGATTAGGTGTGCCGCTATTCTTCAAGTGTTTCTCCCCTTCTGACAATACCTATTAAAGCATTTTCACTCTTTTTCTTGTATGTTTTGTCACACTTCAATATTCTCAACACAGCACTAATGAAAGGACACAAAATAATGTAAGAGAGATTTTGCAAGGGTAAAGATCTTGCATTATTTTGGTATTAGTGCATTATGAGTACTGACACATGACAGGAGATTATGAGTACAAAAAAGGCATTAGTAACATTTTTCTATGCTAAAAGCTTCAGGGGGACGTGGCGACAAAGGAGACACAGAAGCAGCAAGAGCAGACAGAGTTTTCAACTAACCTGAGATAACCTGAAGGGAACCAATGCAAGTGCTGGTAGCTACTCCCTCAAACAGGTTTTTGAAGGCATCCTAAGATAGATGTGTTAAAACTGCAAGTCGTAAGGCTGTCCTAACTCTCTACATGCCAAACCTACATAAAATTGTCACTCTGCTCAGGAAATACAGGGATGAACTTCTTGTAGCTTTCTGAGGGTGCAGGGTATTTTAAAACTTAATTTTTCTATAAATTGAAAGCAGAAGTCATCTGATAAGGAAAATCAAAGCAGAGGCCAGAACATAGAGTTCTGCATTCTTGCAACATTCAGACAAAATTATACAGCACAAATAAGCAGAGAGCTGTCACTGTGCACACATTACAACATTTCAGTTCAAATCACCTGCACGAGACAGTGTCATTAACAAATTATCAGCTGTGGTTTACAGCCAGGGGTTTTACTGGCACATAGAGTTAGTACATTGCATTTCTACTGTTTCAGGTTTTTTTCTGAGAGCTATCCAAGAGCTAAGGAGAATGAAAACCAGCAGATCTCCACTGCTGTTTCATGCAGACTCCTCTGTGCAAGGTCTCACTGTAATTCATGCTTATGAAAAAAAGACTATCAATCAGTAAGACAAATACAGTTGAACATTCTTTATTTATTTTTGCCCTAATTTCAATAGGCAACGCTGCCTTAAAAGTTGCTGATTGCAGATACTCTAGGCTGATAACCCCACTCAACACAGTGATAAAACAGTTTTTCCATCAGTGTTACCATGCTACACAAGCTGCAACAATCCTGGGGCTTTTTATATTTAGTCACAGGAATGCTACTGATTTCCACCACAGACCTTCAAAAGAATTTAACACCATGAAATCCAATCTCACTTTGCCAATTTTCAAACATAGCATATATCAAATCTGATTACTTTCTTTGCATGCTGGTAAAAAATCAACAAAAAAACCCCCAAAACTCTGGGTGTTTAGGACGCATAACCATAACTCAATTTTTTTTGGAATGCGTGAGAAAAAATGAATCTCAGTGTGCTTCATTTCATAAAAGGAATTAGAATGGTTTTCTTCATAATAAGTAGAAGTGTGTTACTATTGTCTTATCATTGTACAGTCTCAGGTGAGTGCCTCAGTTGGGGATGCGTGTGTCCAGTTTTGGGAGATTTTTGTTCTTAAATACTGTTTCAGACTGCAAAAATTTCAAATCATAATAAGACCCTAACATGTAATAAGCATTTTTTTTCCATCTTAGCCTTCGACTCAGTCTTACTTCTTCTCATGTTTCAAATTCAAATGTCTACTAAAAATGAACTTAGAGAAATAAACTCACTTTAGTAGCATCACTATTTGATTGTTAGTGTTGCTACTATATATATTTATTTTTAAAATTCACACTAAATGTACTGTTTATTGCCTTTTAATAACTACATGGTATGTCCTTAAAGCAAGAAGGGAGGCCAGGAAAACACATGACTTCACATCAAACTGTGAAAAATGTTTTTCTAGCTACTGCAGCTCGGCAGTCTCCACAGGCAGTTCTAATAGCCTGGAAATTGCCCTGGGGTCTATTGTTAAATTCTGTTGTTGATGAGCTTTTGTATAGCTTCATTCTTAAGCAGCCTTTTACTTAGATTAGTCACTTTTCTTTCCTCAACAGAGCTATTACAGTTAAAATGAACAAAAGGTGATTTTCCAATAATTATATCAGAGGTTTTTTCTCCTTAAATTATATCTGAGTTGCCTTCTCCAGGTGTGTGAGAAAACAGGAACTGAAACAAACAAACAAAACTGACTTCACTTGAAGAGATAATGGATTATGCCTTGCTAAGACCTACCTGTAAATATGGCAGCAAGACTCCAATTTATACAGACACTTGAAATTCTATTAAAAAGTGGTAGTAGTATTAAAGGCACTGTGCATGCATTAGTTTTCCCCGAAATAGACTTTTCCCCACTATTTCTGAGACATATTCCTGACACCCCAAAACACTGAGTCACTGAACTCTCCTAAAGGCTGGCTAAGTCAAGTAGAAAATATATTTAAAGATTATCAAATGAAATACAGAGAAAACAGTTCTAGGATTCTGCTAGTATACATATAAAAATATAGGTTTTTCTTTAGAATTGTAATGGTTCCCAAAATGTTAATACTTAGACACTGGAAGAGCAGGTCCTTTTTTCCCCCAGTAGGTTCTGTAAGTATTTGGGTGCAGAAAAGTAGGAAAATATTAATGAAAATACTGTATTATAGAAGTTAAAGTGCATGGTTATGGTTATTTAAAAATAATTGGTACTAATCTGACTTTACTACCTTGCATTTTGCCTTTTTTAAAGGTCATCTCTTTGTCTTTCAGCTACAATTTATATCCTTTCAGCAGCTGTAGAGACGATCAGATGTGGCAAGCACTTGAAACAACTTTAATGAAAGACACAGGATGTACTTTGAGGTTTCAGTTTGTTTTCTAATACAAGTACTAAAATGAATTATGGCATGTAATTATTCATGAAGGCTATCACAGCAATACTAAATGACTACTCTCACTAGTGCCGGTGTGCTACAACTAAAATGTGCCTGCCTCCTCTCATTTTTCTGTGTGGTACAATACAGCTAGAGATACCTGACACAACTGTAAAATCAGACAAGTGCACAGCGGAGCACAATCAGTATAAAGAACAAAAGAAAAGTATTGCTTTTTAGTTTTTTAACCACCCTCCAGATGTTAAAACTGCCAGGAAACCTATATGCAGCTACTGAAAATGGAGGGGCACAGCAACTACTCTGCATGGCAAGAGCACTGCCTCAAAATTCAGAACTAATTGAAATTAATGTAGTTGAGTAAGAAATTTGACCACTGTAATTATCTGAAACGTCAAATCAAATTCCAAATCAATGTTGCATATAATTCCACAGTTTAATGACACTAAGAGGTGTGAAGTGTTACATTACTGGTCATACCTTGTGTATAGTATTTTTCTTAAACTGTGTTAATTAAGTAGGATCAAAATTATACAGCACAAGCTGCTTAAATACAGAAATTATTTAATCAAAGTGAAAGTCACTGCTGATAGCTCAAAATTCAATTATTGCTTCCAGATGCCAATATTTGCCCAGTTTCCTTTACGGAAGGAATCCATGGATTACCAGCCAAGCCCCATCAGCTGCACAGACAGTGATAGTTATGCTCTGAGCAGCTACCAAGAGAGTTCACAGGAGGACCAGGTTTAGCAAAGGCTCTCCAGGGCTTCTCATTTATTCACAGGACATTTGTTCAACCAAACTGGCACACACAGATCAGCAAAGCCTCCAACTATCCTCCCTTCATGCAGCTGTGCAGCCTTTAAACTCCATGCAAACAGAACCATTATTACACTTCTTCTCCTGACTTTTGCTTATCCTCCCTCAGGGCTACTCAGACTCTTTTCAAGTTTTGAGCCTGAGCACACAGCTGAAAGAGGATCAGGGAGGCGTCTTCCACTGAAAAGCTGAAATCTTCTGACATTTAGTACTTCAGCCCAAAACACGGCTACTCCCAGTGGGGTCAGCTGGCAAACACTGCTCGGTGCAGCCAGCTCCAGGAAACACCCAGTGGCTCATCTGCTCACTTAGCAGCACCATTTCCAGCCTGGTACAAACACCCTCAGAGCAAGTTTGTGTTGCTGGGTACTGAGCAGCAGGTGGTGTGCAAGGAACAGAGATTTTTATTTTATTTTTTATTTAAGATTTAATATTTTCTGATTTTGTCTCTGAACTATTGTAAGGCCATGGAGGCAATCATTTTAGGTGTCCAATGTACCTTCTAAATCTCAAAAGCCAGAAGTATTGTTTTAATGCAGATGTGAAAAAGAAGTCCAACTTCAACAAAATGAACATTTTTCAATTAAAAATCAAAGCTCCAAAGATGTGAACATAAATGCTTCTGCTGCCTTTATATAGACTGAAGAGACCAGACTGCACACAGATAATATGTAAAATACTACTGACAGGACTTGCCATTTATGGGCTTGAGTCTCACTCACATAGAGATGGATTTCTCTACCAATTTATGTAACAACAGCTGGACCAGTTCTCTGCCTTCATTTACGTATGTCTAGAATTTGACAAATAGCACAGGCCAGATTTATTTGACTCCAACTCCAAATATCCAGAATGCGAAGTCCTTTGCCTTCCCATGGATGATGAGTCTCCACATTTCAGATTCTGAGCAATTCCTGTGGGCAGAGATTCTCAACAGCTAAATCTGAGGCAATGTCTCACGACAAAACACTGACACAGCCACTCTGAACATCCAAGCCTCTCACACCGTTCAGTGTTCTTTTGTTTTCCTCTGCTTACAATCAAAATGGACAACTTCACCTGTTCCATATTCCCAGTAATACAAAGCTGGCTAGCCACAAGGCATTAAAAAACCTGCTCCAATTAATTTTTAAGGCAGGTTTGTTGCCTTATCCCTGATTCCCCCAAGATCCCAGATATGTAAAAGTCAACTGCTGTTTGAGCTCTGTGTTTGTAACCAGTATTGTATTACAAATACAAAGGGGCTAGAACAGTGTGAAGCTTTTCCTTTTACAAATAAACAAACACCCATTCCTTTATGAGTTACAGTCTTTCATTCACTAACCTCACTTGACCAGAATAATTGGCATAAAAATTACACATCTCTGTGTTCAGCTCTATTTGAATAAATGTGAGCAATGTCAGTGTTAATTAAGAGTAGAGCGAGAGCTTTCGTTCCACTTTTCAAAATGTAAATTCCCTCCAAAAGAGCTGTAAATAAGCAGTTACTGCTTCACACTGCACAACACTGTAATTGGGCAAACCTTGAGAACCACAGAGCCAATGACAAAGAGCCTTTGACAAATCAGTTGGGCTGAAGATGGAAATAGATTTTGTAGATTCAGATATGGTCGTTTTTTCCTTGTTAATAGTCCTTCCTTAGAAAATTAATTTCAGAGAGGCATCTAATGCAGCCCCCAAATCCTATCTTGATTCTAGTTTTTCACAAGTGTCCAGATTTTCAAAATTGTTCACACCTATGTTCATGCATATACAGCTGGAAAGGATTGAGAGGAAAATCCCTCAGTTCCAGCTTTAACATTTAAATGAAGCTAAACTTTCACAACTCATCAACTGCCATTGTGATAGTCAATGCCAGTTTTTAAGAATTCAGAATATGATTTTTCTGAGGGTTTTTTTTTTTTTTTCGGAAAAAAAAGAAAAAGTCTATTCTTAGCCCTGTATCCTGCTGAAGTGCTAGAAGCTTCCAAACAGACTACAATGGTCTTGTTTTTTGCTTTTACAAGTTGTTACACTAAAAACTACTGGGCTCTCTATAACCTTAAGCAGTGTAAAAGCTCTGTCATATAAGATAGAAGTAGGAAATAGAGGAATAGGATATGAATGACATTTTCCAGCTCTTCCCCCAGTATAAGCATCTAAATTCATCCCAAGTTTGGGGGAGATACACAGTGACTGAATCCCAGTGCAGAAATTATGTGCAACAGCTCACAAAATGTTTCTCTTCAATGCAAAGAAGGATAATATCCAGACAGAAAAATCCCTGCATTTTAATGTCATTGTAACTGAATGAGAGGAGGAAATTACTCCAGGCTGGAAGTGAATTCTGGTTTCTAACTAGAAACATAGCTGTTGTATAAATAATATTTAATATTTAAAGATCAAATCCCCCTTTTTTTCCTATATAAAATAGTGATAAACTGTGTTAAGCATCCTGCTGAGCATCTGCAACTTTTTTTTCATTTTTTAGTTTCACTGACTTCAAAGTGCTTCCCAGCTGCATCAGGTCTGTTCCCACTTGGTTTGAGATTTTGAGCTGAAGATTCCATGAGACTTATTTTGGTGTTTGCAATCAAATTGCATTTAAGGTACTTCAGCAGAAAATATTATGTAAATTACTGTAGCATTTAACTGAGTCATAGTAATTGTGCAGTCATTGCTATGGAATTATGCCGTACATGATCAGAAAGTCTCTCTCTCTCCTGCTCACCAAACACCCAGACCCTGTTCCTTTTCCAGAGCTGGATATTTTTCAGCCACTGGGTGCTGCTCTCGTTAGAGGAAACAGAAGAGAACCATGAAAAAGAAAACTCAGTGACCATTTCATTACATTAATGTGTATTTCCACTACTCTCTATCTAACCAGCCTTCTCCTTTGCAAAACAGCTTTTTAAAAAACTTTACCCCAGGTTTGGCCCAGAGGTTGTTTCCACTGGTTTCTTTTAGAATGGGCTGTGACAGATCTTCCTTGAGATGCTAAGAATGATGACAGGAAACCTGATTGTGCTCTAACATTTTCTTGCTTTCTTACATTGCAACATGTAAAACTAGGCTGAAAATCTTTATACTGAATTTACGCATTTTAAAGGACACAGCAATTTTTTATTTTTACCCCCAAAAATTAGCTTGTTCAGCATTTTTATAGATGATATAACTTTATTTTTAAAAAAAAAAAAAAGTAAGTAGTGTCGTTTCTTATCTCCTACCAGTTTCAATTTTTATGTAAATTCAGTGGAAGTCTTGTAATGTCATTCCAGCTTTTTCATTTTCTCATCACAAAATCTTCCCTGCTAGAATTCAGTGTACATAGAAAGAATTGTTTCCTTGCTAAATCAGAAGACTTAGGGAATGTACAGAAAAATGACAGATTTAATAATTGGCAGAGAGCATTGGTAATGCAGCATTTGGTTCTGGGATAAAACCACTAGATAATGAAAAAAGAAACAGATAAATGTCTCTTATTGTCTTCCTGATATGGTCAAATAAAATGAATTCTCTCTTTGGAAGAAGAATCTTCACACACTTGTCCCACACAAAAAGTACAGTATAAAGCTAGATAAGCTTTTTTCCCCATATGAAATTATCAGCACTCATATCTCAAAAATCAAACTCCAAGCTTGTCATTGTGAAGAAAATCACCTATCCCAATAATTATTTCAGAGAAAGCTTTTCTATCTCCATAAGCAAAAAATAAATATATTTTAATAAAGTAAAACATGTAAAATAAGCCTGAGACTCTCTCCTGTACCCAAAACACACTATTTCTGATTTTTATGATCACAAATAATTTTATACCTCTGTGGGATTTGCAAGACTTCTCCTGTTTATAGACAAAATTAAGTTCTACTATTACAGTTTTAAATGACTGCTCATAACAAATCTGAGACCGAAATGGGGCTGCGTCAGTATAAATATATATGTATGTATATCTGCATAGATCCCTATAATAATGTGTACACCTGTAAACAGCTAGATCACATGTCGCAGAAGAGACACATCAGGTATATGAACTAAGAAGTGAATTTGAATTTCACAGCCTCTGCATTGGAAATAAGTGTTCCTTGGGGCTCAGACTGCATCTTGCTATGTATACATTTTGTGTGGAAAAACAAACCAAAAATACACCATAAAAAAAGGAAATTCCTATTAATATTTGGTGAATAGCACTCTGAACCCAGATCATAACCCAGAATTATCTGCAGCTTGTTCTATCTCCTCTAAATCTACTCCTCATTTGAGCAAAATGGAAGAACTTGTTTCTAGGCTGAGGTGACACTGTATGGCAGGACTTGGCAATAGCAAGGAGACTGTTCCTGCCCAAAGAACTACAGAAAAGAATTAAATGAAATAAAACACAGAGTTAAAGTAACTGGCCAAAAATCACCTTACAGCTTAGTAACCAAACTCTTTTTGCAATTTATTATTTCAGTGTTCTTCTACCGCCTATTGCCTCACCTCACAATTTCCCAGGAGTTAAAAATCCAGATATTTTTTGCTTATTATGTAGATATATCCACACTGTAATATTCTAGGATAATAGAGTTGGAAAGACAGTACCTTTTTCCACTGCCACTCAGTGTAAAACTGTACTATGGTTTGTTGCCTCCAGAAGAGGTTGCGCACGTCACCAGGGAAAGCCTGAGTTTTGAGTTTAGGAGTAGAAAATGTCAGATTGCAGCCAGCCAAGCATCAGCAGTAAGTAGAAATAACAGTAACAGGAGGAGCAGTAAATGAGGACACAGTGTAATTCATTGTGCATGGAAACCACATTCAGCCTGTCCTTGTAACTCCACAGAAACAAAGGGAGGACACGGGACACAAAGCCAGGACACAGCAGAGTTTTCAGATACACTGTTTCCAGATTTTTGTCTCATTTCAAGTTGCAAAATGAATTAACATTTGGTAACGCCTGAACAGCTCTTTGATATACAACAGAAGTAAAACATGTCTCTCTAATTCACTTTTGATTGATGTTGCTGAGCCTATGGGAACAGGAACCATACAGCTGTGGTTGCAGACAGCTTTATTACTTTATTTATCCCTGTTCATTCCGTTGAAGTGACAGAGAGAAAACACGAAAGAGCTGTTTGGGATTCCTTTAAGTGTTTCCTTTCCTAACCTCTACATCCCCCCTGCAAAGGACTCCTCAGAGGGGTCTGTCCTGATCTCATATCCATACAGTAATAAACCTGTTTAAGAGCATGGTAATAAAATAAATGAGCATGTCAAAGCTCTGTTGGGAAAAAGCCTCATTCTTCTCCTGGCTGCTTCACCAAATACAGAATAATGTGGAGTTTGAGATTTAATCCCATCACCTCCTTGGGGCTTTTGTTTGCTTGCTTTAAATATACCAGAACTCAAGAAGAATGGCCTCCTTTACATCTCTTATTCTCTACCCTCAAGCCCCTGGATCCGTCTTATTTGAAGGAAGTTCATTCTACACTGAATCTTTTGAAAGAACCATTTGCTGCTTCCGGGATCCTCTATGTAAAATAAGAAAGAATCACAACTAAAAACCAGAGCTTTTGTCATGACTGGCCTCATGCATTTTTCTGACTTCACTAGTGCCCACAGTCGAAATGGTCGGTATTTCCCAGTCACCAGTTACTGTCATCTGAGCTTTATGAGCTGTATTGGAGTACAGGGTCTAATTTGATTGTAGGGATTTTTGTTGTTGTTGCTTTTGAGTGCAAGCTGATGAAAAAATTTGAAGCAACAATGAGCTGATTTAGTAACTAATCATGGGTTCTTCAAAGGCTCATAAACAAATGAGAAAGCCTAGAAACATCACTGGAAGTGATCTGTAACTACTGATGTCAGCTTGTAACTCAAGATTTTCACCTCACCTATCCACATTTTTCAACTTGTTCCTATGATGAGCACACACAAAAAAGCCTGGAAGAGCACAGGCAGCAGAGACAAAAGAAGACTTTTTTTTTTTTTTAAAACAGTGATAGCATTCACAGACACAAGTAAAGTCATTTTATCAAAATCTAGGTGGCTCAGATTATCAAATTAAATGTTACAAGCTATTATAAAGCCATCCTAAACAGTAATTAATATTTGTACATCGAAGATCCATAAATACTACAATTTCAGAATTTTCTTTCCTCTCTGCTCTTTTGTGCAAATTACAAGAACTAGGAAACATTTAGAGCATTAAGCATTCATTTTGTATCCAGTAACTGTAGTATTAGTTCTTCAGTCACACTGTGTCTGTAACAGTCCATGAAACATAAAAAGGTGGTTTTCTTGTGCTTCACTGGAGAAAGAAAAGGTCAGGCAAAGAGGAAGAAAGGTATTTTACACTTCTTTCTTGCAGAGTAGACAAGCACACCAACAGAACACAGTCCCATCATTATTACGCACAGGTAAAAGCATATATATACAAGATGCAGATTGCCAGCAGCTGAGCTTTGTTTAAGCAGCTGGTACCTCTACAAATGCTTTACTTGGGGTGGTGAGGTGGGAGGTGTGGACATGAGAATCTCTGTGCCCTGCACATTGATACCAGATGAAGTTATTATGACCACGTTATGTCAGTGAAAACAGTGCATTCCAAATGAATTAGTGTTGCCATGGGATAACTCAAAATGTCCTGTCAACCCCAGTGCTGTTCATTTCAGATGGGAAGGGCCAACACTTCTGCACTCCAGAACAGTGTTGTTAATTCAAGTTAAATTATGTACTCAGACTTTCTTGTTAAAATGATTTCTTCCTTTTAAACTACTTTGACCTCCATAAAGTCCGTGCATATCTCAGGAAGCTGACTAGCTGGAGGCAGTAGTAAGAGCTTCGTTTGGAAAATGTAAAAAGGCAAGCAATTTAAAGAAGCTGTTTCGCCTAATCTCTCATTCTCTGTTGAAAAGATCCAATAAGTTCCAGCCTGAGATTAGTTTCAAGTGAAGTGTACCACATCACTGTTGCCAGTGGAATTGCTTGGTTACTTCTCTTAATCACACAAAGAAAATTCAAATCCCCCCAGACTTTTCTCACAGTCATCCTGAACCACAGAAAAATCATTTACCCAACACATAGCTCATTACACTTTTGAAGATAACTTAAAGATCTCTTTTTAAAATTCTACATAACGTTGAAAACATCACATTAAAACACTACTGGAGAATTCTATTTCAAAAACCGATTTGCTTTGATGTTAGGAGTAGTTAAGCTAAATCGTGAGCTTTCTGTTCCCAGATCTCTTGTCCTTACTGTGTTTGCCAGGCCACATTGCATTGGAAGTCTGTGTGCGTGAGTATTTGGAAGGTAAAGCTCTGCTTAGTGGTAGGATTTATAGCAGAGTCCAGTTCGGGGTAAACCAAACTACACAGTGCTTCATTTTTAAACCAGCCATGCAAAGTAACGAGACACCACGATCCATTCCATCCTCTGAGACAGGCAAAGAGTAAACAGAGAATCACAGAATCCTTAAGGTTGGAAAAGACCTCCAAGATCAGTGAGTCCAACTGTTAACCCAGCACCACTGTGTTCACTGCTAAACCACATCCCCAAATGCCACATCCACACATCTTTTGGGCATTTCCAAAGGTAGTGGTTCAACCACTCCCCTGGGCAGCCTGCTCTATTCTACAAACAAGTAGAGAGAGCTGTTGTCTGACATGTCCAAAGTATCAGGCAGAAGCATGCTCCAAGATAAATAAATCTTTGAATGTTTGTATTTCTATTTTTTCCTGATGTTCCTTTATAGCTTAGAAATATAGTATCACTGAAAAAATATTCAAAACAGTTTACTGAGCATGTATGTATGTGTTTCCTGCTGGATTTAACATCACAACATGCTAAGTATTATAGTAAAGGAATAAAGAACGATTTTCCAGGATTATTTATGCCAACTGTCCCAGCCCAGCACAAGGAAATTCACACTCAGTGTAATGGTACAATTAACGATCCCCCTAAAAGCCCCCTACAAGTGCAGCTGGACTAACCTGCAGCTATAGAAATTTCTGATACCTGCAACAGCCAGCTGAAATCACTATCTACTACTCAAAATCTGCATGCTTCAGTAGCTGGAATGGTAGGTGGAACCAGAATTCAGGATTTGTAGAACAAAAAAAGGTAAAAAACAAAAAAGGCCTAGCTCTTTCTTCAATGCAGGTCCCAAATTAGACTCATAAAAGCAACTACCTGACAGAAATAGTTTCCTAAAATACATCATAAATACTCACTGGCTTTAATTTGCATCAGGCTGCCATTTACATACTTCATACACTACTGGAACAGCTTTCTTTGGTCTTCTGGGAACACAAACCCAAGAGGTAAAAACAACACAGCCCACAACACAGCCATTCATTGGCAACATTCCTGAAACACGTCAGAGAAGTGAGAAAAATATAACTAGTCCAGATTTTGCCTTGGAGTGTGTGCACAAACTTCCTATAAAGCCATTAAAAGTTAGATGCAAGCAAGCAGAAACAACCAAGAGAAATTGTAATTAAGAATTCATATTCCATTTTATATCACTGAAGCATTGTCTTAATTGGCAGAATCCCAGAGCTCCTACCCAGGGAACACCAATCACTCTGTCACTGGTGCAGTGTCCTCTCATCCAGAGTCACTACACAGGATAGAGCAAATTAAAAAAGCCAGAACAACAACCAGCCTTTGCACATGTCCACAGGCATTCTGGAGAGTAAAAGAAAACATCTGGGATTGAGTTCCTTGTGTTTAGATATATTGTATTACCACGAGGGGCCTTCTGTGGCTCTAAAAATAGAGACTGTACTCATTTCGTCTTCACCACCTTATCTGCCAATTCCTGTGCCAGAAATTTCTCTCTTCCTCCTCTATCCCTGTCTTGTCTGCCAGCAAGGAGCCCTACATCCCCAGTGTAGCAACACAAAAATACAAGGCACAGAAAAGTCAATGATCTGTGCTCTGAAAACTGTTGTCTTTTCAGGTCATGGAAAAAGGTTGGACAGTTTAAGGAATGTGAAGAGCTGGTCAGATGAAGAACATGGAGAGCAATTTGGTGGAGAAAGGATTCTAGATATATACACGGTTTAAAACATAGCCCTTTGCCATTCATTTTAATTTTAAATGTCGTGGGGGGTAGGTGGGAGAGAAATGAGGGACAACACACAAGCTACTACTTGTGTGAACCTGAAAGCTGTAAAGGACAAAACTGAATCCAAGTTTGTTTGCTAAACAAATAACTGATTGGATTTTGTGGTTATTTGCAGAAAAAAAACTGACACATCTGCGTTTCACCACATTGGCTGATAAATAACGATTTCTTCAGTTCTGTGTTCAAAAAGAATGACAGAGGTACTCTGAAAATAAGATGTGGTCCCCACATGAAGAAAAAGGAGGGAAAGGATGAATCACAATCATGAAATAGGATCCTACAGTGACAGTCAAAGAGTTTTTACCTATGTTCTTGAAAAGGAGAGGCATGAAAGCAATGAAACCATTAACAATTACTTCTACATACCCACTGCAAAGCCAGTATAAATGAAAAGTTAACAGGGAGGCACACGAAACTTGATTTAAAATGCAGTTCCAGGAAATAGACTTTTGTAAAAAAAAAAAGCTTTTTAGAAATACTGAATATAATAGGAGCTGTAGGTGGATTCACAATATTATGTTCAATCATATTTCTGAAAAGCTTAAGATGAATTAAAAAAAGTTATCTTAAACACCAAAGCCCTTTCAAAGCAAAAAGAAGGAAAAAGTTAATTTTCAGGGAACTTCTCAAAGTAGATCATTAACAATGGATGAGAGTGTTAACAACTGAAGAATTCGTTCATGATCTGAATTTATCCATTTTTCATTAGTATTATTAAAAAGTCATTGATAAAGAAGTTAATTTCTTTAGCATCATTCCCAACTCCTATATTTCAAAATTGCCTCTCTTGCTGGACACCACTTGGCAATAAAATTGAATATTCAACAGTAGGTTGTACATGAGGAGGACTGGAGTTCATCATCTAGATCTTAATAAACGATGGAAATATCCCATAATTTACATTTAACACCCACCAGCCAGTCACTTCTGGAAAATACATGACAAGCTTTACTGATTGTATCAATAAAAACAGCCATTCCAAGCTTTCAATCATGCAAAACTGACATCTCTAAGTTTTGTGTAGGAATTAAGGTAGCAAGGTCAGAATTGGAAAACACATTTTACTTATGGAAATAATATGTTCTGCTCTAAAATACAAGAGTGATCTAAAATTCAAAAGGACTATTACAGAGTTCTTTTTCCTAAATTACTTAACAGCAGCAAAGAAATTGCATAAAATTTCTTATCTTTTTATTGAAATTTTTGACATCAAACATCAACTCAATGATTAAGAGATCTCAACTCAAAATTCATTTCATCCTTTGTACTTTTGCCTACATCGCTCTTTATTTCTCATTTTTCTTTCCTTTCTTTGCATCTCCTGGTGTTTTTAAGCATCTACTGTTTATACTCTCCACCCATTCCTCATGTTATCTCCTTCATCTTGTTTCAGTTTATCTTCCCCCCCCCATGACAGACACACCTCCTGTGTGGTACCCAGTGTGGCAACACTACTGCTGACCACAACAGAAATTATATTTTGGCCCAAATGTATGATGTACTTATCTCTTGTTGCAGATAAAGAAAAAATGTAGAGCATATGTCTTAATATAGGCAGTCAAAATTTAAAATAAAAATTCATATGGTTCTTTTACAGTAGAAAGGAGAATGTTTTCTACATCTTAAGCAATGTAAGTTGAGGATAATTTAATCCCTTTTAGATTTCAACAACTTCAATTTCTAAAAGTCCAAAGTATATTCATGCATCTTTTGAAGAGGAGGATTTTACTGTGAAGCATCTGGGTTTGACTATTAGACATATTTAAAACTAGAATTCTGTGAATGAATCTTTTATCTACAAGATTTTTGCTCTCTCTTGAGATTTCTCCCTTTGAAAGCTACACGCTTTCCTTTTATGAAGAAGAGTGCCTCAGAAAAAAATTGCAAATGCAGAAGCTCTTGCTCTCAAGCATTGTTTCACATGGACATTTATTTCAATATTATATATTCTTAAAAAATAGTATTATTAGAAGCTTTGATATTTTTCTTTCCTTCATGATGGTACTGATCATGTCCTTGTCCACAGCACGGGGGCTGGAATTAGGTGATCTTTAAAAGTCCCTTCCAACCCAAAGCATCCTATGATTAAATAAGCCAAACAAGAATACTTGATTTAATATGACATGGCAGGACAGATCTAATATTTTTTTCAAGTGCAAAACTAATATTAAGTGTGGTAATAGAAATCCTAAGTAAGATATCATGATAAATAAGATGCTAAGAAATTATCTTACTGTTTCACTTGTCTAAGTGAAATTTCAATTCCTAATGAAATCCCACTACCTGGTGAAATCCTTTTGCAGCTGTTCTCAAGCTGGACAAAGTGTTACTTAACAACAGATGAACACACAAAATGCTGAAGTCTCAAAACCTTTGATTTTCCCATAGGAGTAGCTGAGGTCAAATAAAAATTCTGAGTGTGCATTAATTACTTTGCAATAAAGCAAATACTAGTCAGAGAAAACTGTACACTTCAAAAGCAACAAAAAAATGCAAAACTAGCAAATACTGTATTAGCCACTGGCAATATTTTAATAGTAGCCAACAATGGAAATTATTTGAACATCTATTGCACTTGATTTTACCTTATAGACTACACAATTTCTATCAATTTAGACTGCAGATAAATTCTGAGGATGAGATTTTTCAAAATGTGATGTGCCATTTTAAGAACCAACCATAAATAACACCTATTTGAATAAAACACTGCAATTACATGGCAACATTCTGCCAGTTTTCCAGTCACTGTAATTTTAAATGCAAAGAACAAGTTAGAATTTTTTTTAAAAAGCAATAAACAAACAAAAAAGCCTTCACCCAATTCATGCTTCTGTTCATGCTCAGGGAGCAAGAGCCCCGTGAAAGTCAAGTCAATCACATATAAATCAGAACAAAATTGAAAGCAAATAATGAAATTTTATATGGCAGTTACAAACATGCATTGCCTTTGTAATAGTGAACTCTTTCAGATACAAGGTATGGGAGCAGGAGAAGGTCAAAACGCAAAGGGCTGTCAACAGGTCCAGCATGTATGTGCTGACAACAAAACTGGAAGTATTTATGAATTCACAAGAAAATTAATTATTTGGAAGACAGCAGAAGGACCCGTGTCTATGGATATTCAAGCCCACACTACAGAGAGAGCAGATCAGAGTAGGAGAACAGACTGCAGCACTTTCACCCAGGTGTTGCACCAGCCAGAAGAAATGGTGTTTCCAGTTTAGCCAAGTCCTAAGCCCCAGCTCTGCAAAGCTTCATATAAAACTCAGGACCAGCATTTTCTTAAGCATGGCTGCATAGTTCCAGTTTGCATCTGGATAGCTTGAAGGTCAGACAGAGCAACCAGCATCTGCCTTCAAATATCATGCACACGCACACTTTGATTAACATAACTCATCATGGTTAGGTCTGCAGTCAAACTAGAATAAGCTGATAGCCAAAGTCTAGCCGTAACTCTAGTCTGGCCTAGGACAAAATTGCCCTAGAGTCTTAATAATAGTCCTGTTAATATTCAATGTTTTATATTATAGTGATTGTCTTCATGGGAAAACAGCTATTGCAGAAACAGACTAAATTAGAGAAAAGATTTAAGTTCAAAAAAGGTTACCTACAAAGTGTTTGCTCTTCCAATTAGCAACCCCCCTCCCACACACACTGATTTCTTAGCAGTTTGCTGTAGACTGGAATAGGACATGCTTGATTCATTATCATGGGACTTAAAAATTAGGTTTATATTTGATAACCCTTAAAAGAGTAAGAGAGAAGGAAACAGAGTCTAACAGACTATCTAAACAGGAATACACATCCTTTATTCTGCCATAAGAAGTCACATCTACAATTTATCATGAAAAAATCCATTAAGAATACCCCACAGCTAGAAAAAAACTCAAGCTGGTGTTAGCTTTTGATTACAGAGGAATAGAGCAGCTGTTCATAGAAGGGAAAAGAGCTACTTTGCTATTCTGTTCTCTTTCATTTTGCCAATAATACGGCTGCATTTTCACCTTCAGATTGGCAAATTTCAAAACCAACAAGGAGGTTAATAATTACCTTTTTTTAATCTTTTTTTTTTATTTAACAGAAAAGCCTACTGAAATTCTGCCCAGTCACCTCAAACTCTCCTTCGTCCTTGTACCAATGTACTTGATCCATTCAAATGTTACATTTTCATCTCCAAAGCACACAGAGAATACTTTAAATTGGGTCTTTGAGCAAACAAACCAAACGAGGCATCTATACTTGCTTCTTTCTTTCCATTCCTTCCTATGGCCATAGGAATTACCTTAAGAGGAAAAACAAAAGCATGTATGGTAGCTTCCCAAACCAGCCACTTCCCTCAATTTCATTATTTTCATTTATTTACTTCTCAACTTTGTGAAGTCTGATTTTCCTGAATCCAAGAATTACCAGTGGCTGGAGGTTTGGCAGGGAGCACTCAAGAGAAGAGCACTTCCAGATGTTAATAAAGACTATAGCTGGGGTCTCCACAGATGTTCTTGGTAGAAATTCACACCTTTTTCCAGAGAACTCAGCTCTTCTAGTGAGTGCTACACTGTTCTCCATATTCACATACCCTCTCAGATTTGCTGTGTGCCTCATCCCCTGCTTCTCCTGTTAGTTTCACCACTTGTTTTCATATATCTCTACCTTCTTCCATCCACACTGGCTCAGCCAGAATATTTTTGGAGATAGCCTACTTCACTGTTATTCAATTCTTTTCAGTGTGCAGACCCCTAAGTATTTACTGATGGAAAGCTGGGTCCTAGCAAGTGAAATAAAGACTGAGAGGAATATGTTTTGTCACATTTTGAAAAAGAGCACGAACACCCTTTCTTCTGTGGTCTGTAAACACAAGCTGAAATCTCCTAGTTCTTAAAGGACAGGAGCGGCAAAAAGGCTTGCTCTTGGCTTGGTCAGCAGTTTGCTGGGTTACTTTTTGAACCTTTTTCTCCTTTGGTTCCTTCCCTACAAAATGCAGAGGCAGTACTGCACTCACCGCTCTCATGGCTATCATAAAAATGAAGTTTAAAACGCTCTGTGCCTTTTAGATCAAAGGTGCTAATGAGATGAGAAGTGCAATCATCATCTCAGGCCCAGCCTGCTGCACTTAAGCTGTTCATCCTTTGCTTTGATTACACAAAGCTTTATCAACGAAGTTTTTATCTGGCTGTAGCACCAGTAAGAGAGCAGTGGCACATGCAGAGAAGTACACTGCACATCAAGTGTCTGATTTTTAAAATGCATGTCTAATTTTCACAGGCCAAAGCCTTCCCATGAACTACTATTCAGCTGCCTGAATAACGCATACAAATGAGACAGGAGTGCAAGTGTAACAGTTCTAGAAGTCAGGTGTTATATGCAGAACATATAAAAACCTTCCCATCGTAGATTGTATAGCTGTCAAACCACAGCTTTAGTTACTCTCAATACAACAATAGGAATGTACCCATCTGAAAATCTGAAACCGTCTGGAACTTTTCTCTAATCATCAAATGATCAATGAGAACAGGCTGCTACTCTTGACTTTATTGTTCTCTGTCTGCTTGTCACATTCTTGCCATGACTGAATTCCAGGACACGTTCTCTGGCATGCAGCCCCTTCTTGTCTGCATTCAATTTCAACCCACTCATAGCCAGATTATTTTAGATGACTGTCATAAAATGGTTTGGGTTGGAAGGGACCTTAAAGATCATCTAATTCAGATCCCCCTGCCAGGGTCAGGGACACTTTAAACAATTTATCCCAAAACTCCAGTGCTGATCACTTATTGGGGCTGTAATATTCAATTTCTGATTCTGTTAATAATAATTTCTTGTCATGAAGTGATGTAGCCTATACCATCACAAAAAGAGTGGGTTCTCTGCATTTGTTTTCCCATATTACTCATTCCTTCTTTGTAACTCTGGAAAATTGTGATATTCTACAAAATTTTCCTTACAATGGGTACATGGGAGAAACACTTTCTGTTACTGGGTCTGACCTGACTTTTTGGGAGTCTTGCAGTCGTCTCATTTATATGTACTTCAACTTATTCACATAAAATTAAAATAAAATAATGTAATATGCTTAAATACTCATGCATGTCAGAATCTGTTACTGCTATTATAATTTTTATCTGTAAATCTCTAAAAACACAACCTATTAGAGCAAAACTTTTTTTTTTAAACTAAACTTTATTTTCCTTACTGCTTTTTTCTAACATAAAATTTACGGACAGTTACTGATCCAACATCAGTGCGGCATCTTTTTTTCCCCTACAGATATAATGCACCACCAATTGAGACAGTATCCTAAAACAAGACATGTAACTAGCCCAAATGTAACTGGCACATAATTATGATTGTATCATCTTCTGTGAATTGCCCTGAAAACCCTCTCTATGATACTTCTACAAACTGATCTCATGCTTGTCAGTCAGCTGCATCAGTCATAGCCAAAATGGGAGTCTTTAATCAGTGCAGTCCTGTCGTCAGTGAGAGAAATGAGCTCCTACTCTGTGACAGATTATCAGTAGACTTTCACATAAAATAAAAAGATTAATGAAAAAATATAAAAATAGAATAGGCAGTTGCCAAAACGGCAAAGGAATAAGGAGATGATCTTAAGTGGCCAAATCCAAAACTTTAGGATAGAAGGCCAAGATATCAGGATCACATGGCTTAACATTAAACAGTGATGATCTTCCAATCTTCATCTAGTCATTAATCTACAGACATTAATATCAATCTATACAATCTACAGACATTAATCTACAACATCCACAGCAAAGCCATACACTCCCATAACAAAGGTAAAAAGTTACTTTCATGTGCAAGAAGAACTTCCGTGCTTACAATTCCAGAGTTGCCCTCTAAATGCAGGTAACATATTTTTCATAGTCAATAAGTAATTCTTTAAGATTATCAATGCTGACAAAAAATCAGCAGCTCTAGATTTACTTGAGTTAAACAGTGGCTGTTTATTGCAACACTCAGAACACATATTGAGCTTTGTTTTGCTTTTTAAAATATAAAACATACAAAGCTTCTCCCTAATTATTCTTTCATGCAAAGCCTGCATTTCCCACAGGCAGAGTATGCTTTAGCATTTCATTAGATGGACAACATCGAACGTACTTAAAAATAGGCAAGCAGTGTCATAGCTCATTTGCTCTGATGCAGTTGTGAGAAGATAGAGCCTGTATGCCCAACCACAGGGAACATTTGACATAAAAAGACACAGCAGGAACAATGTTTTTTATATAACTAAGCACAGTGGTTTGGCAGGAGGGGGTTTTCATGCTGTAGGCAAATGGCAACCTACACCCCTTTTGTTTCTTGCATAGAAGTTCAAATTCACTGAAATTCAGGAGATGTAGCACTTAGTGAGTTTTAGGAGTTTTCATGGAGTCAGTCACGCAATACATGCTTGGTTTTGACTAGCAAAAATATCCTACATGAGATGGTATTAACTTTAACCAACCCCAGCAGTGCTGAGAATTGCGCTGAATTATTTCAAGTGCCTCAATAAATCCCTAGGGGAGCAATATCCACACAGACCCACAAAACAGTAGCAGAGTAACACAGCAAACATTTAAATTTGAAAGGGTTTTGAGTCACATCTCTAATGTCATGTATAGTATTTTTCCCTCCTGTTTTTCATACCACTCTTCATTGTTTTCAGTATCATACTATGTTGTGCAGAACTGGCACCATCACACAACAAAATCTTGTATCTGAAGGGTCCTTGTCCCCTAAAAGTTTCCCATGTACAATAGCAGAATGCGCATAAATGAAACTTCCCAGTATGAAACATTTCAGCAAACCAGGTTTGATGAACAACTTTCCTTGACTGACATCACAGCAGGTTCACTTGAAGTATCTCAACTTTTTTGAACCTTTAACATAATCACGACAGACTTCTGACAGAGCTCCAACAACTTTGTCCTGGAACTGGATTATTTGGGAAGATGCAGAGTCCACCTTCTTTGGGTAGACACAGACAGAAGACCTTGGCCACTAATCACCTCCAAGATCACTAGAGCTGCTTAGCTAGAAATAATAGTATCTAATAATAATAATAATAATGATGTCATGAATCAAACAGTGTGTTTTCCAGGGTTACAAGTCTTCTCTTCTGGACCATGAGCAGAATCACTTCCTAAAACATTGCAGGAAATCTCTCTCTAGAGCAGTATCTAGGATTTTTCTTTTGTTAGCTTGTAAGGTAATTAAGTGTGGGGAAAACCCTGATCTAAAATCATATCCAATTACACCTGTGTCTTTTCTATACATTAGACACTTGCTGTATATCACATGATACAAATACTGGTCTGCAATTTCTGTTCTAGAAACGTCAAAAACATTTTGTTACCTAGAAACACACTAACCAACCTGTAATTTGCTGCACTACTTATCTGAATGCTTATCTTTGTTTTTTCATGTTTCATGCTCATTGGGACAATCACGTCTCTGAACAATCTCTGAAAATACATACAATAATATAAATATAATAAATAAAAATATATATAAAAATACACATATAATGGATGATTATATATGCAGTTATACATAAGTAAGCATAATATATAAGATTCAGATGAACTAATAATACCTTTTGGACTGTGTCATGGTGCAGAAATATTACACAGTAAACTACCATCAAACTCCTTAGTGCAGCTGGCTTTCAGCCTCATGAAATACCTTTGCACTGCCTCAGACATTTGTTTTTTAAACTGATCAATGTATGGGTTAGCTCCTTGGTTCTGAAATGAGCATAAAGTGTTTGTTCAAAGGGGAAAAATAGTCAGTGGGGAATGTTCAGAGAGGAAGTATTACAAGAGCTTAGTAAACAGATATAAAAGTACAGCTTGAGGTAAGACTTTAGACAGCCACAGCAATAATAATGCTCTAAAAGGAAGCAAAACAAGATTCAGAGATACTGTGAATATAGATTTTAGAGCAAAGAAAATACAGACAAAAATGGAAGGAAGCCTTATGAAATGCAGAAATGCTGGGAACCCCAGAGGTCACACATTATACCAGAGCCATGGGAACTGTGTGAATGGCAGGAGGAAATGAGAGTGAGCAGTGATGACAGCTGTGACTCAGTAATGCCTTTAGCCACAAGGGTAATGCAGGCACATGCAGCGAAGGCATTTTTAATCAATAGCTCCGAGATCTTGGAAACAGCTATCTGATCTTAGGCCAGCAAAAGGGAAACATTAGCAAGGCTCTCAAAATAAGCAGAAGGCATGTTATTCAGTCAAAACCCTAAAATACACATTTTCTGAAACACAGGTTCTCTTTACTCCCCTTTAACACCCAAGAATTTTCCTGCCTTCCAAAAATTTATGGATGAAACCTTGATAGCTCATACAAAGCATCAGGAAAATTTGTATTGATTATCAATCAGCAAGAACTGAAGAGTATATGCTTTTATTCCACTCTTTACACACATATGTGTAAAGAAACAACCCTAGCTAGTGTCTAGCTTCTACAACTCCAAATATCATTAGTTGCTCTCTGAAAGTCAGTAAATTCATGGTGTGACATTAAAATGACCAACACTGCAGCCTTCATAATTCTCTTAACAAAATATTGCTGGTGGATTATTTCTCAGCCCTGTCTTCTTAAGCAGGAATGGAGAGTACTTTATCAAACCTACACTTATGTATTCATTGTCTTCTCTTGTTCTTTCAAAGCTTGTTTTGTACCTAATCTGCATTTAGATATCCCTGTATACTTACGGCTTTTATAAATCACACAAATCTGAGACAGAACCAAGATCTTCCTTTGCCTAAATGATCCAGTAAGTGAGGGCAAAAAACCCTCACACCCAAAAGATTTACCAAAAGACAAATAGAAAAAGCAAAATTTTGAAGCAATAACATGTGTTTTAATAACTCTGTGTTTTGCTTCAATTTTTTCATTATTAGTAGAGAAAAGTTACAAAGTAAAACACAATTATCTCAGGAGTGAAGAAAACAATCCAGTATCTTCCCTTGGACATTCCAAATCAGTACAAATCTGTTTTTGTAGAATCTTTCAGGTCAGAGGGGATCTTAGTATAGGATGTAAGTCAAACATCTTTCTTGAAAAAGAAGCACTGAATTCTGACTAGACTGCTTAGATCTGTGTGTAAACAGGTCAGAAAAATTCCCAAGACAGAGATTCCACAACCTTTTGGGGCAAGTTCCCACCTTCCCCAGTCTCCAACCTTCCCAATATCCACAGCTTGGCAAATCTAACAGAGAACAGCCTTGTAATGATATCTGCCAGTTCTCTCAGCTCACTCAAACACATCCCTTTTGGTTCTAGAGACACATGTAGGTCAAGGTTTCTCAAGAAATCCCCGTTGAGTCCCCAAAATGTAACTACATTTATCAGGAAAAAGTAGTCGTGGGTGAGACAGTGACCCCATAGAGCAAAGAATCACATTAAAAATTAATTTTCTCTCACTAAAATATAAAAACCCTATTGGGCAGAGGGAGAAACATTTTTGCCCCTTTGTAGCTAACAAGACAGCATCCCATCAACAGGTTGTCAAAACAAACGACATGAGATATTTCAGCAAGGCAGGAACTTATACATCTATCTGTAAATTCAAGACTACATGCATTTGTAAAGCACCTTTAGGCTGATATTTCTAACACTAAGTGTTGATGTTGAAGATCAAGTTTGCTCTTAATAAAAACTATTATTTGGAGATAGTGCTTAAAGCGCACGATTGCAGATGAAACACCTACTTTAACTGTAGCTGAAACAACAATACAGAAAGGCTAGCCATAAGAATTGTACTAAGTTCAGTATTTAATAAAATGTGAAATAACAGAAAGTAGATATTGAGAAGCACTGATAATGATGATGATGATCCACATAAGTTATGGCAGATTTATATCAACATAATTGCAGCCAAATGCAACTATCAAATGACAGTCAATTGATTTCAGTATCCCTTCAAATGTTATCATTCTAATAAAGCTGGATCCATCCTCAGCATCCAAAGTGTTTAAAATATCCCATATATTCTGAAATTTCTTTTGTGCAGCAGGATCTTCTAATTTGTCTACCAAAAGAACAAAACCAGTATCCATATCCACGTACTTGGATACATTCATTTCAGAGAGCAACCGGCCATGAAAAGCTTCATTTATCACTTTTACCAAAACAAAGATAGGATTAAACAAAGAAAGTTTACGGTTTACACCTCTGATTTGAGTATTACAAGATGTTCTTACATATGTATAAAAATTTTACAAATTCTGTAAATGATCTTATTATTTTGCCTGTCCTGCCTTCTCGTGGTGTGTCTTGTTGTTGTAACCTCTCCAAAGCACTGCAAAATGAAGGCTTTCACAAAAGCCATGCTAAAGGTACAGCTGATACCAGACTCCAGGATGGGTGAAGAGACCTCATCCAGAGAGCATCTTACACTGAATCACTTTTCTTTAGTAACACCATCCAGAAAGGAAACTGTATGTGGTGTAAGCAGGAGATGGAATGCGTAGGCCTAAATTTTGATGACAAGGGTTAGACTTGTCCTCATACAGTTTTAGTACAAAGTTTCAGTTCAGGAAGAACCCAAGACAGAGGTTAGTGATCTTGTTATTGGCATGTTTAACTAAAGCCTACTACAAATGAGGTGCCTCCATGTGCCAAATTTTTAATGCAGTTAGTTTTACTATGAACTATATCTGGCAGTAGGCAAGCAACCTCCCTTTGTGGCAGTCATGGACTGTTTTGTTTTGTTGATCTAAAAATAGTTGAAACTATTTATTATCGTTTTCAGACAATAAATTGCATCCACATATTACGTGTACAAATTCACTTTTCGGAAGGCAGTGTGAAGTCAATGTCAACAGCAAGAGATCCTGACTGAATTCCTACAGCAGCCAATACTTCATATCTGCTGCAATAGAAAAATAAGCCATCCAGAACCACAAGTTGCTATTTGTCTTACAGCTATAACTTAAAATAATGCCTTCAAATTAAAGCTGACGCACAAGCAAAAAACCTGCAGAGAAACAAACCCCCAAAATATTAACACTGGAAGTGATGGCATCAACAGCACCATCAAGACCTGATGGAATAAAGATGTCTGTAGATCTACTGGCAAAGTGAAAAGTACTATTAAAATCTTACCAAACCACATACCTCAGATGCAGACACATCTTACAAAATACTATTTTACAGTGAATCTTTTTACTTATCTTTGATCTTTGCTCTTAACTGCTTCCTAAAAAAAAAACCCAAAACATCCAAAAATGTAAATACCATGCAGGACAAATATTAGATTTTATTTTTTCATGTTGTAACTGCATCCAAGACCAGTAACTGACATGTGACCCCAAGTATCAAATGCTGTAAAAGCACATAGCAAGAATTTATGAATTACCCTTTATGAATTTGCTTACTAGTCCACATGGAAAGAAGAGATCTAAAAAGGGAAAGAAAAAAAGAAAAGACTTTAACATAAGCTAAAGGGCTAGAAGGTCTCCAATTGCCATGTTAGTGCTGCAGGTCACTGCTCTCTTAGTATGCTGATGTGCTTAATATTTTCAGTGGAGCTCTGATGAGAGGATGGTGAAATTGAAAGAAAACACAAGACAATGATTTGATGGACGAAAAAGCTTGACCATGAACACAGAATTAAACTATCTGCTAAACTGCCACTTGAGATGCTGTTCTGATTTTCCCACTCTTCCCCTTCCAAAGTGTTCTGAGATGATTTCATAGCCTGCAGCAGTTCTGCATGGAAGACTGAAACTTCCTGCCCAACCTCTGACCACGATAACAACTTTGCACACAAAACAGGGGCAGGTTGCAAAGTTAGTGATGAACTAACTCCAGTTAGGGGACCAGGGACATTTGTGTAAAAGAAAAGAAGACTGTGCAAATAAGGCAAAACTGAGGGCTACAAAAACCATACCTGCCACTAACTGGCTTTGAAAAGCTTCCTCCTTTGGTACCCAAAAATAACATTTAAAGCAGCTAACTTTTCATTTGTTTTAATGGCTATTCACTTTTTTTTCCTCTTTCTCCTCACATTTCTTCTCTTTCAGCAGGTCGACCATGCCAATATGTGTAAGTGTCCTCAGGAGGCATTTTCAGTGGGAAAGGCCAAGCAATCACACGTGAAAGGGAAGAGATCTCGGTGTATTACAAGTACAAACAAAGCAAAACAGCACTCTCAAATGATGAAGCTAAACCAAATAACTTCCTCGGGTTTACCACATTCACTTACATGCACATTAACTCATCTCTAACATCACTTTGGTTTTCTCAGGAGATTCCAGAGCCTCACCTACAAGACACAATATGGGGAAAATTAAGCTGTCTTGGACCTTTAAGAAATCAAACATCGGTATCTGATGTAAGAACGAATCTCTAGATAGCAAGCACTACAGTAAAACTACAATGAAACAATTCAGAATATAAGAAGTCTTACAGATGGCATGAAGATAATTTTGACATGTAATCCAACATAGCATAAAACTAAATTAGATCTGTGGGACTTGGAAATTATAGTTCCATATGGCTGCCGTTACACTGAACCACGAGAGATTACTACCAAGTTTGTCAAGCTACTTAAAATAAAAATTTATTTTCTAAACAAGTAGGTTATAATAATTCTTCAGAAAAGTGAAGAGCCTAGTAAAGAAGTTGAAATTGAGTGTTTAACATTTGCTGTGTTACAAAGAATATATGATTGACATTTTTATAAGCCAACATCATTAAAAGGTTATGTAGAAACTGATTTATATTGGAATAATATAAAATGGGTGCTATGCATCAGCATTGCATAAACAGTGACAAAGGTGCAAAGGATGCTAAAATTAGCATGCAAAGACATTCACGTGTTCTGTGTACCAACAAAGTGTGAGCACCTCTTTCCTCAGAAAAGCATTCTACATTTAAGCATGTGATGATTTTTCCACAATAGGAATTACTATCAGATCTATTTGGTAATAAAAACGTTTAACATTGCATTTCCTTGATCCAAAAATAGGCCTTAAAAATCCCAATAGCCACAAAAGGGGAGATGATTTCAGAATGCCTGTGTTGCCCAAGTCTTATGGAAGAGAAGAAGAAACCCAAGCAGATACTTCTGACAGCACTGATGCATAGAAAAGATTGCAGGCAACTGCTTTTCTCTAGAAGATGCAAGTAGATGACAGGGCTATAACGTCTGCTGTGAGAACAGCAGATGGAAAACTGTTATATTTTTTAAAGCGCATTCTAGAGTATGTGTTAAATGGAAGCAGCAGGTCACCAACAAGATGTGCAAACAAAACCCAGCCAAGTGATTCAGTCTGACCTAGAAAGTGAAAATTCACAGAAAATTTGTCACATTTGAGTGCCATGTGCTGAATCAGCAATAGGATTTCCTACTTCCTATCCTTCCTTTCTTTCCTCCTCTAAACAGACCACATTCTAGTTGTTTTCACTATCTAAATGACCGCCTATTTTCACCAGCAAATCTTATTTATTTGAACCATCCAGCCATCTTTAGCAATTTATCAACAGTAACTTTCACTTTTCTTTCTTTTAAATTTCCTATTTTAAAACAATGAAGCATATTTAAAAAATGCTTTCAATACCTACTCTTACCCAAGCATTTAAAAAATGCAACTACACAAACTCTGTAAAGGAGGCGCCAGAACTTAATTGTCTTGGCTTCCCATGTTGCCAAACAAAAGTGGCATTACCTAACACATTTTCTCTCAACAGTTATGCTGTCATCGTGCTTTTTTAATTACAGGCTGAAGTAACAGGAATAGCCTGATGTGGTCTAAAATACGCAGTAGCTATAAAGTGCCACCTTGATGATTTACTAAGCATTTTCAGACATTTGGGTGTATTTATACAAAGAGTAACTAAAAATTCACCTGTGTCAAGCCAACAGCTTGAAAAACACATGGAAGACACGAGAAAGCAACTGTAGAATGCAACTCCTCAGCATTGAGGAACACAATCCTCCAGTGCAGACAACCTGAATACGCATTCAGGAGAGCAGTCATAATTATGTCAAGAAAAACAAGGGAGAGCGTTATAAATTATTCACCAGCAGCTATTTCCCCAGCCAGCCCTTGTGTTTCACACCTCTTTCACCAGAGGGAGCTGATATGCAGCTCTGAGACCATCTGTACAGCCAAAGAGTGGTTTTAAGATACTTTCAGGTCTAATATGCAGCAAAAGAGGAAAATACTCCCATGATACTATTTTGGCTCTTCATTTGGCTTGCCAATCTCCCCAGACTCCTGCAGCATTCATGGAAAAAGAGGATCATCTAGAGAGGAAGCCTGAATCAGGTTCTTAATCACCATACAGATCCTCTCTGTCTTCTACACTGGCTAAAAAGCAAGTCTGTGAAACCTACCTGGCTAACTTAAAACCAAAGAGCTGGACAGTAGAATGACTTTCCAAGATGTCCACCCAAGATACATGAAGAGCAACCACCATTTCAAGTGACAGCATTTAATTACAGACCAAGAAAGATGGTGCAAGAAGATGTGCTCAGATGCTCTGCAAAACACAGCAGGAATACTGAAGAACAAAACAACTGAAGATACACAAATGTGGTGATGAATTTGCTTTAGTATTACAAATTTAGACACATCCTGAACACCTTGTATTTGGTGTCCCAATAAGCTGGGAAACTAAAAGCAGCATAACACTGCAATAACTAACTAATGCTTTATAATTTATGTATAGCTATAGAAATGCAACTGTACTAACTGAAATAATGTGATTTCTGTTGCTATAATTAATTAATCCACCAATCTACGGCATATCCAGTCCTGATTTCATGGTCTCTGTTAAATGCTCCTCCAGCATGAAAAGATCCCACTGTCATGGTAATTGACCTTCGAAAAAAAAGACCCAAGAAACCAAACCAAAGCAAAAACATACCACACACACCACAAAGTGAAATCCTGCTAGGACAGTGCTAAATTGCTGGGACATCTTTTATACATGAGAAAAAGAGGGGGAAAACAAGTGAGGAAGTTCAATTAACCAGAATGTACTATTTTTTGACTACTCAGAGTAGAAAAACACAAAATTCATAGACTGAATAAATACTTCAGAAGTTTCTGATAAGAAATATAACTCACAGAAACATAAAGTACCAATGTAAGTTCTAAGATCTATTTTAAATTCTCAAGTTCTTCTTTTAATCACACGTGACAAGAATGGAGGTGGCTGATTGGTTCATTTGTTTTTCCTGTAAGATACTCTTTACATTCAAAAGTCTTGCTGCAGGGCAAGGAACCAAACTGACACGAGATGACACCAATTGCCCATGTGACAGAGCAGACACACACCAAATTACAGAGATCGTTATGTGCTGGATGCTGATTACTTGCCTGCTGAGCCTGATGTCACTTAACTGTTGCATTATGTACTCTGATCAGGAAAAGTGTTGGCAATTTGTTGAATTACTTTTTATTGAGAAACTGTCAAGACTGCTGTTCAGAACTATAAATTCTGCTTGCTTCTCAACTATTATTTCTGTTCCCAACTCAAGAACAATGACTAACACACAAGGGTCATAAAATGCAATACGCAAGAATCAGATTTATTTCCTTTTTGTAATTATTTTTAAAAATCCAAGCCTTGGTTGCCAGAGAGCATTCTCCCTGCATTCTCCCTGGACTAATCCTGCTTTTTTTTTTTTTTTAAATTTCAAGGCAAATGTTCAATTAGTGTCTCAGACTAGACAGTATCTCCCCTGCTCCTCTTCAGGCTCCTTGTCACATAGATGGCAGCTTATTTTCTTTGGTACAAACTCAACTTTGGATGCTCAACTTGACATGCTTCAGCCACTCTGCCTCCTCTGTTAAATGCTGTGGGTATAGCGGGGGGAAGATCACTGGCTAAGGGGGTGTAGGACAATACCTGGATAACAGTTCTAATGTTCTCTCACCAACAATCTTTTGGTGCAGTGCTAAGTGCCTTTCCTGAACAGAACAATATTTAAAGTACAATAAAAGCTGCTGTGAGACAGGCTCAAGAGTAGTCATTGAAATATCACATTCAATAGCTCTTGCAATTGGATATAAACATATCCTTAACGTCTTAATCAGTATCAGTGATGATAAACCAGTAAGAGAAACAGGCATGAACACAGGAATACCTAAAAAAACCCCAAACAAACAAAAAAAAACCCCCTAGCTTATCAGCAAGAAATATCCAGCCCACACTTCAATAGTTTTTTGGAAATCTCTAGTTCCATAATGAAAGTTAGAAAAATAGTCTGTGACATGGAGACGAACATAAGGGAAAGACGATACTAATTTGTCCAGTTAGTAGCTGAATGACTTCAACTGCTCATTATGACTTGATAGACAAAGAGTGTCAAAAATATCATGTAGATTCTTTTTGTTTCCCTTTTGTTTCTGTTTGTTCCATTTATGTGGAACCTTAACTGCTACTTAGCTGTTTAAAGGAGTTCTAGTGCAGTTAAATTCCCTGACACAATTCTCTCAGAAATATACTGATAGCAAGCATCTATTCTATCCAAGAAATGAAACTGTGTTCCATTGATTCTTGTATCAGCAATGGTGTGGCCAGCAGGACCAGGGCAGTGATTAGTTCCCCTGGGCTGGGTACTGGTGAGACCACACCTCAAACACTGGGTTCACATTGAAAGAAAGGCATTGAGGGGCTGGAGCATGTCCAGAGAAGGGCAACAAAGCTGGGGAAGAGGCTGGAGCACAAATCTAATGAGCAGCTGAGGGAGCTGGGGGTGTTTAGTCTGGAGAAAAGGAGGCTCAGGAGGACCTTATTGCTCTCTAAAACTCCCAGACAGGAGTTTTTGGCGATGTGGGGCTTGGCCCCTTCTCCCAGGTAACAAGCAACAGGAGAAGAGGAAATGGCCTCAAGTTGCATCAGGGGAGGTTTAGATTGGATAATAGGGAAAATTTATTCACTGAAAAGGTTGTCAAGCATTGGAACAAGCTGCCCAGGGAAGTGGTGGAATCACCATCCCCAGAGGCACTTAACAGACACATAGATGTGGCACTCGGGGATTGGGTTTAGTTGTGGCCTTGGCACTGCTAGGTTAAATGATTCTGGGATTCTGTATCTCCTCTACACCATCATGAAGCTGCAGTGATCATACAGACAATGACAGAATACTGAAACATCAGAGAGCAATAACAACAGAAATGACAAAGTGTTACTCTGCCTAAAAGGAAGTAATCAGTTTTGAAGCTCTATCAAATTTGTCTTTATAAATTTATAGAGAACGCATTTTATTATATACAAGTGTTTCAAAAATTACCTAATATGGAGAGAACAAATTACTCTTCAGTGAGATAAGTGTTAAATGATAAACTGCTCCTGTGCTGACACAACATAAATATGCAGTATCCATCAATCCATAAATCTGAAAAGAGCTAATGTAAAAGCTGCGAATAAGAACTTTAGGAATAGTCGTTTTATGTCTCCAATGATTAATATTGCCATGTATTACATGAACATAAACATGTCTGTCTCCATGGAAACACAATGCAATGCAAGTTGTAAGTCTGCTTGTAGAATACCAACTGATAAATTTTCACTGAAAAGAACACGAATACTTACATGAAAGACTCAAAAGAATGTTGGCAAGGGTATTTTTTCTATAACTCTGTCCAAATTAATCTTTTGGAAGTGATGACCAAAGCTGATGCTACCAACAATATCAAGATTCTTTACCTTTTCTTCAGCTACCAAATCAGTTAATTATCAGTAGTTCATCATAAATCAGTTATGGAACATTGTTATCAACCTATGAACCACAGAAAGAAAAATATTTAACTTGTTCTGAAAATTCTTGGTTGTATTAACTTTTTCCTCCCTCCTTTCCTCCCCTCTGGTTCCCCTCATTGCTTGATAAAGATCCTCCACTGTAACTAAAAAGAAAATAGATAGGGGCAGAGAAATAAGTAAACTTTTCCTAGTTTCATCATCTGATTCTGAGTCATGTTGTTTGTCCCTAGTAGCTACAGCCTTTAAGCACGCTAAGCATGCCTGTTCAAATCATTGCTCAGGATGATGGGGTGACAGGTACTGTGAACAAGGGCAGCGGATGTTGTACATCTCCACTTTATCAAGGTCTGACAGACTCCTTATCACCAATTAGTGACTTGCCAGCTGGCTAAGTGGACAGCAATGTGCATTGAAAATTATCTGGTCTGAGTGTCAGGCACAAGGTCCAGCTGGCAGCCAGTCAAAAATGGCAGCAGATCCCCAGGGATCTGTTGAACATCTTCATTAACAACCTGGATGACTGTACAGAAGGCATTCTAAGCAAGTGTGTGGGTGACCACAAACAAGGGTCAGTACCCTGGAGTGCAGGGCTGCCTCTGAGGGCAACCTGGGGAGGATGTAAAAATGCAGTGACAAGAACCTTAAGGTTCAACAAAATCAAGTGCAATTTTTCATAAAACCATGGAATGGTTTGGGTTCAAAGGGACCTTAAAGATCCAATTTTGTTGATGGCTGTAGTTCCAACCACCTGCCATGGGCAGGGACACCTTCCATTAGACCAGGTTGCTCAAAGATCCATCCGACATGGCCTTGAACACTTCCAGGGATGAGGCATCTACAACTTCACTGGACAACGTGTTCCAGTGCCTCACTGCCCTCACAGTGAAGAATGGCCCATGTGGAATGCAGTAAATCCATGAACAATACAGCTGGGGACTGAGCAGGAAGCAGCTCTGCAGAAGAAAGTTGGGCGTCCTAGTGGGTGCAAAGGTGAACACGAGCGAGGAACACACCTTTGCCTCCTTGAGAAGAAAACAAGCCTCCTGCATCCCAGACTGAGGGCAGCTGGCAAGTCCAGGGCAGGTTTCCCCTCCCTCTCTATTTGGTACTTGTGAGCCTGAATCTGGAGTTCTGTGTCCAGCTGTGGGCTTTGTAGGACCAGATATATTGGAGTGTGTTCAGTGGAGGGTCATTGTGACGGTCAGGGACACAAGGACCTGTAGGAAGATGCAAAGAAGACAGAGACTCTTCTTGGAGGTGCACAACAACAGTAGGACAAGAGGTGCAAAGCAACTGACAAGTTGGAAGAGTGGAAATTCCTTTTTTACAAGTTTTTAAAAAATAAGACGGGTCAAATACTGGGACAGTCACACTGAGAGTTTATGAAATCTCCATCCTTGAAGGTGTTCAAAACTGAGCTAAAAATTTTTTCTGAGCAGCCTGATCTAATTCGATCTGCTTTGAGCAAGGGGTTAGAACAGATGGGGAAATCTGGAGGTCCCTTCTAACTTAAAATGTTACACATCCAGACTTCTGTATAAAGATTCTTATCTTGTAATTGATTCTACACACACTGGAACCCTTCACAGAATTCCAGCCCATAAGTATTGCTTCTGGCTGCTTTCCTCAAGTACCTTGTGATTTCAGATTATGCATTTTATCCACTTCTGAGGGAGAACAGTCAATTGGAACACAGACATTAAACTCTCCCAAGGACTCCCAGGTCTCTAACTTTAAACCAGAGTAATTCCCAAATGAAACACAGACCCTACAGCCTGAAATGAATCCTACAGACTATAAAATGAAATTGAATTTACCATGCCTCTCTATAGGCTATGGCTTGGTTTTCCTTTCCAGTTTCAAAACCTACCAAAATTAATGTGAAATGATAAAAGTCCAGTAATCCTCTGTATAAGTAAGTCACAGCCTGAGTCTAAGGGATGACCTGATGTCAGTGAATATATAAACCACGATGAAGGAATTTTATAGTAACAAAGAGAGTGTGAATATAGCAGAAAGTAAGGGATTGTTGCCAGAGAAACAGAGATAAGCAAGGATGGTGTTGCTATAGCAACTGGGTGACATCAGAGTTTTCCTATTCAGTGTGCTGGGTGATAATGAAGTGGTGAAACAGCAGCTTCTCTCTCTGCCTGCTCCCGGGAGGTGGGTAGAACCCCAAGTTTGATTGCTTCACACTTAAGACATGTCTAATTAGGAGGTTTGCAGGTTTTTTGACATCACTGTGTTAGATCCTCTAATGTCTAGTTCCTGTGTGGGAGTCCGAGGAGAGGCACATTCATTCCAAAACAAAAGAATAGCCATTTCTCTGTCCCTCAGGAGCTAAAAGAGAATTGCGAAAGAGAATGAGGAGAGTCAAGGAAAAGATGGAAATATGGTCCATTGCACAGCACTGTGCCTCTCAGGCATCATCAGGCCACAGCTGATCAGCCAGCTGCACAATGAAATTTAGTACAGGATAAAATAAATTAGGTTATAACTCCTGCCAAATCAATGCTTATTTTTAAGCTGTACATTTTCCAAGGATAATGGTGTCTTCCTGGATCACCTTGCAATATAATGGAGAATGCTTTGAAGACAGTCATTTTAAACTTTTTTTTTAACCTTGGAAAAACCTCTATATTGGAGGACTAAGATATTCTCAGTATTGTAGAGGGAGACTAAATGGAAAAGTATTTGTGATAATATAAATAGATATTTTAAAAAACCCTTCATAAAACCCTATTCATAAAATGCATAGAAAAACAAACAATATTTGTATTTCAAATGATAAACATATCCCCAAGTAGGGACTTATTTAGTTTTGTCTGTTTCAAGGACTGAAAAAGCTGTGGTTTCATAGCTGTTGCAGAGAAATCCACAATATGACTTGACATTTACTCTGCAAAAGGGACTACTGAATCTGCAATAAAAGCCCAAACTTTCCATCCACCTAAGCCTGGGATATAACTCCTATTTATTAAGTGCACAACAATAAGCAAGGTCTGGACTTCATATACTGATAAGTTGAGAGCTTTGTTAAATGAAATTGTGCAGTTAGCTTTAAATGGGCTGCTTAGGCACCAGCAGCAAAGTAGCTACAGGATCAGTCACCTCAGTGCAAGCTGCAAAACCTCTCAAGGAGCTGGATAAATACTCAAAGAGCTCTCCGTGAGTTTCTGGCTGCAATACTCCCAGTGCGACAGACAGATGGACAGACACTCAGGATACACACACCCACAAGCTGTCTGGCCTAGGCAGAGCTACATCACAGCAATGTCCCTATCACAGACATCCAGGTAAGAGAGTCCTGGCATGAAGAATTTATATTATGACAGGATGAAAAAAAAGAGAAAGTCTCATAGAATTGAAGGAAAGTTCTTGGTAAAGCAAGAGTTTAAGGTTTCTTAATGCTAACACTATTATTTAGATTGTGTTAAAACCTGACATTATCTAAACTTCTGAAATGTTTAATATGCTAGATTTATATAAAGTTGTATATATGCAGCTTAATTTGCATAATTTCTTGGTATTTGCAACAGCCAAGAGGGGAGAAGGAATAATACAGAAGGAAAAGTATCTGACAAGTTTTGACTTATGATCTTTGATCTCTCAGGTCTGCCTGGTAAGGAAGTAATTATCTGCAGCTAGAACTGAATTTCATTTTTGATCCAAAGGTGACAGTCTGGTGGATGTGAAATGAATATCTAATGAGAAGACCATGTGTTAAAATACTGTCTTGTGGCAGAAACACTATCTTGGGTCAAGACCCTCCTTAATCTGACTACCCTGTGACAAGAATATTTTGCCATATCAAGTGGGTAATCAAGGCAGAAGTGTCTCCTATATAAAACAACAAACAAGGAAAAAGGGCTTTGCAATATAAAAAGTTCAAAGCATCACAACCAAGGCAGTTTCAGTTCAGAGAAACTTAGAATACGGAAAGACAAAGAGCTTAGCAGACATAAATATTACTCAACAAATCTCAGTGTGCTAATATAGAGATAGATATATGTATACAGCTGCAGTAAGGTGCTGAGATTTCTTGAGTAGCACTTTTAGCATTCAGGTACCAGTAAGGATGGTTGTAGATGGCTCGGTTCCTAAGGGCAAAATCCAGGAGACAGACCTACAATATTCCATGTCTGTCTTTTTAGGATACTGCAAGCACTTAATAATCATGTCATAGGTATTTAGCAGTCATTTAAAGAATTTTATTTCTCCTTTTTAAGTGTCCTTTGCTGGTACCAAGGACTCATTTCACTGCCAGAGAGCTGGATCCTGCCAGCACACACTAGCGAGGAACAACGCAATGCTGAGGTTTAAAGGCCACGCTGAATCATACACCAATGAATTCTGCAAAGTGTGGTCTTCCAGGCAGTGGCAATTTTGGATACAAAAAACATTACAAAACAAACAATATAAATCAATATTGCTAAGCTTAATCAGGTTACTTTTCAGAAAGTGAAATTAACTTTTTAAATGCCATTTTACAACAGGAAACCTTTTCTGGTGTATCTGAGAAGTGCCCTGAATAGAAGCTTGGACGAACATAAGGGCTGAGTTTAAATTTTCTAGATCACTGACAACCTTTCAAGAAATGCAGCCAACACTGGATAGCAATTCCTTTCTCCCACTTTACCTTGTTTATAAATTCACATCTGATAAGCAACATATCTAAACACATTTCCTTTGCATGAAACACAACTAAAATGGAAATTGTTTTGTCTTGGGAAATGAAGTGAGGACTTAGATACTTAGATACAACAGCTTTCAGTCTTCTTCCTCCCCCCACCTCCAGAGACAGTGGGAATCTCATTGGAATTCTGTCACCACCGTTATACAGAATATCCCAACTAGTAAAATAAAGTCACTGATTTAAGTATCTAAAAGATACATAGAATGCCCAACTATTTCCATGAGTAGCTCTGCTGAAGAGGATTTTCATGTATCCCTCATACATTTTGGACCGAGTGATTTATCAGGTTGTGAAAGATGAGGATGAGCAGGAAGAAGAGTTTTCGCCAGGACTGAGGGGCAGAAGAGAAATGGTACAATCAGAGGAAGATCACATAAACTAACTTGTCTAGACAGACATCTCTCCTGAAGATGATGTTTTCACACAGTTCTGAATATATCCACTACTACACAAGTTGCTCTGCAAAGTAGCTATTAAGATCAAAAACCAGTGGAATTTATGTGGAGTCTTTCAGTTATATCAACAGGCCTCATGGCTTTTTTATTTTGTCAAACAGGTGACACATTGAGCAATTTAGAAAAGATGAAGCCTGGCATTCCCCACCTGCAAACCATCTGTATCTAATTATCTCAACACTAATTAGAATCATTATCAAGAGAGATTGAAGCAACAAAGCCTGACTCTTACAGTACACTTTGCTCTTTTGGAAAGACAAGGCGAGTTACAATGAGTCTTAAAGAAATTAGTTTCAGTTACCTCTTACATCTGACACCAGCGGCACAAGTGGCATTTTTCTTGTGCCATGGCATCTTGAATTTTTCATTGAAGTAATACTTTGCAGGCTGAGAGAAAAAAAAATAAGGTTTAAAAAAGCAAGTACTCAGTGAACAACATAATTTCTGATAGTCATATGCACTAAAATGAAAATGTTCATTTTCTACATGAAAAATGTAGAACAAAATACGTCTTTGGGAGTTGTTCAGTGAGAGATATTCTGTGCATGATAAGGTTCATTCTGTGCACATTAAACCATTGCCTTTTTGACTGAGGAAATACTGTAAAATCTAAGAAGGTGTTTCATTTACAAAGTACAGGTTGAGCATTTCTTAAAATAGTTCAGGTATATACAAACACATTCAGATAGCACCCATAAGGAGACATAAATTTCTCGACAGACTCACGAAGAAAAGACCAGTAGCGTTCTGGGATATTTGATCATGTTTCTTTCTGCAGAGGTATGGAAAAGTATTCCACTGGTTATCTCTGAAAAAATCGTTGTATAACATTTCTCTTGCACTCAACACGCATATATGCAATATTTCCTTTCTAATAAAAGGAAACCTTGTTTTCTGATGACAAGCTAATTTCATTTTTATTAGCTTCTCTGGAACTAGCAAGTACTTCGGAGTTCATCTTTATTCACATTTTTCCAATAAGATGCCTAGTACTTCTCAGAACAAAAAAAATTTGATGCAGTTGGAATGAATCAAGATATTTCTAATAACCTGATTCATGCCAATTTATTCAGAGGCTTTCTAGAGAGTAATGCTGCAAGCACGATTTCTTAATAAACATCAGATCACTAGACAATACATGGCAACATTAAGATATTATTCACTAGTAGAGCAGACTAGAAAAATTTAATTGGGCCTTTTAAATTTCTAGTTTCAAATTTCTTTACTTCTGTATATTTTTTTCCAAAAAAGAGACATAATATACACTTCCACTGTACTTTTTCTAAAGGAAATAATGTCTTAAGGATATTTGACTCTTTTTTTCTGTAAGCTTTTATTATTTGGCATCACAAATTTCTCATTTGGAATAACAAAGTTCCATCTTGCAGATAAAGCAGTGGACAGGGACTTTTTAAGACACCAATTACCATTTCAAAGCTATGTCTTCGCTTGTGTATGCACAGCCAGCAGTGCCTGTGTCCCAATCCCAGGCCTACGAGACTTCAAAAATTATGTTTGAGAACAGCTCAATGGAGGTGCCTTTCTAAGCACACTTCCCAGAGGACTATCCCTAGCAGACAGCCTGGCTCACAGCCGCTCCCTCTAGGACCACGTGACAAGCAATGTTCAGCTGAAAACTGAGATACACAGCTATGTCTAATGCACTGTAAATCAAATAAAACCAAAGGAAATTAAGTTCCAGTGCCAAATCCTCCTCACTGATGCTCCACTTTTTGTTGAAGTCCTAAGAACCTCTGTAGTCCCACAAGCAGGTTCTTGTTTGGATCATCAAAATCCTGCAGTAAGACTTCTGGAACCTGAGTAATGCCATATGAAATAGTGAGAAGCAGGACCATAACTAGCCTTGCTCTTTTATGGAATATGTTTTTTCCTGTTATGTGATTCCTTCTGACTAGGACAGTAAGTGACCACAGCAGTCTGTGGCTATAATCATTACGGTTACCTTTGACAGCACCATTTCCTTGCTTTGCAGGTTACATGTATAGTTCTTATGAATACAGTTGCACCAAATATGAATTTTAAGTTATAACCAAATAGAGTCAAGTAAACTTATTAATTTTTCAGGTTATCAATGTATTAATCAGTTCAAGCTGAATATGGAATCACTGAATATGCAATTATGGTGTGTGATCATCACATGAACAGCCAGTTTTGTTTCCCAGATCAATGACAAATATTAACCAAACAAATATGAATATTATAATTGTGTTCTTCCCCTTTCCTTGTTCCTTTCTCTCTTCCTTCTTGACATGAGCAGTGAAGATGGATGGACCCTTTTTGAGTACTCAGAAAGCTACCAAACCGGTTCCCCAGTTGTTAGGCGATCCTCATCCTCTATCCAAAGCTGCTCAATTTGGAACAAAAAGCCTCTTGTCTAATATAAACCATTCCAATCGAAAGTATACTTCTACAAGAAAACAAAATTACTTCTCAGATGCCACAAAAAAACCTCTTCTCCGCATGAAAATTCTTCTTTCCACTCAGAGGGAGAGGAAAAAATAAATCATCATTTGATTCCTCTCTTTCCCACAAAGGAAGCAAAGCACACTCAGTGAAGGTCGTTTTTCACTTTCTCCTTTGATTTACCACACAATTAATCAAAATGTGAGGTCTGACTTTAGTTCTGGGCTCCTTATGGCTGTATTACTAAAACATTTAATAGACTTACTATACAAATTTTTTATAGTTCTTGGATTCCGTTTTCAGGGCCATGTAATGTGCCTAATAAAGCACCAGCCAAGCCTCTGACCCCAGTACAAATTCACTCAAGCACACAGAAAAACTGGAGAAAGACAACAAGCAAATCTTCAATTAATTCTTGAAAAATAAAAATTAAACAATTCTAGTTTTCTGTTATAAATACATTCTTAATACATTTCCATTTCTTTTCAAGCTTAAATTCTTCAGTTTTCAATGTCTTTAAACAGAAAACTTTTGTCAAGTGATCTTCTAAGGCTTTTTTTCTTTTCAAAAGAGGGGTTTTTTTGAACTAGTTTGCAATAAATTAAATCCTTACAAATTAAACTTGCAGTAGAAACATTGTCGAATCTCTCACTAAGGTGGAAATTACAGATGTTGCAACGACTCTGGCAGTTAAATCTTTCCTTTGCAACCAGCAAGGCACAGCAGAGGGAGCTTGAGGAGGGAGGGAGTCAGCTGTGTGCACTTGAAGGAGACAGTAGGAATGTGTGAATGGGAACACGAGATCTCTCCGTGCAGCTTGCACTTCTTTGGGAAGAATAACAGAGCAAAGGCAAAGTATTTTGTAAGCACTGACAGGCAGTAGGCAAATCTTGGCCGTTTGGAGTCACTGCACCCTTCAATACAGCTCTTCCCTCCATTTGTAGTACAAAACCCACCTCTCTAAACCACAGTTTTCCCACCTTTTTAACTTGATTCCTTTACAAACACTCAATCTGTTACTACTGTGGATCTTGCTGCTCTCATGATCTTTTATTTCCTTCCTCATACAGTTTTTGACCTGTCCCCACCAAACCATTTTGTTCCACATCTGAACTGTGCTACCCAGTGATGTATAACAGTGAACTCATGTGAGAACCTTGTTCATCCATACATCCAGCCCCCTGAGTGTCACACAGCCTATCGAAGCCTGGAGAACATGGAAGCTTTTTTAGGCTGCTTTAGGTAGCCTGAGGAAAACCAGTTCAGAAGCCTTATTAGCACTTGCCAAATCCTACTGAAATTCCTGGTATGTCTTAGTATATTATTAGGCCCCACTTTACAGACACATTTGTAGAAATATGGTGTTTTCTCCCAGTTGACAGATGCCACTGAATCTCAAATTCAGTAGCAAAACACTTAATGTAATTTGAGCAATCTCACTCCAGTGTGATTAAATAATTATTGAAGTAACCTGGTAGAAAGAGCACAATTTAAACCTTGTGAAGCATCTCTGAATAACCCTGGGTAAATTATTATCTACTTAGGTCTCTATAAAATAGAGATAATGGTATTTCCTTCCATATAGGGGTACTATTCACCTGAATAGAGGCCCTTAGGCAACAAGTATAGGCCATCGTGCCACTTCCAGAGCACAAATATTACACAAGTTCCCTTGAAAAGTCACATCGTTGAAGGCTGTAAAGCATTGTTATTGACAAGAAGTTAATCACTTTGCATGTAGTCTAATGCATATGGTTATTAGCAGTTTTCAATGTCTTCAAATCACTCAGGAATAGAAACGTTCATTTTTAAGATGAATTAACACAAATACAAAGGACAAAGACAACTAAAATTTTGGTGAGACTTATTTTTCATTAGCACAGCAACAAAGGGGAGCACTCCATTGAATATAATGTCTTTGTTCCTTTATGCATGTTTTTGGGAGCCTCTTAAATTGTAAGGCTAAATATATGGTATTTAGGATTCTTTATTGGAAGTTGGATGTAGTTAAGCACAAAACTCATTCAGAATCACTTTTAGACAGTACAGGATGGTTCTTAGTAGATATTTTGTATACTGTGTTTTTGATTACTGGATTGCATTACTCTTGTTCACAATAAATTAAAAATAAAAAGAAAAAAAAAAAAAATATTAGACCTAGATTTATCAAGTACAGCAAGAAATTAAGGCCAGTAACTATAAAACCACTCTGTGAAAAGCAGCGAGTTTTTTTGACTAAAGGCCTTTTTTATTTTTTAAACACCAGAAACTGTACACATGATTGTAAAACTTTTTCTTATAACAACACCCAATATAACATCACTTTGATACAAAAGAAGGTATTTGTGAACCTGGCCTTTATGGTCATTTTCTCCAAACTCCAGTATTGTTCAGACATGTTTCCCAATGCAGACAACTTAACAGTTCCCAATATGTAGGAAAAAACCCCTCAGAGAAACTCTGAACTCTTGGGTGCTTAACTCTTCACAGATGGGGCCATATCTGAAATAAAACTGCATTTTACTGCAGAGCATCAGAAGTGAACATCTGTTTCTATATTTCATCTTAAATCTTGTTATATTAAAGAAAAAAAAATTGGGGGGGGTGGTGCAGGGAGAAAGACCACTACAGCCCAAATTCTGTATCTACATCTGTATACAGTCCTGGAGTACGATTCCATAGTAACGCATCTTTCCTTTGATGACAAGACTTTGATTGAGACCTCTTATGGCAAGGATCATTTCCTTCAAGTTTAGATGATATTCAAATCAAATAATGTTTCGAAGGGGGAGCAAGGAAAACAGAAGAAATAAATTCATTTTTGTAGAAACAGATGGAGAAAATGCCGAACATTGTTATATTTCATGAAATTGCTGTCTGTGTAAGAAATGAAGCACAATTTATTATGTATTCATTTTGCCCATCTGCTAAGTGTATCATTAAGACAATGAATTCAGTTCATTTCCTTCACTCCCCAGCTAAGCAGTGCAATTAGAGATTTAGAACACAGCTACTGATAAAAGGAACTTTTTCTATTATTGTTATTCCAAGTATTCTCTCATTAAATAGCTTGAAAGGCTTTCTTCCCTTCTCTTATTTTTTCTTACCAACTTCTCTTCCATATTTTCAGACAGATTCTGAGTTCTAGGGTTCAATACCATTTGGGGCATTTTTTTTTCCCAACTGCATTTCTAGCCACATTAGAATATCTAATGAGATGGAAAACAAAAACATTATCACTCTTGACAACACAAAAAAAAGGCTGTTTTGAGTTGCTGAAGTTTTTTCCTTCTTTTTAAGAAACAATGTAATTTTCTGTAAAATATAACACTTTAGAGATGATAATGACAATTGTGAAATATGAAAACTCAGTAAGACAGGGCTTTTTATTGTTATTACTGTATCACTGTCTTGGAGGTGAGAGGATATGGGTAATAAACAATAATAAATTATAAATGTCTTCTCCTCAATGTGGAATCCCAAAGGCTCACGCATAACAATATGGCACAGAACCAGGATCCAACACTGGCAGTATAAGCAGCTGAAATAGAGGATAGAATGGGAGCCATCACATCATCTGAGTGGTTTTACAGAGGATCACAAGATTTGCACAGAGCTTGTGTTACTGTCAGTGATGAACATCGAGCCAAAATAGAGGCAAGCTGGGCTCATCTACAATTTTCTTCTGCCCTTTTCATTGTTTAACAGTATTACAACACATAAATAGTAGGAATATTTAGGTATATGCGGGTTAGGTATAAAAAACCCAAGAACACACTTCAAAGCTACTAACATAAGATTTTTAATATCATGATTTCTGGTATTCAAAGTCTTGGGCCTTGCTCACATTGTAATGTCTCATCTTGATCTGTATGAGGATCACTTATCACAGATACAAGAGGGCTGTAATTAGCAGCATGATCACAGCCCTATTTTTGGTAGCATAGAGCAAGCAGCTTTTGTCAGCACAGTTACCTTAGGCACAAATTATCCCTCAGATGCCATAGTCATGTTTGTAGAAGCGTGTTTTGGACACCAAGCCAGACCTTCCAGCTTCTCAGCAATCCTGTTTTGGCAGTCACCCTGATAGTAAAAGCTTCATCTTTGACAATTCTGACTTTGGCTTTACTGCCGGGCACTAAATATGCTATTTCATTAACTCCCTGTGCAAGTTCTCCAACAATAAGGGCTGTAAATGTAAAAGTATTTGCAACAAAGTGATCAGGTGGTCTACTTCCACCAAAAAAAACCCCAAACAACAAAACAAATAAATAAAAGAAATCCAACCACCAAAAAGAACCTCAAAACAAACACAATTTGAAAAAAAACAATACAAACCATACATACTAATATACAAAAAGCACATCATTCTCTCAGGATAATGTGCTCCATATGGCTAAAACATTAAGGATGCCAATCTTTGTACATCAAGAAAATTGTTCGAAAGAATTCAAATATACTGTTACTGACAAATGATTCACACTAAATCATTTTCAGAAGAAGTTCCAACTAATATATGCCAGCCACAAAGTTTTCTAATTGTAATCAATGTGCACTACATCAATTCAGCTCAGATGCGTTCTTTGTTCAGCTTTCTAGCTGTTCTGACAAAATCCCTTCAAAAAAGAACTTGAATAAGACAATTACAAATCGTGCTAAATGTCCTTTTCCTCAGTGCTTATATCTCTAATCAATAGTTGTCATTACAGATGTAAGACTAGCAGTGATCACTTTAAACAAAAACAATATTCACAAAAGCAAGAAAATTCCTAATTAAGGTTGGTATTTCCTATTCATTCTATCCACCCTAGATGCCACTGCTTACAGAGCTTGTCAAATTACCCACAGGCTGAAGACTGAAGCTGCATCACAGGAATCAATAGGGACTGAGAACAGTCTAGTTTGGAGTCCTCACACTTTGAAATGGACTTGAAATTATATCAATCAGTAGTGGCTCCTGTGACACTTAAGATTTGCTTCTCAGTGAATTGTTTTTCCTTTCACAGTATCCAAAATGGCCTTCTGCACTAACAACAGATTTAAATTATGATTTCATGCAGAAGTCTGCTATGACTCCATTACTACTGTTGCATCTCATGCATGTATTCCTCCTCCTTGTCTGGTACCCCACTCACTGCTGAGGACTGAACAGTGTCTTTAGAATTCAGCAATGTAGACATTGCTACTCTGAGTGAAACAATTTTAAGAAATCTGATAACAATAACTTTTTTCCAGGTTTTTTCCAGGAAGAACTGACATTTTTCAGGCAGCTTGATTACACCTAGATTTTTCCAAATATATTTAAAGCCACTGAAGACTGAAGCAAGCAATAAGTTTTAGTCAAGATGAAGGATTCCATTGTATTTATATATGTGTGAGATATTCATTAGACACTTTTTTCAGAAGAAAAGTGAAAAACTTTGGGGAAAAAACCCAGAAGATTCTCAGGTCCATGTAATACCGATTACATGTTTAGGCAGAAAAAGTATTTTGACATGAAAAAAAAAAAGACTGAAACTATCCTCATGGTTTCCCTCATTTGTTTGCATTGTTCCACCATATCGATTAAAGGGAGTTAAGAAAAATAACTTGGATCAGGATTGAAGTTATTTGAGAGAATTCCTTGCACTGAAGTGAGGAAAATAAAGCAGGGAAAAGCCAGGTGAGGTTAGAAACTGCAGGCTCAAGCCTTGGTTTTACAGTTCTAAATGTCTGGTTTAGCTGTTGAATGCCTGGAGCTAAAAAGAAATGGTAGGAAAGGATACGCTTATGTAAAGAGAAAAACAATATAAATATGTCTTTCATGTCTCAAAAGGCAGGGAAAATACACTATTGAATAGTGAGGTCATCTTGTTTACATCAAAGTGCTGCATGACTTTATTGATTAAACTGGGAAATATGAAACTGGCACAAGTTATGATAAATTCAAAAAGCAAGACTATTACTTCAAACAGGTGAAGAATCAGGGCATTCATTCACTTTATAAAATTTCTACACAAAAAAAATCACAAGCCAGCATCTTTAAATTTTGCTGAACTGCAGCACAGTGTGAAAGAATGGAATCCCACAGTCCCACTACCTAAAGACAGCTCATCCATCAGACAGAAAATTGTTTATCAGTGGAGTAATTGTTTGAATTATTCCCAGATCCCATGGCAAAACAGGATGCCCAAATCTATTTTTATTTTGCAAAATAAATTCTCCTCTGGAAATCTTGCTATAAAAAAAGCTTTTCTGGAGCCAAAACTGTCACATCTCAACATAACTTGGGATTACAGTCTAAAACCTTTCTTTAGTGGAGGCCAAACAGGATCTCCCAATAACGCAAAACTACTTCTGATAAATTAATAAAGAGTAATTGTGGTTTTCCTGACCCTTGAGCTTTTGCATTATGTTCATGCCCAGTGGCTGTTAGACATTCTCAGCACAAACTGACCAATATAATACATTCATGGGGATGCAGTATGCTCATCCCATGACTACAAAAGTGGTATTTGTGCATATGAAACCTCATCATGAGGAAAAATATTTTATTGAAGCAAGAGTATCAAGATGCTAATGAAACTTAGACAACTCATCCATGATTAAGGGATACTTTTCCTTATTTCCTCAAAGCCAACATAACTGTTCAGTTAACAGTGACAAAGTGTTAAAACCTGAGGCTCCAGTGTGGATATCCCAATCCTCAGCTTCCCCAGGGACGGGACAGCTGAGGACAGGAGGTAGTGGCTACACGAGCACACCCTTCTACTCATTCTTGAAAAACAATGTGAATTTTGCTGCAGTGAGAGTTCATTGAAACAGGTCACTTATCCAAGGAGAAGCACTAAGTATCAGTAGCCTGGAACAGAACTAAAGCAGAGCTGCCCTAGCATGGTTACAATTTTGTGAAAATATTTAGTGCATACACTTTTCTCAAACTGTTCTATTGCTTTGTAAATTAAAACAGATTCATGAAAGGTTCTGCTAGAATACTGATGAGTACAAAATGAATATTACTTTCTGGCTCATTTCTTGATATTAAAATATTCCCCACAAAGCAAAATACATTTTTAAATGACCCCTGAAAGAATAAGCTGTTTTCCAGGTATCCGTAAACAAATGTGGTCATGTCATTTCAAACTGCTGATTTCTGAAGCACATCTCCAGCACCTTTATCACTACAGACCTGGCTGCAGTTTCCTTCTTATGCCTTCAGACACAGTCTTCCTTTTTATTTTTTTGAGTTGGAAACCAATCAATCAATCTTTGACACAACAAATAGTTTACTTGCATTATTTCTGCTCTAGTGGAAGCAACCCATTAAAATCAGATTTTTTTTTATATGTGAGGTAGCTTCACAGCTTTGGTTTCCAGCAAATAACACCACTGCTGAGAGTCACATTTCCCCCTTTTCCTTCCATTGGCAACAGCTTCCCCTAATTACTTTTATCCACTAATGTTTTCTGAGTCACTTTGTTTTGCTGACAAGTATGGCCCCTCCCCTAATGAAAAGATGTGCAATCCATTGTTCACTAGAGCCATTTTGTTTCTAACAATGACAAAATACCTACTTTATGTCACGTTCTACTGCATGGCTAACAAGAACACAACATTTGAGCTGTGCATCTGTATTCTTAAAGCCTCAAATTAGCACCATTTTTAATATAACAATAACCCTATTAGCATAAGTTCTCTGCTGTTGAATGATAACACACTCAAGTTAATTTAAATGGTTGAAATGATAGACTTTTATAGATCATGAAGACTATTAAAGAGACTATTCTTGATCCAAAATTACATATCAGAGTCACCCTTACTATGGTTTGAATACAGACCCAAATAATCTGATGTAATTTTTTTGTAATTGTTTCCAATTTGCTCAGTTCTACTCCTTTGCAGTTTTGTAATCTCCACATTATTATATCTGTTGCAACCACGAATGTTATACACATGGCATCTGATATTAAAGAGCTGTATAAACATTTTTGGTTTAGTAAAATCTGTTGTAGGCCTTCACAGAAAGCTTTGGCAACTACAGTCTGATAATACAGTTTGAAGGTGTAATAACCAATTTTGACAAAAAAGTTATGCTGATGAACATCACTGAAACTGATATTTAAGTTAAATAACTCAAATACTCTTAGTTATATGTTTATATCCTTTAAATGAAACATGCTTTTCTTTCCTGGAGTCTACAAAGTAAAAAGCACAAACATTAACTTTTTGGGGGAATTACAAAATTTTAGAGCATCTGTCTTAAAGCAGCAGTGTTTCTACATTTTGTTCTACTTATTTTTCTCTTCATAAACCATATGCATGTATTTTATCTTTTGAAATTTGTAGTTTCTCCAATCCCTACACCCGAGAAAGGTCCTGCGGAGCCTTACAACCCTGTGGTGCTTTGTCACTCCTCCTCCTCCTCCCTGAGCAGGGCCACCATCGCTGCTGGGAAGTGCCCCCTCCCTCACCCGCTTGGTACCCACCTCCATCCTGTGGCTTCCCTCTCCTCAAGATGCTTCCTCAGCTGCGTGGGGGAAAATGGGAATTCGGTCTCACGCCTTCAGTGATTCCTGAATCTCTCTGAGACGAGGAATTTGTAAGGAGAAAGCTGAAGTAAGGCCACTCATTACCCAGGGCAGACCTGCTCTGCTCCCTCACCACAGAGCCGCTCAGGTAAGGACGTTCTCAAGCTTTTCCCAAAGCACGGCCTAAGAAGGGACCATAGCCCCGAAGAAAACAGTGAATACATGGCAGCCGACACAGAGGGGCAGCCTCGGCAAGTGGGAGCTTTCCCCCCTGCTCCAGGGCACCACCCCTGCCCTCAGGTGTGCGGAGCGGAGGGGCGGCCCCACCTGGCCCCTCAGAGGAGAGCTCATCCCTCAGCTCGTCCCGCGCCTGAGGCGGGCGCAGCAGGGATGGCTTTTCTTTCCCTGCTCAGCGGCTTTCCCAGAGAGCTGCCTGGAGCCCCACAGGAAATTCCCCCTTTCAAGGTACTTCCTTCGGGCTCCCCGACACGGAGCCCCAGCGGCCCCTCACACCTTCCCCGTGCTGGGCAGGCCCCTGGAGGGTGCTGAGGGAGGCACAAACCAGCTCCCGTTAGCGGCTCCTTCTTGTCAGGGTCCCATTTTACCACTTAATATTTTGAGAAACAAGCCCTGCAACGGGTCTGGGGGGACCTTGCCTCTCCCCGGTCGTGTCAGCTCTGTGTCTGACAAGGTGACTTTGGGTAGGTGTGCAGCTCCCTCTCCCCTATCCCACAGGGGCTGCTGTTCCTGCTTGCCCAGCTGGAGCTTTTCCGATGACTGTGGAAAGAGCAGCTGTGAGGAAATGTCCCAGGTACGATTCTTGTATTTTTGTTACTGTATATATACATGGTGTTTTACTGTCCTGGCAAGCCGGTTGTTTTTTTAGATTTATAAATATGTAACTCTCAGTAGACAGATTGCATAAGGTGATGTATAGAAAGTTCTAGGTGTGGGTAGCAACATTTTAGACGCAGTAGAATGAAAATTATTCCATCTAGTAGAAGGGAATAAAGATACTTGGGGTTGGTTGGTTGGGGTTTTTTGTTTGGTTTGGGGTTTTTTTGCACCACAATAACTACTGCCTTATTTAGTTTGGTCAGTAGTTCTGGCAATGAAAATCTCCTCAATAGTTAAATATGTCGGCTTTTTCCCATTTTTTTTACATTGTGCAAAATTTCTGTGTGGACAAAATCATAAATGTAGACTCTATGTAAGAATAGAATGGACTTTGATTCACTTGCTCTTTTTAATTTCGCAGAAATAAATGGGGGCTATGGAAATGCTATAAGTAAGCAGATATCTTGATTAATTGCTGAAAAGATACAAACCTTGAAGAAGAACATTCTTCAAAGTAAATAGATTTTCCTTCTTCAGTATTAGTAATTTATTTCTTTGTCCAGCATACTTTCAGGCAAAAAACCCCGACTGTCTTCTTTCCCTTCCATTGGCAGGTGCTTACCTTGTCCTTGCAATTTGATTTATTATTGCCAAGTTGCTGACCTGGACTCCTTATCTTCTATACTTTTGGGTTTTGGGGTTCTTTAGAGGTTTTTTTAAGTGGAATCTTGTATTTTAAAAAGGCATAAAATTTTCTTCTGACAATTATTAGATTGCTGCTTTTACCTAGAGAGGAATTGAATGAGTGTAAAAGAGAGGGTTGTGAATCTGGTTTTTGCTTAGGTGAGCAGTTGTAGTAGTGGAGAATGCTGCTGGCTCTCAAAGCTGGAAAATTGAGCCATGAATGTTCTGGAATGGCTAAACTTAAAATACCTACTTCATGTGACAAACCCACATTAAATTTTCCCATGGTGATTCAAGTCATTTGGATAAAAAGTATGCCTGCTGTGCTTTAGATTACAGAAGAGGAACTCTTCACTTTGAAAAGTTTTGAATTCAAGACCTACTACTCAAAGACTGTGATCCGTGTCTCAAAATAACGAAACCAACCTGTTCCAGACAAGTCCATTAAAAAAATTAGTAATTCAAAGTTGTATAAGTTATTTTAGTCTATAAAGTTCAGACAATTCCAACATCAAGAACTTGTGAATAGTTAAAGAAAAGAATAATTTATTTTTGTATTATTGTAGTACTAATATTTTAGTATTATTTGACAGTGCTCACCAAATAGCCCTGGAAGAACTCATTTGTATAAAATTCTGAAGTGGTGTTTTGAAGAGACCGACTGAAATGTTTAGGCTTTCCTAACTGTCAGATTGCATGTTTGGTAGTCGGATGTATAAATGAGTAATACAGCACTTGGAACTGAAATTTGTAAAGAAAAATATGGGCATTCTGTGTAACAGACAAACAAGGAATGAGGTAAGTGTGCCAGTGCAAAGTACTTGTGCACAGCGAGCCCACTGGAACCCACCTGTGAGCTAATTGAAGTGTCAGGGGGTTTTACTTACTTGTAAACTGCTTATTTTTAATCTTAAACAATGTTAATAGAACAACTGGCTTTAGGAATTGCTCATGGAAGTTAAGTACGACCTGAAAAGAAAGTAATGACATTTTGTCCAGAATGTGGACTTTGTCCTAAATAGATGACCGTTGTCCTTGCTGACACCCTGAAGAACTTTACTTCATAGAGATATTATGTTCCCCTACCCTCCTCTGACATCTTGTTAGTCAAGATGTTTATCTATATTAGAGTGGCTGACAATATAGGTTGTGTAAATAGCACAAATAATGAGTAACACGGGTAGAAAAGAGGAAAATGAAGCTCTAAACAAGGCAGTAGTGGCTGTAGAACCATTATGTAGAACACAGCAAGTTAATACAATTTTTTGAATTACTGTGATTTTCTTCCAAATCCATTCACAGCCCTCATTCCATATTGTTCTTTCTCCAAGACAGAATGCTTATCTCATTTCTCTTAATTCCATTGTTCTTATCTATACTTCTGTGATGAGCACATTCCTACAGCCAGCTTTGAGACACAAAGAATAGATGCAGGTAGAAAGTGAACTTCAGACAGAATGAAAGCACTGAAGTTTAAGAGTAGGTATGAAGTTTTATGTACAACTCAAAGCTCTGCTTCTGCACATGTGTAGAGCTGTGCTTGGCATTAAGGACCATTTGCTGCTTATCTCACCCCTAAGCCTGATAAATATCCCTAAAATAGCCATTTTTCTGCCTAAATCCAACATACATGATCAGTAAGTATGGAAAAGCACATTGAAGTTGTGCCAGCAGGAGTGATTGGTGCACAAAACCCAGAAGCATTCTTATTCAAAGAATAAGGCATCTTACACTAACTTTGTGTAGAGGGCAAAAAGAGCAGACCTCCACTCTCAGATGAATTTTCATGTTTGGTGACTCAGATTGCTCTAAGAAAGTCCTAGTTTCAAAATTAAAACAAACAGACAAAAACCCCCTGAAACTAACCAACCAAATGAAACCAAACAAAAGAGTCAAACCCCAAGAGCCACACAGACACCAAATATTTAAATCTTAAGAGAATGTTTATGTAAGATTGCACCAAGTGTAGAGAGGGGAAAGAAATAAAATAAACCTGCCACAGGTGTTTCTTTGGATGACATTTCTTCCATCCCTTTGACTGGTAGAGGTGGAGATACCATTCTAAAATACTGCACAGATATTTAAGAAATGGTTAGGAGTAATGTTTGCAGACAAAATTAGGAAATAAGGTGGGAGGGAGGACATCGTAACTTCAGAAAAGCTTTTAGCCCTCTAGAAGTGGTAGGTTGTCTCTATCAAAATACCAGGAAAAGGTTAACAAAACTATCATAATCAAAGTTTTAGTTACCTTTTTGCTGATGTTTGAGTGTTATTTTCTTTGAGTTAGCTCTGCATTTCTCCTCCTGTCTCCTTGTAGTTGATGCATAACAATTTTTAATTTAAAAATATTACATCCCCTCAGTCTGTAAATAGCAGTTTGGCACCTGCGGCTTTTCCAGGACTAATTACGGAGTTTTATTTCCTGATGCTTTAATTAATCTTGTGTGAGCTGTAAATGTCAGTACACAGTTTTACAACATCTTTGCTGTTGGGAAGTCAAATAGTTGAAGGATTTTCTAACAGGATAACTTCCTCTTCCCTTTCAATTTACTGGGTCTAAATTTATGGCAAAATGCATCTGTCTGAAATGGCTGCGGTGGTTTTAGTGGAGTTCTGCATTTCTAAGCCCTGTTTCTTTGTATGCTGTCACTGTTTTGTTTGTATTCCAAGCTGAGATACAAGGGGTACATGTTTGTTCAGACTCTATATCCTCTTACCTTCAGTTACAATGCCTTCAGGCTGGACTTGCCCTTCTGATGTTGACGTAACCTAAATTTTTTTCTACTCCAGAAATAAAAATAATGCTTCTGCCCTGTCACAGTTGGAACAGTTGTTAGCCAGAGAACTGCATAAGAAGCAATTTCCAAACTTGTGTCTCCTCTGGCCATGTAATATCAGAATTATGAGAACCTAATGGCTAACAATGAGCTGCCAGTTTTTAATGAAAACTATGCACCAGTCTCAGTGATAGCCCTTCCCAGCCCTTTTGTCAAAGACTTTTGGCCCCTTTGTATTCTAGATAAAGCTTTCAAAATACACCCAGTGCTTTTGAACTCTTCTTCATGTGCACAATCCATGAAGCATTAAATTTTCTGGGAATTGTTATAGCAGAAGTGTCTCTATATGAACTATTGGCAATCAATGAGCTGTTAAGCAGTTTGCTAAGCATTATACATAATGTTAAGTCCTATGTATTGTCCTTCCAAAACAAATCCAACAAAGAACCTGGAATTATGAACATATTTGCTTTGAATTATTTCAGCTGTCCATAAGGGAAAAAAGCTACACAATTTTATTTTTTTTTTAATATATAAATATATGTTTGGCTGACTGGAAACGTATTAAACGTGGTACCTTTCTCTTCAGATGGACTTTGAGATTTATGTGCCAGCTTTAGGAGCCTCTTTTTTATTTAAAATCTGGAGCTTCCACAGTGTGGGCAGGAAATGTCCATTTTCCTTTGAACACTTGTGCATAGGAAGGAAAATTAGTTGTCTCAAGGATATTACTTGGTAATAAATATCCTGATTTAATAACTTTGCCAAATGAAGAACCAGTGTGGTGCAGTAAAATGGAGATCAAATTAATCCTTGAGAATTATTTTCTTTCAGCCTAAAGGATGTTACTGATAACATTTTGGATTCCAGCCAGGGTACTTCCATTCATCTAGTAGGTTAATTGTCTGCTTGTTTTACCTTTCTAAGTTGCAAAAAATAAGGGAGGAAATAAAGCAGCATTTTAAAAAGGTTTTATATTGTGAGAAGTTTCCAGGAGAAACTTACTATTTTCAGCAAGCCCCTCCAAGATCTCTACATTCAGAGTCTATGCATCTACACCACCCCCTAAGAAGTGGTGGATGCAACTCAAAGCCAGTTTTGGTCAGGAAAAGCCCTCCCATTAACTCTTAAAATTTGCTGGTAGACCCATTATGCATATACCATATGTCAGATTTCATATGCTAGTGGTAGTAGCTGAAGTGATATACCAAGGTGTCAGTAGGTTGTCGTAATGTGTGTAGTACAAGTTTTACCTGTATAACAAAGTCAAACATTCTCAATTCAGATTGGTTTGTTGGCCACACAAGGCAAGGATCTGATTTCTTCAGGTTAGAGAGAGGCTAATGCCAGCCTTCACTAACCAGTTCTTTCTTGCCATGTGTTTCCACCCTCTGTCAGTAGCACAGTTTCAGGGGAAGCAGAATGTGGTAACACGTGAAACTTCCCAAATCCCTCCATGTGGGAGATGTATCTGTAAGGAACAGGCTAAGAGAAGTCTGCATTGCTGTTGGAAATGGTTCTTCTGTGCATAATCACTACTGGATTTTTTCCTAGTTAACTTTCAAAGTTTACAGTACTCTGTCATCCCAGCTATTCTTTACTGGTTTAGAGCTGAAGGCTGATTTGCGTTTGCTGATTGGGCTTGTTGGCTTGGGGTTTTCCTCCTTTGTCTTGCCATTGCCTCAAAAACAGTTCTGTTTGGTTGCTTTATGCAGTTTGCTGAAGCTTTGTGATGAAACCTAAAGAGTAGAGCAAGGTCAACTCAAAGATTTTGCTTTCAAGTCCTGAGTAGCAAATAACTTGTGGCCACACATGGAAGCAGTTTGCCAGGAACAGCTGCATATCCAAATGAGGATGCCAGCAGCATTTTTCTGGTTATGTAAACAGTGATCTGACAATAGGTCCCCGGGTTACTGGACTTTAGATGTTGGTATCAAAACATCTTTGCAAACCAAGTATTGCAATATCCATGTTTAGCAGATCTGAGTTTATTTAACAGTTTGTTCAAGTCCTCTAGTAAAATATTCTACCAAAACACTTGTTTCATGCTTTTGTGTGTTCAAGGGGATTTTTGGAGAACGTTGCCATATAAAAAAATATATTAACATCAAATATTTCAGTAGCAATAGGGACCCATGGGAATAAGATCAAAGATTACTTTTTGAAGTCATGAGATAGAAGCTAGACAGGAGTTTATGGTTCCTGTCATCAATAGGAAAAACATGGCAGAAGCTAAACATGAAAAGCTGTTGTCTGGTCTGGCTGCTTTGAAATGGAACATAGCAGGACCTCTCAGTGAGCTGTATTGTAAAAGAATAGGGGCCACTGAGCTTTTTTCATGTGTGTGAAGTTAAAAGTAGTATTATTTTTCATTTTGCTTCTCTCTGTGAGTCCTACAATATGCACTTGCATTGATACATTCAGAATGTCCAACATATTTTTAAATAAAATGGATTTACATCACTGTATCTAAGAATTGCTGAGAAAATGCTCACTTGCTATTTTTAAAAAATAGCATGTCTGCAAATAACTTTAGTTTTGAAATGTTACTTTCTGCTTCATTTTCTCCTTTTTTTTAAATTTTGTGATATCCAAGTGTCTGTACATCATTTATTTTCTACCACATTTTTTCTATTTAGTGCTGGTTTTATCTCTTTTCTGCTTTTCTCTTAATTTTTCTTTAGGATTATCTTGAGTGATTGATTTTCATACTAGTCTACTTTTAAAGCAGTGGTTTGTAAGACTGTGTTGCCATCCAGAAACATCTTTCTTTTCCCTTCCCTGCTATGTTTTATCATCTGTGCTGGCAGAGATGTGTGTGCAGTGAGGCAGAGGATTAAATCAGGCAGCAGCCTGAGGGGACAGCCAAGGTGGCACTTCGACATCGGGATCAGGATGGGCGCTTGCTACAAGAAGGGCAGGGGGCACTGGGCTCCTCTGCTCACTTGGTCTCACCTGGTGGGGAGTGTTGGAGACTTCCCAGAGTCAATAGTTACACTTTGTTTTTTGCTGGACTGTTGCATTAAATTGTGTGGAGAGTTGAGAGTGCTGTGACCTAAACCCAGACAGAAATGCGGAGCAGAAGAGCAGAGTAGAACAGAGCCATTTTGGGGCTCAGAAGCGGTTGTGGTCCTTGCTGACTCTTCTACTGGAGCCTCCTGCTTTTGGGTGAAGTGTCACAAAGTGTCTGAACTGATGCAGTGTGGTTTACTACCAGGGAGAGAAGAACCACCTCTCACATGGATTGACTTTAGCAGCTGTAATTAGGAGCCCATTTGGCTCATTAAATTTCCTCATGAGACTCTTAGAGAAATATAATGAGCCCATGAAGAAGTGTCTTACTGAATATTTTTTGGGGGATTTTTTTCCTTTTAATGGGGTCACGTAGTACTGTGTCTTCAGTACCAACACTGGTTCATGTCAACTGACTGACATTATTAACTTCCCCATCACCAAGGGTAGTAGCTGACAGATTAAGGGCACTCTGGCAATCTGTACAGACTGAAATGTGTGTCAAAATGCTGCATTCGCACTTTGTATATTAAGGTTTTAGTTTCATATATATATGAGTTTTATGACTCTCATCGCATTAACTACAAATGCAGATACACAAGCCTTGGGAGCAAATATCAATTTGCTACGCTTTAATAAGCTTAAAACTTCTGTTCAGTATGATGTTGATGATCTCTAAGTATTTGGTCACAATAGAGTAAAAGGGGTGGAAATCTGTTTGTAACTGAACTTTCCATGTGTGATTGATGCTGTTGGTGATGTGTATTCATAGATACTGGGCCATGGATTATGCATGAACTAACACATAGACCAAAAATGTCAGCTCAACTGGTGTGGAATTTACGTACCCCTGTGCAGGAGAATGACCATGATGGTAATGCAGTTGCACTGTTTAGAGAATGCAGGTATTTTATTTGATAGTGTTTTTTGCTTCAGGTATTAAAAAATAAGCTGATGTTAAAAATAAAATATGTTTCATGTCACTGCAGCATTAGAGAAGTGCTTTTTCAGATTTTACAGATGATGGCTCAGGTTCTGTTAAGTCAGGATGGATTGTGTCAGCCCCACTCTGTTACATAACAGGATATGAGTGATAAAAACTGACAGAATGCTGTGGATGGGAAATAAAATCTAGTTTCCTCAAACCTGGAATAGAAGGAATGCAAATTCTCATGAAGCATTTTGGTACTCTTAAGTACTAAAGAGGTACGGAGAGGGCTGTTAAGCAGAAATAACTCTGCTGATGTCTTGGAACTGGTTTTCTGCTTTGTACCCCAAGTACTGCTCAATGCAAGTAATTCTGCTTCAGTGGTACCAACGAGAGAGTTTTGTTTTGCCTCTAATTTATGTCTTTAAAGCAGTCCTTTCAATAAACATATTTAACTCTTCCTAGTTCAGAATTAGAAAACAAATATTTTGTACTTAGAATATTCTCCTAGCCTGCTTTTATTTTCTTATTAAGTATTCTTTCCAAGGTAGTTTTGCACTAGCAAATGCGGCCATAGAAACAACTTAATGGCTCATTTTGCTCTTTGTCCTTTAATATATAATTTCTTTTTTGTTTCTGCATATGTTCAGAATCTACAGTATGTCAAATACCAATTTCCTATTTTTTGTCCAATACAGATTTTTGAAATGTTGATGTTTTAGTTTAACATAAACCTCTTAAATCTGATTGTATTATTCTGTCTTTGTGTTCTCAATTCTGAATCTATTGAGACAGGGTTTTTTTTGTTTGGTTTGGTTTGTTTTTTTTTACAGAATCACTCCTGTAGATACTGTAGATATTGCACATACTCTAGAAAAAACACAGTATTAAGTATAATAAGGTATAAGCTGCACTAAACCTTATTTTTGAACTGGAGTTGGCCTAATGATGGTATGCAATGGGCTTAAAGAATTCTTTGTTATACTGGGAAATTCTCATTTGGTGCAGCTGGTTTCCTGATCAGTGCTGGGTCCTTTCATGTGGGTGACCTGACCCAGTGTATTCTACAAGCAGCATTGTGCAGTTTGTCCTGTGCTCCGGGCTGACATTTTCAGGAGTTTGCCTTAGGAGGGAGGGTATAAACCTGTAATTCCAAGGCACCTGCTTTTTCTTGCCTCTGGCTCTTTGAACTTTTAATTGATCCCTCTGATTCTCCTTTATGTGGAATTCTTTCCTGGAGGAAGGACACCAATCTCCTTTCAGGGTTAATTCTAGACCTAGTGAAAGAGACAGGCAGAGCAGTTTAGGGCACAAAGCAGCTCCAGTGATGCCCTAATTAGTCTCAGAAGGAAGGCAGGAGTGCAATTGCTGGGAAAAATATTCCGAGTCTATGTCGTGCTTCAAGATTTGGTCATATGGCACATAAGGAACACGGGCACGTGCCTGTGCAGGGCAGTCATGGCAGCTCTTGTCCTGCCTGTTCCCTGTCCCTGAGTGTCAAACATTTTGGCACTGGTGACTCCTGTTGTCCATTGTGTCAATAACGTAGCACCTTTAGCACAGACATCAGCTCAGTGTGAGCCCAGCACGTCTGTTTGCAGAGCTGGGTAGTGGTGACTGCTGCAAACTGCACACCACAGAAGTGGATTGCTGCAGAAAATGTGCTTTTACTGTGTTTAAAAATCATAGCTTTACAGTTGTGATTTAATGTGCAGCATGACAGGTGCTACAGTTTGGGTCATTTTCAATCTCTTCCTCATGCGTGGGCAGCTGTGGAGGCTGGAGACACTGCTGCAGCATGTTGGTTATGTGTGCTGCAGTTTGCTTTAATCTATGTTATAACACTCAAACTGCAGCTTCCAGCTGCTCTTCCATTACATGCTGAACAAGTTTTTGACAATATTTGGTCTTTGAGAGATCAAACCCACATATTTACAGGCTGGAATCGTTACTGTCCTTTTATGGTGGTTGTTTTTAACATTGATATTATCTGTGTCAGGCTCCAGGAATTTTCTGCCACCGTACCAAACCACTAAAGGTGTCTGTGTAAATGAGAATAGCAAGTTGGTTACGTAACAAAGATACAGGGTGTGCCCTCTGCATGCACTGCATCACTTGTGCTCTTTCTTTTTGGTGTTCTGTGATGTGTGTCCCTTCTCCCCGCTTTTTTTTCGTTTTGGACAATTAACCTCTCATTCTGGTCTCTGGTCTTCCCTTGATTTTATCAACTATATATAAGAAATAACACGAAGAAAACAAAAATTTAATAATGGGACGAGGTTTCTGGTTCGGTTTGATTTTTTTTTTTTTTAATTTAAGGCTAAAAATAATTTTACTGAGTGAATTACAGCCCTTGTTTGTAGAGGTTTGTCTCTGAATTTTGTTTGGTTCACTGTGACAGGTTTTTCCTTCTGTATTTCCTCAAAATATGCACCTTTTTGCTCATTGTTATGCCCAGCTACTAGTGAAAAATACTTCTATGTCTCCATATTTTGTGGTAATACCTGTTTAGGTGTTAATCAGTTATTACTTCTTCTGTAATGATGCAAAGCCTGATGTGTTTATATTCTCTGCGTTTCAGCTCTCTAATTTTCAATAATTTACCAGGCCACACAGAAGAATGGATAAATCAATAAGCAACCAAACAGCTCATTCAAGATATTTAATTTTTTCATTTGTAACTGATGTTGGTGAAAGCTAGAAATTGGTAGACCCTCTTTTGGCTCTGTATGAAAAAAAAAATTAATTAATTTATACTCTTTAGCTCTTTGCCACCAGATACCTTTCATATATGAAAGCTATTAAAAGTGCCTTTTTTTTTCCAAAACTTCTTTTTAATTTGCTTATGAAATACGCTGGCCTAGAAATTCCTAGCAGATTTTTCTAGATGCATTTATTGGATATCTGACTGTGTTTCCACTGAAAGCTACAAACATAACTAATGATATTTTCATAGTAACACCACAACATCCATTCTTTGTGGAATTCTCTGAAAATATGCATGAAATTAACTAATTTTTTTACATTAAAGTAATCGTATTGTAGGAATGTTACAAGTAAAATTTGAGAAAAAGAATAAAAAGAACTACATGTAGATATTTTCTTGCAAAACTCCATAGAACACAAATCTAATGCTTGCCCAAAGAACCTGCATTAATGCATTAAGGGCCTTAGCATCCCAATTCAAGAGAAATTATTGTAATGTAATGGAAAAGTATAACTGAGATGGACATGACCCCAGATTAGGGCACTTTCATTGAACATTATATTCTGTGGAGTTAGTCTGAGAAATTAGTTTTCCAGCTTTAATGGGTTTTATGTTCCAGCACATAGTGGACTTAAGGGTTTACCACTGTTGCTAAAGGGCAGAAGACCATTAAGGTTGTCATATGATTTTTGTATCAATGTCATATTTTCCCTTGTGAAGGCTCGAGGGTTTGCCAGCAAGTTTCCAAAGTTTGTGCTGTGGGAACAGGGTACAATAAAGCTTTTGGAAGTGTATGTCTTTGAAAATGATTCTTTTTTAGGGTAGATCTCAGAGCAACATTTTGACATAAGGAGAAGATGTTACTAAAGGCAGGCTTTGGTACTAAATGGACTCAAATTCCTTAAGTATCTTGGATCAGGATAATCTTTTCAGCATAATTGCACCTCATCTTTTCTCATGCACAAGAGTATTTAATGTGATGTTCATAAAACATTAGCCACCGAAGTCATAGAGCAGGGATAAAAGTTTGCCTCAGATATTGTAAAGAAAGAAATGAATTTTTTTAAAAAATGGAACCTTAATGCCTTACTGATTACCCGAAAATTGTTCAGGGAATGACAAAACCCATGAGTTAATTATCCTGTATAAGGGCAAATGGAAACCTCCAAGGGTAGCTGAGGTATTTTTAGGTCTAGAAGGTGCCACATTTGAGACTGAGGATAGATTTGTTGTTCTGCAGAGTATATTTTGCTGAAGCAGGAAATGCTGTGATTGCCTCAGTTTAGGAAATAAAGGGGTAAATCCATCTTGGAGAGGCCAGTTGTGTTTGGGAAAGAGGTCTGACTTCTGCTGACTCACTGTGAGGGAAGGAGAAATTACTGTGCCTTTCTGGTTGGCTTTTGATGGAAGCTTCTTTACTTACTTTTTAGCACTTCCTGAGTATTCCACACTGGGGAAACATAAGCTGTTCTCTGCAGTTTCCAGAGGCCTAATCAGAGTCACAGAGAAGGCAAGGGGATTGAGCACAGCTTTACAGAATTACTCAGAAACCTGGATATAGTACTTAAACACCCCAAAGTCACATTGTGCAGTTTTCCTTTAGGCAGATTGGTTCTGCAGACCAAAAACCACACACAGATACTACAGCAGAGGCTGTTATATGGACATGGCAAAAGGTAGAGGCCTGTTTAACCCTGTGCACACATAAATTTGTGTACAGCTGTGCATAGATATGCACACACCCCTGTGGAGCCCAGCACAGGGGCATTAACTGAAGCCCGAGGTGGAGGATGAGCTTTTGAAATTCAGGCTTTAGAACACCAAACTCCTCAGCATTAACACTTTCCTCTTTCTGCGGGGTCTGAGACATGGTTTGTGGAAATCAGACATTGACTTGGCTCTCATGTTTAAATAAAACCTGGGAATTGGGGAAGGATGTGAAATGTCCAGGTCAAGATGTAGATTAATTAAACTTTCTTGTTTAATTTGAAAGGCTTTTCTTTTGCTATCTCTTGCAAATGTCTGTATGAGAGTGAGGTGCCATTGATCAGCAATGAATCTGAAATAACATGTTGGGTCTTCTTTTGACTAACATGTATGATTTCATAATGTAGGTTAAACTTGGCCTCTTTTCACTTAGAACTTAAAATTTTTAGTGTCAAAAAAGTTTGTACTTTATATGGAAACTGTAAAACAACTAACATGACTCATAAGAGTTGAAAACGATTCTTGCCTGTTTAGGCACTGGAAAAATGAACAGATGCAATACATGCCATCAAACTAATTTTTTGGAAGTAGTGGAAACCCTCTTCATTTCTGGGTTAAATTGCCTGGCAGAAGTGCAGTTGCTGCCCAGCTTTCCTCTTATTCCTATAACATTTTATGTTACACAACATTAAAAAGCTCAGTGGAAGAAGTAGTAAACAATCAAAATTTTCATGAGTTAAGCTTTGAATCCCCCATTTATCTAACTGATATAGCCTGGATATTTACTGATACAGCATTCCATGGTAGACAAATTATCCTTATGTGCTTCTAGGTATCCCCAGCAATCTGTAATAGCAAGCTTTATAGTGACAGCAAGCCAGGAACATAGTGTGTGGCAGGATTACACAGGGAAAGCTATCTGGGTTACAGAAATAAATTCTACTTCTCTGGAATAGCTGATGCTATTTCAGTCTTTAAGTAATTTAATTTAAATAGTTCCTGTCTTGAATTGTTGACAGTCCCCACATTAATGTCTTGGGTTTTTTTAAACCTTGCCATGTAGACTTTTGATGAATATGTATATATATATCCCCCTCCCTCTGGTTATGGAGCTAGACACTCAAAAAACGTGCAGTAGTCTGTAAAGAAAGCCTTGAAAATTAAGTAATCTGTTATTAGACTAACTTTTGTAGCACATAGTATGGATTGGTCCTCTTCCAATGGCCTAGTGCTCTCTTCCTTTATAAAAAGAAAAGGAGAAATGTAAACTTTCCTGGTTAAACTGCAGAGACAGGAAAATACAGCTGTGCCAGTGAAGCCATGCCATTCTCTGGTGGATTTTTCCATTTTCCCGTAGTCCTCTGTGCCTGTTTTCCTTCTGCTGGTCCTTGCTGACTCTCATTAATAGTGAATATAGGGAAAGCTATTTTAGAGGGGAACCTGAACAGTCCTTATTGTCTAAAAAAACCCCATGTTTGAAGCATTTTGTCATTCCAGAGTTAGGATTTCACTTTTCCCTTTTTCTATCCTAATTGTTATGCTGTATATAGTTTTCTAACTATTTTTGTGGTTCTCTTTGAAATGTAGAACAAGGGGGGTCATTTTGGTTTAATGTAACTTTGTTTGGATTTGGGATAGGCTGCTGGTCATGCCTAGTAGAAAATTTTGGTGCAGTCAGCAGAGATTTGGGTGGAAATCTTTATGGAATGGGGTGGTGGGCACAAAAACATGCCCACGCACCAGGTTTGCAATAGTAACTAATTGTACCTTGAGGTCTGAGAAAAGGAGGAAGAAAAATCTTTTGAACTGGAGCTGTTTTGTGCAGCTGCCTTCTTAGTTCTAAGACCCCAGAGGAAAAGTGAGCCAGGTGCAGGATGTTTTTAGCTGCTCCCTCCTCCTGCTGTCTCCAGGGCGTGCTGTGTGCCCTGGACTGGTGCACGTGCAGGGCTGGAGACTGGGAACAGAGGGGAACTGTGCCAGTCCTGTCACTGCTCTCTCTGGTGACTCAGAATAACAATTAGAAAGGCTTGGTTTGCATCAATATTCAGTTACCTCTCTATGATATCTGAGTCTGGCATAACTTATAAATCTAATTTGTCTCTTAATTTAGTATGAGACATTCAGTCTTTAAATTTGCATGCTGTGAGACTCACTTAAAACTCAGTTCTGCCACAGTCAGTTTACTGTGTGCTCTCTGGTGCAGTATATGTTGCCTGTTTGCCCATCAAAGAATCCAGTGGGTTTTGTGGAATTTGTACAAAGTGTCTGAGGGTAGAACATGCTGAAAGGGTGGTTAGTTTAAGTGTTGCTAGCCCTTCAATTGGGAAAACTCAGAGAAATCTGAAACCACTAGTATAGAAAAGTTATTTAATGGAATAACAACAAAATGTAATTAATATTCACAGTATATTACAGTTTAAAGAGATCATTACAACCTTGGTTTTGGCTGCTTAATGGATATAGGCTTTGCATTTCTGAGTTACAAACATTTTTAAATCATGAAAGAATTAGTAACACCCATAAAGGATCTTAGCATAACAGCTCTTCTCATAGAATTTAATAATTAATATCAAATCTGTAAGAGGAAGTTGTTTGTGGTTCAAAATAAATTATAGAAGAAATCAACAGAGAAATCTCTCCTGGCAAGCCTTGTGTATTTATTTATGTCTGTAAAAATAGTGCCTGATGAGAAGGGAATCTGAAGTTTGCTTCCTTGCATTTAGTCATGTTTTCCTCCATCTTTGAGAAGGTTGAAATTTTTAGCTTGTTTCCTCGCTAGAAACAGAAGGCATCAGATTTGCTTACACAATTATACAGAAAGCACGGTGGATGTTTAAAATGAGACTTCTTAGACACCAAAGGTGGCAAATCTTGTGACAAACTCTGTCTTGATTACCCAAGATTATTCTTGTTTTGAGATTTTCATGCAGCCTTCTATCTTTAGAAGTTACCTGCTTGCAGTCATTGCATATTCCTATTACTTGCTTCGGTGTATTAAGTATTTCCAGTGAGTTTAATAATTTTTTTTAGCTTGGTTCAGAATTTGTGTCTGTGAGTATCATATTTTGGGATCACCATGAACAAGTGGATATATTTGCAAAGCACCTGTTGCAGTTCACCTAAAAGCACATATACCTTCTCTGTTGGTCTTGTTGTTTTGGGTTGATTTTTCCGCCCCCCACAAAGAAGGTGAGCTGCTTTCTAAATTTTGTTCGTATTGCCAAAGAAAAATGCAACTGGAAATCATTTTCCAGTAAATATTAGTAACAGTCTTTCCTTCTCCATATAGTCTTCGTTATCTAAAATGAAAAGGTAAAATGTTGGATTTATTTTCTTGTACAACCTTTATTTTAACAGTGTTGCCTCTGTGGGTGGGCTTTCAACTAAAAAATGTCAGTATTTCTAACATGCCTATTGTCACCAGGATTTTTGTGTGAGGGTGATTTAAAATACGATTCATTTGAAAATTTCAGCTGCTTTGTTTGTGCTGATCTAATTGTTGTATCCATGGAAACTGGAGGGCTAATGCCAGACAGCTGCTGAGTTCTGTTCTAAAATGTTATTGAAGTTTGTCAGTACAAAACTTCACAGGCCAGTTCCCAGTCTGCAGGCTTGGATATTGGAAATTTTCTGTAAGATTATGTAAAAGACATGGTGAATCTTCTAAAGTAATCTTTTGTTTCATATCCCACTGTAAACTGTTATTTAACAAACTAAAAATTTGAGCTGACAGCCTCGAACACATAATGCTGTAACCTTTGGAACAGCTGGATGGAGCAAGCAGCAGAGAGGAGTGACTGGTGTCACAAGAGAAATCAGTGGCAGCCTCAGGGGAAAAAGAATATGGGTAACACCTGGGAAATTGTTCATTATTGACTCAGACACTGAGGGAAACTTTACTATTGGTGTAGCAGAGAGCAGCATCCCACAGTTCAAGTGAATGTATCTGAAAATCCTATCCAAAAATAGCCCCACTTGCTGGCATGGTGCGAGGGTGCATTTTTAATAAAAATATTTTAGTTGTACTGTAGTAAAGCTTGTGTATTTGTTGTAACTTCATGGCAGAAGTTTTTTTACCAGAAATAAGTAAAATGTGATATTTTAAAATATTACCATGAATAGTCTGTTGTGGATTTCTGCATTAAAGAGCAGTTCTAGGAAAGTCGGGGTCTAGTTAGTACTTTAATACAGGCATGGCTTTATTCATGAGCAGTCCTAATTGAGTCTGTGTTACCAGGGCTCTTCTAAGGGAAGATCTAAAATAAAGCTCTCTCTACTGCTTTCACCTTTTTCTATCCCAAAACTATACTGGTTCTAGGGGCCAAACTTTGTAAGAATTGTATCAGTTTTTACTTGACTCTTTGATCAAAACCACTGTAGACTTCAGAGAAAGTTTTGAATACTGAAGTGTGTTTTGTGTTGAAATTTTCCATTGAAAGTGATTTGTCAGTGAGATTGTATTTGAGTCATCTTTCTGTACAAGATCTGTTTTTCAGCAATCTTAAATTGATTTAAGTTCATCTGGTAGGAAGCTCTGAGTAAATTAATCTTACTGCCTTAATAGATCCCTGACTGAGATGCAAATCAAATGTTCCACATCTTGTCAGTGGAATGAACACAGGAATTGTTTTTCTACAAGTCCAGTAGAAGTCGACGTTCTTATTCTGTACCTATGAAGGTTCTGTATGAATAGGATACAAATAATTTCCTACACATTAACTGTGTCAGTTTTGAACAAGAAATGGAAGAAGACTCAAGTCCTGCAATGACGCCTTAGTGGGGTTTTTTGCTGCCCTTACGCTGAGCCTATTTTCTGTGGAGGCCTTTGTACTGATGACAAAATCCTCTGCAAAAGCTCTTTTCAGGAGAAGACTGGGGATGGAGTTCTGGCTTTGGGTTGAAGCCTACAACAGGGTTTGCAGCACAGACCAAGTCTCCCCTGAGGTTTATCTACAGAGTAACTTGTTTATGAGTGCAGTGAAAAGGGAAAGATTGCTTACATTATGCCAAAGTGGTATTTCTTTCTTCATGGAGGTGTCATTCCATCTTCTGTGAGAGCATCAGCAGTCATTATAAAGCATTAATGTTGAAACTACTGGCTCTAGTCTTTAATGCCATGTAACAATCTGGTGCAAAAGCACAGCATTATAAAGCTACAGCTTTGAGGGTGGGCTGCAAAAAGGTTTGTGCCAGCTCAGGCAAGAATTACTTTGGTCATGTAAACAGGGGTGCCACCAACACAAAATGCCACAAAGGCTGATTAATTTTTGACCTGATCTGAAAAAAAGTAGCAATTATCCTGTATGTATTTAGGTGAAGAGGGGAGTTGTTTAATTGCTCTTTCCCCTTCCCTTGTCAGAAACATGCACTGTTATGGAAGGTTACAGAAGGAACCCTTGTGAGCCTTTTAGGATTCAGGAAAGACCCACCACATGTAGACTTTTGTTCCTTATAGCTGTTTTTTTTCTGCATTTGTTTTTGTTCCAGCTCCTGCTAATGTGCAAAAGGAAAAGCATGTCCTGGTGGAGAAAATACCCTTTATAGTTCCTAATGTCAGAGTGCTACATGGGTAAACAAAAAGAATGCAACTTCCTTATTCCAGTCCCACAAAACAAACACAAAGGGGAAATCCTTTAAGTTCTCTCTAGTTAAGACCCGAGCTGAGTTTCCTTTTTACCTTCTCCCCATACTCACACACACAACCCATGACTCGAACTGAGTGAGAAGAGCAGAGGTAGGTATGGACAGTGGATAGAACCCTGCACCTTTCCTTTGGGCTCTCAGCAGTGTTTTCCAACAGTGTTGCATTTTGTGTTTATAGCACAGCAAAGATTTTCTTGCTCATTTAATTTTCTCTTCCCATGCTGCAAGGCTTAGTTCATTAGCTTAAAAGACGGTCACGCTTCTGGAGAACAGAATATATTTGGCAGGGGGTTTGTGGATAGTAATTATCTAAAAATTCAATCAAGCCATTTTTTTGATTGATTTTTGAGATGAGATATACAGGCTTCAGTGGAATTAATTGCATCCTAGGATTTTCTTAATTTATGTTTTAAGCATCAGATTGCCCCACCACTCCTACTTCCTTTGGTACATTTATTTTTTTTCCTCTTACCAACTACATAAAAAGTCCCTTCTAGGTATATGCTCTGACTGTATTGATTTTTTTTTATTAACTATGTCTTCCACCTCCAGTGATATTAGTATTGTAACACCCATGTAGCAGAAAGGAATTTTTACGGAAGGATAATTTTCAGTCTTAAAAATGCCATTGGCCAAGCAGGTAAACCTTCTTGAAAACTGCAGAAGGTACAGAAACATGAAATAACAGTGATTGTGAATGATAACCATTTCTTAAGGAATTTATTTTCATGGCATGAACTCAATGTATAAGGCTTAAGGAAGTATTTTAAATAGCAGAGAAAACAAAAAATAGGAGACCTAAATTACGAAAGCAGAATGGTATTATGACAGTAATCCTAAAGCTGCTGTTATCTGACACTGCTTGCTGATGGACCTTGATGAGAAAACGTTGCTCAGAAAAATGCCCCATCAGTGCTGTGATACCATCACGTGCCCTGCTCCAGGACTGAGCCAAAAAAAGCCTGTTCAGATCTGCATCTTTTAGTACATTTTCTGCTGTGGTGGATTAGAAAGTAATGAAGAGGATTTCTCAGAGACTGATTTATTATTAACCTGGTTGTGCATTTTTTTTTCTGAATCTGGTCTGTATCACTCACACAGACTGATTTGTAAGATAATAAGACTGAAAATTCATGTGGAGGAAAGTAAAAAAGCCAACAGCAAAAATGCCAAGAAAGCCTTGAACTGCCTGTGTCAGCTTCTTCCCTCCTGAATTCTCCTGAGGACTAGGGCAGTCTGAAATGTCTGGTGCACTGGGAACATAACACCTATTAAGTGGCACAGGAATCCAGTGTGAAGACAATGGTTTTGGTAAAATTGAAAGTGACTGAGTTTGGGGGGTGGAGAGGGGGATGGGGTTATGTGTATTTACATCAGGAGTTGACACTGGAGGTTGGTATTTCCCCTTTTTCTAATAGCACAGGAAAAATGTTTTTATAAAGCTACAATTTAAAAGGTGTCCCTGTCCCCCTGCCACCTCCCCACTCTGCTTGCAAAGATAAATGTGTTACAGCAAGGGGAGCAGCAGGACCACTGGCTTTGCCCTCTAACAGCACCTGCCTTTGACATCAGCATGGCAACAAATCAGTCACAGCTGAGCTGCATCTCCTCACTATCAGCTTAATTAGCAAAACGTTAAAGGACCTGTTCTAGAGCTTTATTATGTTTTGTGCTGCTAAAAGAGGCACTTCAGTGATTCAAGGTGGTTGCAGTAGCAGGTCAAAGGTTGCCATTAAAGTCAACAGGAGTCTCTTGGCATGTCACTTAAAGTATTTTTATTGCCAGGGGATTTTTTTACAAGCATTTGCTTTTTATGATTTTCACCAAAATAAAGCATAGAGCATATAGTGTTTTCACACATTTAGGAGATAAATAAGTGTATCTTGAATTCTTTAAGCCATGATAACATATGTAATACAAAGTTATTTCTTCATTGATTTTAATTTTTAAAAACAAACTTTTATTGTGTTACCATACATTTCCCTTGTTAACTTATAGAGGTTTAAATAACAACTGGGAAGATACAGTGATGTGTATTGCTAGAGATAAAAAGTTGCTCTATTAGGATGAAACCTGTATATCAAGTTACCAACTGGTAAATTAAAAAAACCCAACACATTAAATGAATGCTGTCACTTGAACTGATAAAGAAAACCTTAAGAGAATAACAAATACTTCCCCTCCAATTTGTTTGTAGAGTAGTAAGAAAATAATCCAGTTTTTGTATTTCCACACTGATTGGTATGCATATTAATTCATCTTCTACTTGTTTGCAATTATAAATAAATAGAGGTATAAAGACAAAATCTCATACTGCCATTCCCTTGAATTTACCAGCTACAGTAAATGCATAATTTAAGATCATAAATGCATTCCCATTCAACTTAAATACCATAGGCCTAACTTCATGTGCTCAGTTTCATGCTGCATAGTTGAGAAAAGAAAAAATCTGGTGGCACTTGGTATCTTTAATGGCACTTTTTTCAGCAAAGGGTAGGGTGCATTTGTGTCACTAGCCAGGGTTCCCCTTCTAAACAGTGCCTTAAAATATGCTTGAAAAAGACATAGAACACTAAGTAAAGCAACAATTCCTGTGTTGTGTGCCAAGCTTTAGCTAATGGTACAAGGATCATCGTTGGTTGATTTCATTTCCCCTTCCAGCAGCAAAGTGATCACAGCCTTGCTCAAGTAGCTGCACGTTCCCTTTTTTCCAAGTGGGTGGGTGTTGTAGAATGCAGTCATGTCACTCTGCAGAGAGGGAAAGGAGGCTGCCATTAGTGTGAATGTGGAAAGCAGCCAAACCCAGGGAAACAAGAACAACATCAGATATGTTAAGAATGCAAATGTGTTTTTTAGACTCTAAAGCTAGAGAAAAATTCTGCTCAATTTTCAGAATTCTCCCATATGTACTTACCTGCATCTATTTCCTCACTGAGTTTTCCAGGACTGCACACATACCACCTTCTTAACATTTTTTAAAATGTCATAGCTGTCAGAGAACAACTGCTCTCCTAAAACATGCAGCTGGGTGATGCCTGTGTGGTAGAATGGTGAGCCAGGGCCTCGGGTGTACATGAGGTGTAAACTGACTGAGGATTTATTCAGAAGGAAAAAATCCAAGATCCAAACCACAGGTAGCACATGAAGTCATTCATTAATCAGATCACCAAAATAGGTGTCCTTCACTGAACACCTGTTTTTCACAGTTAGTGACATTAAAACACCTGCTTACTCTCAAATTATGTATTAGCTTCTCTAAAAAATGTTCAATGCTTTAATTCAGGAAATTGATTACTTTTATTAGATCAAGGGCAGAGATTGTGTGGAGGAAATATTAAGACTTCTGTAGTTTTAGGATCTGTCTAAACTTACTAGAATAAATAATTTTGATATTTATTACATGTTAACAGGGAATTAACAAAGTTCAGAATATTTGCAAGTCAGTTAATGGAAGACCATAGTTCAGACAACTCAGGAATTTTTAGCAATGTTAGGAAACCTTGAGACACAACACCCTAAGAACAACTCCAGACAGAGTTACAGGTAACTGCCAGCAGCCATCCACCTGGGAATAGGGGAGTCAGGTTCCAGAAAATTTTAATGCAAGGAGCTGAATTTCCAACAACAATCTGAAATACTATTCACAACGCTAAACTGGGGGCTCTTTCTAAGAGGCAAAAAGGCATTATTCTAAGTAGGTCTGGGCTTGGAGAAAAAAATTCATCACTTCAATAGAGGCTAGGGCAGCACCAGGAAAAACTGGGGTTTGCATGGAACTTTCCTTTCTGTTTATAGCCATTGGGGAGTTGCAGCTTGTCACAGAAGTCAGTAGCAAACTCCAGATGCTGTGTGGAGCTGGCACTTGAGAGCCATTTGTGTGGCTGATGGGTGGTTCTGCTATGGCCACAGAGTCACTACCCTCCAACACAGACCAAAAGGATCATAATTTCAAGAAAATTGTGTTCTTTTCTAAACAAAGGTATTGTGCAAATTGACACATTGCTGGGGCTGGGTATCTGGCTTGCTTTCAAATCATAGTACAAAAAATGAGTGGCAAAAAAGTGAACATTGAAACATTTGAAAGAGTTCTTAAGCAGCACATCCTTCCTCATCTTTTAAAGGAGCTAAATTCAGCAAGAGGAAGGGCTGGTGCATGTCAATGAATGAATCAATAGATTCTTCAGAGCTAGCACAGAAAACTTCAAATATATTGCGCACAATAAAATGCCAGCTGGAGGAAGATCATCCTCAGTAGATCTGGGACTTGGCCCACTGCTTTACTCTTATCTTCTCCTTCAACCAGTCCAATAAACCTGGCTTTATTACAGAATTTCAGAACTTTGAGGCACCAAAATTTGTAGTGAGAATATTTAGAGATCTTTAAAGCATAAAACCTATAATTCTAGTGAAGTAAATATTAAAAACCTTTATTCTTTATTCGAATTTTAACCAAAAATTTGCCAGTTCATGAATGCAACTCTAGCAGAAAAATCAGTAACTAAGAACAGTTCTGTATTTCAAGTTCTTACTTTAATACTGTCACTATGACTCATTTGGTTATTAAAGTTTTCTTAGGCTCTGTTTACATAAGATCCTAAGTTCCCACTTCCTTGCTGAGCCTTAGTTTTTTCCTTTTATTTTGTTATTTTTAACTCTTCTCTGTTCTAGTGTCCCTCCTAATGAATTCTTTCCCCTTTGAGGATAACTCTTCCAGCTTTACTGAGACTCCACTGCAGAGCCATGGAACACTGAGTATTCTCTCCTTACCATAACATTTTGAATTCACAACTCAGCAATAAAGTGCACCTCTTTCATCTCTACTTAGAGGCTCTTTGCAGACCTAGGCAGCGCTTGGATATATTAATTTCTTGTTTGTGTTCCATTCTGAACTTCTATCAATTGCTTTTTACTCTGAACTGCACGGAATTAACATTTAGAACTAACTTCAATAAGAATGGTAAATTCTGTAAGACAGCAATATTTCACTCACTTGATTTTCAGCTCCCTTTGGACTGCTGTGATCTTTCTGAAAGTCATGAAATGCTTCTTGCACCACTTTGTCCAAGTCCACTTTGTCCTGGAACTCTAGCTCAGGATTTCTCTCCAAAATAACAGATATAACCATCAGCAACTAGAAGGCAGAAAAAGATTGTAAGACTTTAAATTTCATTTTTTAGAATTCAGGTTACATAATAGCACTGCTAGTAATTGCATATGCCTCTCTGAAGCAGGAAGCCATTTAATAATGGCACAGGTAATAGTGCACAGATAATAGAATTCTGACTTTGATAAAAGAATCACTGGAAAAGCAGGCTTTTATAAAGGTTACAATTGCTGGTGACTGCCTAGGTAAGGGCACAGTGTAAATGATTGACATTAACATCTAACTTGGCTGGGAGCCAGGGAAGATATTTTCCATTTTATTTGTTCACTGTGTGGCTGCACAAATGCTGGTGCTCCGTGGAGAGGGTGAAAAGCAGCAAACACTGAACCTCAGCAGTTGGTATTCTGAGGCGTAATCACAGATGGTAAAATTCTGTTATGACAAAGTTTATAAAAACCAAAGACAACAGTGAGCAGTACAGCCTCAGTTCATCAGAATTTACATTCCTTATATCTAAAACGGGTTCAAAATAGGAAGGTGAACATGATGAGTGTCCTGTTGTAATATCCACAAGTAGGCAGTGGAGTCTGCTCTGGCCATGTTGGGCTTGGTGATTTTGTTATGTTTTAGCAAAAACGGGGGATGTTCCAGCAACCAGCCTGAGCATGAGCTGTTAGCCAGAACTGAGAGGGGTTTGATGTTCCTGGGGAGGAGCACTCACAAGCACCAGGGGCACAGACCTGGGGACTAACAATGAATGCTGCAATGAATGGACAGCACAGATGCCAGGTACCAATGGTGCAGCTCCTCCTGATCTGTTCTAAAAGCAAACATTATATGCAGTGGTGGGGAAGGATTTAAACAGCCTCTTGCTTTACTGTTAGGATGAGGAACACAAGGAAAGGGGAAGGTGGCTGATTCAGAAGTGTAAAGCTACTTACATCAGTTACTAGACAGCTAAAAGCTACTAGACAGCCTCAGCAAAAAGGAAAAGAAGAATCCTTCAGAAGGCAAACTGGTTATTTTAGAGCAGTTTTCCTTAGATTTAGAAAATTGTTAAGAAAAGGGCTAAGGACTTGAAGGAAAGCTACTTTAGAATTATTAGATTTTTACCTTCTCTGACCTAATTGTATTGGTACTGTCACTAGTATTTGCCAAAGGGGAAGAACATTACAAACTTTCTCTATTCTGAACATGTAATAGGAACCTGGTTAATCATAAACAATCGATGGAGAAACCACTGAAGCAAGTGTTTATATGGAAAATGCTATTTCTTCAAATACATGAATCTAGGTTATTTTTTTGTTTTGTTTTAGGCTGTAACATGCTAATGCACATTATAAAATGTCATTAATTGCTGGCCACAGACCTCTACAATGATCTGCCTGTATTGTGGCTGGTCAATGTTTTGCAGCATATCTTCAACGAGTAGGGAAAAATTCATTTCATACATCGTCATATCCGATAAGGTCGGTTGCTGAAAAACAAGTAATACTTTTATTCAAAGACCACATGCATTAAATCAAAACCACCCCCAAGCAGAGCCTACTTGATAATGCTCAACTAAGAAATAATGACCACTGTAGGATCAAAAAGGGAGCATATTTCACAGTCCATGACTTGGAAAGAATCTTCTACACTTACGGTTTTATAAATGTGCTTTAATAGAAGTAGTTTGCTTTTATTCTATTCTAATTGTATTTTACTCCAAATAAAAAAGAAAACTTGAAAATATTTTTTTTTCCCCACTTCACAAGTTACTCTAAGTAAAAATAACCATTAATGATAAAACATTTCACCATTAATAGTCAGGTGGAACAGCAGTACCTGAGACTCTCTGCTGGTTTACCTGGGGCAAGAATCTCCCTGCCACGATTAAGCCATTGGGGGTTCTCTCCAGGATCTGCCACACGCGATCGTAGAAGCCGGCGGGAGTTCTGTTCAGGGAGCCGTCCAGCTGCCTCCTGTTCAGCCAGCTCCTGTGGGCACACAGCGACAGCCTCAGCAAACCTGGCACCACTGCACTGCAGCGCCCTGGCCTGGGAGCAGGCAGGTGAGCGGCCACCCCGAAGCCATCTCCTGCTGCACACACAGCACAGGCTGTGCTCCCTGCTGAGGTGCACCCTAAAGCAAGCAAAGGGGCTCAGCATGCAGAGATCACCATGTCGCCCTTGGGGGTGTCTCTGCTTTATGGAACTGCAGAAAAAGCAGCAACTGTGAAATCCATCCTGTGCAGGTCAGTAATGGTAGCAGATCAAACTCATCAGCTCTAATCATATTAGAAAAACACATTTCAGCAGAATTGTTGAAGGCAGGGGTTTTTCCTGATGGTCTGTAGAAAACAAGTGGCCTGCAAATTTAGAAAATTCAACAGAATGGTTTTGTTAAACGAAGGCTTTGAACAAACTGAGTTACATTCTTCATGAATCACAAATCCTGTTTGCCTTCAGAAGCATATTGTCCCCAACCTTTTTCTTTTGTACTTAAAACCATCAAGTCCAGAATTTAATTTTCTTTTTTTTTTTCTCAGTGTTACTGTAGGAATGGGGCTTTAGCCAAAATGTTTAAGACACCAGCAATGGAACTTGAAGAAGTGGCATCCATGGGTATGATTTAATTGGTGGATTCACAAGACAGATTTCAGTCTTGTGTGGCAGTCCTGCATATATTTGACAGCGAAGACTTCCTCAAGTTACTTAGTCCTTACTTGCTTTTTGAATTTTAAGCAGAAAAACCAATGCACACATTATTTTTTAGAAAAACTGCAATTAAATTACTGCTTTGCAACATGCCTTTCTGTATTTCTAAGACCTGGTTCTGGTAGGCTGCTTGAAAAGAAAAAAAAAAGGAAAATTCCCAGGTCAACTTTAACAGTATTGTTTTGCAGAACTTTTGTAGCCTAGCTCAAATTAATTCAGCATTAATAAGCTTGGGATTTTAGTTTTTGCTCCATTTATATTGGTAGATTAACATGACATGTTTAGAATAAAATTACTTGTTTGCAAAATTACCTGTTCCTGCAGCCACCAGAGTGCTTGATGAAATTACTAAAATACCTTGCATTAAAAAACCCTTACTCTTAAATACTGGAGAAATGGTGAGAATTCCTTCTGAGATACAACCAGCAAAGAGAGCACTAATTCTGACAACTCCATGCATGGTTTTACACTTAAGTTTCTTAGTGTAGCTCACTCCCGGCTACACCAGAAGACCAAGCAAACTGTGTCTTGGTTTGGCTTTTTCTGTTGGTTTTTTTTTAAGAAAAAAAAGGAAAAAAGTTATCACTAAGTGATGCATTTTCTGAACAGGTTTGAGCTTTAGGTAACTGGGATACACTTTCTGAGAACAAAGGAGATGTTTAAAGTTAATACCATAAAGCCAGGGTTGACCCAACATACAATGTGGGCTCTTTTTCTGTATAACTGTACTGGATAAACATGACAAGTTAAGGACAAGTGTCTCATAAATCACTTCTCAATTATACACTTAACTACCAAAAAGTTGTGTCTACTATGACAGTTTCATCCTATTGTCTGTACAGCTCTGTCCTTGGATTAGGACAAGAAAACTTCTATAAAAGCAAAAAGGCCAGTGGTGTGATAAAAATAACAAGTTGTTTTCTTAATACAAAAAAATAAGTATTTGAAGGTGACAAAATGCTCTGACCCATCTACATTAATAGAGTAAGGAAGAGAGTCCTGCAAACTGAATAAACAAAGTGAGTTTTATAACTGTTTGGACCATTAAAAGAACAATGCTCCATTTAAAAAGGGTTACTTGCAACATTGTGACCTACATAAATAGATTAAAACGTGTAATCTGGAGAGTCTGTGCTTGCAAAAATTTTACCCTCTGTGAAAACCTGGAGAGAGGTGAGTTGTGGAGAGACTGTTAGGGAGGTAAATAGACCATTAGCCCTTCCTGTATGACAAATTAACTGGCAGCGAGATGTGGTATCACATTAGCAGAGATTTTTTTCTAAAAAAAAAAAATCACAAGAGTAGGAAAGGCTGTCACCAAAAAGAAAAAAAAAAAAAAAAAAGAGAAGAGTGTTCTGTACTTCCTGGCAGGAAGAGAACTTTTAAAAACAAGTCACTAATGGGCAAGGAAAAACGAGTTAGTAATACTGTACAGGAAGAAGTTAGAAAAGAAGTCAGAAGATTGAAAGTTTTGAAGGATATGCTGGCGAGCTTTTGTACCCAGATAACCCAAAAAAGAATCCTCATCCTCAGAAAATCAACCCAAGTGCCCTTCAGTAACCTACCCATCACGTGTTACAGGAATCAAAAGCAGCAGCTGCTGTGGCAACTCAGGTAAGATCTCTGATGAAGGATGGTGCCTGAATTGCTTACTGAGATTGACCAAATTGTCTCCTAAAGAGCATTAATATTTAATGGCAAATGCTGCAGAGGGGTTGTTCTGCTATGGTTTTACAGGACAATGTCAGCACCAACACGAGCTGAGACAGCAACTAAACAGCAAGCACTGATAAGCACAGACAAGACTCTGAAAAGCATCTGGGAGACACAGAACAGAGCCAGGGTGACTGAGAGATGAGGCACCAATTTAAGGAGCTTATTTCTCAGGGATTATAGATTGGGGGAAAACACAGGTGTGTTTTGAATGAAGCAGGAGCATAAGCAGCAGGATGTGTGGTTCCTCTTTGTTGAGAGAAAAGACCCATCATCCATTCAGTCAAGGACTATGGAAATTATGAGCAATATCATGTGCCAAAGTTGAACTTAACTAGAAGTAAAACCAAGAAGAAGAGTTTTGTCTTCACTCTTATCCATACATTTAAGTGGAAACACTGCAATTTTAACTTTTGTCTTGCATACTTTGTATCACAATGAATGTTCTTTTTGGCAGCTGGTTACAGCTTGGAGAAAAGATTCCAAGTTTCAGGCAGTACCACTATCTTCTAAGAATTCTAGAGAACATCTGCTCTTACTCATATAATAACCTAGAAGAAAGGGCACTGAACAGCAGACAAACTCTTCTTACAAGTTACTTAAGTAGAGGTATTGGGTAATTTTTGGCTCCTTTCTCCACATCAAAGAGTGTAATGGTTCACATTATAGCAGACAGATCTCTTTTCTGTGGCAGTAAAGAGACTTCCACATAGATAAAGCTGAAAAGAGAATATGCAATAGAAAAGAAACAGTTCTAGAACCTGGGCCCATGTGAAAGAATGAAAAAGTGCATTTTTGCTACCATCCCTTAAATAATTACATAACTGATTACAGATACCTGGTGATTTCAGGTGCACACAAAGTAATTCAGGAATGAAATGTACTTGAACAGAGATTTCTGAATAAAAATAGGAGCCACAACCCCACAGCTCGTTACCTGCCCGGCTGCTGAGGCTGAAGAACATCCAGCAGAAGCTGCTTCACCTCACTGGGGGACATCTGGTACAAGTCCTTGGCTGGCATATCCCCAGCACGGATTTTGAGTTCATACCGCATAGCATGGATAATCCATCTACGTAAGGGGAGGAATATATTTATTCATTAAATACAAAGTTTCCAAATAGGAAAAAATTAGTCTAATAAAACAGCTCATAAGAATTCCACACAATCCTGCTATTTGGCTGTCAGGACATGCATAAAATACCAGACAAATATTCTCCTACTTTTCCTGTTTGATTGGAACATGATAACAAGCTGAAAGGGATAATGCACAGATTTTAAGAAATGTGTTGTGAAGCGTGTTTTCCATAGAGAAAATTGATTAGACTACATTCCCTGTATCCCATGTTCATTAAGACAAACATTTACCTGCCTTTTGATGTTAAAATTCCTACTCAGAATTATGCTCTGACAATATATGCATTTTGCTGATGAGTTTTAAAAAGCCATAAAATTTACAGTATTTTAAATTTAAAAAGACTTCAGGGCTTATGTCTAGTTTTAGCCTTTGAAATTCCTTTTTGCAGTCTATCACACTTTCTTTTTCAAAAAAAATTTGATTCAATAAAAATATAGCAACAGTGAAGATTTTTAGCTTTAGGTATCAAAGAGGCAGAACTTGGCAAAGTGTTGAAGGAAAATGCCGAGTTTTATTGTGCACATTATGTAAAACCAGTGCTCCAGCCTCTGATGCAGTATCAAAGACGAAATAACGTACAGGTACACCTGAAGCCAGATAAGCACAGAGCTCAGCCTCTTACCCTTACACTGCTTCAGTTCAAGTAGGCATCACCAACAAAAGGAAACTTAACTAGTTTTCTTCAAATAGTCCATAACACCTGTCAAGGCTTCGTTACATCAGAGCCTGTCCGTGTTTATCTGAAAATGCAGTGTATTCTTAAGAGATTTAGGCAGTCATCTCTATAGCCACATTCTGTGGTCATTTAACTATTTAGCCAACAAGGTGCAGAATGTTTTTGCTTATGTAAGTCAAGTCATGTTCTTCTCTAAGGAATTCTTAGTAACTACACAGAATTTAGACATGCCTGGCCAGCTGATTCAGTGTTGCTGTACATTTGAGGTTTCCAGGACTGTACATTGGATGTCCAAGATACCAGGGAGTGTTAAGCAATATGGGCCCATCACATTATGCAGAACATACTACTTGCATTTATTTTACTGGGTGAAGAGAGTCCTTCTCTTGTTACTAAGATTAACAACACAACTGGCTCAGGAATTCTTTCCCCACTCATGACTCAAATGTGTCTGTGAGTTGCTTGCTGGTATTTTCTCTTTGCAGTGGCCTACAAGCCACACCAAAGTCAAGAGTGGACCTTCTGCTGAGCTCTTCACTGATAAGAGGTGAATTCAAGTCAGTTGGCTGGGAGCTTTTACAGTAATAGGGCTGTCAGAAACTTGATCTATTTCAACATGAAACCCTGAAAACAAATCAATAACAAGACACTAAATCAAATCATTATCAAACTGGAACGGCTTTTCTGTGAGAAGGTTAATTTTGCTCACTGGAGTGGGTGATAACACTGAAATAAAGGAAATTGAATCTCTAGCATTAACCTTGGGAGAAAGAAAAAAAATTGCAAAAAGGATTAGCTACAGAGAATAAGGAAGGGGAGGAAAGAGGAGTAACATGGATCTGTAGAGGGGACAGAAAAGCATTTAAGTGCAAAAGGATAGATGTACTTCCAGTTAAATGTAACACAGGCAATTTTTGGTTTTATGATGACTGGAATGTACTGCTAAAGAAGAAATATGAATCTTGGGTGCTAGAAAAAAGGCTGCTGGTATCTACCTCCAGTGCTGAAATGCTACATGTTTATGGAAAAAAATATGGAAGATGAAACACTGATTCTAAGTTCTGATTCTAAAGCATGCTCACTGATTCTGTAAATCTCAGTCAGTAGCACCTGGCCTCTTCAAAGAAGTGCTTATTCAAATGCATGTCTCTTCCTAAATGTGAAAAATTAATTAACTTCTGTGGGTAGCAGAGCAAATGCAGATACCGTGGAATGTGACAACACTCCAGCACAGCCTCATTGTAGGTCACCTTGTCAAAGAACTAAATAGAACAGGTGGGAGCTAAATGATGTTTTAACCTCGATTCAAGTTTGTGGTTCTCTGAAATCTGTACATTCCCCTGCAATACCAGCAGTAATAAAGAAGAGCAGATACTTTACTGACCCAATGCGTATCTTCAGCATCCCACTGAACAGTTCTGGGGAATTTGAGATGATCCAGCCAATATGGATGACAAGTTCCTGCTGCACCACGGCTTCTCTTTCATCTTGTAATTGGCATTTTTCATAGATGATGTTCTTAATCACTGCTGGTGATAAGGGGTTAGAAATAACTGCTTCCTCCTGGCCAAAAGCTCCCAGTGTCACCTGCGGTACAGTGAAAACAGTTCAGAAAATAGGGACAGGAACAAAAGCTCTGCAAAGCAATTCAGAAACTAAACTGCATCAACTCTGCCTTGCTTGTTAACAATTTCACAATACAAGGGTAATTTTATGTCAATGGCTGAAGCTTGTTAATACTGTTAATTGGATGCTATTGAAGTAATAAACTTCACTAACAACCACAGTGAATATGGAATATATTTTTCCAAATTAAAATGTACAAGACTACTGCTTTGGTTATAATCAGGACTGTACATTAGGTTTAGACAGTTATATAATTTCATACATTTCAGATGTGGAGGTCAATTAAAATTCAAAATTGAATTTATATTTTGTTTTCCTATTCCTACTAGCATGCTAAAAGTTACAGCCTCAATTTTAAGAAAATGTATTGCTGGTTCTGGATTGTTTAACCACAAAAAAAGGAACTTTGTTAAAATTCTGGTTTGTTTTTAATCTAGTGTCAGTAGGACAGCAACACTAGTTTTTCTGCTGTAATAAAGATCATTGTTATAAAATGATCAAGGAAGGGAAGTGAGGTTAAAAATGTGCAAATAGCCTCAAATTATGCTGCATGCAGGTGTAGTTCCTTCTACCACTGAGTAGTGCCAGAAGCACAAACCCAGACCTCAGTCTGGAGCAAGACAACAACATTGCACATGAGCAAGTATACACATATTTAATACAAAAATACAGAAATGTTCAATAAGTATTATTTGGAAGCAGCTATTCATGAACTTAATTAAAATTATTGTGCTTGAGAAGAAAAATAATGTCCTCCTTAGGAAAGGAAAAAACACTGATGATCAAACTTTCTTTCAGAAAACTCTGAAAGACCTTTTGCTCAGCTGTCACCCACAGGTTGTCTTATGCTCGATCATACAGAGAGTGGTTACATTTTCATTTAAGAAGTCTTTCAAAAGATGCCTTATTACTGCACTCCATCTACTTTTGTGAAATAAGAAGGCATATAGATAAAATCATAGAAAGGTTTGAGTGGGAAGGGACCTTAAAGGTCATCTCATTCCAACGTTCCTGCTCCAAACCCCGTTTAACCTGGCCTTGAACACTCCCAGGGATGGGGCAGCCACAGATTCTCTGGGAACCTGTGCCAGGCCCTCACCACCCTCACAGGGGAGAACTTCTTCCTAAGATCTAATCTAAACCTACCCTATCTCACTTTAAAGCAATTCCCCTTTGTCCTGTTTCTACGTGCCCTTGTCAAAAGTCCCTCTCCAGCTCTACTGGAGCCCCTTTAGGCATTGGAAGGGGTTCTGAGGTCTCACCAGAGACCTTAAACCCAAGGAGTTACATAAATCATGGCCTCTTCCCCTCTTCCCTAAAAGCTGAACTGTCTTTTCAGTCTTATCCTGTCATTAATTAAAATTATTATTCAATTCCAAATACAATTATTAAACATATCTCTATTTTCTCTGGATTTTTCTTCTTTGGTAAGGTTTTTTTTAAGCCATTGGGTACTTTGAAAAGAAGCATCAGAGGCCTTCAAAATGAACAAGCCATTTGTTTAGTTTCTGTTATCATTCCTTAATACATTTCTGAGGAGCAAAGACTTACCTGCTTGCCCTGAACTAAAACATTAGTAATAGATGGTGCAAGGCTGTCCACTAGTTTACCTAAAAGACTTGCTGCGAAGCGCACAACAGACCTGAGGGCAGAAAACAGAGCAATCCCACTACATATCACATGCTAGTTTAATGAATTCAGATATCAATTTGAAGTCTGCAACAGCAGAGATCTCAAAACTAACTCAGTGAATACATACATTATTTAAAAGTGGAATATGGATCAGATTTTATGCAATCTTCTGTAGATTTTCATTTTTTAGTTTAGATACAGGATAATGGATCAAAAATATATTTAGTTAGAACTCATTAAACTACCAGTTCCATTAAAAGCTTCTTGTTCTCTTCTTGACATCATCTTGAACAAAGACAGGTAAGAAATGCCAGCTCCTCTTTTACGACATTTTCATCATTTTGCAAGATAACTTTGGTAATTTTTAAATCTATTTAAGGAAGAGTCAGGAAGATTTTGCAAGAGAAAGTACAACACATAACACCAAGGCTTTGCTGTGTGTTCCATTCTGAGGTAATATTTTGCATGTGTGGCATGAAAAGAAGAGATCTGTGTCACCTGCTAGGTTAAAAACAAGCTGTAACTTCTAAGAACCACATTTTTCCATATATGCAGTTGATGGTTAAAGATATGAATACATTTAATAACAATTTCTTGACAAAATACAAACCTAACAGACCTGTAATTAAACTTTTCTAGCATGGATTTTGAGGCTACTAAAAACCATTTATCCACAGAGATGAGGAACAAGCTGCGGTATTGTACAGTGTTAGTAAAAAACTCAAACACTTGATGTTGATTCCTGTGAAAACTGCTACACACTTCTTAAGATCAAGAGCAAAGCATTTCAGAAATGCATTAGCTGATACTATCAAAATGCAAATAAGCAAAAAAAAATAATCTCACAGAGCTGCACTTCAGCTTTCTGGGCACTTTACCTGTTTCCCATGTACCAGTAAAGTAGTAATATGTGGGGTTATAGAAGAAGAAAATTTCTGTGCAAATGCAGCACTGTAGCGCAACACCAACCTATATGTGTGTCACATGGCAATCATGGAAGAGAAATGAAAAATAGTTTACATATTTTGTTTCTAAAAATACTTCTGATTTTTATTATTTACAAAAAATACCACCAAGGTATTTTGGTTCTGCCTCATTATTGGCAAGGGCCCATTTAACTGTACGAAGAGACAAAAATGAAAAACAGCTTTTATATTTACTGACCTGTTACAAATAGTTACAGGGTGAGAGAACAGATTTCAGGACAGGCTTGACTTTGATAAAAAGAAATTAAACTTCTACTGAGCTTCAGGGCAAAAAAAATTAATAAATAACATGTAAATATCAACCTACTTGCTGAAACCTTTTAAAGTTATTGTGTCAAAGTCAGGCTCAAAGCGAATTACTTCAGGGCAATACGTCTGAGTTTGTGCATCAGCTTAAATGATTTACAGCTGATCACCAGCCATCCTACATAAAGCTATTGACAATATTTTATCATGCCCTGTAAGAAATAAGAATATTAACATTCTACTCACATTATTTCAATTTAATGAGGCCTGTGTATTGGCAATAGCACTCAAAACCAGCCTATTGCTTTCGTATTTTAAAAGATAACAGTAAGAAACTGCTTCTTAATTTTTTAAAGCCTGTCAAACTAGACCTTCAGCTGCCATGCACCAATACAATTGTCAGGAAAGCTGTCATTTTCCCTCCTTTAAGTGTGTGAGAATTCAGCCTTACTTTCTATAAACACATTAGGAAAACAAAATTGGTGTAAGCCAGAAGGAAAACGATGTTTGTATACAAACCAGAGCTTTCTGCTGCCAGCTCGTCTGTAGATTCTTTCTATGTGCTCAGCAACAGTACCTAAAGGCATTTAAGAGAAAAAAGAAAAACAAAACACAAGCAAAAAAAGATGCACAGTTTTCATTTAACAGTAATAAGGCAAGTTTGATGAGACCAGTTAATTCTGAATCTGCTTTAGTAAAGCACTTATCTATTATGCTCAACATCTAAAATTCAGATGCAATCAAGTCCCCTGTCTCCCAGTATATGTTGTTATTCAAAAAAGCCAAACCAGATTTCAGCTGAATTTGCTACTCATGCTATAGGGACACCTATAGTATCACCTATTCTTGCAATATATTGGGGAAAATTAATCCACATACAGATGTGGCCTATAAAGGTACACCCCATCATAAGGTACGTCCTCAAACTGCAGAACCCAGGGTTCTGCAGCTTCTGTTTTAGATGTATGTTTTATTGATTGTGTGATTATTTAATGTCAGTCTCAGTAGTCTCCATGGAGGGAATGCAGGGAACTCTTAGTCTTAATGACTCAGACCATTTAATACAGGGTGCATGTTAAAAAGGTTATCATCACCCACTGTTTCACATGGGATGGCACCAAAAGGTCTGTACAAGTTAGCTCTGAACACTCAGAGGCACAACACTTTTGTTGGATCTAATTGGTTTCAACAATTTTTAAGTTCATCATCATGATCCAATGGTTGTAGGTGGTAATGCTGCTTGCTTACAGAGGTTAGGCAATCTGCTTTGAGGTGTTTCTAGAAGGAGGAACACAACATACAAAGGACTAAAGAAAGCTCCTGAGGCTCCCAAAGCCTCGCAACACTCCAGGTGTTGGTGGAAAAGGCCACTTCAGAGGCTACATGGGCCTAACGTGCAGATTCCAACCGTGACTTGCACCAATGCACTGGGTTATCAGCCTGTGTATTTTATTCCACTTGATGTGGCTTTCCAGTCCTGTGTGCAGTTTTGGGCACCACAATAGAAGGAAAATAAAAGGACATTAGAAAGTATCCAAAGGAGACACAGGAAGATGGTGAAGGATCTAGCAGAGAAGCCATGTGAGGTTGGGGTGTCCTGTGAAGGACCAGGAGCTGACTTTGATGATCCTTGTGGGTCCCTTCCAACTCAGGATAGCCTACACATTCTATGACACTTTTAACATAGCAATACAGATATAATGTATGTTTATGTCAAAATGACAGCTCTTCTCCACATGAACCAGCCATCTCACACGAAAATTAAGAAGCAGGGCTCTGTAACAGGAGGTGGTAACTCCCACTGCTTGATTAATAAGCCCTCTTTTTCTGAGGAGCATTCATATATACAAAGGCAGCTAAAAAGCAGTCTTTGGAAAAAAAGATAAACCACCAAACTTTGCAGCACAAAATCCCAAAGCCTCAGTAGCCTTTTCAGAATTATATTACAGGAATTTAGACCCTGTGCTCTAAAACAAAACCATAATACAAAACCAGAGTTTCACAGATACATTGAATTGAAGTCAGATTACATCAAAGCAGAATAAAAATTCAGTAAAAAGCCTCATATAGTACAGACTGTTACAGACATATAGACTTGTCTTATGTTTTGGTTTTCTTTGTAAGGTCAAATCCTCTATTTTTTTTCTAATCTGTGCATTCAAAATTACAACCAGATACAGCACTGGCCTACAAACAATCTAAAAGAGTTCTTATATCCAGCAGCTCATTCCCCACCACGCCATCAATTTGCATGTCCTATTTAATGCAGAAATTGCTTTAAATGGCACAGAAAACAGCTACACAACTGCACAGCTATTATTCATGTTCATTGCAAGTCAACATACAGCTGCTTCCTCAATGCTCAGAACAGTCAAATGGAAGAAGCTCTTACCTTCCTTGGTGATAAAATTCGGCCCTTCCCTTTTAAGCAATATACTCGAGAGTAACGCTTGACTTGCCAGGCAATTGCAGTCCTTAAATAAAAAACAGCAACAACAGAACCACAAATAGCCTTCAGATTTTCACTGAAGCAAAACCAGAACAGCTATTAAAAATTTCAGGTGAAACCAAAGGGCTTTTTTTCTTTTCAGTTTAAGGAAAAGTCTACACATTTTATTTTCAAGGGGATTTTACAACTCTTCCATACCCTATGTATGTTGTATCCTTGTCACTGCTGCTTGCAGAGGCTTCTCTGTGGATCATAATAAGTTGTAATAATTTGACCTTGGAAAGGTTCCCTGGTTTTTCATTCTCAGGTCCTTTCATTTGCAGCAGAAATGCTTGTAATGAAATAGGGAACCAAGCAGCATACTTTGTGTATCAAACACTAGATCCAGAACAGTAACTGGTAGTTTTCCTCTAGACGCAGGAAAAATGCCACATAGCAACTATCGCTTGATGCCATTAAGAAGTTCCCAGTCCATCCAAGTGAATGCCCACTGCTCAAGTCTTTCGAACTGCAGTTTGTCAATAAAATATCTGTTCTTAAGACATATGACAAATGGATGCCCTCCTAGATGGTCATTAGCACCAAGGATGATTGGGACAGCTGGGAGAATTGAGAGCCAACAGTTACACATGAAGGGCCAGGAAGTTCTGCGATAAGATAAAGGGGAAGATTCCCTGAATATGAAGAGGAACTTCAGACATTTTATGTTATTAGCTGTGCCACAACACTGATTACGCTGACCTAAGTAGGCTGCTGGTAAAAAGAGTATCAGCACAGAATTTCTTATTTCATGAGACTGAAGTTACACTGTACTTTTATCAAGTTTTCTTACATTTAGTTTCTGCAGGATCTCATACGTTGACTTGTTTTTCCAGTCATTAATATTTACATCTGGTTGCTGCTCAAGTTCAGAAGCATTGGGAGTACTAGGCTGTCTCCTGACTTTTGAATGTTTTGGAAGATCCAGCTCCTCCAAATTCTTAAATACAGGAGCCCTGAAAAATAAGTATTTCATTTCTTCATAGTTCAGAAAATATTTTAATTATCAAATAAGTCATCACTACTGTTTACACATAGCCTTACTCTTCTGTTTCAGTGATTCTTAGGAAGTCAAGCTGTTCAACAACTGCTCCAGATATTAATGTCTGAAATGAAAAATTGAAAACAAATTTTAAAATATGTAGATAACTATATAGCTTTCTTTTCATCTCAGTATGTTGCTGGTGGTTTCCATTGAGAAAGTAGATTGTTTATCTACAGTTCTAAATATTTTTACACTTTCAAGTATCTTCCCTCTTTCATGAGGAAAAAGACAACTTAAGACAGCAGAAGTCTCTTGGGGCTGCTGTCTCCTTTTTGGTCATGTTCTGTTGTTCTTTTGCCCTGTCCAGCTCCATCAAGCAATGCCCACCCCGCAAAAGCCACGTCTGATGAAAACCCTTGGGATGGAGGATGTGCATTCCTCAGAGTCCTGCACAGTCCCCATGTTCGGGATCCCAATGCTCATTATTCCAGGGATGGCTGAAGGCCAGGCAGCTTTCCTGTCATTTTCACTGATGTTTCAGGCAAACACTACAAAGAGCATTCCCACACTGTATTCATTCCTAATCCAAGCAGGCCTGGCCTAAGTGTGCACATCAAATGCAGCTTACAAATACTTCCATCTCAAAAGATTACACACCTGAAACTCAGTGTTGCATTTATCTGATGTAGTCATTACAATTCACTCACTCTGCATTTATACGAATGCCCTATTTTTCTACTGCCAGAGGAAATGTATTGTACTACAGCATTTTTAAGACTGCTTTTGATGGTTCTCATTAGCTAAATACAACTGAGTGTGTTTTGTGAACTTTTATATTCCATTTTCATTGTACATGTTGCAGTAAAACATTGATCTGTTACGCTCTGAGATGACAGAATATAAAAACCCTGCTTTGCTTTTATTACTGGTGCCGTTCATTCTTTGCCTTGCACATCTGCTTGAACACATGATGACAATGAAGGTAAAAATCAGAAAAGAGCTACAAATCTTCTGAGCATAAAAAATTTTAAATTAAATCAGATTTGGTATATTTTACAGGAAAAAAAGAGCATTCATCCAATTAGAGACACAGATTCTCTCTAGGCATGTTTAACGTGCACCTAAAGGAAGGAGCTGAATACAACTGACAAAGATCAATATATATTTTGTTGGAATAAATGAATTATTCAAGAAAATGCCATGAATTAGACTTGTCCCTTGTTCTTTTCCCCAAATCCTCCCCTATAATGAAACAAGACTGTTAATAAAATGTGACAACTGTGCAGTAAGACAGAGATTCCAGTTCAGCTGCTGGAGCAAGCACGCAGTATCCCAGCAGGAAAGGCACCCACCACCATCTCCACTGGCCTTCAAGCCAAACAAACATTTGTTTGTAGTTTTCCCATGTGCTCTTTTTAATGGCTAACAAATAAAGCAAAGACCAGTGGCTGTTAACACCTTAAATCCTTTAAAACTTCTCCTTAATTATTGTATTAGAAAAAGGATCTTTCCAGAAGGTCAGTGAGTATGGAAGGGAAAGTTTATTCCCTGATGGCTGTCCAGTGTAGTGCTTAAAATAATGACACAGGCAGATGGAGAAATGTCTGATAAATTTTTCTTGCAAGGCAAGAAAGTCATTGCAGTTAAATTAAAAAAAAACAAAAACAACAAACAAACAGAACCACAACAACAACCCTGCAGCCAAATGAAAGGTTTTCCACGGGCAGTAATGGCATTTGCCATAGGAAGAGTTAGTGGTACCAGGAGAGACTACACGACCTATGTGTGATCAGGAGAAATACATAAATACTTAAAGATTCCGAGGGTATCTTAAACCACCATAGCTAGGAGCATTTCCTTTACAAATGACCCAGCTCTTCTACAAATTTATGATTTTCTAGGGAACAAGAAGTCATTACTCTGTCTTTAGTCTTCTCTCTTAAAAAAAACGATAGTTCAATAGGTGTAAACTAAGATTAACTAGCAGATAGGACTATGTAAAATCAGCACCTGTCTTGGTAATTTTCACATTTTAATGAAGGAATGTTCCTGCTTTGAGATTCATTCAAACAGCGAAGATGTTAAAACTAGATCTTAGTTCTTGTAAGAATTTTAATATATGTGAAGCACCTTTTTTTCCCCTCCGTGATTACCTAATCAAAAGAAATCCCTCAGTGCTTGACACTGTGGCTTTATCCTTTGGTAGTAATTTCACAAGATTGCCTAACAAAAAACACCCTTTTCCCTTCTGAAAATCCTCTGTGAAGATTATGACTTTCAAAAGACTCATCAAAAGGAATTAAAATAAACCCATGTTTCTGCTGAGACAAAACAAATAGTACCAAACGTCCTGAGTCTTGACTCCTTACTTTTATGAAACTAAATAAAATCCTTGGAAGTCACATAAACCCCAAAAGTAGCAAGAATACATGTACCAGTACCAGGAGGTAAGAACACAACAGTCAGGAGAAACATCTTACCTGTACTCTGTCAACGTGAACCTTCACTCCTCCAACAATTCCCTTTCTAAAGGCTGCCAGCATATCTAATATGGGACTGAACCTGCTCCCTCTGAAATTTGAAACAGAATTCCATTAATCTTGCAGTTAGGTAAATCCCACATGGCAAATCCTGCTTCTCTCTCCCCTACCTTATATTGTCTTCCCGGATCAGTACCACGAACAGGGGCCGGCCGTGCATTTTCCAGTACTGCTTAATGAACTGCAGGGCGTTCTGGGCAGGAAAGAACATCAGTCACAAAAAATCCCAAACAACACAACAAGCACAACCTACCAGAACACACAGTACAAGACAGTAGAAGACCTATAGCCCTGAAAACCCCAACAGGTTAAAAACACCTTAGCTACTAAAGCACCAACAGATTTCTGCAACAGGCACAAGCTGCTGTCAAGCCCTGCTATTTCCTAAGTGTTCTGAAAATACTCCTAAGCAAATGTATGGATCAGGGAGCAAACCATGAGACAGTGCAGTGCTCTGAACTACAGGCAATGACCTAGAAAGGGTGTGAGGGGATCCAGGGCTTAAAATCCCAGGGCATGGAATCACCAGGGCCACCGTCCGTGCGCTGATGTCACTGCTCCAGCCCAGGGCACGCGGCAGGTGAGCTCTGCACTGCTGCCAACCGTACAGGGAAGGGGGGCAGGTTTTAATAGTTGTGCAAAATCAAGTAGTGTTTCCTCCAGGTAAGGCTTTCATATTTCCTGTAAACACTTGTCTTGTTCCTTTTTTCAGCCAAGAACATTTGTTCTCCCAAAGAAACAAATGATAATTTGCTTGCTGCCCTGAAGCACTCCCAGTCACTTTGGGGGCAGGTTTTTTGTCACACAGAGATACTCACTAGAACTCACACTGGGCTGACAGGATATTTGTCTCAATACACACTTTCTAGCTGCAAGTTTTTGTATTACAATAATACACACTGTACTGTGTTCCCCCTTCAGTCTTCTGTTTTATCAGACTGCACAGTTTATTCTTCTGCAGACTATTTTTGTCAGTTACTCAGATGAGAAGCTACAAATACCTTAATGTCATCAATCAACATCATAACATCCTGAGACATGTAGAAATCACTGAGATCAAAAATGATCGAGTAGCAAACTACAGTCTTCCCTAGTATTCGATAAATCTGTTGAGAGAGAAAACTTCCATTAATCTTTTCTTGAAAACATTCATAAGGGCCAAATACAAGGACTTGAAAGTCAGATATATGCATAAAGTAACACTCCATTTCAATTCTAGATAAAATCATACAGAGACTAAATGTTTATCTAAATATATATCAATAACAATAATATAAACTTCTCTTGTAACGACCTTTGATGTCCCAAGGCATCCTATGGGTCTGTCCGGTCTTCCAGATAATTCCAGTTTCTCATTGACTCCCAAATGGAAGTAAGCCTGTGAGAAAGAATCATGAAAACTGATAAAAACCTAGATACCAGCCTTTCTCATGCTCCTGCCACGTCTCACAAAGAAGGCTGTGTGCAGTCTGCTTTGATTAGAAAATGATTCAGAAAATGTGGCTGTTACTTCTATTCAGGGTTGGTTTTTTAAAAAACACTTGTTGTTTCCTATATTAGGTCTTCTTTTTAATTTCTTGCTCCTATTACTTTTCTATTCTATGTAAGTAAAATATTTATTGATTTTTCAAATTGCTTATTGAAATAATTTTTTAAAGGATCATTTGCATTTATTGGCTAGCCAAATTTGCCTTCTATAATGCTTTTCCAGTGTGGATACATAAGTAAAAGAGTAATATAAGAGCCCTTTAAAGATCTTTATTCTAATTTTAGTACAAATCTGGAAAATTAATGCATCAGCAACACAAGCAAGAGGGAATTGTTTCATTATTCATAGCTTGATTCTTATTAGAGTTATGTATGCCTAGCATTACTTCAACTGATACAATTTTGCAAAAATAGTCTTCATTTATTACAGTGTATGAGAATAAAACCGTAAGAAAACAACTCATCTGTGAGCAATAGAGTACAAATGTATCAGTTAAACCTGACTGAAAGATGTAATTTTTCCTTATTTGGCCTGTTTTAGGTAAGGAACCCATCATTACTGCAGAGTATTCCGAATTCTGAACGTTTTCTGAAGTTCAATCTTTCTTTATGTTATAGGAAGATAATTCAGAAGCAAACAAAAGCAAACACTTGAACAAACATTACACTCAATAGCTTTCTATTGCTGTCAGCTTGGGGCCTTCCTGATCCTGCCCATGTTTCTGCCTTAATACCAAGAACTATTTAAAAAAGAAAATAAACAAAATTACCCACATGACCTGTTCATCCAGAGTAAGGAACTGTGTTCAAGTGGGAAAGGATGGAGACATCAGAACACTGATAGCTTTCAATAATCCATGTGCACATAGCAAAGCCAAACAATGCTGAACCTCTTTTTGTGGTAAATAAGGGAGATTGGAAGAATGGCAGTAGACAGGGCAATTTAAAAGGACCTGCATTTTGCTGGAATGCAGAACATAAAATGCTTTCTTAACAAAAGCAGAACTGCATTAGCATTGTAACATTGTCTCTCTCCTTGAAGACTCTTTAGCTTGAGGCCTCATGTTGACACACAGGCTACTAAAGCAGTTTCCTCTTCTAGTGATCGTTCTCGATCCTGATCTGTTACAATCAAAGCTCAGATTCAGCACCAGGCACTGAATAATGCACAGTTTCATCCAAGTCCAGCTGCTTCGAGCACCTTTGGTTTTTCATTAAAAAGCACTCAATTCTGGATTACTAAAGCTGCTAATAGCAAGAAATGGCTGTGAAAGCAGACTGGGCTGTTGGGTTGATTTATGAGCAGGAACCAAACTGCAGTGGTCTTGCACACCATCTGTTTCTGTGCTCCCTTTCCTCCTCTCAGCTCATGCCAGGGTATTCTGCTCCTCTCCTGTGCTGTACTTCCACTCCAGGTGTACATTTTCCTATGTATTATGTGTGTCTTGTCGCATTTTATTGTTTAGCTCTTCTTTCTCTCCCCACTGTGGATATGTTTACTTGACTTCAAGTTCTACTTTCAATCCCCATCCATTTGTTTTACAGCACTTTTTTGGACACATGCCTGTTAATAAGTCCAGAGATTTAAACTGTTATCATGTGCTACTGGAGCAGCTCAAAGGTTTCTGATTAAATGAAATACTGCATAGAACTGACAGCATCAAGAGTAGGAAATACTGAGATCCATATTTACCATGGATCAACATTCTGTTCCCCAAAATACAATAACTTCTCCATCATTGGCTTCCTCTCCCCCACAAAGGATGACAAATACTACCAGGAGTTTTTGTTTGTTTGCTTTTCAGTTCATATTGGTTATTGGCATAAGCCCAGAGATCAAACCCAGTTCTCATAACACCCCAAACACTCTCTCTACTTCACAGCTCTGGCAGAGCCTTTATTAGAAGCCCATTAGGAAGAGGTGCTGTATCAGATGAATTAATATTTTTATGGCATTCTTTGAAAAGTAAATTTTGATGAGGCAGATGTACCTACCCATCATGAGGATAAGGGAAGTGTCAGAATTGCCAGATGTCTCAACAGCTTTAGAAAAATAAATCCTAACACAGACATTTTCATAGATAGGAATTTAATTGATAATAAAACTTAATGAAGGCCTCATCTTTTTGTCAGGGAAACCAAAGAAGTGATGGATGACAGAGACAATATATACTTCTATGGTAAAGTTATGGAGTAGCCATTTGTTAAACCAAAGTTTCAGGTACAGAATTTCAGGACAGATACAGACAAAGAGAACATATTTTGGAATATATTATCATGAAAGCTAGTGAGTAAAAATGGGTTCAGAAATCAACAAGGATGAATGGAAACACAAATATTTCTCTTCTCTCTGTTTCAGTACTTCTCAAGTGTTAGTGGCAGCCGTTATTTAGGGTAAGCATTTTTCTGAATAAGCCACAGCCAGGTTTATTACATCCATTATCCTTGCAAACTTAAGAAACCTGAAATATGATGCTATATTCTCTATTTTTGGGTTTACTTTTTTCCTGTGTCCTACAGACTCCTGATACAGATCATGGCATTGGCCACGTGACCTGATTTCTGAGGAGAGCCCCGCACGGTGAATGGTCTGTCCTGCAACTGGGACCTCGGGGCTGACAGACAGAGTCCGTCACTGCACTGCCCCCAGACATTCATCGCTCTTGTGTGACACCATTTGCACAACACAAGGTTAGACAGGAGCTTTGTGGACCTGATCTACAAACAGGACTAGAAGGGCCAGCCTAGGACTGTAAGGATGTGCTGGTCCCTCAGGAGACTTCTTGCCCCTATAGAAAACAGAGCCCTCAGGGAGGATGAAGGGGATCCTGAAGACGATCCTTCATCCCAGTAATTTCTGACTGTGGGATTTTAAATGTGCTCAGCTAAAGAGTTAAACCAAAAAGGATTTCAAAACCAAAACTTCCTGGATATAGTCAATCCAAGGGAAAACACTGACAGAGATGTGGATAATGCCTGTTACAGGGGCTGCACTATGAAATCCTGTGATGGTTTGTGCCTACTGCCTTAACCCATTTCTCTGACTATTGCTCATTTGCTTGTTTCTCCATCAAGATTCATTTAGTTTACCAAGCTACTAATATTATTAAAATTTTATTATTGATTCATTATACTTTGAAAGTGGCTGAGGCAATAAGCCTAATCAGATAATATAGAACACATGGGCTCCCACGTTTCCCTGAAAGCTCCAGGCATCCGTAACTTCAGTGCCAGCACACCTTGCAATTGCATTAGGAGAACAGAAAAATGAAGGTAACAGCTTAGGGAGATACAAGGGTAATAGATTGATATAAATCCTTATTTTTACAAAAGAAATATACAGATGGATTAGTCATTTTAAATGCAGAATTCCTTACTTTGACAAGTTCTTTCTGAGCCCATATCTGAATTGGTTCCACCTGCTGGGGGGTCTGAGTTTGGATTCCATATGTGTTCAGAAAAACTTGGAGGCTACAAATGAAATATGGATAAATTTAATGACAAATCACAGAATAGTTTTAACAATTCTCTTGGCAGCAGATATATACAAGTAGCAGTATTTTATTCTACATCATTTCAGATGTATTGTTCAACCCTTCCTTAATATATAGGTACTTAACAAAAGTAAATACATACCGCTGGCTTTCTGCTATCAGGGCCACATGTACCACCAAATCATTTTCTAAAGGACCCTAGAAAATAATGACAAAATCATAACTAGCATTGCTAACTAAAGATTTTATTCAATATAGCATGACCAGGGACAATGGCTATTTAAACAATTCCCAACTATGACAGACACCACTGTCTGCATTGCTTTCTCTTACGGTGTGAGCAAACTGAAAGATTTGTAAACCTCAAGACAACAGGAAGCCTGTCCTACCAATACTCTGCAAGACACAATGTGGGGAATTAGTAATAAATAGACTTCTGGTAATCATTACACTGTTCTGATCAGTTTGGGGGTTTCTTTAAGTAAGAAGAACTACATGGGGAAAACATTTTATTTCATACAAAAATTTAGAATTTATCCAATCAATGTATCTCCTCTATGCCTAATATGACCTAACGTTTTGATACATATTTTTGTAATGAGTGAAATTATTCAGCTTTTTGGGTAAATAATAAAATTCACTTAGAAATAATGACCTGATGATTTCAACCCTTTACTCTGAAAAATTGTCATCAGACAGCTGCTCTTTAGTGACATGAAAGACATACTACATTTTACAGGAGACAACTGCATTTCCTTGCATTGTTTATGACACAGACACTTCATGTTTGAAATAAATACTAGTATTTTACATCAGGAAGCCATGCAAATAGGAGTGAATTCACCGTGCTGGGTGACATCATTGACTTGACTCCCTGGGTCTCGAACTGGCAATGCACCTTTCCTGTCACTGGCAGAATGAGCTGCGAACAACCTCCCTGGTCCTTGTTCACTCCTCTGGCATTTCACTGGCTGTAAAATGACAGAACTAAAGAGCAGCTCACATTTTCATTGCTAAAATGCTTTTTGCCTGCTTTTGTCTACAAACTACCAGAGCATGAATGACAGAAATTAAACACATCTTCTATCGATTGCATAAAAGGACAGCATTTTTTGTGATGATAGAGGGGCAGACATTGATTTAGAACAAGAAGTTCAGAGGGAACACTTGCTTGCTCAGGCATCTGTGAGCCTTGATATCAATAAAGATCTCAGGGATTTGCAGAAGAAATTCTTGGTAACATTTTCCCAGAAGTCTCTCAGCACTATATTTGCACTAAAAATTTTGGACTTTTTGCCACATGAAGTAAGTTTCTGATGAAAGTATATGCACAAAGACACCAGATGAAGAAGTCAGAAGTTAAGTGACATTAAAAGATTTTCCTGCTCAGAATAAGATCGTTGTGCTATCACTTGCATTTATATGAACAGTAGGAAAACTCAACCCAAAACTCTGACATAATCATTGTGTATAAAACAAAAAGCAAAAGCCCCTCCACCCAAAAATGAGAGAGCCCCTTTCAGGACTATTGATTTGTAGACAGCCTGTCATCTAACCAGGCAGTGGTCTTCGAATTCAGAAGACTCAATTATTACCCTCTAAATAAAGAACTTAGCAGGACTGTGTAACCATAGCCTGTAAAATGTACATAACCCATGAGTTCTGCCTCTCACACACAGCCAAGGACAGGATTCATTTACAGCAATAAATGGTGGTTCTAACACAGGCCAGGACTACACAAATGCATCTACAGCACAACTGGCACAACACAAAATCTGTGTGAAAAACTACTAGATCTTTCAAAGTATTGTGGAAAAAATGTAACTATCATTGCAGTGCAACTAAAGGATTGCTGCAACACTAAACAGTTACTTTCACTGTCATTTGACATGTCACAGCCTGGAGGATCACAAGTAGGGGCCTAGAGAAACACAGATCAAAATAACAGATAAAACACTCAAAAAAAGTAAGTCACCCTTTCCAACAATGATTGAGCTATATAGCATTTGCTGTATATTTTTAAAAAAAGAGAGATGGAAAAGCATTAAATTGCTAAATATTCCACGACATAAATCTGGTTGTTGTTAAAAGTTCCATTTCAATGTCTTGGCTTTCTCATTTGTCTAATAAGGCCAGCTCAGGTATTGTTCCCATAACACCAATCACTGTCTCCCTGAGACACCGCAACAGCCCCCGTGCCCAGGCTCCCCCTCCTGTCTTGTGTTTCCACCTTGGGTCCTCGGCAGAAGGGTCGGTTTTGGCTGCATTCTGCACGCTGTGCAGATGATAAATATACCTCAGAAGAACAAGATAAAAGACCGATTAGTTGTTCTTCCTCTCCAAAAAGGAGAATTAAAAAAAAAAAAAAAAACCTCACAGTTTTTAACAAGGTTATAAACTGTTGGAGGTAGGATAAAGGGAAAAACCCCTGACTCCGTTCCTGGCACAAGCAGAGAAAGCAGCTCGGTATCAGCCTTTTGCTGCACTCTCTCTGCACAGATGTTATCACTGTGCCTTTCTGCTTACACTGCCAGGAAACCTCAGAACTCTGAAAAAACCCCATTCATTGTGAGCAATGTGAGAGAGGGGGCAGAGCACTGAAGAGCCCCGATGGAAATGGTACCCACCGGGCTTTCCAAGCACACGGAGCGAGGAGAGGCAAACGGAAATAGCTCACACCAGGAGAGACTGCACTGCACCCCCATGACCCACCTGGCTGCTCCTGACCCACAACCCAATGGCCACAGAGCTGCTCTGGCAGCACTGACCACTGCTGACCACCCTGTGCCCACTGGCACTGACACACCGGACCCCTGACATCAAACACAGCACACCTATGTGCCTCAAATTCCAAAAGAGTGTTTGGCAGGTTTAGAATTGTTTTAACTGTGGTAGACAATTGTATTAACAGCAATGAAAGCAAGAACATGTTTATAATTAACATGACAAAACAAATCATCCAATATGGTTCCATCCAAATTAGACATGCTCTAATCCTAAACATAAAAATCTTAAAATATCTCAGTCTAACTACAACTAATAATTTTAGTTCCTTCTTTACATGTTATCTATTTCCCTGAAAATAAAAAAAACCAGTCTATTATTTTGAATATTCTCTTCCCAATTCTCTTCATCAATAGGCATTAATCTTAATTCCCAGTAACTGAAATGAAAGCCTTACAAATGATTGCTAACTCCACACAGCAAAACATTAAAAGAATACACTCATTACATGCAGAGAATTCAGTTAATTAATTCTAACCCTAAACACATATTTCAAGTTAACTCAGAAGATAGAACAGTCCTACTCTGGCAATTTAGTCAGATTATGATTTTTTGTTAAAGATGAAATTAAACATAAGACAGCAATAAATCAGCTGTCACATGCACCAGTAAAATACAAAACAATTCCAAAAAAACCCCACCCTATCTCATTTCTCAAAGGTTATTGTTACCATCCAGGCCCTCCTCTACACTACATCCTCCCAAAACACAATGCAACAACCCAGACTGAGTTATAATCTCTCCTGAATCTGGAGACAGTAAAGAGGAGTAACAAATTAAGCTCTTCTAAGGAATCCAATTCTACAGAGTCACCCTGAATCAGAATTCCCTGCATTATCTCCTTTCAAAGTAAACAGAGTATGGATGATTTCATTTTTTTTTTGAACTCCTGAACGGGCTCTAACCTGACCATCAGGACTGCAAAGCAGAGGGGAAAGAACCTCTCTGGCTGCTGTTAGACCTCATTGTGCTTCGGGACACAGACTAAACCTAGCAAAGGCAGCCCTGCTCCAGCACCACACTGGCACTGCCCCAAGAAAGGACATATGGACACAGCCACCTGAAAGTGGAAAATAACAGGTTTTGGCATTGAATTAGGAGAAAAAACATTTCCTTCAAACTATAAACAGACAAAATTAGTATTAGTGGCCATTAGGTTTTTACTGTACTGCTCAATTGATGCCTCAGTTTTCCACAAGCAATGAGACTGTCCTCTGATCTGATTTTCTGATGCACTCACAGCTGTAATTATACACAGTTATATATTCAGTTTTCACAGCACTTTTGCCTTTGGAGGTCTGTATTACCTTACTTTCCTTTACCTAATTCTTCATTGATGCTTCCAAGCTATAAAAGTAAGGTTGGAATATTTTAAATACTTTCCACTGCTTCCTTAAATCTACACTATTATGTGGGTAACAGACATATTTTTATAGTGGCACCAAAGCCAAATATATTAAATTAATCACATTTTTCAGTGGCAAGTGTTTAAAGTTTATAGTCAATGCAACCACAATATGAAAATATGCCTACATGGAAAACACATTTCTTGAAGAAATATTTACTCAGCACAGAGCTTCAAATAAAAATTTTTAAAGCCGCCTTTTTGGTACATCTCCTTCCAAAACACTGCGTCACAACAAAATTTATATACACAGGCATCTGAAATTTTTGCATATCCTTGTTTATTGCTTACAGGAATAACATTTAATACAAGTGGAAATACTTTTCTGTTCAATTTAATTGATAATTCTTTAGCTGTATGGAAAAGAGAAGACATCACTAAAGAGAAGAAACTGCTTTTGATTTCTAAAGACATCATTAAGATGTGCTGTGTTCTCATTTTGTACGGTATTTTTAGTCATTTTCCCTGCACTTTAAGGCAAATTCTAGATACTGATTTTGCACAAATTAGCTCAATTAGATAAAATGGCATAATCAAATATTCAGACAAACTGTTTAAACAAATCTAAAATGTGGATTTAAAAAAGCCAAACTCAAGACTCTTGGCTGGAACCTGAAGACCTTTGCTGATACAGCTCAGCTGAGGACATCTTTGCATCTTTAACCTTCTCTTAATGATGACCCATTTGACATCTGCATGAAGGAACAGTTTGCCCTGATACTGCTGTAGCAGTAAAACCACCCAAAATACTGCAGCAGCTGTTTCAGTACAAACAATCCCAAAGAAATTCCACAACCACCTGGCCGGCCTTACCGGGACATGAACCCCTCTGGTCACCATTTCCACACTGCTGCTCAGAGCCTGCAATGCCAAAGGCCTGACACCAGAGTCTCCATTTCTCACTAACTCAGAAGGGCATCCCTTCCTTCTAAGCCACACTGGGAACCACATCTTGGATGGTTTTGCCACTTCCATATCGAAGAAACACATGCACAGTCATCTATGGCAAAGGAGTATCACCACTGGGAAGAACAGAGCTATAAGCAGACCTAGGCACGGCCAGAATTTCCTTCCTCCTTCATGCACTGTCTGCAGATGAAGTAAAATATCAAAATGCAGCTGTTTATTTTCAATGCATTCAACACTGTTGACTTTTAAAGTCCCTACTACATTGCTGAATTTTACTGGGTAGCTGCATTTTACTGAGTTCTGTAGTGACTCAGTAAGTGGCCCTCAATGAGTAAGTTAAGAGAAAATAAATTATCATTGTATTATTTATTATCACCTCTGGGAAGCTCTCAGGGCAGAGGCTATTTCTCTCTGGAGATGTGGAAATTGCCTATCACATACTGGGTACCCCAAATAGCAGTAAAAATACTTTTCTACTAAGACATTTCCTGATGAGTCATAGAGAGCCTTTAGAACAAAGCCTCATCTTCATCCAAGTGCTCAGCTGTGACATATTAAAAGTGACTGGTTTGAAGAATCAAAGAAAGAGGAACTGGATGGGCTGCAGCAACCCTGACTCAGTACAGGCTCCTCCTGAGGGCACCCCTAAAAGGGCCAGCAGCTCCCAGGTTCTGTCACATTCATAATCCCATGATGTAAGAACAAAGAAAGAAACCAGGAACAAATGACATCACTGAGCTTTCATTATCTCACAGGAACATGGCAGAAGTGCTGCACTGTGAACAATGAAAGTCTCATTATGAATGAACCAACAGCCAGGCACATGGATTACCCTGGTAACAGGAAATAGTAGCAAACTGAGGGGATAAGCAGCATTTGGATAGAAAAAGAAAAACATTCTTCAGTTCTGAACTTGGAGAGAATCTTAAGAGAAATACTTCATCTTTTATGCTTCAATAACAAATTCACCATGCTGAACAAGGAACTCCTTAAATATACATTCCTCATACCAAGAAATAAAAAGGCTGAAACACATCTTTTAGTACACATTTCCATACATACAGTTCTTACCTCTTTAATAATAGAAGTCCCCTACATACAGACATGTTCATATCTTGCTAGCCCATCCACTACAGATTTGAATTACTGTGTTTCAAGAAGTCCCCATCCCTGGTCACTCATTCCTGCCGTGCATTTAATCCAAATACAGGAGCACATGGAATCACAGAATCATTCAGGTTGGAAAGGACCTTCACAATCATCCAGTCCAACCACTGACCCAGCACTCCCAAACCCACCACTGAACCCTGTCCCTAAATGCCACATCTGCACAAAGAACCTCATCCTTGTAGCTCTTAGGAGCTCTAAATACAACAAATATTAATATGTTGCAGTTGAAATTACTTTGAAGGAGTAAGAAAAGCAGGGACATTCTTGCCTTCCTGACATAACTCAAAGACACATACCTATTTATTAGCAGCTATTTAAACTTACATTTTATCTGTCATTTTGACTGCATCACTTAATTTGAAGGCAAATGTGCATCACTTCCCCAAAACTGCAGCTGTTATAATCTTCCTTTTAAAAGCACTCTTCCAGCAATTCAGAAAATGTACACACATTGAATACTTTCCTTGAACTTTAACTGCAATATTAGAGGACCATATATAGCACTTAGCTGACAATTTTCCTGTAAAAATATTGTAACTCTAAGCTAATGCTTACCTGATTTGAAAACCTCATGCTGATGTTCCGCTGGTCCTGGGGGGGCACGTACCGGCCAATGGGGTCGAGATCTTTAGGACTCACTAATTTATCAGCTGAAAGCAAATGAGAATAAAAATACAGAATGACTTGAGTACTTTCTGCAGCTTTTGTGAAAAAGTCACATCAACTTGTGTGTTGTAGTTGGTTCTGCTTTGTTTTAGATCAATGACTTATAAAAGCACATTCTGAAAAATTCAGAAAATTTAAAAAATTAATTTTAAAATGAGTGTCTCAAGCATTGTTCTTGCTACAGCTAATTACAATACTGTAGTACATAAAACCAAGCCTCTATTTGCTCACAAAGGTATGTTAATAGATTAGATGCAGACAACAGACTCCACAACACAAATCACATAAAAAGCCCTTAATCCACACCCATGGAATTATTCTAGAGCTTTAACTATAAACTCAATGACCATCAAAAATTGCTTAGCTTTGAAAAAAAGCAGACAGCCCCTATCTCAAGGTAATCACATTACCTGAATCCTGGAAAGGACAAGAGATAAAGGTACCTCTCAGTATGTTATCTCATGAAGAAATTGTGAAAAAAGCCTAATTAAAAGTATTTGAAAACTAGCAATGTCTATGTGGTGTTTTTTACGTGGAGGGTGGAGAAACCCCACCAAACCTAAAATCCCAGTATTTTAACCTTCTCCTTAAAAAAAAAAAATTAAGCCCTCCAATAAAAATATACTATTAAAAAGTTTCAATAAATTCCTTGAACACAGGTTCATAATCTAGTATGAGCTATTATACCCTTAAAATAAGCATTCCCGTGCCAAAATTGTATTTTGACAGGAAACTGTCCAAACTTCATCTAATTTCTGCTACAGAGGAAGTCAAAACACATTTTCATTTCTTCTGTCTCATATTCAACAATTTTGTACCTATTCTTAAAAGCCCCAACACAAGGGAGTAAGGTATTAATCTAAACCAGGAGTGACTCACAGCTCCACTCAGCTACACAAGAAAACCAGCTCTGCCTCGATCAGAATGTTTCTGAACACTACACCACAGAGTAAATGAAGGCAGCAGCTTAAAGCTCAAAATGTGCCCTGCCTGAAGCTTGCCAGGGCTAGGGCAGCACAGAGTAATGGGGCAGTGGGGAGCAAACCCACGGGCAGCAGGGAGGGGCCCTGGCTGGGCAGCGCGGGGGAAGCCCTGCCAGAGCTTCTGCTGCCAGAAGCTCTGCCCTCCCTGGATGCTGTCCTGTCCTCAGCCTCCTGCTGGGACCATGCAGCTGGACTGCAGCCAGGAAAGGACCCTGTTCCTGGCTCTGCACTGCTCCTGCAGGGCCATGATCCACGAACACAAACCCAAGCAAAGCTAGATGATAAAAGATCGCTATGGACTATAGATTAATATACTGACACATGAGTTACCAAACCACATCTGAGCAAACCACTCAGCTGAGCCCTAGTCCACACAGAATCTTATGCTAGCTAAAGGAATGGAAGCTACTTGAATCATGTGAAGTACTGCTGATGCAATAAAATAAATTAACCAAATGATTTCAAGATCAATGCGTTCTGCCTCACAGTTCTTAAAAACAAGAGAGGTTTCCAGGATATGTGTTCTATTCCCACTGGTTTTAACACTGATTTACATTGCTCAGTAATTAAAATATATGGTCAGAATAATTTCATATTTAAAAGAACTGTATCAATAGACTAATATAAAACTTAAGCTAACTCCTAGTGAATATTCATCACTATTATCACAAATACAAGTGTATTGGACTGCAAATTCAGATTCCTTTGTTAGCTCCCTATCTGCATCAGCAGATGCTGACAACATTTAATCCATTTGGTCTATAAAAATATTACTAAAACTCTTAGTTCCAGGCAGCACTGAATCCACAGAACAAGATACAAAAATTCTAAGGAAAAACAAAGGAAAGAGAGCTACTAAACAAAAGACTGAGTGAATTTTCAGTTCAGCTGAATACCTGAGATTCCTTTCCCTTGCTCCAAAATGGGGACCTTAACATAAAGGTTTTACAAACCTCCTCATCCAAAGCAAGAAGGAAATTCCGTGAAAAACAGCATCACCATCTGCAAAACATGCTTTTTTCCTTCAAAAACAAGTTTTTCAGTTGCATAAACATGTGGTGCCCTCCAACAGTGACACACAGGCACTTTCACTGCCTCTGCTACTCAGAGCATGTGTAAGAAGGATCAAAATTTTGACTTCCCTATTTCTGTTTGCCCCTCTTTGGGAGGGTAAGAATTGACTCAGGTTCATGTTGCTGTATTTAGAAATATTTGGACCTCAAGAGGCAGAGCCCAGGCCCAGAGACAGCAGCAGGAGCTACAAAGGTGATACCATGTGCTGCCTACACAGCAGGAGTGAGGAGGCTGAACAAACACAAATTAATTGATACCCTGGAGGCAACACAATGATTTCTGAATGGATAATGAAATGGGAAACCAATACCTTCCCTGCTATCTAAGTATTTGGAGCCAGGCTTCTACTTAATTAGCAACCACCAATAAGCGAAGTAACACACACAAACACTTTCATCAAGGACAAGATTGTTATTCAGGTAGGTTTTCACCAGTAAGGAGCAAAATTGAATGCACCAATTCTAAATTACTATGAGTAAATGGAGTTCCTGATATAACCAGTGGTGAACACATTGCTGTAAGATCTCCAAACCTTGTTTGCAAGGATTACGAGAGAAGCGGGAAAAATTACTTTGAAATTTTGAATATTTGGGGGAAAAAAAAGAGAGGGCGAATGAAAAGCAGTAAATATAGAGGAAAAAAAGCTTTGAAACAATAAAGGAAACAGTTACTAAAGACAACATTTCAAAAAAAGATTTAGCACAACTATTTAAAAAAAGCAGCATGTAAGAATGTTCAGCAAAGAGCTGAAACACAAGAATGTTATGTTACACAAATAACAGTTAGCAAACTATAAACAGAATTTATTTATCCAGCATTCTGCAGGTACAGAAATACACAAATATTCATAAGATCAACACTAGCAGAACTACTACAGTATACCTACACACACACACAGGAGGATTACTTGGCTAACGCTCTTAGAAGATAAATTAGTTTTTTTAATTAACAGTGAGATTGAAGCATTGGCTAAAAGAGGAATTTTGCAAGGAATTTTGCAATTTTTGCAAGCAAAACCAAGCAGGTGGAGCACCAGACAGACCCTGTCCCTCCATACCTAAAGATACATCCGCTGTTCTTGCCAACTGCTGAATTTTTAAACTCCCCTTCAATTTTTCTCATTTTTATTACCAACAGCCTGTTTCCCTTCTGTGTTAACAGAAAAATAGTTTCCAGAACTCCATCTACTGATTACCTGCTGATCATGTTAAAATAAAGTAATACATCTTTCTCCTAAAAGAAATCCTAAAGAAAAAACCCAACTGTGAAGATTTTTCTGGATTAACCACTCTTTATGCATTAGCCTATAATAAAATCATTTCAAGTGAGACTGAGAGTTTGTTTGTGACTGAAATGCAGCATAACAACCTTCAATGGTCAGACTTTGATACACACTTTCAATTGCTCATACAGTTTCTTCTTTTTAAAAGGGTAAAAATAACACAGATGAATAAATCCTTAACTTTCTCTGAGACTGCAACTATTCAAAGTTTTGACTTGTCTTGCTTAAAGCAGTCAATAATTTTAATTCAATGCTATAAATCACTTACAAACATCACTGTACAGGTGCAGCTGATACAGTTAACCCAGAAAGCACCACATTAATATATTCTGTCATGATGAAAAAGAAATAAGAGGGAAAGCCAGGAAAAAAAAAATAAATCTATCATCTCATTTACATTTTCAGTACTCTATGAAATATTCCACTAAGCTTTATAGTAGGCAGCATAAAAAAAAAAAGACTGCAAAGCAATTTTTGTCTGTCACAGAGGTACCAGAGCAGAGGACACATGAGCCACTCAAGGTCCATTCGAAACTCAAGCCAGAATGTTGTTCAGATTCAAGAGGAACACGGTGGGACAGAGTGCACAGCTGCTGCAGGTGCCCAGCTCTCACCCAGCAGCTTGGCAATGATGTACACGGCCTGGCCCCACAGGAACAGCTTCCCGTCGCGCCCGTTGTTACTGGGGAACCGCCTCTGGCTGCCGGGGCTCCTCTTCTCCAGCTCCACAAAGTCAGCGGGCACGTAGTAATACTTGGGGACAACAGGGCACCCTGGGGAGTTGGACAGCAAGCACAGCCAGTAAGTAAATATCACTTCCCTCATTATTTGATTGGCATCCCCTAATAAAGCTGAAGTGGATCCAAACCAGGAAAAATTGCACCCCAGTAACAGTTTGATTGAACAGAGATTGTCATTCATTGTTATCTCTGCAGTGAGGAATCCCAGGGCACTACTAAACTACTTTGTATTTCACCAGACATTTCCTCAGAATTTCTCCCCAGAACAGGTATGTTATCTGTGCAGCACCTTCTGTGCAAACTAAAACTAAAAAAAGTCACCTGAAGGAAAATGCAGTTCAGTTAAGAAGGCTTAACTAAAAGCAATGAAAGCTGGGTCCCAGTGAAACACTCGGGGTGTTGTGCCCCCCAGTTAACACAGGCTCAATATCAGACAACTCTTTCCAACTAAAACTCTTGCTCAAAAAAAGTCAACTTGGTTTTGCACATTTTTATTCATTAAATGTTTAAAACCAGCACTTGAATTTTGAAACACCATGAAACAAAATGGCATAACTTCTTACTAGAAGATACATATCTTGTATCTAGAATTATGCCACAGGTACTGCTGATCATTGGAGATCAATAAACGTTATTTCAAAACTTTTTACATGGACAGGCATCAGAAATTTAGAGATATGATTACAAATGATTAACCTAATTATATGAAATCGAAAAGCAAATTAATATGCTTCCTGTGTAATTAAATTCCACCTTAATATTGCTCTACTCTTGAATTAATTTGGATAAAGAACAGGTGATAAACAGAATAAAGTTGTAGTGTTTTACTCTTTGCTTAGAAAAAAAAAATACTGGGAAGAAGCAGAGAATAAATGGAAAAGCGAGAGTTATTAGAGATACAATGTTCAAATGAGTGAGGCACCAAAACACACCCAGAAATTTTAAGATGTGGCATTTGTGATGACATTCAACAAAAGGAACCACAAGATTAATTTAGTGTCCACAGAACTTCACATACTCATTAATAATCAGAAAAAAGCAACAACCAGCAAGAAAAATTTGCTACATAATGCAAATTGGGTAAGGGAATGTTTGATTGTCTTACAGAAATTAACTTCAAAAAGTTTAACGAACAAGTCATATTCTGCATGTACTTGTGTAACTGTACCACAGATGTAAGAACAGGTGACTAAAACGCTGAGTTTTAAAATTGGATTGTTCTGTTCTCGGGCCATTTCTTTTCCTCCCACTCAAACTTATGGTCTTTTTCTTTTTTTTAATCTGAATTTTGGATGGATGTGCCTGACAAGGCCACCACTCGCCTTATCTGCAGTGCCACAAAAATTCTGAAGTGCACAATTTAAATAAGAGAACACTTATATTTAAATGATTATATTGCTACTTTCCCAGCTCTAAGCTACAAGCAATTTCATATGCATATACCAAATTATTTTTAAAGCCTTCAAAATCAAGTGACAATGAATGGTGAGAGTAATTCTCAACTGTGTCCAAGTGGGACAGTGAAACACTGTGACTGCTGGCAGTTAATATTTGCCTGAAAAGTCGAAGTGAACTTTGTAAACAATGAAGCAGAGGTGAAGGAGGGGAGGAATGAGTGGGCACAGTATAAATCTTACATTAGTATCAGCAGCATTTTTCCAGATAATGTTATTTTTATTATCACACTTTATGATGCCATGTATTTACATAAAAAAGGTTATTTTAGAATTAGTATTTTGCCATTGGGAAACATGTTGATATTCTTACTTCTCCTTTGCTCTGACCACAATATACATTAATAGAAGGTCAGTATTTTTATAACTTCAGATCAATAAAAAGCTACAAGTGTTTCAGAAGAACAATTTCCAGATAATACCTTCAAGTGTATGCTGAAGCAAAGGGTCCAGCAGATCCTGATATTCCTTTACTTGTGCAGGATTTCCTCTAAAAACGCCTAAAAATAACCAAACAATAATTGATTTAATGGAAGAAATAATTTTTCCATGACCTCAAAGTTCATAAAAGAAGAAAAAAAAAATTCCAGTGTTTACTTTTCCAAACTAAATATTTAGTGCCTACACACTAAATAGCTCATGAAAAGTAAAAGACTGATCTGTAGGTCCCAACAGTCAACTCCCTGATGCTGCTTTTGGGGAGACACTGGTATGCTTGGGACTACCAGTCCCTTAAAAGTTGTTTTAGCAGAACTTCCCAAGATGAATCTGCTGAATACCAGCATGATCAATGTTCAGTTTATTGAAAGTTCTTAAATGAAACTATATATTAACAATACAAAACCCATTTCTGTTCAAAGAAAACACATCTATTTGACAAGCAAGGCGATGGTTTAAAGTAGAATATTTTTGAACATTTAAAGGGGAACGAGCTAGATGAAAACTTTACATTATAAATCTTATACTAATAATCCCTTTTTCAACCACCAAAATTTTTTTTCCTTCTATGGCTCTTCAATGCTCCATCAAACCCAAAGCTTGACAAGTATTGTTCACTACATTTTCAAATATTCCTGAGTATATACAGGAATATATATAGTTGCCAAGAGACACAAATGCAATCAAAGTCTGCACACGAAAAAGGGTCTGTTCTAAGTGACACACTGGACTATTTCAAAACACTGGAGGGTAGTCATGAGATAAGAGCAGTATCTTCTCCTCCCATGTCACTGCCTTTTTGCCATTGCTGTGTATACACTTCAAATTTTGCATTAAGGAAGCCTGTGGATTTGGAGACATTTGCACAAAATCTACTAACAGAATTGTTCTACTTCCTAAAAGCGTGGTCCAAGCAAAAAGGACAAGGACAGTATGTGCAAAGTATGTATTTTTTAGGGGTTTTTGTATGCAAGAAGAGTAAAATGCTTTTTTTATTCTTTTGCTAACTTCAGTTGAAGATGACTGTATTTTTGTTCTCAAAACTGCAAGTGGGCAGCATTAAATGTCAGTGCCTTTCTCCTCAGTTTTGGGCCTCACTGTTTGAAAAATGTCAAACATTTCTTTAGAAATATCAATTGTGAGATCTTATTATATCTTCAAACACAATATTTTAATCTGTGGGTGGCCGCAGAGGAGTCGAGGCTGATGGCAGATTTCTGTGCCCCTCGCTGTCTTTATCTGAAAACTATTCAACATGCTACAGGAGAAAGAAAAGTTCGACAGATTTTACTCCATTTAAAAATCTTTTTGACTGTTGTAACCCTACTCATTTTCTTATTCAGACTTCTGTTCTATGCAAGTTTTCTATCCTGAAATCATCCCTTGAACTTCTTTGGTGTGTCTCCTGTCCTCAAGTCAAGGGCTAGGTAATGTTGTTTTTGTTGCTCTTGTTTTGATTTTTTTATTATTCAATCAGACTGACTACATGAAAAATCGTGGCCAGGAGGAAACTAGACCTGTCCTGGGTCCCTTTCTTCTCTTCTGAATTCTGATTCAATTGCCACACAATGCTGAACCTGAAGAGCCCTGGTGCACACTGAGTGCGTCAGTGTGTTCTCGCCCTGTTCTCTCCCGTGCTGCTGTGAAGTTCTGATACATCTGAAAGTTTTTAGGCTTAAAAGGCAATGCAGGACAATGCCACAGATTGAAGCTTTTAACAAACCCTTATTGAGTTACATTCTAAAAACGGTTCACATTAGAAATGCTGAAATACAGGGATGCTTGGGGGTTTTTAACCCAGGAGGCAGAACTCTCAATGAGATTTTTAGTGTCACTGCATTATGGTTTATTTTGGCAGGACAGGAAAAGAATTTTGTATCTTTCCTCTAAAAGCTCATCTCTCTAATGCCTTTAAGAAACAGGAATGTAAAGCTATACTTACCATCAATTATCATAAAAATAAAAAACAGAGGGAATTCACACTCAATGCCATCAAAAAGCTGCAAAGAAGGAAAATTCATCAGACGTCATCATTTTCATTTAAGGACATGTATCTGAATAATCCTGTTGAATAATCTCTAAGCAACGAAAGACAAACATGAATGCAAAAATATTTTAGTACATTTAGGTTATCGCTTCTTAATTCTATGGGCACTTTAACTGTGCCTTTACATCTGCTGTGGCTCACTCTCAAGCAGAATATTTAAATAATCTACTTTTTATTTTTCACAGAGAAACTATGGGGGGAAAAAATAAATTTTCATTTAGATAACCTTAACTGATAAATACTGTGATCAAAAGCAAAGTTTTCCACACACTCAGACTGTAGTCAGCTGTGAAATTAAATGAAATGATAAATAATTTCCTTATTTGTTATGTGAAATCAACTGTACTCTAAATGTAAATGAAAGCATATTCATTACAAAACAAACCAATGCCTCACTTGCTGACTTAGCAATCTCTGAAAACTGCATAAGCAAATTACAGAAGGCATCTCCTTGCCCTGAAGCCTTCAGGAATCCCTGTGCAATCCTGATTCCAGGACCTGGAGGGGAGTCAGGTACATGGGGCAGGAATTTTACCTTAATTTCTGCTGGTTTATAATAACGCCGCGTTCTGTCCTCCAGGGCTGTTCTGTACCCATCTCTCAGAAATCTTTTAAACCCGTATTTTCCTTTCAACTTCCTAATAATTTTATCTAGTGTTTGACCAAACAGAACCTCATCATCCAAAGCAAATGCAGGATAACTAAGACAGGGCAGAAGAGCTGCATCAGTATTCTGTAGGAGAGGGAGAAATAGGACATTACAAATTTAATTAGATCCCTGACAATTATTTGGTGCACAAAGACTGTTTAACTCACTAAGTGAAATATACATTTGGAACATTTTCTTATCGAAATCATAGCGCTAATATAGGGAAATAGTGTGCAAAATAAGACTTCTTAGCAAGTATCAGGATAAACGACAAACCAAATGGGCAGATACACAATTTAGAAGCTATCTCAATTTGACTCAGAATGTCACCTGTTTCACAGCTGATAATGTGCAGGCATAATTGAAAACATTCTAAAACTTTGTGTTTGGGGATTTTTATTTGTTTCTTTGCTTTTTAAATATATTCTCCAGATTATTCCTGGAGGAAACACAAACATTTGGGTATCATATGCTCAAAAAGGAGCACAAATATTTTATGGAGGTGCAATGCTGAGAAGTACCTATGATTAAATCATGATTTCTGAACAGCTTTTTCAGAAATATTCTTAGGGTACTGGAACAAACAAGCCTATCTGATTTACAATTTAGAAGAAAAGGGAATCATTAAAAAAAAAATCTGAGCAACCTTCTCAGGAACCATATGGATCTATTAGGAATTAAAAACACAAGAAAAATTACTAACTAGTGCATCACCTCTACAGGTAAGCTTCCAGAAACACACAAGAAAGTATTCTTTTCTGCTGATATAGTCAAGATATTCAACTGTTTAAAATAGCTGGTTTTGCCAATATGACTGACATGAACCCATAAAAGGAAGAAAAGGACACAAAGATTTCTATGGGACAAGTAAGTTATAAAATCAGCTTCTGTTCGAATATTTCAAGTCGCCAGCAAATAACAAACAGAAAAAGTTCTAAAAGACCATTTGACTATTAAAAAGTAGCTGACGGTGCCTTTTATTTTAATTATCCAGCATTACAACTCTGCTATAACTCTTCTACACAATAAGTAAACTATTAATGTTTAAGATTAATGGCCTGTTTCATGAACAAAACTGCTATTATATTCCAGAATGAATAAAAAAGCAGAACTCTATTATCACTCATTTTAAATTACTGATTCGCTAACACCAAATTTACCTTTGATGCTAGTACTGAAATAGATGTTTTTTTAACTAATCTATACTTATGTCACTTAGATTCACTCACTGAGGAAATACATTTGTAACGGTAGCTTATAACAAAAAGAAATCGTTCATATTCAGCAATTTATGATAAGCCAATCTTTAAGGCTTGTTTCCTAGACAAAAGAAAGAATTAAAGCTAAAACAAAGGGTTTCAAAAGTGCAGACACAGTGTATAGTGGAAACTAGGCCAAAAGAAAAACAAATCACCAAGGCTGCAAATCTCACTTAAGTTATTTCAAATGTTATTTTTAAATTGTTTAGAAAGCTACCAAGAGGTTACCATTTTAATGTAAGTATTAAAAAAATAAAGAACGCCATTTTGATTCCTCTTCAGAAAAACAACTACATCACAGTGACACTTAAGAAGCAAAGATTTACCACCTTTCCAGCAAATTTCACCTTTATCAAGCAGATCAGAAGGTCCATCACACGACTAAGAATTCATAACCATTTGTTTTCTCCACACTCTGTTGAGGTGAATTTCTATTAATGACTTACATGAGACCTTGACTCCCGAGGCAGCAATGAGCAGAGGGTCTGTCTGTTCCGGTTATGGGCATCAAAATCCACAAATATAACAGACCAAGAGCAGCCCTGTGAACACAACACTGCATTTGTTTAAGGGAGAGGGAAGAGGGCTGGTGCATCCTGCTGAAACTCACTGGTTCTGTGTTTAATTTGTGGTGTCATGGCTTGGTAGCTGAAAATTTTAATCAGAAAACATAGCACAACATCAAGTTGAAAATATTTTGATTTTCAAATATACTGAAGTATAGCCAAAATTAGATGGTTTTATCACTGATTAGTAATTATATGATTCATTCAAGCTATTAACTCTTCCATTAATTCTTGAAGAATGAGGCCTGTATTAAGGACAAACAAAAAAAAAAGTGGTTGTTCTTCCCTGTGAATGCAGAAAATGTTCTAAACAGTGATGCTGAATATTTCATTACAAGTCAGTTAGAAAACAAACAATTGGATATTTAGCACAGGTACTGCTTTGGAAAAGGACTTTCATAGCAAATAAAAATGTTCTGCTTTTCAGTTATTTTAAGGTCTGCATTATCAACATTTTGCTTCTTAGCAAAATCTACTTCCTAATAAAATCAGTAATTCTACACTATATTTCTCTGTCAACTTCTTGATGCTTCCTGAAACACTCAATTCCCCTGGCTGAGATAGAGTTTAAACAGAACCAACAGCATTTAGAAGTATTACCAGTAGGCAACTTCTTGCAAACTCAGGTTTGTTAATGAACAGGTATCTTCATATATGTTGCAACTGATAATGAATCTCAGGATCGCTTCCCCACTGGAAGACACATTCAATGTGAATTCATTCCACTAAGGTCATAAATACCAGAAATTTTCAGAAATCCACCAAATTTCTCCTAAACAGCAGTCAGGTTTTTTTTTGGTATACTACTTTCCTAGGAAGACTGTTCCAGAGCCCACCATTCTATTTATTAAAAACTTAAATTTCCAGTGAAGTTTCTACATAAATACCTCACCACACTTCTTTGTGTGCCAGTACTACCATCCACTGAGACACCTTTCCAAAGGGTTTTATTCTTACTTAACTCTTTAACTAAGCACTCTAATTATACACATATAAAAATACTCAGCTTTTGCTTTACTAAGGTAAGCAAAACATTTTGTCCACTGTCCTCATGGAAAATAATCTGTTTTCTCAATCATTCTAGCAAGATACACACTGAATAGTGCTGCAATATGAATGTACACAAATAATCACATTGGCTTTGATGATTTGTTAACTTTCTTCTTAATCCAGATTCTGATTATTCACAAACCTCTAAACCCATCTACAAACTCTGAACACAACCTGCCTACACACACAGTTCCAAAATCTGTGCTGCAGGGAAGGAGTCTCTGGGGATTCAGGAGCAGGCTCATTTGCATTTTGTAAACCCACAAGCACCTTGTTTGACAAATGAACTATTTTTCACTCCTCTAAAGACTGTAAACTTCTGGAGTAAGAACACCTTACAGAGACTTGATCTATGAAAAAAAGGATTTGGATTGTTTTTGCCCAAACCAATAGAGGACACGCAGCTCATACACAAACGACTGGTGCCACTCTGCCCAGGTCAGCCTTTAACGTGTTCCTCCTGCCATAAGCAGTGGGCCCCCAGCAGTGATTTATGTGGGTTGCACCTGTGCAGCTGCAGCTGCAAACAATTCTCTTGAGGGGCTCAATGGGATTTCTCAAAGCTACTGGAACGCAGCTGGAGCTAAGCACAAAGGCAAACTCTGCACAGGGTGAAGGTCAAAATGGGTTCTGTTAATGCCAGCTACAGATCTCAGAAACAAACTCTCAAAGCACTTAAACTGGTCTTGCTTCAGCAATTTATTCATCCATTTCAGAATTCAGCCAAGAATAATTTGGAAACCCAGCAGCCACATTTACTTGAAACTGTTGGGAAGGTAAAGATTGTAGATAAATGTCATTTCTGAAATAATAACAACGCATGTATAGTGTCTGATCATCACTGAAGATCCTTACTAGCTCCTAGTTCTTAAGACTTGACATCAGCTTTTAGAATGTAGGGCATCGCTCTTCCATGTGTGCATTTTCTAAACCATTAATTTGGAAGAGTATTCTTTTATTTTAGCTACAGACTACTGTAGGTATAGCACCAAAAAGAAAGATGCACATAGAAGGGGAATACAAAGCAGACAGAAAAGTCTCAGAAAAGGTTTGCTTTCCTAATTGATCCAAGCCATATGAAAGGATGAGAAAAGACTTTATGGCTGTGCAACACACTGAAATAAAAAACAGGTTAAAAAGTGGGATTACATAAAAGCAGCTTGTTTAAAGCCTTGATCAAAAGCCACGTGAAGGAAGCAGACAAAAGGAAGGTAATGCTTGAAGGTGGAGATATACTCTAGTAACAGCAACAGATACAGTTCTGAAGGAAAAAAAACATTTTGGCAACAAAATTCTTTTTCAGACTAAGCTGCAACTGCTTTAAAATTTTTTTAAGGAAAAATCCCAAGTAATTCTTCATAGTAAGGGCACTAATGATTTTATCAGATAAATTCTGTACCTGAAACAGCAGCAATCAGTTTGCAAACTAACTTCCTTTAAAGCTGGAATCTAACAAATGTGCTAGATACTTCTGAATATCCTCTGATCCACCCTGTAAATCATTATTGCTAACAAAAAAGGAGGGAAAACAAACACTTTTATTACCTGATTTCCAAAGAGATTGAAACCGTTAATTGCTTCTAAAGCTGCTTTTGCCAGCCCCACGGAGCTGAGGAGAAAACAAAACAAAAACCCAGAGATATCACAATTCAAGCCCAGGCGAAAACTTCACATATTTGACAGCTTTCAGTGCCATGTTCTTTTCTTGATTTAAATTTTTTGCTTAACCTTAATGTTAATAAAATGATGATGCAGCAGATTTGGGGTTGTTTTGGTGGTAGGTTGTTTTTTCTTTTTTCTGAAATACTACTCAGCATTTTTATTTGCCTTCAAATGTCAGAGACCATCTGGAAAAAGCACTTCTGTTCTCACCTTGCTATCAGACATCTGGCATTATGTATTTCAAGGTCTTGCTAATAGCGTACAGACAGAGGATTTACTTCAGCACAATTTTTCAAAGCAGCTCTCCAGCATTAAACTTTAAAAGACTGATTTCTAGCTTTCAATATAATAAAAGAACTCATCAGTCTGGATTCATAACAGAAGGATTTTCCGATGTCAACCATATAGTGACACATCTTTTATTTCAGCCCATCACAAAGAAAACAGATTTTCTATCCACAAGACTTCAAGTTAGCAATCACACTTAAAGCCATTTTGGACTAAAATCACTAATAACTATATAATTTAAAAATCAAATTCTATATTAAAATTATTTATTAACTATTATGTAAATTCTACAGTACAAAGAAAAACACATTTTAACAGTCTTTTCATTAAAAAAGTGTAGTTTTCCATTTTCCTTGAGTACTTTAAAAAAAGTGAAGAAGCATTCTTCTCCTTTCAGTTTCACTCCTTTCTTTTTCTCAGTTTTAAAGAATATATAATTACAGATAGGCCAATTTCACTTATGTCCATTCAACTCCAGTAAGGAACTAAAGCATTAACGTACACATAAAACACTACATTTTTTGCATGTTGATTCCAAAATTGCAGACATTACAGTCACAGGGCATCTAAAAGTAAAATGTTACATGAGCTATTTCCTGAAAGTCCCAGAGTGTAGCAGTGCCAGGTTTCTGACAGTTCTATCGAATGCAAACACGCCAGGTAGGGAAAGGCCTTTGCTCTGCTCACTCTGGTTACACACAAGTGTAGGACCTGGAATTACTCCAGAGGCCCAGCTAATTAAACAAAAACCTCTTACATTCTCTTAGGCAGTCAGGTAAAACAGATTCAGAGCATCCAGTGAAACAAAGCTTAGTTTATTTTGTTTATAAAAGTAATTAATGAAACACTGAGTTATAGTAAATACTCAGATAATAAGCACTAACAAGTCCCAGCGTCTACGTAAGAGGAGTCGTGACTGTATTGACAAAGCCATTCAGCGCCCCCCCCCCCCAAAAAAAAATTTACAAGAATCAAATTGGCAGAAATCTGCAAACAGACTGTGCTTCAATCTTTATTTTTCTATACTCCATGCAGCACTCTGGGATGGAAGCAAACATTTTACCTTACTGTAAATAAACTGATTTTTACTATCTATTAATGCAAAAGATGAAATTTCAAATGATTACTAACTAATCCATATTTTAAATATGGGGTCTAATTATGATTACACAGAAAATATTGAAAATAATGAAAAAAATCAGTGCAGTTACAGAATTTGGTTTTTTTAAATCTTACCTTACCTGTGTTGGTTCTAATATTAGAAATACTTTAGACTGATTTCACACTTTATCATTTATAAACCTCCATGTTCCTTTCTGAAACACTGCCAGAAATAGTACTCCTGGGTTTCAGTTCTAATTGGTGCAACCAGAGAAAGCTGACCAGCTTAGCCACAGCCTGCTCTGAGCAGCTGCCTCACTTCGGTGTCTTCTGATGCTGAAAGCTTTTAGAGCCGGAGAATGAGATGAAGAAATAAACTGAACTCTGAAGTGCTGTGAATGTAATTATTTTTCTGGCTTTGTTTCAAATACCAAAAAACAATGTAATTGTTCTAAAAAACTGCTCTATTCTAATTATCACCTAGTAATTAATCAAACAAATTGGCATGATGACTCAGAACAGAACTTTTTGGAGGAATTATTATCAAACTGCATATACAGAAGATGAAAATCAGAGAAATCCTGCACACTGGAGGCTGCATCACATGTTAAAATCTCATATTCCCCTTTCAAGTAACAGTCCTAATATCAACATTACATATTTTCAGAATGAGAAAAAAGTTACTGTTAAAAGGTAGAGAAGTAATAAATGTTCAACTGGTATTCACATAACATAAAACTACTCAATCTGTCTACAAAATACGATGATACTGCTTGAGGGAAATTCAAGGCAAATATGTATTGCTTCCTTGAAATCATCTCTACTTTGCAGACTCAGTCATTATTCTACAGTAAGAATAATTTCACAATTACTGCAACTGATCACCATTTTTCTACCTCTAGTTATTGAAAGCCCATGGAGACTTCACTACTCTCACAATTACTTGCAAGTGACCATATAAATGTCCCAACATTGTCAATCACTCCCTTAACCACACACACAAGTGCTACTTGGGTTATCAAAAGTTTTATGGGTAAATGACAGGAGGAAGTAACTTTAAAAGAAAAAAAGTCTGTGAACAGCCTTTGTATCAAGTGTGTCTTCAGAAGAGTGAACAATCACACAGCACAGCGCACTTCAGGACTGTGATCACACTCCACACTCATTTCATTCCTACTGATTCATGCCTTCCTGTTGGGCAAATTACTAAAGAGGTTTTACAATAAACATTATGCTCATGCCTTTGTATAGCAAATACATTCCTCATACTCTACAATTTAGTAACAAAAGAAATGGAGTGTCTTAACAGAATGAATTAATGGCAAAATGTATTTTAATAAATACATTCCTTCCTCTGCTCATTAAGCCACTATGAACAGACTGTACTAACTTGTGGGACTCTGCCTGGAGAAAAAGGTGCTTACTTGGAGGTTGTCCCAAAACAAAACCTAACCCAAACCCTCTAGAAACATTCCTCTGACAATTTCACAGGATCAGTAAGTCATTGGTTGGCAGGGACATATGGAACCCATCCAGCCCAACAAAACCCCACTTGAAGCCACATATCATAACCAGGCCCAATTTAAGTAAACCACAATCTCAACTATACAAGTCTCAAAAGCCTCCAAGGATGGAGATTCTGGTTTGAGTATCCTGTTCTTTCCTTCACTGTGCTTCAAATGAAAAGGTTTCTCCTTAATGTCCCCACTGAACCTACCAGGTGCAATCCTTAGACCTTACTGGAGCCACCAATTATTTTAACGTGTCAAGGATTATCAAGAGCAATCTTGCAATCATAATGCTGTGGGTCACATTTGACCTTGAGCCATATTTAGGGCAGGGGAAGATAAGCCTAACTAGGGAAACCACTTACAGCTTGCTAGAAGAGATTTAGTAAATGCACTAAAACAACATTCATAATTCCCACTAACTTTTAGTTGTTAGATTCCCCCCCTCAGTAAAATACTTGAGGGCAAACACTAAGATTTGCATATTCTTAGCAAATATAAATCAAAATACACCTTCAAGTATATCCACCCTTAATCCTCCTCCCGTTCAATTTCTTGCCTCCATCCAAGTGCTGTGAATATCATCTGGAATATCAAACACCACAGAGGATGTGAAAAATAAGCAAACAAAAAAATATTTCTACATCATTAATAATTTTGTAACTATATAACCCAAAATAGAACAAGGAAGGACAGCACTATAGCAATGTAACACCTGCACTCCAGAGAAGAGCAAGACCGAGGCTCTGCAGTCCTGGATTCGGAATATGAAGATGCTGCACTTTGGCAATTTCCTAATTCCCACAGTGCGTATGGGAGGTGTCAGAGGCAGTTTGCACAGGCACTCAGCAGATGCCTGCACAGCAGCTTGATCAAATGGTTACAGGACAAACTCATTTTTCTGAAGTTCAGCCGTATGGGAAGGGATCACACTACAATAAAAGCTGTTACAAATCTTGCCTTTGAACCAATAAAAGACATCAGTTTGCATATATCAGTGAAGACCCGCTCCATGGAGTGTTTTGCTATTTATCATTTATTAGAAGTGTTTGGAGCTGTACTAAGAGAGAATACCGAGGCTGTGAAGGCTTAAAATATCTGCATCTTTTATCATGGGCCATAATGTGCAGCTATTATTCACAGACTTCCAATTGTATAATATCCTCTTGGAAAAGAAAGCCTCTTTCAATAAAAGACAAGAATTCCCTACTCATTCCGAAAGCAAACACAGCCTGTATGGAGACTTCCAGCAGAGGCTTTAAGGGTCAGGAGTGCACCACCCATAACACTGACCCTGAGGAGACCACTTTGGGGTCCATAATCACAGAAGACACACATAACATCATTTGTGAGTAGACCTGATACTCATAATTGCTTCATCAATCTAAAACAAAAATGTTTTTATAGCTCTCTTTGGTAGATACAATTGGAACATAAACTATAAAGAGTATTTCAGCGTACCCAGGGCTTTCCTCAATAATATCTAAATATGTCTTTTGATGCATGTTCCCCTTCCATTTTTCCTGATTTATGAGAACAAGGGAAATTGCCTACCAGCTTTCTACAATGAAGCACAGTATCCACATGTACACAAGGAAAGATAAATAGGGGCAATACTTGTTTCTGATGACCAAAGTCTACTTCTTAAATTAGGACCAAGCTCTGTGCTTGCCTTTGTGCTAGCTCAATGATCTGTTAGATTGGCCCAGTCCATCTCACAAAACTTTACCCTTAAAAAATCCAACTTATAAATGTCAGTCTAGATTAAGACAGAACAACATGCCCATTTCCATCTGCTTCAAGGATACTCCGTTTTCCCTGAAGGAAATTCACATGCTTAATAACCAGAATGCTGCAAACAACAGGAGACACAGGCTTCAGTGTTCCTTTTGCACATTTCGATGAGGTGAGATGTGGAAAGAAGCATTTGATTCTCTATGTGAATGCTCACGTAGTCTGGCATTTGACAATTTTACAGACACAGTAGGAGAAAACAAAACCAGCAAAGTAATAAAGCAAATTATATAACAACAACTTGGATTTTTTTAGCTCTCATATTGATACAAAGGTTCTATAAAAGCCCTGAAAAAACTGCCTAAATTAAGAGTTTTGCTGCAAGGACATGTAACTATATCTATAGGTTAAAATATACATGCCTGCACGTGGACCAAAAAAAAAAAAAAAAAAAAAATCATTCTCAAGTGAGACCACGGATTTGTTTGGCAATATTGAAAACTGGAAGAAACGTGTATTCTTTGCAAGCCCTTGATAATTAGGACGGTCAACAGTGTTTTAAAAATCCTAAGATATCCGAGCTATATCCATTTTTATGATTAATAAAACCTCAGAAGTCACAAAGTGAAGAAAACAATAGTAACACCACAAAAATCAAATTGTCAGATTACAGATTTGATCCTTCAAGGCAGACAGCACATGAGCAATTCCAGTGAGGTGAGCAGGACCACTCCAGCATTAAAATGCTCCCAGCATTGCTCCCTGCCTCCTGGGGCAGAGCTCAGAACTTGCAGCATCTGAAGAACCTGGAAAAGCATTTGGCACTAGGCTGCTCTCCAGTGTCCAGCATCTTCTTCCCACCATGGTGGAGATGAGAAAATCTCAACTCATGATTCAACACCTTTTTAAAGCAGGATATTCCTAACCAGTTTTGTGAATCCGATTCCAATCCCATTGCACATGCCTCAAGACCCTGAGCTGTTCTGAACACAATTTTCAGAATTATATACATGCAGCTGCACGTAATTATTGGAATTTGAATATTCAAACAGCTAAGCATCCACGTGGTTATTTCAGCATGCATAACATGATGAAATGATCTTCACATTTTCCCAAAATACATCCCTCAGTCTTTAGAGAACCTTAATTTAGTTCAAACAGTATTTTCACGCATTATTATTTTTAGCTCACCCCATGAATTCGTTTTATTCATTTACTTGCTTTGACTAAAAGAGCTACATTTGCTCACCTACCTTGAGTGCAGCTCTGGACTGCCATTGTTGTATTTACTGCCTCTTTCCCAGACACCAAAATCTGGCACACGATAGGCTCTCTCCACACAAAACACAAGATTTTGGATAAAGGACACCTGTTGGAAAGAAAAGTGACTGAAGGAAAATGAAAGCACAGTTTTTCTGTTTTATCCAAAAGATGAAGTTGCTATTCCTTGTAACTGTTCTTTCCCTCCTGTTCTGACTGAACCCAAAGAATGATGTTCCCAAGTTCCAATATTCTCTTTAAAACCAGTTCTTAATCACGATATGTTAAGAGCTCTCCCAACTGAGGTGCCAATGTGAATTTAAGCAGAAGTTCCAACAAAGGCAGGGATAAAAATGATTTCATATTCAAGACACATATTTGAAGAGCTCCGAAAAGGTGTTATTTTGATCTTTTCAAAAAAATTTCTCCTAACAACATCAGAAACCAAAACAAAATTAGAACACAAAAATCTTGGTGCTTTTTCTTAATTCATTTTAATAGAATTGATATGCCAAAATTTTATTAAATTAGCTCCAGATAATGCATATTTATGCAGATTCAAACACACTCCTTTATAAACATAAATTAAAATCTATACCAATTTATTATAATTAAAATCTCTTCTTGGACCAACACATTTCAACTGAGTACCAAAGTACTGAAGGGTATTTTAAGGTATTTAAGGTGTATTCAACTATAGCTGGTAACTTATTTAAGCAGATAATTTTTCCTGATTTACGCTGTTGAAAGAGACATTTGGAGTTGCTTGACTGCAGAAAAATGAAATTGAGCATAAGTTTTATAGTTCACTTTAAAGAGTCCACAGCAGAGCTTAGAGAAAATTTAACTACAAGCACGAGATTTACACTGGTTCACCCCCAAAGCAGGGATTCCATTCCCTCCCATCCAAATTATTCTAGGGAACTGTGGAAAAGAAAATATTGCAATGGCTATAATCACAACCGTATTGGGGAACTACAGAGAAAGATCCACTTTGCTACAATCAAGTGATTTTTTATTTAATGACTATACTGAAAGGTACTTGCTTCTATTTGAAGTTATTTGTATATACCTCTGTTTTGTCTTTTTTTCTCCATTTTTCTTTAAATTTAAAAAAATTACTATTTCAGATACACTCTTGATGCCAATACCAGTCCAGCAGCAACATTATAATTCTAGACACACTTGTCTCTCTCTGTATATAGTACGCCTCTGCTAAAATTTCACCATGGGGTGCCCATGTACAATTATCTGCACACTAAGTCTTTTCGTAGCTACTACTTTCAAGAAAACCCTGTCTTACTCTTTAGCTATGCCCAGTATATTCATCCCTGTAATTTAGCACTTGGTTGTATTAAAATGAACTTTCTCTGAATGATGCCAGAAGACCCAGGGATTAAGAGTGTGGCTTTTCCCATGTCTACCAATAACTGAAATTTATATGAAGAAGCAAATAGCACCACATAGAAATATATAACCTTACTGATTACTTTTTACCAGTGATGGTGTTTGGAACACAGGAAAAAAATGGTCAATTACAGACATTTTATGACACTAACTAGGGTTTCCAAACAGCAGATTTACAGCGAAAAAGCCATCATCAAATAGCTTGTTGCAAACCAAAATCTTCAGAGAACAAATCATTCATATCACAGGCATGTAAGTGCTATAACCAAACTAATGCTATGGCACTTGCAGAAATTATGGGTTGTGTGTTAAGCTTATTTATCCAAAGTTGAGCACGTGGAGGTGGAAGTGTAATAAAGAGCACACACACAGCATGGATGACTGCAAATACTGATGGTGCTGGTTAATGTGTGGCTAACTGCTCTCATTCATTCACTCGCACAAAGATACACTGTTATCTTTGCTGTGGATGCAAAGATGCAATTAAATTAATTTTTCCACTGCCAACAGATGAACCAGAGGGTAACTCAGTTACAGCTGCCACGCCTGCCATGGAGAGGCAGCACTGCCTCTGAAGCCAAGGGCTCTGTGTACAAACATTCCCACAGCCAGTCTGGCAAACAGCGCCCATCTGCCAGCACCTTGCACGGCGCCAGCGCCGCTCCTCTGCAAGGGAAGGGCCTGGATCCGGCCTGCCATGGTGGCACTGGGAGGGACACCCAACTGCGGGTTTGGGCAGCAGAGTGCCACATCCTCGCTGCCACACCCACACTGCCACACCCTCTAGGCACACGGGAAACCTTGGACATTTCATCATTACTTGGTGTTAACAGCATCTGACAGTTGCTAAAGCCACACAGAGACCAACAGAACGTGCAGGTCTGCGGTAAAAAAAACTATGAATCTCCATAGTGCAGAGATTTACAGGGACACTTGCTAGGAAAAGGACATCCTGGCAAGGAAGTGGAGAATATCCACTGACTGGAGTCTATAAACATGCACTTTTTCTGCAGAATCTGTAATTAAATGCAAACATCTGGAGGATAACATAAATTATATATCAAGCTAATTAAATACTTAATTATATACATTTGCCTCCTCACAGATATAAAGGCAATTCAGAGGAAATAATATCATAAGATCTAACTAAGAAAGAAAGAAGACGTTGCAATATTTAGTTTTCTAATTATCTAAAAAAATAGATTACTGAAGATATATGTTTTAGAAAAATAATGCAAATTCACTATTACTGGAAAAATCTCCCTTTTTTTTAATGGTAGTACTGCAAGTGCATTTAAGCTTTTTAAGGCAATACAGCAGCAACTATCAAACAGAACAGAGTAAATTCAAAGAAATCCAGATTAAGAAAATTGGAGAAAAAAATAATGTAAGAAGTATATACATCTGTGCTTTCCATTCTAGTTTCAAAACATAACCTCATTTTAGAGCAGGCCAGCAGGTTGTCCTGACATGACTTGTACTCAAGCCAAAGCTATTATTATCTTATTTACAGAAGAGTTAACACTCTCTACAAATATCTCTTACTAAGATATAAAATTGTTTTATTTTCAATTCAAGATACAGCAAAACTTCTTAGGCTTATATGTGTTTGAAGAAAGTCCTTCAGGCTTCCCTGAAAATTGACCCCATTATTTATTATATTGAATTTCCACTGGACACGATGCACTGACTGAGAGTTTGAAATAATGTGAAAAATGAGAACAACGTAAGTAGAAGTTAATCACCTTTTAATTCCTGACTTTGTAGCTATCAGAAATAGCAGAGAACTATAAAAGTTTCAATGGCATGTTACATTTACCCTTTGCACATCCAACAGTTTTTTAGCTATTATTTCACTATCCATTCATTCCATTACTTTTTCTGAGTTCCACTTAAAGCATAGAATACCTGCAGCGTATTTTCAGGACAATTACTTTACAGCTGGTAATGAAATAAAAGCAAGAAAAAACGCAAACAATTTGAGGCATGTTTTAGGATGGGAAATCGATTTGTACCTCATCTGTGTTGTAGATAATCTGCAGCCCTGAAGAGATCATCTCAACCAAATAGAGGAGGAACAACGACACAGCATTGATCTGAAGCAATTAAACACAGAAAGGAAACTATAATTAACTTTCTGTTTATTGGAGTCATGTAAACAAACTAAATGTGGTATAATTCACTAACAAAGATGGTCCCACTATAGCCCACTTCTGCTTCTTCAAAAATTCTGGATCTAACGATGTGGAAACGATCAATAGGAAAAGATGGCACAATCAAGCATTGTCCTCTAAAACTTCTGACGCTTTATGATTTTTTAATTTCAAACTGTGCTAGGAAAAGGTTTTCCCTTAGGCACACTGCTTTGACTCCTAGGTAATCACTTTAGTCACAAGCTGGTTTTGTGCTTCCATATATGACAATTTACTAGCAAGTAGGTTACCAGAAAGGCAAGCAGTATACTGAACAGTGCACAGCACACCTAGCAAGCAAATCACTTCAGCCCTACTGGGAATTGTGGTGTTATCAGCTGACAGGAGGAGAATTACAACATTCAGATATGATCAGATATGTGAAAAACTAATTTTTTTTGTACCCATTCACAGCATTTATTGTTAACAGTAATTACCTTCAGCAGCTGTACAGATGTGCATCATAATGCCAACTGATTGAGGAATCAAAGGCAACTGCTAGTTGGGTTTTTTATTGCAGAACTTTACTATAATTGAGAATTTATGTAACTCCAATAGAGAAAATAAGTTTATCACAGTATGAGGTATAAAACCATCATCTCATCGTATGAAATTTAGAGAAACCATCTAGAACCAAAAAGTGGATTCTTATCTGGAACATAGCAGATCAAAAATTAGGTCCAAATTCTAAAAATCCAGAAGTATTTAAAGACCACTGACTCCAGTGTCTTATGCAAACTGAAAATCACCGAGTACAGCAATAAGGGCTTCATAATACATTCAGTTTTTCCCAGCTGAGCCCCCTCAGTTACTCTGTACTCGTCTCCACAGAGCTGAAAACACTAATTTTTGAGGTATGCTGATGACAGATGGGAATGTGCATTCATGTTTATGGGAAGGGTTGAGCTGCCACAAAAACAGACTTTAAACTGTCATACAGTGCTCCCCAGGTCCCCAAATTGTCTCCTCCTGTAGATAAAACATGTGCCTTTTCAGGAAATTTCACACAGAAGTCCAAAATGCTAACTTAAGGTAACTTCATAAAGCTTTTTTCCCAGAACATACATTTTCTGAATCCAGAACATTTACTGTAAAAACTATTTAAGTAATACTGTCACCATGAAATGAAATAAACATCAACCTACTGTCTCAGTTCTGATTAATTTCACTAGCAAATTCTGAGCTAAAAGGAGTATGCAGACTTATGGAATGCAAAATAACAAGGTCATGAAAGCAAAGGTGGGTCTGAATGTAAAGAGAAGGGGAAATAAAAAGAGCAGATTAGAACTTTAGAAAATGAGAGACAATAAAACAATCAGTTGTGCAATGAGTCTGACTAGGAACCACTACGCAAAGCAGCGAACAATTCCCAACTGGGCAAAGCTGTTGTCAGTCTACATTAAATGAATGAAAATTGCTCAAAATTATGCAAAATTAAGCCGGGAATGTTAATATTAACTGTTAAGATTTAGTATAATCTTCCACTTTACAACATTTTTTTTGCCAGGATTATTTATTGACAGCCATCTGTTGGTCTCAAAAAGAAGCAACTTAGTAAACAACCAACCATCTACCTCTATAATCGCACAGCTATTTCAGAACCTTCTGGCCAAAACATACCACTGAGTTGTTTCAAAACACTCTGTCTTTTTCAGTAGAACATGCAAAAGGCAACTCAGTTTTACCACATACAGCACATCTAACACAAATCTAACCAAACTGAGACAACGGCATTATGGAAGAATGGAGACAACAATAGTCTTATTAAAAAATAAGCCAAACTTGGATTTACATCTACAGGCATGTGTTACCTGAAGGTGACCATACTCCTTATGGGAGAAGACCTCATCTCCAGTGTGTGCACTGAACACAGAATGCAAACATGCAGATGGTTTGGGGTCTTGTTTAAATTTCTGAACCTAAAAGTGAATTAAAGGCAAAACAGAAAAGCAAAGTGAATAATTTCAGTATGTTTAGCAACCACAAATTCATCATATACCTTATTTAAATTATTGTTATTACTACTAAACTAAAAAATTTCTTGTTTTGACCACTGTGTAAACCTTACAATCAACAGTATCTTTTCAGAACAACTACTTTACAGCTGGTAATTAAATAAAACCAAGATAACTCCATAACTCTTCTAGTCACACTTTGCTCTCCAACACATTTTCGAATTTTCTAACCATTATTGCCAGTACCTCATCCACGTTTCACGGTGTTTTCAACACTGATGCTACCTTCATAAGATTTTCTTCTCTACCAACAAAACATACAGCATATGCCTCGGAACAAGCAAATGCTGTATTGTTGAGTTGTCACATCTGCTGCACAAATACATTAAATACACTTCAGGTCAGAACTCATATGTTCATTGGCAATAGAATACAACATCTGCAATTTTTGTTACAAGCAGCAGAATCTGCTCAGGTCATGTCCAGGGCATGTATAATCCATAGAATTAAAAAATATCTTCCTTTTACATGAGGCCATACACAGTCACTCAGAATAAAGTCCAGCTTGACTTCTGTCTCTTAGGTACCAGAAATTGTTTATTACTACACTGTAGGAAGAGAAAAGCATCCGTAGTAAACGAGGCAACACCAGACAAGCAGTGTGCCAGCAGTGTGACACCTCTGTTAATTTAACACTTATTATTCATATCTGTACTCATCCCCAAAACAAACAACTGCACATCAAAGAGAAAAACAACAGCTCAAACGTAACAAGATCAATTTAGGTAAGATTATTTAAAGACATGAGACTCTCAAGAAACAATCCAACCCCCCAGAAAATATATGCCAGCATAAATACAACTGGCAATACAATATTTGCTTATTATTATTGTTACCTGTGGACTTCCCATTTCAGTTTGTGTGCTCAGCTGTGATGGAAGCTATGGGCTTACTGAAAACTATTTCTAATAATACAGTTAAAAGTCAGTGACCTGAAACTTCAAATAACCACATGGAATATATATATATATATATAACTACTTCTAGATCTGCTGCTAACCACTATGCAAAATTGATCCACCACACCTAAATTTTGATAAGGAGAAGGCCTGAATATTTAGAGTATACTCACAAGAGAATTATGGGCTGAATAAATCAACTGTATTAAACATAAATAAATTACTCTGTTTCCTCACTCATTTTGGAAACATGCCTTTGTGAACTTACGTCATTAAGTAAAATACTGCTGGAAAATGTCTGCTAAAGAAACCAAGCAAAGCAATCAAAGTGATCACCTAGGAAAGGAGAAGAACTGCAAACCCAACAACCAAGATAACAGTGCAAAAAAACCCACTCCAGCCTTAACAAAAAGTAGTTCTACATCTTTCCATTTATTCACTACGAAGACATAAAACCCCCCACAACTACTAATGGTGCAATATTTAAGTGGGACAAATAACTGCAAAATGAACACAAAGAAGTTTCAAGTGTACCCTGCACTTTCCTTCCCAAAATGCTCATGTCTTCTATTCCCTAAAACAATGCTGTGACCTGACAACAATGAAGCAGCTGTTCTGAGCTGGGGCACATGGAAACACTGAATTTGATCTGTATTTAGGAGTTAGTTTTCCCAGTTTAATTAATCCCTTCAAACGAGGCGAGTGCTCATGTCCGCCGCGCAGTTTTACCTTATCAGCCTGGCGCATGTAGCAGTAGAGAATTCCTCTCATGCACTTTATAGCAGAATGCTCCAGCTCATGAGTCCTTCCCTTGTCATCATCAATACGCCTGGGTGAGAGAGATAACTCGTAAAACAAATTGCAAATGCATTAGGGAGGGGAAGAAAAAAGGAGACATTAATGCTTTGGAATATTAAGTATTTAACTAATGTTGCTGCATAGTGGTGCCCTCACTCGTATCAACGTATTTACAGTTCTGGTCATCCTTTCTTATTAAAAATAATAATAAAAAAAGGGGTTTTGTCTTGCAACTTACACAAGCATTCCTATTTCAAAATTTAAGAATTAAATAAAATCTTCCTGATATTAACATCCAGTCTCTTGCAAGTAAATTATTCTTAGTGCCTGCAACAAGCCTGCCAATGCCCTGAACTCTCCTACTAGATTTAAAACAAGCAGTATCCCTTGAGTACAATTTGCCAGAAGAACCTCTATTTTTAGTAGCATGCACTAATTCCTCTGTAACATATACTGGTATCAATTACATTATACGAAAACATGTTTACTTACCAAAAGTAGAGTGACATTTTTAACCTAGCACCTTCATAAATATTTTTATTGAGATTTGGAAACGCACCATTCTCTACGGGTTTACAAATCTACTTTTGATAAAGCTTCATCTTTTAAAACTTTCCCAGGGAACTGAATAAGAGAGGGAATGTAACCTTGCAGAGACACGAGTGTAGAAGTTATTCACCTGTAAGCAAGGGCTAATGCCCAGGCACAGGCAGCACAGTAAAGGCTGTCGTGGACTTTTGCCTTCTGGTTAGCCCCGTAAGTCTTGGTAGGGAACAGACCTGTGGTTGGGCTTTGATGGAGCAGCAACGTTGATTTAACTGGAAGAAGGAAAAATAAAAAGGTTGTTAACAACATTTATATTTCTTCCAGTTTCTGAACAGATTTTCAGGACTAGATCAAGGTGTGAACAACCTATTTGAGCATGCACAAGATAAAATAAGAGAAAGAAAGGTAAGGAGAAACACGCACAAAATTTGTTACATTGTTTTTACAGTCACATTAGACCTTTTTACACAAAACCCCAGCAGTATTCAAAACTATTTCTATGACTCTGTTCTAGCACAACCCACTTTGTACAGAATTCCTACAAAGCAACCCAGTAATTTCCTTTCTATGAAAACAGAAGAAAAAAGTGACTACAGTATGTCAACTACCCCCCCAATCAGTTAAATGCTTAAACTCTCCAGAACTCTACATTCATAACAACTACATTTTCAACTCAGGCCAGATGACTGCATCAATATTTATAAAAGTACAAAGGAGTAAGTGAATAAGTAAGGAGAAAGGACAACTACAATTACTTAAGTCAGTACCTTGATAAGAAAACAGAATAAGACAGGAATTTTCAGGTTGCCAAAACTGAGTTCGAAAAAATATTAAATATTCCTTTAATTCTTTTTGTACTTCAATATTTTACATTTTGGGAATTGTTTTCCCTAAGGTTATATAATAAGCAGGATGCTACAAGATTGAAACTGGGCTTAATGCCCTCGAATGTGACCTTTTTAACAATAATCTCTTCAGCATAAGACAGGAAAGCAGGTTTTTTTCCACAGATTGTTACCAAGCACCAATTGTAAGGCCTCTTTATTGTCTATGTAGAATACTTAGAATACTTTATTGTCCATGTAGAATACTTAGAAGCTAAGTATTTTAAATGAAAATTACAAGGTTTTACATTATATTCTTCAGTGTCTTGATAGCCTATAACAAAAACTTTGATAAAATATGACCTGAAAAAGTCAACATAGATTATTATAAATGAAGTATAAATTCAATAGTAGATTTTCACTGTGGCAGCAGAATAATTGCCTAAGCTAAATTGCAAGCACCATCACAGATTTGTTGCTGCCAAGTGCTAAAAGAGCAAATTGAACATCTCTGTAAGAAAGCTAAAAGCAATGCACCTAAAAAAAGCAACATATCTATGGATAAACCAGGTACAACTGAGATTTCACTTCAAAAAGCCATTTGAATGAAGGGAGTCTCATCCCATATTTTTAGTGATGGGAAAATTGTTTCTATTCTATACCCTCGCCTAAGTAAAAACTAAATTTTAAACTGTCAATTGCACAGCCATTAAACAACCCTGATTTTAGAATACAGGCAGGACTTCATTATAACACAAACATACTAAAACCCAAAACAATCAAAACAAATCATTGCTTCTTGAATGGTTTTTGCTTAAAATAGCCTCATAATGAAAAGAAAAACACTAAAGTTGACTTGAAATTAGCTAACAAATTGAATTTCAGTACAAAAATACATTATGGCACCATTAATAACAAAAAAGAACTTCTAATTGATCACCTGCCAAACTGCTCCAAGTGCTACAAGAAAGCTTTTGTCCATTTAAATTTTTTCTCAGCTGTATCTGGTCAATGCTCCAATCCTAAGCCACCCCTTTATCCAAAACAATACTAAATTCAGTCTTACAGCTGGACTGGATTTTCAATAGACATTTTTATTTTCAGCAAGAACTGTAACTCAGACCTCCTCTTTGCACCTTCCAAACTTCCAGCAGAAGTTTAGGAAACTATCTTTAAGTAGGAATAACGTAGCACCGATATTTATCATGCAAATATCAATTCTAACTCACATCCACGTTAGTTCAAGCATTATTAACTTACCAATTCTATAGTAATGATTTAATTTATCCCACAGAGTTTCCCCCTCTGGCTTTGGAAGATTAATACATTTAAGTGGCTCATAAATTGAACCTAAAATAAGAAGAAAAAAGGAAAACCAAAATCAAGATAAGAATCAGTTTCATAATTCTAATACTGCTAAAAAATACTGCAATTGGGTATTTTTTCATGTTTGTTACGCAAAAGTATAATTTACCGAACTGCACTTGAAACAAAAAAAGTTATCTCTACAGTCTCAGAGATTTTTTTCTACAGTACCTGTCTACACAAACCAGACCTCCATCTGTATCTCCAATGCCTCGTAGATACTCAACTACAGCAAATGCTACATAAACGTATAGTTTATTATTGAAGACAGCCATTAAATGTTAAGAATTTTCTTGGAACATTTTCTTAGAACTTCAGTATGTTACAGAGAAAATTCCAGAAGATATGCAGAAAAACAGAAGTGGGACAAAAGTAGACCATAGTCAATTATTACTGCCCTACCTGTCTTCTAAAATGGTGAAGATGTTCAATACCATCAGGGTTTCACCTGTCCCAACCTTGTTTGCACCCACCACCAGAGTCAGCCCAGCAGATCTCATGTCAGAATAAGGGTTGGCTTGTTCCCACATGCTACTAAAGCGTAAACGAGCTATTCAACAGATAAAGCCCACAAATTACCTGTATTCCAGAGAAATACAATGCTATCAATTCCCCATCTTTCAGTCTCACTGTCCCACTGCTTCCCTATCTGCGCCTGAGAAGTCAGTTTTACTGAGAGCTGAAACGAGCTACCTATTAAAAATTACTGGGGTGAACCATTTCCAAGTTCTAATTTCAGAGTAACATCCTGCTCTCCTCCACAGATCACTTGGGCTTTATTCAGTGTTCTGGATGGCAAGATCTCCACGAGAGCCATGTGCTAACAGGAAGAATGAGATTTCCCCCCTTCCGGACTGCATGCTGCCCTTCTGAAAAGCTCAGGGAATGCAATGCCAGGGAAGCCCAGCCAGCCGAGCACTTCTGGCAGGACACAGCGAGTGCTCCTTTTCACAGTGCCTCCTTGGCAATCCCAGCACATTCCCAAGCATCAGACATGAGATTGTCCATATACAGGATTCTCATCCCCATTAAATCAAGAAAACAAAATGAAGAAAAAGGAAAGTGTTCAAGAAAGAACTGGATGTGGCACTCAGTGCCTTGTCCAGTTGCCAAGACAGTGTTTGGTCAAATATTGGACTTGATGACCTCAGAGGTCTTTTCCAACCTAATCGAAATGTGTGTGGAATGGTGACAGAAGCTTTATTAATCAAGTCCTTTAGTGGGGAGACATGAAAATGTCTCTTGCCCTTCAGAATTCAAACCTCACCCCAGGTTAGTATTACCTTTGCTTTGCAAGCACAGGAGTGGAAAAATATCCACCCCTCCCTGAGCAGACCCCTGCATGTCTGCTTTGCATGGAGGCCCTGGTGATGCTTCCCAACCCGTCTGAGCTTCCCTTACAGCCTTTTCTTTCCTCTCTGGGAGAGGTTAAGTTAGAAATAAACACCTGCATGTGGGAAAGGGCCTGAAAGGGAAGGACAGAGAGCCCAGTTTATTTGAGCTGCCTAAAAAAACAAAGTCAAAAGAAATGAAATTGTTCTGCAATGGAAAAGAAAAACTTGTAACTTATCACAGCTTTTGTATCTTCTATTAAAATAAATAAATAATGAACATTCTGAACCAATTTCAATCCATTTTTCAAAGCAATTTTGTTTTTCTACTTCTTTTAGCCTACAAATCCCTGTCCATGAGATGATTCATAATTTATACTCTTACACAATTAATTCGGTTATCTTGCAAAAGCACACAATACAGTGAGCTGCAGTAACTGTAATTTTGTACAGTGTTGTAGTGAAAGGACAGAATACACAAAGGGAAAAAAATCTTCAGGAAGTCAGTGCATAAAAAGCAGCAAATTTATGAGAAATTCACTTACTAGATTTTAAAGGCAAAATTAAGATTCTACCTCTTAGATTAGCGATATCATATGCATATCTACCACCCTTAGTGTGTGAAACAGGTTCAGAATGCCCCCTTCCTGCAGGCTGCTAACCCCAGTGTGGCATCAGGGGACACACCTGAGCATCCAAAGGCACACACACACACATATATACACAAGTCAAAAGTTCCTGAACTAAAATTGTTCTAATTCAAATACTTACCAGACAAACTGTGACCCTCTGTGGCCAACAGAGAAACAAAACAAAGTTATCAAGAACAAAAAGCAAGCATATTCTTCTATTTCAGAGCATTCAAAGATTTCAACTTTGTGCAGAAAGAAGATTAAACACAATAGAGAGCATGAAAACATCAAAACACCACCATCTAAAAATTACATTATTCTAGATGTTTGAAACTTTAATAGAAATATAGTACAACAGTCAGAGTAGACTGTTGATGGAACAGAAAGGTGAAATGAATTCAAAGTTTGAAAAAGTGACAAAAAAGAAAGTTTTATGCTTTGGAAGTATCCCCTAAAATTACTCCTACTACAAGGAGGAGAACTTGTTTAAATCAAAGTTTTCCACATATTCTTCACTAATTCCTCATTAGCATCTATATAGTTTATGTTTTGCTTAGGTGTCTACAGCATTCTCCTGGAGAAATGATGTGGTAAATTACATTTCATTACTATCACAGCCTAATCAAAACAAGGAACAGTCAGGACAAATACGAAGCTGCTCCTTCCTTGTGCTTTTGGAGTGAGCCTGTAACACAGAGGAAGCTATTTTTAGGTTGGCTAGAAAAAAAGCCTGTCTACAGTCTCATCCAAAATCTATTTAAGAGTTCAGCAATATAAAAACCTGTCATAGAAAGCTATTTTCAATTACATATTTAAAATAGGTTTTCAGACTAAAAAAAAAAAATTAAAAAATGACAACAGCAAGACTGCAGCACTCTAAACATAATAGAATGACATATGCAAATAGTACCCTGGAGGTCTCAGTTTGTATGTTAGCATTTGGAAGGAACAGAATGAGGACATTAATTTTAAATACTGTTTTTCATAAATACATCACTTTGTTATAGCCATACAGTGTGAGTTTTATTTTGGGTAAATAAGTAGGTGTGCTAGGAAGAACATAAAAACCTATTTTGTTGATTTACTATTTCTTCTGCTGTCTAGTGGTGTAACTATCCAACATTTAAATAGGGTATATGGCAGTTCAGCTTTTCTTCCACAAAGAATGAAGTGTGCCCATTATTTCCTTACACCACAAGTGCATTGCTGCAGGCAGCACCTACTTCAAAATCAGTAAAAAACTGATAGAAAATCAAAGTGCCACTTCCTGCATTAGTATAGTTAATGTCTGATAAGAGAACACTCAAAGTCTTGATCCCAAGTCCAATTAAATCCCTGTTTGCCTTCAGACATTGCACTGACTAAACGCCCTATATGCATAATCTGAAGGAAAACTAATCCCTTTTCATTTCCTACCATTTACAGGTTCCAGAGTAATACGATTTCACCACTCTCCAAGTTGAATGATTACTAAAAATGATAGACATTCCTTCCGAAGTATAAGAGAACAGGAAGAAACTTCAATCCTATGTATACACAACCTCTGGAGGCTGAAAATATTACGTCATCCTGATATTAAAGTACTTTCCCATCCACCTCATTTTTATTCCAGTTATACCTGAGATTAGCATTAACTGCTCTTCAGGGAAGAGCGATAAACTGTCCAAATGTTTAGATTCAGAAGCTATGGCCAAAATGGCTTTAAAACAACTCTGCTCCCAAATTTGTATATACAGAAGCTTTGAACACATACACACATCCTTGAAGAGGGCAGTAATTATGGATATTAAAGAAAAATAGGGATTAGAATGGAATTCTGTACCGAGTCTATGGATAAAGATTTGCACATTTCAACAAAGACCGTTTATTCAAATTTTTCAAACTACAGAATTAATATAAGCAAACACTTCCACAAAGTTAATCCCAAACAAATGGAAGCAACATGGCAAGAACTTTATTCCCAACATTTCACATGCCAGAAGAACAAAAGAAAACATTGATTTGCATAATTAAATCAGGACAGACCAAAAGAAAAAAGCTGAGAATACAAGATTTCTTTCTAGATCTGATAAGAATGAAAACTGACCACAGCCTTTAACGTGATACTAGGTCTGGACATAATCAAACACTTGAGCCAGGAACAAGCCCTGGACCTCAGATCACTGTAACTCATTACCCAGCATTAGTAAGGGCAATGACATCCTCACATTACAGAAGTCACTGGGACCAAGGAAGATTTTATTTCTACTCACAGCAAAGTTTAAGAAATGATTTCATATGGGGATTTTTAATCACTACATACAGAAGGAAACTATGATCTGCTGCTTTGAGCGAGAGGCTGGAGTAGGTGACATCTTGACAACCCTTCCAGACTGAACTGTTCTACAGTTCGATGAAAACAGAGTAAGGAAAAACCCAGGAGAAGGGCTTGGAGAGGAAGATGCAAAAGGTATTAAAGTTTTCCTCTACCTGAATACACAGTAGAAGTAAACAAAAGGTATGAATTGTTACCTAGGTTGAGTGATGATAACAACACAGGTAAAAATGAGTAAAATCTTGCAACAGTTTCATTTAAATAGGATTGAAGTGACAAAGCTTTTAAACTATCAATTATGAAGAAAAATCATGTGTTACACTGTGCAAGTAATTCAAGTAGTATTTCACAGAATCACAGAATATCCTGAGTTGGAAGGGACCCACAAGGATTGTCAAAGTCCAACTCCTGGCCCTGCACAGAACAAGCCCAGAATGCCACCCTGTGCTTGAGAGCATTGTCCAAATTCTTCCTGAGCTCTGTCAGGCTTGGTGCTGTGGCCTGTCCTGGGGAACCTGTTCCAGCACACAACACCCTCTGGGTGAAGAGCCTCTTTCTAATACCCAACTCAAACCTCCCCTGACACAGCTCCAGCCATTCCCTCAGGTCCTGTCACTGGTCACCAGAGAGGAAAAAGAAAAAAATACGTACCAATTTATTTTGTCCTTTCTGTGTTTCCTAATCATCTGAAGGTAGTTCTCTGCACCGTGTATTATACTTAATGGAAACCACTGATTTCAGGATTTACAGTAACTAACAACACACAAAAGCAACTGAACACCAGAAATAAAATACTGACCATCGTGCCAGTACACAGGAGCTTCACATAACCAAAATGCCAAAGTCTACCACACAAGCCTTGTAAATGCTACAAGCAAGGCAGGAAACCATTCAGGATATTCAAGGCAGGCATTGCCATTTCTGAGAATTCAAAACAATAAGTGTTAAAACTACTAAAAATGTTTATTTTGCATCATAACAAGAGAAACATCAAGTATCTATATAATAATTAGGAAAGAGTAATTTTTTTTTTACACTGTAAACGCATCACATGTTCTTTGATGTTGAGAGAGGCAAAACTGAAAAGCCACGGGCAAGGCAGGGGAGTCCAAATCACCCAGGTGTATCCCCTTATTTGGTTACTCTCACTAGCACTTGGACTACTACTGTGCTTCAACAAGGACTACACAAGAGTCTTCCCCAATCACAGTTTCACATATGGATACATCTGATCTCAGTCAAACTCCTTTCACAATACACAGTAATAGTCTTGACTTCATGTATTCCTGCTTCTGCTGCACCTGAGGAGAAGCTGTGCCAAGGGCCTTTACTTTGCTTCCACTTAATTTCCACAAGTCAAACTTTGTAACCAATGATGACTGACTGACCAGAAATTTTACTTATCTCTAAACCAGTCACGTTGGGGTTTTTTAGGAGCCAATTGTAAACACCATTCTTAAGGCATCTTTCACGTGACTGTCATCTTAAAAGAGAAATTTGAGTTCAGAGATGGTTGCACTAAAGGATGCTGACAGGAACACAAAACACAAACAAAACAGGAAGATTTGACAATAGATTTCAATCTAAGTAGATTACAATTTCAAGAAATTTACACTGAAAGAGTTCAAATTTTTAAGTTCTACTGTACAGTGCTAAAAATCTACTAGCACAAAACACTGAATGAAACAAAACACACAATTATTTTTTGTTGAATTAAATAGCCACAAACAAAAACAAAACACAGAACTGCACACTTACCAAATTTTAAAAAAGCATGCGCAGAAGAGGCTCTGTCATCATCCAAATGGGCCATTTCAAATTGGTGCAGCTAATCACAAACGTCTCAGGCTAAGCTACAGTAGGTTTCAAAACTGTTTAGTAAATGTTAAAGGCAATCAGCATTAAATTAAGTGAAAGCAATGTTAGTGGAGTTATTAACACGACAGAGTGCACAGCACAAACTTTCATTACATCTAATGTTTCCTTCTTCTACACTGACCTCTCAATTTTATTTTGCTTTTACTTCCATGAAACTTATCTGAGTAAAAGGACACAGTTTACAAAAAATCCATCTTTTGGATATTTGACATGAGCTTTGTTATTCAATAGGAAATTTGCTACAAACACCAAAAGGTGATGAATGCAATCTGATATATTCAAGATGAAATAAAAATACTGATTTAACTAGTGCAGATGAAAGTGTGAAGTAACATTAATGACAAGAAGCTAAAACTCTGCTTATGCATAGCACTGCTTTCATCCCATGTGAAATCTATACCAGGATGTTTCTTGCAGTCTTATATATTGCCTACGGCACTGAATATCTCAGCTATTTGAGGTAGGACATCTTCCACTCTGGAATACACAATAAGAAAAAAAGTGTTTGCAATTATGATGACAAGTTTTTCCAAATCTTTAAAGTTTATGTGTTTTAAGTAACCAAAATTTCAGGGGCTTTAGATTAGTCAACTACTGAATACCTTCATAATCTGCTCCTAATCAGACTAGCAACAAATGAAACAGTATTTTATTGCTTCAGGAAGGGAAATGAAAATTTCTGAATAAAATTTGGTTTTACTGAAAAAAAGTAAGTCATAATTTAATACACATAAACATGAGGATACAAATTGCCTCCCACGGATTGAGTCTTACATGATACTTTGCTGCAGGCTACAAAACATGAGTCACTTGTGCATTTCAGACACATGTGTCTATACTCCGTGTTTACTACATCTTACTCCAAGCAGCACACTAGTAAAGAAAAACCAAAACCAAACCAAAGAGTGCTGTTTGTGAGCTGGGACTCCAGCACAGGCCTCAGCCAAACCAGAAACATGTGGGGGAGTTTCAATCACTTTCTATGATAATCCCAACCACGTCTCCTTCTGATAGGGCCAGAAAGGAAGTAAAAAGCCCTGAAGTTACACAAATTTCAACATAAAGATGCAGCAGTAAACTTGAAATAGAAGAACATTATTTTTATTTTTAGATATGAATGTTACCTGGAAGTTATTAAATAAAATTTCATTTTTAAATGAACTCTTTTATCAGAAAAACTTTTCAACTAAAATAATGTTTACTTCTGGAGTAAATTTCTTCAGTTACTATATAAAATGCCATGAACAAATCTCTAGACAATCTCTGGACAAAATCTGTATGAACTGGGAAAGAAGTGAACTATAAAAACAATCCGTCATTGCACAGAAGACAATTCTTCATACATTTAACAAAAAAGTAAGAGGCAGCAGTTAAGAAAAAAGTCAAGCGTTTGAAACCATCCAAATGCGTTCTGCAGACACAGGCCTGACCCTGCAGGGGATTCCCAAAGTTCGTGTGCTGCCCTGAGACTCGGGATTCACACACTCCGAACATGCAGCTGCCAGCCTTGGTTTCGGAGAGCTCTGTGGCTACATTTGCCAATCAACCTTCAGCTCACAGCGCCTTGTAATCGTGACCGGCCACAAAGAAACACCTCCTTTAGTGGACAGTCTTAATCGTGGGATTTGCCAATCAATCATAAAACGAACTTTTAAAGCCAAATTAATCAGACCAGTCTTCAAACAATCAATTCTTTAGAGCTCTCATAAAGCCCCATTCTCCTCTCACACTGTCTGATCAGTCATTAGCACAACAAAACCAACCAAACATGCAAATAAGAAACAACTGAGTTTTACAAGCATGTATGGCATATAAATAAATAAACTGGGATCCTCTCGAAAACTTTTTCCATTAGAACAATTAAAGCCCTATTAAGACTGTATTTTACTTAAAAAAAAATACAAATTCAAACCCCGAGTTTTTTGAAGTTCAGAAATTCAGGCTAACTGGGCAAACATCACCCTTTGGTTTAGGCCAGAACGTAGCTGCCACACAGTCCACGTTCAGAACAATAAACTCCCATGCTGTAAAAAGGTCACGTTTACCTAAGAGAAACCTGGCAAAAGCTGGTACTTTCCTCTAAACGCTTAATCTGTTCCACAAGTACAACACTTTATACAACTGCAGTACTAAACACGCCACGAGCAGCTGCCTTTGCACCTGTGGGCACAAATGACACCCGAGCGGCACCTGGGGCTGTGCCCGCCAAGGTGTCCCCCGTGCCCCTCACGGCCGGGACCGCCCGGGCACCGCCACCGGCGAGAGACGGCGGGGACGCGGAAACAGCCCCGGGCCGGGCCGGGAGCGGGGCAGGGAGTGCGGGAACGGGGCGGTGAGTGACGGGAGGCAGAGGGATCCCCAGAGCTCCTCCCGGGCAAGCCAAGAGGTCAGACCTGAGCGTTTGGAGCGAGCGCGCAGCTCCAGCATCTTCCAGCTCACATCAGCAATGTGAGTCGCCGCCATGGCGGAGCGATCCCGGAGCGCCCCCGGCGCTGAGTGCACGGCGCCGGGCGGGCCCTGCCTGCCTCCCGCCGTAAAGCGGCTCGCGCAGGCTCTGCCGCCGCTGCCGCAAACCGCGGGCCGGGCCCGCCCCGCGCTGCCGTCAGAGCGCGGGCGGGGCGAGGCCGTACGCGATGGGGGCCCGCGGGCCGTGCCCGCCGCTGGCCCCGCTGCTGCTCCTGGCCCTGCTGGCCCTGGCGGGGCCCGCCCGCGCCCTGCAGAATGTGACTGCTCAGCTCTTCGGGCCCGAGGCCCGCGGGACCCTGGCGGCCTTCGGCGACTTCAACTCGGACAAGCAGACGGACCTGTTCGTGCTGCGCGGCGGTGAGTGCGCGGCCCGGGTCGGCCCGTGGGCTCTGGGGGCACAGCCGGTGTGAGCTGGGCTCCTCGTCCCCTCGCAGCGCAGCCGGGGCCCGCGGGGCGCGGACAGCCCCGGGGACCGCCGCCCCTGTGCCCCGGCTGCCCCGTGGGGAGGGGGTGACAGCGGCTGCCGCGGGGCCGGGGGTGCGGGACGGCGTCCCCGGTGCGAGCTGCCCGGCGAGGAGCAGGAGGTGGGCTCGCTGAGCCCTACGATGCCTGTGGATCTCCGGGTTACCGGCTGCTCGCTCTCTCCCCGAGAACGGCCTGAGTGCCCGGGGCTGTGTCGCCGAGGGCCGGCGCAGTGAGCACAACATTGTTTGCAGGATGAAACTGACAATTGCTTTGCTCCCGAGGTATTTCCTGTGTGGAATACGATGTATTTAGTTTGCAGTAGAATAAGTGTTCATATAGGGCATATTTTTCTTTAAAGTTGAATTTATGGTCGTGAAATAATTTAGAGACGTCATCCTACAACTGGAATGGTCATACATTTTTTTTTTTTTTGGCTCTTGCTTTCACAATATTTTTGGAAACAGATGAACGTTTCAGAGATGTGAGGAGGATAAATTGCACATTATCCTACTTTGAACATTATGTTAAAGTGTCAGAGTAGAGAAGTTTGTTACACACAGCTGTCACCTGCCACAAGTTTCTCTTAAGGCTTCAGATACGGGGAGACCTCAAATCAGGGCTTATTTCCAGTGGTCAGTGTTATTTGCATACATTAATCTTGGATTATTTTATTTTCTTGAAGCTGTACATTAAGATAATAAATTTATTCTCAAATTCACCTTTTTTATTCCTTCAATCTCTGAAATGTTTCTCCAAGTAGCTTTGGTAAAGCATGAGTGACTTTCCCATCTAGTTGAGTTATTGAAGTGCATGGCTCCCTGGAAATGCTCCACTGGCTCATCTACTGAAAAAACGGTCAGATTTAAAATGAATGTCCATGATAAGAGATTTAATTTTTACTTTCTTATCTTTCATATAAAAATGTGGATGGTTATAAGTTTAAGAAAGGAGATTCATTATTTCTTTTTGTCTCCATAGCAGCACATGATAAATCATTTTCCTATGTGATACTTACTGTGAAAATCAGCTTGAAATAACCTAGTTGAAAACGTTATTTTTCATAACTTAAATCTTGACAAGAAGTAACTACAGAATTTCCTCATAACAAAAAGTAATAGGCAGTTCTAAATGGTGGGATAAATGGCAGCCAGTTGCAAACAGTGTGAGGAGATGAGCACTGGAGATGACATGAGACTTTGAGGAACAGGGGTATGTAAAGCAGCCAAGTCCTAAGAATCCTGACCCTTAATAAGGAGGTAGGGATGATGTCTTGGGCCTTTTGCTGGTTATATATTATTGTTCTGATCTTGCATTACTTCAGTTGAATGAGAGTAATGTTCCATGTGCTCGGATGCATAAAAGAAAATCAGGTTGTGCTCATACCTTTGTAAGAAATGGTAAACTCGCTGAAGGTAAGGGGTAATCTAGATCCAGAAGTATTCTTGTTGCAAGACCAATTCAAAAGTACCAGTGGACTCTGGGTTTAGTCACTTTTTGAAACTCAGAATATACAAATGAATGGCATTGTGCATCCACTCACCTGTTTTGTGAGTCAATGCATGTAACGGGTAAGTGGGGAAGCTCTTGCTGGTTGCTTGTTTAATGTACCGCCTTCTGGTTATGTTTGATGCCTGTGCTGGTAGTACTGGGCAATAAGTGATCATTCCCCTAATCACCTGCTGCATTTCCTCGGGGAATTTGGGAAACTTCTGTGGTATTTATCTCTGATTTATATATACATATAGATATATGTATATATATGTGTGTGTATATATATGTGTATATATGTGTGTATATATATATGTATATATACGCATATATATATGTATATGATATATATCCGCTATATATCACACAGATATTTGGCCTGAAGACTTCTAATCTACATAATTGTTGTTTGCATGGAAACTGTTTCTGTTTTTTCACGCCCTCCAATGCACTTTTTTTCTTTCTTACTGTCCTCTCATGCTAAAAAAAATACAGAACTGCAAACAGCGTTTAGGATTGATGTAGTGGTGTAGTAATTCTGTTTTCTGTTCATGTGAGAATTTTTAATAGTTAATTTGTTTTGACTATTGATAAGCACTTAGCTGAAATTTTTATATATCTATCTTTAATGACCAAAAAAATCTCATTTCTCAGTGCTGCAACTAACTTGGAACCTGGTATGCGTAAAAACACATTTGCTTCTTCATCCTCATCATTAATTTGCCACATAGCCAATAAAAAGGCAGGTGAGAGTCTGAGGTGTGAAATGGGAATTAACAGGTTCCAGCAGTCAATCCCCAGGTGTGCTGTCCAAAGCTGAGGCAGCCAGCGCGCTCCTGCCCCTCACCGTGTGCCAGGCCTTTCCCTCTTCCAGGAATGTGTGTGCCAGGCCTTTCCCTCATCCAGGAGTGTGTCCCATCACTGCCAGATGGGACTGAGCTGGTCTCCCCTGGCTTCTCTGAAAGGGCTCCTTTTCATTTACTCGTGTGGTGGTGTGTTCTCTTCAACAGGTTTGTGGCAGATGTCTTTTCTTCATAGTGAGGAGCCTTGTATTCTGCTATTTCACAGCTGTGAACTCTGCCACAGAACAATGCTCTTAAAAAGTACTGTGGTAGCTCAAGTTTGGAGCCTTAGAATTATTCTTTTATAGGTAATGGGTTTGTGATGCTGCAGGTGGGTTTATCGGAGAGTGAAGGAAAGAAAGTAAAAATACAATTATTTCACTGTGAGCTGTTGTTTTACTTACAGAAGTAAGTGCATGTGTATTGTGGTTTACTGACTGAAAATTTTATTTCATCATTGAGGTTAAAATTCTTCTTTCTCTTGCCTGAATTTCAGTTATTTCTGCAACATAAAATGTGGGCTTTTATTTAGATTGTCCTGAAATAATGAAATGATGCTTGCTTGTATCGTTGCCTCTAAGTGAGGAGATGCTGCAGGGAACCAAGTAACTTCTGAGTTTCCTTTAAAGTGCTTTTGGCAGCTGACATGGGAAAGCAGTATCAGATCCTGCTATGTCAGACACAGTATTAAAAGAATTAATTTGAGTTAGCTTTTAAGCTTTAATTAGTTTTGTGGAACTGCTTCCTATTACTTTTCCATGTGTAGTATTTCTTAACTCATTACAGAAAGTTTTATTTTAGGTGATATGATAAAAATAACAGAGAGAAAGTTCTAACACTAAACCCCCAAAGAAGATTTGTGATATGAGCATTCCTTTGAGATGCAACTGGTTTTAAGTTGGGCTAAAGAAGTGCTCTTGTTCCTTCCTTTTGAATGAGAAGGAAGTAGTGGTATGGGACATCTTTCAAAGTTTTTGCTGTTGTGGGGAATGGTCATTTGTGGCACAGTTGTTTAAGTGTTGGGTTTGTATGTAAGCCATTTACAGTCTTCCTCTGTTGCTCATGGTCTTGCTTGCTTTGGCAGGAAATGAGTTGGTTATCTTTTTGGCTGACCAGAAGGAACCCTACTTCAAGCCCCGTGTTAAGCTACCAATGAAGTAAGTCTGGATATTCAATGCTGAAAGAACCTAAGGCTGTTTTCCTTGAAAGTGCCTCTCTCACTCAGTGGGAACTGACTGCAGTTGTCTGTGCTCTTGTTACCTTTTTGACTTGTTCAGCTTGCCCTTAGAGCTCTAGTTCTTTGACCAGCTTCCTGATTCGCTTCCTGATACATTTTTGTTTTGTTTTGATTTTGTTGGTCAGATGACAGAATTTGTGGAGACGAATTTTGTCATTCATGTTGTTAACAAATAAGTGTGACTTCCCATCCCTTATGGAATTTTTATGGTTTAGGTTTTGTCCTCAAATTAGTATTTAAAATACCCGTATCTTGAAATATTTTTGCAGTTGATTTGGATCTTTAGGATTTTACTTCCTAGTGAAGCAAACTGTCATTCTATATCATACATAGGTCTCTGTGGTGGGTAGGTTTAGTCTCAAACCCAAGACATGTTTTCAGGGAAATTCATCCAGTTGTTTTAGTTACTAATGGAATCCAGCCGATATCATCTGCTTTAGAAGAGATATGAAGATTGGTGTTCTAGTATTTCTGTGTAGAGATCTGTTCCTTTCTCAAGTTTACATGTGGCCTTTAAAAAAACATCAATTTTTAATATATGTAAACCAATCTGTTTATGTGCATATATATGTCTAGCTTTAATATCCTGTAATACTATTACAGTTATTGCTTATGAATAATGCTTACCAATAGTATTATGTTTATTAAAAGTTAAACTGCTTTTATAGCTCAGCTTCATCTTCTGTATTCTACGTATTTTTATTTTTCCTTATTCCCTCCTGTCTCGGAAGGAACTAATTTGTTTAATGCATTAGAAATTATCTGCTTTTACTCCTTAACGGTGATCCATGCTTGTGTGTGTAAAGTAGAGTCTAATAAAAAAAGATAGGAAGAACAATCAAAGGTAGGGAGGAGTGGTAAGATCTGGCAAAAGATAGGAGGAAATGGCATTGTCTTTTAAAAAATCTACCTGTGCCTGATGCCTGCTGTTTAAACAGCTGCTGTTGCTTTATGTTCTTGCTCTTGGAATGCAACCAAAAGATCCTGCTCACTGAAACACATTTTGGAGGACTGGTTCTACAACAAATGCACAGATTTAATGATGTGTAGATAGCATTAACAAACAGGATATGGCTGAAGAATGCCTGGTAGCTGAAGTTTAGAGTTAAAATGTCATTTTCCTTAGACAAAGACACACTGTCAGGTGCCTGATTTTGAGATACTTTTGCAATAGATAAGGACTTTATCATAAACCAGGTTGTGGAAAGGTAGTATTGTATTGGACCAACTAATAATAATTGGGCAAGCCTTTGGCCACACAAGTGCTTTTTTCAGGCACACCTTTTTACAATTATTTGCATGTGGTGGCTTTTGTTTTTAATTCCAGATCCCTCGGTGTCACCATAACCAGTGTAGTTCCTGGAGATTATGACGGAGATTCCCAAATGGATGTCCTCCTCACTACCCAGGCCCCAAGTCATGGCAAAGATGAACTTTCAGTGTTTATTTTCTGGGGACACAACCAAACGTTAGGTGAGTTGCTGAGACTGGTTCTTAATAAGACTGTTAGGCTTCTTAATTCAAAGTATTGTCTAGAAGTTACAACTCATTTTTACAGTGTAGTGATTGTTATTACAACTAAAATAGAGATTAGCAGCTATTCAGCTTCACACCCATATATTATCTTGCTGTTAAACTGTGTTCAATAATTAATGAAAGAGAACAATGCTAAAATGCTTGCACTATATTATGCAACAGATATAACCAAACATTATTCTAATTTGGAAGTACCTATTAACTGAAGAGCTGCTTCTCATGGCTTCCCCATCATGCATGTCAGCTTCACAAAGACTATCTCAAAAGGTTTATCTTCAGTTTAAAATGCACAGAGAGCCTGGTGTGAACTTCAGTGCATCGACTTTGCAAATAGCATACCTAAACCTACTATCAGTAATATAAGTTACTATATAAGTAACATACATTACTATCAGTAATATCATAATAAGTAACACTTACTTATGTTAAACCAAATTCTTCAAAGACAGTGACACATTAAACTGGGTGTTGGAGGAGAGGTTTCTAGAGTCTCTATTGCTGCAAGTTTTCAAGAACCTTAGAATGAAGTTTTCAGGAGTCTCTTAGCAGTATTCCAGGTATAGCTGATCCTGTCTTGGGGTAGAGTCATGGACTGTGAACTCTTGAGGTCTCTTGTTTTCTGTTGACTTTGCTAGGAAAGGGTTTCGGGAAGAATTTACGGTTTGAACAAGGACAGATAATCAAAAGAAGATACTCTTTAAGTCCACAAAACCGCTGAAGAATAATCACTATTGTAAACAAATGTGTTAAGGCATAGTTACAGGTGAGGCAGTTTTGCCTTAGACACCGTTGCTTCTGGCTTTAATCAGAGCTGAACCAAGCAACCTGGAAAAGTGCAATGGATCAAATATTAAGAGAATAGCAGGTATCTCTAGTATTGGGAAGAATATGAGGACTTGGATTAAGTTATTCTGTCTTGCTTCAGAAAAAAAACCCCAAATATTGAGGGAAGCACAAATGAGCCATATGGGGCGTGGAAGAGGAGTCAGAGGTTAAAAATTTGGGCAGTGGCTGGTATGTGCTGAGGCTACTGGGAAGATATGGGGTGTCTCCTTGGGTAATAGAAGTGTGACAGACAAGTCAATAGGAGGGGACTGCCGTATAAAATGCGGAAATTGTAAAGACAAAACATTATGGAGAGAGGAGGGAAATGGGAATAATCTGGCAAGGAATTTGGATTACAAGTAAAAGTGAAATCTAAGGTGATAATCTGATTGGAACTTAGTCCTCACTTCCCAATTAGAAAGTCTACCTTTAATGCTTATTTCAGATATTCAGTGTGTATAATTAAGAGTGTTTTTTACAGTGACAAAAAATTAAACAGAAGTCTAACATAAAGTGTTAAACTTTTAGCCTGTCACCATCCCAGCTGTTTCAGATTTCCTGTATCTATGTGATTGCAGTCATACACAGAAATAAGTTTCACTAAGATCTACTTAGAATAATTTGTTGAGGAGTTTAGTGGAGAGGGAAAACGCCTTCAGTATTTTAACTGTAACTTACCTTTCCTGCAAAATTTCAGGAAGCCATTTAGTTGTTTGTATTAAGTGGTGCTTTTTTTTAAATCATAAAACTGATGGTTTTAAATGAATACAAGAATGATGTCTTAGTTGAAAATGCAAATGTCAGAATATATTGGTAACTGAATCAAGTTAATGTTTTCTGTTTTCAGATCTTAACCATAAAACTATGTTAAATAAGACTTTTCATGATGAGCCCCTAGTAATGGAGTAAGTATGACCTACTTTTTTAGAAAACCATATTTCCAGTGGTGACTAAGAGCAACTTGAATATGTTTTAATGCTAGAATTTGAAACACATGCTCTTTATCTTTTAAGGACAGGGTGGTTTGTGTAATGTCAACTGATCTAACAAAAGATGATGAACCAAAATAGTTATCTTCACAAGTCTTGTATATTATATTATCTTGGCAATAGTAACAACATGATCTTTTAATTTCTTTAATTTCAGTACTCTGAGTTATTCAGAAAAAAAGCCATGAATTTCTCAGTGAATTTTGTAAAGCAAAAACCCTATTGGCTTACCAAAATGAGCAAATATCTCTTTCACAATGTGAAATGCTGAACAAAAGTGGGGCGAGTAGATCTGGAAAGCCAAAGCACGGGCAGAGTGTGAAATACTGATAGACCTTTGCTGCTACTAGCAATTCAGACAAGAGCCAAAATTCAGATCGGACTCACAGCTGAGAGTTCTTCATGGCTCAGTGGGAAAATGTACAAGTATAGAATAGTTTAAGAACAGGTAGTTTGAACTCCTGTAGTGACTGAGGTGGTACTGACGTTGTTTTCCATTTTCAGCTTTAATGGAGACTTGATTCCTGATGTGTTTGGTGTCACAAGTGATTCGAATAAGCCACAGATCCTGCTAGGCGGGTAAGCTGAAGGCTTCAGTGTCAGCATGGGTTTGATAACTTGGGCATTGTGCATCCATTTGTCGTTAAAGTGTAAGATTCATGTTCAACTCATCTGTGCAGATGGGAATCTTCTTTCTGTCCATGTATCGTCAAACATTCAGTGCCACTGTGCATCTGATCTTTAAAGTGTTATTTTGTAGGGCATTTTAAGTAGACACTGTGAGATCGGAGACAACAGAACCCCTGATATTTGACATCAGGAATAGGAAAATTGTTTCTTGGAACAATTAATTCTAAGAAGTTACAGTCTCATTTGTTTAGTACACTTTTGATATTTAGTATTATAATCTGCATTATGGAAGTTGTGCTGTACAAAAGCTGCTTTCAGTCTAATAAATGAAGTGACAGGTTGATGATGCAAGAACTACTGAAACAGATCTTATAATTAAAGAGATGGCAAAAGAAAAATATGCAAGTGTTTGGGGTAAACTTAAACAAATAAAGCTCTCATCTATCTGGGCAGTTAACTGTAATGGGAAGGTTGGACACCATAGAGAATCAAAAGCACAGGAAGTGCAGGTTGTAAGGGTATTAAACTATCTATATTAAGGAAAATATAGGGCAAGAGATTTATGAAGTGACATAAAGCAGAGATGACTAAGTAGCAACATGTGTGCATGCAAGTGGTGTTCTCTGTATCACATCCTTTGTGTTAAGGAGTGCCTCAGGCCACTCTTGGGCAGATAGAAGTTGACTGAAGTCTTATGAGATTGCAGCAAAGGGGACTAAGTTTCATTATTAAAATTTCTGCTAGCCCTGAAATCTCTAGAATGGGACCAGTTATCAACTACTGGAATAAAAACAAAGGCATGCTTAACAAGGACTGTGCAAAGGATTATTTTTAACTGTTTTGGATATGAATGCTGAAATCAAAGCACAACAAAAGATTGTATCTCTACTGGCTCAGAAGAACCAGTCTGTAACCAAAAAATATAGAGTAGCAATGTCTCCAGTATTGGGCAGGATGCCAATGAACTTTAAGTCTGTCATTTGAAAATAAAAAAGCCTATAGTTGTTGTTTCTGACTGGCTCTTTTCCTTTCCTAGGGTAAATGAGATTTGAATGTGTCAGTGCAAACTATGCCCTTCTTGGCAGTGTGGTTTTGTTCATTAATCCCAACATGAATTTTATCACCAATACTTGTACTGGTGGCTTTTGTCACGGATTTCAGATTCACAAGGATGTTTCTGAACATTTTGCAGTGATTGTATATAAAATAAATTGTATCAGCTTTTGGAGATATGGAAAAGTGGGAAAGATTTGTTTCATTTTGTTGAAGAAATTCTTTCAGGAGCATCAAGGCACAAATAAACTTACTCATCATAGCTCAAAATAACACTGAGTGCTATAGATAACAGCATAAGCCATGTCTTGTACATGGAAAACAGCTTTGTCATCTGCTTAGAAAAGCACTTTTCTATTTTAATCTAAAATGTTTTAAGATTTTTTTCTATACCTTGACAAACTTAATTGGCAATCTTCGAGACTCAATACATAGAAAAACCTAGAGAAAATATTTAATTACTTCTTTAAGATTAAGTGATGCATTTTAACATTTCTGAGACTTAGTTATGATCTCTGGGAAGTAATCAGAATATTATTTCTTTTTTTACCATAAAATTAGTCAAGGAAGATAAGGACTTCAGTAATATGTATGTAATGTCACTGGAATAAATAAAGTAATTCCAGACTAGTAGTAGTATTTGTGCCTGCTGTTGTGCAGTGCACATTGAGATCTTCCTGAGTGGTTTAGCTAAGGGTTCTGAAAGTTACATATCTGATGATTCAGCCACTGTGACTTTTGAAGGATTTGTTGCACTTCAAATCACTGCTCATAGGGAAGTTTGCTGGAAGTTCAGCCATTTTTAGAACAGAAACCAGCAGGGCATGTATATTTATAAAGAAAGAAATAAAAGTATCACCTGCTTGGGAAATTACATAATTAGCTAGTAGTCCATCATAATGTGAGGTTTTAATTCATGTGTTGATTTTTTAGTGAGCTGAAATAAAGTGTTTTTACATGCAGCAGGCATGAGCTGCTCTAACAGCATGTGCTCACTTCTGCTCATGTTTATTAATCAGAAAATAGATTCCAGAAGTACTTCCAGAAGTCAAGCTGCTTGAGGAAACTGGGAAGGACAGGGATCAGTGTCTCAGGATTTGCATTACAGTTGGAGCCTTGGCACTAACTACAATTTTGTGGGTAGTGATAATGTTCTGTGCAAAAAAAAATTGCTTTAGAAAGTTCATAAAATGGAACTGAAGCCCCTGTGCTGTGAATCATCCTCCGTGGAACCTTTCAAGCAATTACTTGAGTTACTCAGTATATTGTAAGCTAAGTAGTAATTTTATCTTAGCATTAGGAGAACATTATTTCTGACCAATTTTATTTAAAGTTTCATGATTTTTTAAGCTATATTATCATGAGTAACAGTCCCTACACATTGATGAAATGTATTGCTTTTTATTCCTGTCTGTAGGAACTTGTCATGGCATCCTGCGTTGGAAACTCAAAGTAAAATGTATATACCACACTCTCATGCCTTTATAGATTTAAATAATGATTTCACTGCTGGTAAGTCATGGAAGTGGTAAATGCCATCCTAAAAGTAATTATCATTAAGTGTACAATGTCATGTATTGCAGCTTCCTTCAGTAATTATATTACTTTGGTACTTCTGATTTGGGTTTTTTAATTACTTAATTTTAATATCTAAAATCTGAAAATTCTGGGTTTTAAAAAACAGCTTTTAAAATAAATAGTATTTTCTGCTTCTTGATGATAATCATAACTATTGCTTGTTCTGAATGTTGTGTTCATCCTTAAAGTGTTGTTTCCTGCTCTCCACAATGCTGTACTCTAGTATTCAGCTGGCAACTGCATCAGGGCTGCAGTTTTTCATCTTGAGTCTGAAAATAGTTTGATAGTTTGATTCAGCAGAATGTTTTTAAGACTGGACTTAAATTTTTTTTCAAGATTTCATTATGACTCTACTCTTATTTTGTTGCAGTTAGTTCTATCACTGATAGGATTGACTGTATTCTTCCTTTATTTTGTTTGGGGTATTTTGTCAATGCATTTCAGTTACCATGATGAATCTATTTATTACTTAGATACCTGGCTCATACTTCTAAGCACATTTAAATATTGTGCTAAACTTAATTTCTTCACACACTTAATTAGTTCTGAAGTGCTTTATCTTGTGCTAGATTTACAGTGTACATCAATTCATATATGGTAATTTTAGAAAGAGAGCTTATCTTTCTCCTGTTTAGTTGCATGGGAATGAGAGAGGAACGAGTCCATAAATTTAATTAAGATGCTTATAAACATTGGGGATTAAGTTAATTGCTTTAGCATGCAGTCAAACCTTAATATTCAGTTCTGGCACATTGCTATGTGAAGCTGTCAAGTGGAAATTCCAACTGGAAAATTAAATATATGGTTACTTCCCATAATCAGTGTCATGTAATAACCAGTTCTAACACACTTAGCTCTAGAAGCCTTTTGGAATTTTGTTTTAGTGGCATAAGCAGCATAGATGAGTATTCCAGGTGGCATTTTAAGTTGAGTACATTGAAATCTAAACTCCAAGGTGAGTAAAGGTAGGAAGTCTAAGTTTCTTACATTGATCGATTACAGATTGATCAAATTTTCAAGGTTGTTGACAGCTACCAGACTGAAGAATGTTCCAAGAGTTCTCGGTAGTGCTGCTGCTATGTGGAAGCTCCTCTATTAAAAAGAAATGAGAGTCAGTTTCTTTGTGTGGGTAGTGCTGGGAGCTTTTATGGATTCACATCTATTTTTATATCTCAAGATGTGAGTAGAAGCTTCTGTGAAGCTCTTCCCATAAAGATCCTGACTTTTACTTGCTTGTAGCAGCAAGGCTGTGACTCCTCGGGCTGAGGTACTACATTACAGTGTTATGTAGAGTGCTGTGGGAAGTGTTATGTTACAGGAACCTGGGGAAAGTTGTAAGAAAAATAATTCATTCTGACAAGAAAACTGGAGAAAATATTACGGTATTATTATTTTTTAAAGTAATGTTTTCCTTCTAAGGTGGGAATGATAAATTTTTTTTACTGTCCCTATGAAGATGGGACTAACTGGGAATAAGACATATGTTCCTGAAAAGTAGTATCAGTCTATCTGATATTTCATGACTGATGTGTTTTTCCAAGAGTGCTTCCTGCCAAAATGAAAAGTCGCCAATCATCTGGTCCTGCCTGCACATTTATGGCAGTTCCCTGACATCAGCTCTAGTAACTACATGGACCTGGCGCTGCTGAGGAACACAGTTCATTGTCACTGGGGTTATTAAGTTGATCCAACTCGCCATGCAGGATTGTCAGAGCCAATGTAAGCAGAGGGAAAAGGTTGACACCTCTTTTAGTAGCAGCAGTTGTAGCCTGCCTTTAACCAAGCATGAAATTGTACCTTGAGTCTCACTGTGCCTCTTCCAAAAAATACCTGTGTGGTGTTCTCACCATGTGTGCTCTAATTTATATGTCTGTACAGAGCTGGGCAAGTGACTCATAGGTAGTCATCAAAGTAGTCAGGTGTAGAAATTAAGGGGAAAAAAGGGCAAAACAACAAAAGCTGTAAGAGTGTGTGCTGTACTGGTGGGACTGTGGTGGTAAATGCACTCTGCCAGGCAGGGCAGAGGCAGTGCCGGGTTACCAGAGTGTGCCCACAAGCAGAGTGTTTCTCCATGGAGCCTGGCACTGCTTGGCTCACGGAGAGCTGGTGAGGAGGAGAGCATTCCTGTGACTCAGTATTCACCCACACAGCCATTCTTCAGTTGGAACAAAGCCTCATTAGGAACAGGGCCTGGTGCACATTAGAATTGTATTAATTAAAAGGGAGGCATTGATGAGATGCAGGGGAATAAACTGCCTGCTGAAATCATGTGGTCTGAAACACTTAATAATCATGGCATTTGATGCTGCTGTGGGACTTCTGGACTGAAAAATTCAGGCTGTTTATTTGCAGGCAATGCTACTATCCATGATTATAAAGATAGAGTTGCGCCTAATAAAGGATGCAGTGGGTTTTGTTTACAAATAGATCACCAGGACATGCCATTTTACTTGCTCTTGGTGGGTTTTTTGCAGATTTTTTAAAAGATTTTTCTAATATTCTGCAATATTTTGGGGCTCTTTGTATTCTGTAACAGATGCAGCCAATTTGATGATTTTTAGCTGGGCTATTTTTGGCAACTCTATCATTATAAACAGCTTAGGAGATTTAAAGTGTGCTTGACATTAAAAAAAAATCCTCTCTGGGCTGAGAAGCTTTTTGCTAGTTTATTGCCTAACCCGTTTTCAACCTGCTGATATTAAACACTCCGAACGGAGCTTTTAATTGCCACGCTTCTCATGCTCTGGGTGAAAAGAAGTTGAATTGTTATGATTTCATTATACGAGAACTTGCTCATAAAGATGTGTTTAATCCCTAACAGTGCTTCATGAAAGGCTAACAGTGTAAGGATTTTATAATCCAAAAATCCTCTAACCACAACAAAGATAATACTAATCTTTCTTGGTGAGAGATAAACTGGGCTGTTTCAGAGGGTAATGCTGCTGCTGTTTTTAAAGAAAAGCATCCTCATGCAAAAGTCTCAGCTCCCTATAATGATGAACTCAGTAAGTAATTCTGAGTTAGACCAGGAATTTCATAAAAACCATGCAAAAATTTGCAGTATAAAACTTTTTTTCCAATGGGTAAACTAAATACAAAACTTCTAAGTGTCTTTTGTGTGCATATTAAGCACGTGTTGCTCCAGGGAGGAGTATCTGGTTCATGGAGTGGCTGAGTTGGGAAGGGATGTCTGGAAATGGTCTGGTCAAGCAGCCTCCCATCACTGTCACTGCTGGTACATGCACTGAGAGAGGCTGCAAGATGAGGAGCGAGTGTGGTGGCCCTTGTTAGGACAGGGCAACTGGGTGTCTAGTAATTCACACTCACACTTGTCATTAGTTCCTTTTAACTGCTGGCTTAGGAAAATAATCTTGAAGCTGATAATAATAGGCTTGTCTGAACAGATTAACATCAGGTGTATTTTGTAAAGCAAACAGTCCGGGTGAGCATTTCCAAAGCAGGATCCTCAAGTAAGAGGCCTGTCTTAAAAATGTCACAATTGAAATTTTTAGGATAGTGATTATTTTGCTGTGTCATTTTTTTTTCTAATTAGCCAACTTCATTACTTTTATTGTAAACGTCCTAGAATGTCAGATGTTCACTTAGGGCTAATGCTGTCTTTCTAGGCCAAAAATATAGTTCCAAATTACTTGGGAGAAAAAACCAGGATTATTAAACCATAAATTTGTTTGCATTCAAAGTTACAAGTCTTCTACCAAGAAGTCAGGCTCTATGAATAGTTTTAAAGTGCTCAAATGCATGAGACAAGCTGCCTTGGACTGTGAATCACACTGTAACTTCATACTGTACGTCTGTCAATGTATCCTTGAATGCTGTGAAAAATAGCTGATGTATTAAATACTCTGTGTGTCACTTGGTTATGTGATTCCACAGTTTGGAAGTGCTGGTTTTACAACTGATCTTGTGTTAAATACTAGCACATGGTGTGTATAATTGGAGATATTTCTGGAACTGTTTATATAAAATGAAGGAAAAATCATAAATTTGGGGTTGGGAAAACTAAAGTGGAAAAATCATTAGTCACAAACAGCTTGCTGTAAGCTAATTGCTAGTCTCTTTACTGATTTCTGGTGGTTAATTTTCTTATGTTGTTTTGCTTTGGGAATTTAGAAACCTAATGTACCAGAACGTTCAAAATGTGTTTTCTTTTTGATTCCCACTTCTTAGTTTAAATATGTAAATGTAGATAGTTTTCTTCTTGAAAACTAATCACTCTAATCACAGGTGATATTTCTGTTGTAGTCATTTAAACCTGGATTCTGAAGATATTGTAATGCTCAATGTCAGATTCTCTGGTCATATTTTCAGTGAGTTTCCTCTTCATGGAAGCTGGCAGCCTCTCTGCAGCTCATATTATCAGCAAAGCTAATTTTCTGCAGTAGATCAGCATTTATTCACTATTAAAATAACTGGCAAACAAAGTATCTTGAGTGACATTTTAAAACTTGGGTGGGGTGTGGGGGTTGTGTGTATATATTTGAAGTCAAACTGTTCTCTCTGGTTTTGCCCCCTCCCGTACATTTCTCCCAGAGCAAATATTCAGCAAAGCCATGTCACTGTGTCATTCCTTGAAGAGGTACAATTTTTAAAATTTCCTTAACTGTTTTAGATCTGATAGCAGAGCTTACCTCTGAGTTTACAGCAAATAATGGAGGCAAAAAATAGACAGGATGTATTTCAGAGGACTTTAGTCTGTAAAGTTTTGTTTGTTTTTCATTACTTCAACTCTTTACATGTTTGTTATCTCTAATTAACAGTGCTCTGGGTGATACGATCTCCTGTCACCCCCATTCCTCCACTTGTTCCTTCACAGTGTTCAATACCGTAGAAAGTTCCTGCTCATAAAATCAAACTAGACCTGGAATTAACTGCATCTCCTGCTGCTGCTGGGACTGGGCTGCTTTTGCCAATGGCTTTACTCATAGCTTTCCTTACAAAGGGAACCAAAGGATGGGTAGAGATTGTTAGAGAAAAGAAAGGGCTTTAGATTTAACTTCTTTTTCCTGATCTTTCTAAAAGAGCCCGTAATCTCTGCTATCTGCTTAGCAGTTTTAATTTTAAAATTGCCATTATGAAGTGTCTCAGAAGCTATTCCTTTTGCAATTTTTAATTATATACTGATACAATTATATACACCAGGGAGTTATAATCTTGTATTTTTATGAGAATCAATAACTTAATACAGGTGAGAAGTAAATTGGTTCTGCCCCAAATAGCATTTTGTTGAGAAAACATGAATGTAAAAATGGGTTCTGAAAGCACTCTTGAGAGTTGTCATTTTCTGTTCCTTGAAACAATGTTGTTGCCCTTATTCTGAAAATAAAGAGCATTTTCTGTCTGAAAGCTCATGTTTGAAGTGCTGAAAACTAAAAGGATAGTCCCACCTGCTCTGTGTGTTCAGAAGCATAAATCTAAAGCTAAAATCTAATTTAAAGTTCTCCGGTTAAGCAAAGCTTTTAAATTAATATATATGAATTCTTTCTATTGTAATTTTTAATAATGAAAGGGATTTTAGTGCTTAGTTATGTTGTTTATCATTGTTTATCACCTGTTCTACTAAATAGTTCCAGTAAAAACGTAATAAATTTTGAAAGACTCATTTGGACAGAATAAAGTCACAATCTCTTATTATATGCATATTTCTTAAAAATTTACCAACACAAATTAGCTTGTTTGGAACGTATGAAGTCCTTTTGTTTTGCTTAAGTTTTTCAGAGGAGGAAGTTACTATTTCATGTAACTAGCACCAAAAATTCGTGCAAGTGAACTGCAGGCTCCTTAGCACTGGTGCTTGTACCCATGTCTGTGTTGTAAAAGCTGAATCATACAGCCAGGCAGTAGATTATTCCATTTGCTCTAGGACAGTGCTAATCCCAGTTTGACAAATCTGAATACCTCATGTAGTGGGTTTCTCTACCTGAATGAAACGAACAGAAGCATGAAACTTTTAAGATTGAGTTTTCTTTTTCCATGCAGTAAAGAAATAAAGCTGACTATATCCAACTTTTTTGTATAAAATTAGGTTTGTACATACGAGAAGCATTCTACAGCTAGAACTGTATAATTACAACTAAAAAAATTGTAAATAATGTTTTTAGTTTTGGTTTTAAATACTTTTTTTTTCTACCAGTGTTCAATCTGTAATGTAAATAGAGGAAAGTTCTCTCTTACTTTGCCTTAGGTTTTATAGCATTTAATGTTTTTAATACAGTTGCTACATTACCATTCTGTCAACACACTGCAAAGCAGAGATTTTTAATTCAGCACATTATTTACATACAGTTAAAAGCAGGCACGTTCATCTCCAAAAGTAACTTCTGCTTAGAGAATATGCCCAGACACCCCTGTTCTTCCACATTAATGAAAACATTTTTAGGCATGTTGGGAGTGTACATGTATATGTTATATTTGAGTACTGCCTTGTCCGTGGTGATAGTGTTTATAAAAAGGGCACTTTCTCCCCCCTCCTTTGTTAACTTCTGAAGTGAATCTGAAATCAAGCAGTAACTTAATGTTGCTTGTACCCTGGTGGCTTCTCAAGATAGTCGGGTGCTGAGGGTTTTTATTCTGAAATAAAGCCCTCTGACATTAAGCAGAAAGGTCAAATCAGTCATTAGTGAAATGAATGCTCCATCTAAAAATAGTTCCATTTTTTATAACGCTCAAAAGTGACAGAAAATAACAAGGATCATCAGGAGTAAACTTGGAGCTGGTTCTGTATAGTTAGGTTGTATTGCAATTTCTAGTTCTAGTAAGTAATATCAGTGGAAGTAGGGTGAGTTTGTAATAGTATTGGTTTTATTTACTGTTCTGATTAAAAGATTCATCAAAACTAGGAGCCTGCCAGGGATGGGGCAGCCACAGCTTCTCTGGGCAGCCTGTGCAGGGCCTCACCACCCTCACAGGGAAGAATTCCTTCCTTACCTCTAACCTAAACCTGCTCTCCTTCAGTTTAAGGCCATTCCCCCTTGCCCTATCTCTGCATGTCCTTGTCCAAAGCCCCCTCCCAGCTCTTTTGTCCTGGAAGGGGATCTAAGGTTTCTCCTCTCCGGAACAGCCCCAGCTCCCAGCCCATCTCCCCAGGAGAGGTGCTCCTGCCCTTGGATCAGTGTGGTTGCCCTTCTCCAGGCACCAGGTTCTCAGTAGCTGATTGTCTTTAGTGCAGATCTGTGGTTCCTGAGCCCTGTGGCACAAATGCCATGCTCTTGGTGCCCGAGATGGGCCACCGTAGACATTAGTAGGTAGGTAAAGCTCCTTTAGGTGTAGTGCACAAGCATTGCCAGAAATGTGGCTAGCTCAAGATGGGGTGTGCTGTGTTCAAATTACAATTTTAGTGTTTGTGGCTGTATCTGGGGTGACTTGGATGTTGATACAGGATAGTTCTAAATGCACTAAATAAACTCAATGCAGTCTAGCCAGTCAAGTTTTATGTTGCTTTTGGGGGAAATTTTTCGGTCTTCAGTGGGCCATATGTTGATATAATGTCAACATTCCCTGATCCTATCGAGTAAAGATGGATGGAAGTGCTGTGGTTCCTCTATAAAGAGCTTTAGGTTACTGAAGCTTGGAACACAGTACTTGAATAGCTTCCCTTTTACGGGCAGAAACATACATTCTAATAATCTCTTTCCTTTTTTTGTGAGAATGAATGCTGAATTCAGTGTTTTTCCATATATATATAAACTGGTGATCAGATGTAGCAAAGCTTGGATAGCAGCATCTCATTATTAAGCCAGTTAAATTAAATTATAGCCAAATTTGCTCACCAACTCACTTTTTAGGGTAAGTTGTGAGTAAAATGCTAATACACAGTTGTTTTGTGTTGCAGCATTATCAGATACCTTCTGTATCTGATGGTAAGTGTTTGGTATATATTTAGGTTGATTTTCAGTGTTATAGATCTTAAATGCTGGGTAACCTCCATGCTTCCTTATTGTATTCCTAGGCTGTTGAATTTTGTTGATGAATATTCCAATTACTTATGTTGTATTTATGTTAATCACTGGCTGTTAAATCCAAAATAGGAAAGTGTATTTAAATGTGAGCATACTTTACTTTGCATCTGTTTAAGAGAAAGGTTTCCTCTCAGGCAGTATTGGTTTTTTACTTCTACCCGTTCACTTAGGCTGTAGGTGCTACATCTCAGGAAATCTGCCTGAATCTGACATGGAGATCTTCCCCCATCCCAACTATGAGTATTTTCCTTATCTTTGCTCCATCATGTCACAAATTAAGGGTGCAAGAAATGCCCTGCAGGCTTAGTCTAGTGGTCCACCCAACTAGCTCAATATTCTTTCTCTGACAGCAGCAGCAGGAAAGTGGATTTTTTTCCTCTTCCTGTTTAATATTTCCATTTGTATATCTACAGAATCTACAATTACCGTAGGGCCGTTAAAGGTATCCCCTTGTTTTTAGCATCCCTTCATGTACCTGTTGTCTAGTAAAACCATCACCTTTGTATTCCGTTAGTAATTGCTTGTTGAGCTCCAGATTAGTTGATTTTGTAACCTCAGGTTGGAAATACCTCTCACTGTGCTGTTGTTTGGTTCGTAAGAATTTGAACAGCCCTCAATACCTTGTCTGTGCTTTTTAAATTTAGAGATCTTTATGGAATAGATTTTGTTTCTTACCGATGAAATTGCAACCTGAACTGCCTTCCAAAGGCAATGTGCAGCATATCTATACGCAAGTGACTTTTGCTGAGCATATGTAATATGATAGGCATTCCTTGTAGGAAAAAGGGGCTGAGTATTCTTGGTATAACCAGAAGCAAAACAGAAATGTTGCAGTTTTCAACATGATTAGTGTATTGTAATACCAAAAGTGTAGAAAAGAACTGTGTATGTCTTCATTATTGTGTAACCCCAGTACTGATCATACAGATATTAATGCATTTGTTGGTTCCATCTGTTCTCCTGCAGCTCTTAGATATTTAAGAATTTAGTAATAATAGACATGGAAAGCAGTAGCAGTGAGGTGGGAGATATGGCATGGACACCATTCCTTTGGAAAGGAAATGCTTGCAAGGATTCTTTGCTGTGGCTGTTAGATATTTATAAATTGCACAGATTCTTACTTGTTTCCTCTCTGAGATGCTCCTGGAGTCAAAACCTTACATAATCAAACTAGGAAGAATCATAAAGTAAGGTAGGTTGAAAGTAACATTTGGGAATTAACTGCTCTAGAACACTGTTCCAGGCAGGACTTGTTTTTTCTTACACATTTCTTTCGCAAACTTGGGAGAAAACACTTGTAATTCCGAATTACACAAATCTGTGAATAGTTATTTGGAGTGTCTAAATTGCATTACCTTTTTTATACTGCTGTTGCAAAGAAATGCTTTTGTTTTGTTTGGTTTGACATCTCTGCATTCTTGATCAAAGTGGAAAATTACTTGTAAATAGTAACAATTTGATTTGGTTGCAGTGCAAGAGAGTTTAATCCCAGAATCATGCATGAGCATTTCAAACATGTAGCTTCTAAGAAGGCTTAAGGATAAAAAGGAGGACAATTGGCAATAAGGTACCAGTGGGATTGGTTCAGAGGGCTCTAGAGCTAGAGGTGGTATTGCTGTACCTGTATTAAGTTGTCCTGTGGGAAATCACAGCTTGTTTCTTTAATGTAGGAGCAGCGTGGCACCAGCTCCTCTGCACTATTTTTAGAAGATTATCTGCTCTCTTTACCTGCCTTTGCATTTTGCAGTGCAGTGTGATATTACAGCAGCCTTGGAATGGCTCTGCTGTGTTGGTTCCATTCGTTCTGTATAACGTTGTGTGCCTCGAGTTAGGGAACAGGAGACATGGAGAGGAACAGAGTGCAAAAGTAATTTACTGACTTTGGAGAGAAGCTGGTTTGGGGGGAGGAGTTCAGTGCAAAACAGGAACACTGCTGAATGTAATCATCCTTAAGCTGCTGGAAAGAAAGGCAGTGCAGGGTCCTGCACCTGGGAGGAACAACCCCAGCACCTGCACGAGCTGAGGGTGACCTGGAGCAGCTGTGAGGACAAGGGCCTGGGGGTCCTGGTGACAGCAGGCTGCCCATGAGCCAGCACCGTGTCCTTGTGACTGTAAGGCCAATGGGATCCTGGGGGCTTCAGGAGGAGCACTGGAGCAGGTCAGGGAGGTGACCCTGCCCCTCTGCTCAGCCCTGGTGAGGATCACCTGGAGTGTTGTGTCAGCTGTGGGATCCTCAGCGCAGGAGGGACACAGAGCTCCTGGAGCAGGGCCAGCAGAGGGTGACAAAGATGATGAAGGGACTGGAGCATCTCTCTGATGAGGAAAGGCTGAGGGAGCCGGGCTTGTTCAGCATCAAGCCTTGATCTAGCATGGTGACACTGGGTGAGTTATGTCTGGTGTTGGCAGCCTTGCCACTTTGTCTCAGTCTGGGATAGAGTCCCAAAATATGTATAAACATAGCATTACCAGTGGGAGTGCTGAGTTACTGCTCCCCAAGATCTCGCCTTGCACAGAGGACTGAGCAGAGAGAGGATTGACTCAGCAGTGGAGGTGGGAGGTCAGCTCTGCAGTGTGAGACGGAGTCAGAGAGGTGCTGGGGGAAGGTTACACTGCGGACAGAATGGCTGTGAGGGTCACCCAGCCTGCCCCAGCTGGGGGATCAAATGCTCATCCTTTGCTGGGTATTTCAGTAGAACACTTCAGAGCGTGTTGTGGCATAACCTGTATGGAGCAGAGCCCAGAGCTCGTGGCAAATTTCAATACCAAGTACAGCAAGGACAACCCTACTTGAAATAATTACTTAAACCTCAAAAACATTTTTCTAAGATATAGTGGCGTTTTGCCCCGTAGGAAAATTAGTTAAGGCTTCTGTTATTCCATGTTTCTCTTTTTCCCCCCATGAATGTATTGGATATTTTAATATTTTTCTGGTTTATATCTGATAGTAATCAACAGTATTGCACGAGTTTCCTTCTAGATGCAAAGTTAATATTTGAAAGTATATATAAGTTTTCTAACTTACATTTGTGCTGTCTTCAGATTATTTTCATTATTTTTGTCTCACCTTCAAGAAGACCTTAAGTATCACTGTAATTCATTCCAAGCGCGCTATCATGATTTTCGTGTGTGTGCTGTAAAGGAAATGGCCATTTCACATATTCAGAGGAATAAAATTAAATGGTAGAGCTTTTAAGCTGTGGGAGAGAGAAATCTATAAGCGAAATCTTTGTTGATTTTTGTGTGTATGTGAGGGTTTTGTTTGGGTTTTGCTTGTTAGGTGTGGGGAGGTTTATAGTTTTGTGGTTGTTGTTTGTTGCTGTTTTTTTTTCCCTGGAATACAGTATCCCTTATTGTGCCATTTGAAATTCTCTGTACAACCATCTACCTGCTTATTCAGTAAAAAACCTTAGGGTAAAGCATTAATATTCTCTTTTCCTTTTTTTCCCCTGCAAAGTAACCATTGTGTTCTAGCTGAAAGAATGGCAATTGAAATTGCAGGGAGGAAGGAGACAATGGAAAACAAGTGTTTAAATCTAAAAGAGTAGTTTTCTTAAATCTGGATTTCTTAACACTAGACTTCATTTTTTCTTATTCCTCAACTTCCTCTTTTTTTTTTTTTTTAATAAAAGTTTTTTCTTCCCCTTTTCCTAATTTGGGGACTTTTCTAAATGGTGGTGAATAAGCTCCTCTTTAGGCCTTGCCAGATAAATCCTTTGAAGCTCTATTTTGCACTGTTTTGATGTTTGAGAAAATTTTAGTGTATAGGAAGCCAGAAATATTTCTCCATCTACTTTTCTTCTCCTGTCAACAGCACATCTGTTGCTTAATTCAACATATCCCAAATAAAAGGCTAGTTGATATGTATTTAAACAGAACAGTACAAGACATGAAAATAGTTTTGAGGGGTGTGTTTTAATCTTTCTTACTTTATATATTTACTTCTAAACATCACTGGAATATATTTGTAACTTCTAAAATATAGGTAATATTTTTTAAATTAAATCTATTTACTAAGTGATCAAATATTTTTGCTTGTAGTCTACTGTTAAATATTTTTTTTCTCTTATATTTTCCTCGCAGATTTGTTCCTTACCACATCACCAAATTCCAAAACCGTTCAGTTTGAGACATGGGTAAATAAGGTAAGAGAAAAACACAAATAACCATTCTGTTGAAACACAGACAAGTTATAAACCCCAAAGAGTCATCTTGTGACATTTATGGTGATTTATAGATAAGAGACTGATCCGTTTGGTTTTATTCTTGATGTCTGAAAGATTTTTTTTTTAAGTAAGCTTTGTTCAATACATGACTCCAGGTCTTGGGTAAGATTTTCTGGGACAGAGGTTCAAAATGTCGCTTCTGACTGTTACAATACATGTGCAAGTTACATTTGAGGAAATCCCCGGTCCTGTGTCAACTAAATATCGGAACTGAAATTCAGGTTGAGAAGTAATAGATCAATGGATTAATATTTATTTATTTATTGAGATTCTGCTTTTGTATTGCCTGGCCTGGCCAGAGGCATCCTTTGTACCTTGTTATCCAAAATGACCATGGCTAAAAGTTCACTTTTTTATGATAGTAGAAAATGCTTAATGTATTTCTTATTAGCTAAGGAATGAGTATTTGAGGGTTTACCTGAGAATGCATCCATCATATCACAGTGAGTCACTGTAGAACGGAGTCTTGTCTGAGATACCGTGGCCATCTTCTACCAGGAAAGAGTAATGAAAGCAGTGAGTCAGGGATCCTGCATTTACAGCTTTAGGTAGACTTTAAAAATCACTGGCTATTGAGTGTTAGTAAGTACACAAGGTGTTTGTCCTGTCTCCCGTTAGTGGGGGTTTTCTTAAATTTTCTTGCAAATACTGGACTCGTATTCTAACTGTTATCCTGCATTATATACTTTGTATTGATAGATTTGCTTATCTTTAGAAAGAATTCTGTTCTTTGGAATCAATCAACCCAGTAAAATAGGTCATACGTGTAAAATGCTTGTACATGTGTATGAAACTACAAATACCTTAACTGATCCATTAAAAGCTGTTAAATTGCTCTTTGTGGAAAAAAGTAGTTTCTTCACTGATGCACTCTAAAATGCTTTTTAAATATTTGCCTATACAAGATACGCTTCTGGGGCCAACTAAGAGCAGGGCCTCTTCTATTTCACTGCATGGAAATGCATCCATTTTAATTTTTCTCATCAGAATCATTATAAATTATAAGTCAAGGTAAAGATATATAGTCAGACATCCAGTACGAACAGTACTAACTGTATCCAGAGTTGCATTGAAGTCTACAAACTAAATATGACGTGAGTCATGTTGGATATGGATAACTGTGCTCCGTTCCCAAGCCTTTGGCTCCGTGCCTTGCTGGGTGTTTGTGGCAGAGCACTGTGCAGGAGCTGATGGCAGTGACTGGGGACGTGGGCCTTGGGTCATCTGACATGGCTATGAAAACTCAACATCTTAAAATGGGGTTTTTCCAGCTGTGATCCAGTTCTGTGATAAACAACGATCCAGCACTTTTCATCTTTCTGATGGTATAATGGACTATTATTTTCTGTAGGCCTAGACTTTAATAACAGATAAGTAAAACAAGTTCTAAGCCAAACCTAATATTAAATCAGTTTGTTTCCTAATTAGAAGGCAAATCAGGACCCTATTTTTAACAGGTGTGTAGGTGTGTTGTTATATATTACATATGCCTATAAATTCACATGTCAATATGCAAAAATGCACAGTAGTATTCATAATCACTTAATTATCATTTAGATAATGTTGCTGAAATAATCCAATCTCTTCCTCATAGCACAGCAAAATATATGGAAATTGTATCTGAATATTACTGTTGCTGGATTTCCATAAGAATCCAGGAAGGATTAGAAATACAAAAACTCAGTCCTAATTTTTGGAAAGTGCAGTTGTTTCCATAGCTGAGATGTCTCTCTTTTCTGCTAAAGGCCCTTCATTAGTGATCTGTATTTTCTTTGGTTCAAAAGTCAGTTTTTATCACTTAGTCTGCAATTCAGTTTTTCCATCATCTTTGTCCTGTTTGCTAGGATGGGAACTTCTCTAAAACTGGAAAAAGTAAGGAAATGCCCAGTGGTGCCAAAGTCGTTGGACAATCCGTGTTTGCAGATTTTGGTGAGTTTTCTTCTTTTACACAGTCCTGAGTGTTGCTTTCTCATGTTTTGGTTAGGTTCTCTACACTGGAGAGAAATAAAGGTGTTTAGCTCTAAATGGGGTTTTTATGTTTCTCTGCTTTTTCTACTTTAATGTGTTGTGTCTATTTGTAACTCTTGAAATGTCTGGGAAAAATTATTGACAAATTCAGCTTTGGTTATCCCAGTGCATTCTGCCTCACATGTAGCTAATTTTTGTTGCTTTGAGGTGCTTCGTTGCTTTAAACTTAATTTTATCAAGCACTGACTTTATTTGTCATGGTTTTATTTTTTTTCTCGTCTTGTTCAGAAAACATTATCTGACTAAATGTTTCTAAATTCTTCACTTGTACGAACCAATAAAGACAAAATATAAATGAAATAAAGTTACTTGAATAAAGATTGCTGGAACACAGTAAAATCTTAATGGTTGTAATTGAAAATTCTGGAAGGCCTTTGGACAGGAGAAAAATTTAATTTATATGTAAATAAAGGGGTTAGTGAAAGCTTGTATTTTTCTATTGGAATGTACCTTTCCAGTCAATTGTGGCTTATCAATGTGTGTTATGTTACAGAGAATGGGGCATGTTGGTTTCGTAGTGCAAAAAATACTATTTTTCTGTGCACTAACGATTTTCCAACCAGAAGCAAAGTGTTACAGGCCTGATTCTGCTGACATAATTGACTGTAAATAACTGCTTGAAAATGTAATTATTTATTCAACACACTTGTTAACAGAGACTGAGCCTGTCTTTAAATGTTGTCAAATGGTAGCCTCGTTTCAGCATTTTCTTCAAAAATTTATTTTAAAGAAAATGACAGTTTTTAAACTTCTTAGACCCAGGGTGTGACACTCTGTGCTGCCACTTAGAAGTGTTTTGAGGATGACATGTGAATGCAAGACACCTCTGGTGGACGGGTAATGGTCCTTAGATCAGATCTACAGGCAATGAATTAAGGTAGAACCTGAACTGTGCCCTAGGCTCTTCTATGAAATGTTTATCCCATTTTCTAAAATCTTTGACAAAGTTTTAGTACAATATTTTACTATTTATCTTCAAGTTTGAATACTTATCTATATAATACATGAAGGAAAGAATAGAATAATACAGTTTTTGCCGTTAAAAAAAAGCCTAAGTGTGCTGGGTCTTTTGTAATCATTTTCCAAGCTGATGTTCTGAATAATGTGTCTTAATAGGTACTAAACAGAAATTTTTTTGTAATTTTTTAACAATGGCAATGTGAAAAGCTACCTTAATGTAGGATAATTTTATCTCTATGTTACGTGGCTAATGAGCCCAAATGATACATCATAATTTTAGAAATTTATAGTAATTAATGGAATTTTAATAAACTCTGTGGTAGATTTGCAAAGAGACGTGGAACTGTTCCAATGCTAAAGTTGAAATTTTGAACATGTGGCTAAATGGAGTGTGCAGTGCTATGGCAGGGCAGTGGTTTGGTACAGCTGAGGTTGGGAGAAAGGGCAGCAGCTCAGGGGCTGCTGGGCTGGAGTTCCAGCACCACTTGTTTAATGCCCTGCTCTGCTAATTATCATCAAATTCACAGGCAGAGCACTGCTGTGAGGCAAGGAGCAATCTCTCTAGTAAGGGTGAATATCAGGGAGCAAGTGTGTGCAGGGATGTAAAAAATGCCTGCAAATCAATGTAGAGGGGCAGCAGATCTGCCAGAGCAGGGAGAGGCCGGGGACCATCAATGTCACCGTGGAGGAGACACTGACCTTCTGAACTGGTTACTGTGAAAGCTCTCAGCCCCTTCACCTCTGAGAGAGAGCACTCCCATCTTGCCATGTGAGGGTCCTGCTTCCTCTTCGTGAACAACTACGTACACACCTTCATCTTCATTCCAGTTCACTCCACTTAGCCAGGGGGAAGGATGGGAAAGGTCTCGTGGTGTTTCTGCCCATGAATTTTCCTAAGCGAGTGAGAAGATTGCTGTAAGTGTGTGCTTTGATAAAGGAACAGAATTCATCCTGACAACTATGGAAATGCTTAGAACTATGATTTCAAATCAGGGTACAAAATGAAGAAGAGCATCAATTTTTTTTTTCCTTCCATCTGCCTAGCATCAATTTAAGACACTTAATGCAACAAATAGTTACTTTCTCACTGAACAAAGTTGAGGATGTTGAAGTGAATATGGTACTAAAGCAGCATATGAGTAATGAAGGGATATAATCCTAAATTCCATGTTCTTTATGAAATGCAGTCTGAAGGAAGTTGAATAATATCCCACCATCCAAAAATCATACTTAGACCATAATAGTTGGGTGTAAGACTGGCTGTACAGTAAATGGTAAGAATATAAAAAGCTTTTCATTTTCATTCTGGTATTTTTTGTTCTGCACCAGTCCAACAACAAAGGGGCAAAATCTCACATTATGAGTATAATGCTCTATCACAGTAACTGCATTTATTTACCCACTGTGCTATGTCTGCTTAGGTACTTCAGAAAGCTGACTTTGAGCATACAGCTGCATGTACTGAGCGGGAGTTAAAAGACAATGCATTATTAGAAATGGATTGTCAGACTTGAACCTCTCCTGTTTTGTTTTCCATTACAAAAATGATTGTTGTAAGTCAAAGGAAGTTAAGGTATGATGGTTTGCAGTTTGGAATAATTTGTCTATCTGTAATGGGGCCTGATTGGTTGCACAACAAATCAAAATACCACAATGAAATGGAAATGAGATGTGTTAGAAGATTGTGCTGCCTTCTACCTAGGCAGGTTTTGCCAAGCTGTGTGTGATGCGCAATGTGCTGTACACTCACACTCTGCTCTGCCACAGGCATCTTCCTCTTGGCACTGGGACGCAGCCACTGGCACTAGAAATGTTCGAAATACAGGCACAAGCCTCTGACATTCTTACTTCTGCGTTGCCTGCCTCTATTTTTCTTCCCCTTCTTTGACATTTTCTGTACCTCACAGCTGATGTGCCAGCTTTGCCATTTGCTACAGGTCTCAAAGGGTTCTGTATCTCTGTGCTTTCTCTCTGCCACTTCTCATGAACTTAACCTTGTACATGTGGGACTCTGCAACGGTGTCAGGTCCAGACCTGAGCTTGGGGCTGTGTCACTTGGGCTGCTGCCTTCCCTCTTACATCCACCTTTCTGCTTGTGCCCTGTTGCACTCCTGCAGTGCAAGATTCTGATTTACTGATCACACCTGCATCTTAGCAAAATAAGCATTGTTTCAAAAGGTCACTTTGTCTAACATTCTTTCCTGCTTCTGAAAATTTTATTTGAAGTACCTTTTCCAGCCATGAGTATTTAGCCATCATTTGAAAAAAGAGGGGAGCTCTGTATAATATTCTGACTGAGAACTTCCAAAAACAACTAATTTGGGGTAAGATTTCCTTTCTTAAACTACGCAGGTTGAACAACAGCTATCAAGTATAAATTATTTGGATAAGTGGCGTTGGAAAAAACAGCAATTAGGTGACTCATGAGAAACTGTCACAGATGTTGGTATAATCTTAGTACCAAGTGTTCCTGAAGTACTGAAAAAATACATATTTTTTTCATTAAAAGGATATGCAAATGTATGTTTGTATGTATCTGAAAGTCCACTACATTTATATATATATATATATATATATATATATATATATATATGTATGTGCGTATATTTTGATGGAAAATTACACAGAAGGATGTGTGTATATATCAGTACATTTATGGTAATGGAGTAGACCTTACACTTTATGTCTAAGTTGGAACCTCTGTAATAAGTAGCACTCCCCTCTGTTACATGATAGCAGTGATTTGTACATTAATCTGGCCAAAGGACAGGGAACAATTGACAAATCTGTATTGCCCTTTTAAAAATGAATCAGAAATGCTTTTTGACATCTATTACAAATGGCATTTCAATTGATTAAGGTGAGCAGAGTTGGGCGCTAGAGGATTCTGCACTTATTTAGCTGCCACATTGCTCCAAACAAGTAAGAGCTCTTCATTATTACTTTTTCTATTCTTCTCATGTCACTATGGTAATTGCAGTGCAGTGGTTGCTATAGCAAAAATGATTAATCCTGCGCTGTTGTTATCTGTGAGCCAGCAGAGGATTTTTATAATATCTGCTTGTACTGTCTTTAGAGGAAATCATAGATGTTGTCTAGAATCCTGATAAATACTTGCAAGTATATAGAGAGTTTTATTAATTAAAACTGTTCCACTTAAAGGACTAGGAAAACGTATTTTTAAAGAAATTGAAGGATTTCAGTGGGACAATCTGAAAATTACCAATTTTTTTGGGATGAGATGAATATGAACCATCTTTTGGACACACAAACCTGCTATTTTCTTGTTAATTTAAAGATTAATGACATATGTTTTTAAAGTAGTGAGTCAGAAATGATTAGCACAGGATATTATACTGATTATACAGTCCATTAATTCATTTCTATAGGAAATTGGTGTCATAATTGCTATTTAATTATGATTGGTTCAGTTGGATAGCAGAGATTGATAGATCATGCGTTGGTATCTGAGACTGTAAAAGTTTGATTAATTAGTCATTGATTTTGCTTAGTTAGGGCAAAGAACTTTGTTGTGGCCTGTATTTAATTGAAAGTAAAAATAGCTTTTTGAAATCAAACTTGATCATGGTGTCCTCATAAGTAAATACAGCACAACTCTTGCTTTCTCTAGGTAGCATTTAGCCAACTCAGTCCTTTATTTTTCAGTCACCACTTGATTTCTTAGCTGCTGCCCTTTCCTGTCTCTAATTTAATGAGTTTGTGTTTACCCCTACTATGCACACTTGCTTGCTTTTTGACCAAACATGGGTTGGGTGTGTTGAAGTTCTGTCAAAGTCTTTTAGAGACCTGAGCTCAATTTTTTCTTGTATTTAAAATCCAGTTATCCAACTAATAATCCTAAGAGAATCTTCTCTTTTCTCCCCCCTACCAAGTAATTGAACTGTTTCATGTATGTTAACTACTTGTATGACGTGTGGTAGTAATTATCACTTTCCTTGTAGGAAATGATAGCTCATTATTGCCAGTTAATTAGGTTTAAACAGGATAACATAGTGCCTAACCTTTGGGGGTTTTTCAACCTTTCACTGCACTGTGCCAAATGCATTTTGTTGAAAGATTTTTGTTTAAAGTAGACCTTAATTATCCTGCAGCTGAATATACTTTAAATGCACTGCTTCTCTGCCTGCAGTTGCATTTTGATTTTTTTACCTTTTAATTTTGTCTGTCAACTTCATTTTAGCATCTGAATTTCTTTTTTCCTTCAGAATGTTGCATCCTCAGATGCAGTAGCAATGTATCAAAGGGAAATTTTAATGGTACATTTTGGTAAATAATCCCTTAAGAAAACCATTCTCCTTTGAGCACTGTGTTGTGAAAATATTTAGTGCTCCTGTAGTCCATGAAAGGATTCTCTAGGAACCTTAATGTGCAGGATGACAATACTTCTGTGTGTGAAATGCTCTGCATATGAGGAAAGCTGGGTTTACTGTGATCAGTTTGAATGAAAAAGATATCAAAGTTGATGGAAATGAAGCTTTCCGAGAGACTTTAGATGTGGATGAGATTCTTTTAGTACCAGATGCACTTCTGAAACAGCAGTGTATAGAGCCATACCGAGTTAACTTGTGTTTTGAATCCATGAAAGTGTATTTAGGAGTTAAGTCTGTCTTACTTGTTAATTGGTAACCAGTAATGCTCTTCAGTGATACCTCAGTATTTTACATGTAGTCCCCAAACTGTGTCCATTTCTGAGGGAGGGGAAATCAGGTTCCCATATTTTGCCAAGGTATTTCACATGTGCTGACAAATGCTAGTATCTCCTGGAAAAAGAATTGCTGTTGCTTCATACTAATTTTTGTCAAAGGGGCATATAAATTAAGAAGTACGTTGCTTTCTTCCCAACAATAAAATTGGTGGAGTGCTGCTTGTGTCACTTGTTTATTCATTCCTTGTTGAACAGCTTCATCACAGGATTGAATTTTTCTTTGGCACTGTTCATGGTTGGTATAAGAGGAGCTCTCGACCCAGGTTGAGCTGACCCAAGGCAGTTATACCAGTGGCTTGCCTTGGTTACTGTTATCCCTTGCTTTGGCAGCACCCAGAGGTTTGTTGCCATGGGAGCTTTGAACATGTGTAATATCACAGGGCTCCAAACGTACAGCCAGGCTTGGGAGTTTGTCTTAATATGAAACAGGTGAAACAAGCAGCTTTCAGCATAAACTGCAGCAGGAGTTTCAGTGATGATTTTGTTTAGTGTGGAGAGGAGGTTCGCAATGTATTTAATGCAGTTTTTTTCCCTGTTTGGATCGCAGTTAGTCCTGGAATTTCCATTTGAGGCAGAAGGCCACACTATTGGCTCCAGTGCAGCGTGGAAGTCTCTGTGTGCAGTTTGCTGGCACACTGTGTTTAAGTGCTTCTATGCAGTGGAGCTGTGAATACGGATTCTTTAGAAGGACTTAAAATCAGAATTGATTTAGTGTGAAGGAGAGGGTGATGAGAGTTTCTTTAATGTCCACAGTACTTTGAATCATCTGTAAAAGCTCTTGGCATCTGTTTTTTGAAGTTATGATTCACATTTTCTAAAAGCAGCTGACATAGATTGTTTTAATAATGTGTAATTATCTTAGTAATTTATTATAACTGTCTCTGTCATGACCATCTCATTGAGCACCTAAAGGCACAGAGTGACAAAAGAGTTCTAATGATTTAATTACTTGAAAAGATAAATTTAAGATAATCAGCTTTCAAACAAACCTTTATTTTGTTTGAATATCAAACTCAGTTGTACTAACTGCAGGCTTCTTGCCTGCGCCAGAAGGGTAGTGCTATAGTACAACCCTAACAGGGCTTTTTTCTTCTTTATCCTCTTACTGTTCTTCAGAACTGTAAATTAAAGACTCATGAGAGAGGAGAATGAGAACTGGGCAAAGACAAGAGAGAGAGAGATGTATGAGTGGGAACTTTGTGGTATATGAAGGGTCTTGGTTTTATGTTCAGAATTATGAAAGCTGACTTTCTTAGCCTGTATAGTTACCATATTTCTATTTCACTGAATAGTTAAGGTTGGAAAGGACCTCAGAAGATCATCGACTCCAACCTCCAACTTGCTAGAAAACAATTTCTTTTTATTTAGCAGAACTGTAATAAGTTACAATAATCAGTCTACGATCTCAGAATAACCCCAAAAAGTTGATTCTATTTTTGTTTTTAAAGGAACAAAAGTAAGATTACACTGCAGCAGAAGAACAGAGCATTTAAATTAAAAAGGTTTAGATCATACACCCACCAAAAGCTGTCTTGCTCTTCATAGCTACAACTTTATCTTGCTGGATTATGAAACAGTTTTGGAGTGAGTGAGCACAGAAGTTGTCATTTTCCCAGGTTCCATTTTCTTTTCAGAGCCCATTTTGGAAAGTACGTTGCACATGCATGAATCTAATAACCCCTGAACCTGCTTGCAAAAGAGCACTTTTGTGACACCTTTTTCTATGTTTGTAAAGGAATTTGAACACTGGGATTGAGAATCTTTTGCCTGGGTTTACTCATGCTACGTAAATTACAAGTGTGTTTGCTTTACAAGCACCTTTCTGATACTTCTGCGTTCGGGAAGAAGTTTCTTGTGTGGAACTCCTTTAACCATTTGCTCTTTGTGAATTCAGTTTAAAATGTATTCTCAGGCTGCAGTACCTCAGTATTGCTTTTGGAGTATCTAACAATTCTAATAACATTATGTTGGGTTTAATCTGATTGACAAGGTTTTTTCTGCTCTCTCCCATTCAAATTTACTTTTAGAACAGATTGAAAATACTTGAGCTGTGTTTTATGCAAGTGTGAACATTCACAATCAAAGTTAAAGCTCAGCAGTGTCTCTCACAAAACCGCTCTGTGCAAGGTGCGCTCTCAGGGACCTGCACAGGCAGTGGCTTTGGAGTACTTGGGTTGGGCTGCCAGCACCTGGCAAACACGGGCAAAGTATTGGAAAGAAGGCTCTGTATCCATGGTCTTTGTTTGAAATACAGCAAACAGGCAGTTGTAAGTAATGATTCTCACATGATTCCTAGATGGAATGAGACTTCTAATTTTGTCTTTACATATTTAGACATAAGTACAGGTTTGCAGGTGATGAGTACGTGGGACTGTTCTTTTTCTAGCCCGTTCCACTGCCTACAAAACTTGATCTTTATTAACCATGGAGTTATGCTGTATCACAGTCAAGACAGAGTCGTGTGTTGAGAATGTGCTCATTAACAGTTGAGTTTCTGTTTCTGTGTCAAAGGTGCTCCAAGCTGAGTGGTGCTAGCACAGGCAGGACATTTGGAGCCTGGAGTGTTTGGGCACACCTCCTGCTACAAATTACATTGGAATTACAAACACGATTTCCACCAGTTTGGACTGAGATTTCATTTTTAAATCCATACAGTGCTAGAAAGAGAGACTAGTAGACCCCAGAAACTAAGTGAAGGTTACAGAGGGTATCCAGACGTAGGTTTCCTAAGTAGACCTAGGCTGAAGATTATTAAAGACGTGTTATGCAAGGTATTTTTTATAAATACTTGAAACCAGTGTACGTCTTATGGGTTCATCCAGCTGTTGTCACCAGTGCATGTTTTGTCACCTACGAATACCTAATTGCACTGATCACTTGTGCTAATGATACTCCTTTGAATGCCTGTCTTCCTTTTCCTTTGTGGAGAAATTTAACTTCAAGATCAAGTTTAAAACTGAAGGATGTTTATTTACATTGAGATTGAAACCAGGCATGAAGATGAGAAGAGTTGCTCGGGTCAAAGGTGAATTTGTTGTTAGTGAGTTTGAGCTGTTACACAAGCAACTGCTGGGGGTGCTTTTTGTGTGGTCTTCAGTGTCAGTAGTTCCCATTCCAGCAGGTGCTTCCAAGGTGGAATCATGTAAAGATGAAGAATGAAATATTTGCTTTCAAAACTGGAAAAGCTGCTGTATCGATTCGTTGGTTTCACAGTGTCTTTGAAAAAGCTTCAGAAATGCAGGAAACGTATTATTTCTGGTTATAAAAGATGGATCTGTGCATTGTAAGATGTGCTTTAGAAATAAAAACTGGAGAAGAAATAAGATACAATATTATGATAGAGATGAAGAATGTTGGGCTTTTCTTCTTTTGCTACTTTTCTGTAATACAGTATTTGACTAATTGTAGATTTTCTTAAACTATTTTGCTACGACTCAGAAGATACTCTTGTTTCATTGCTGTCCTATTTCCAGCTACATTCTCAATGCTGGAGCTTTACTTGAAGCCTTTTAAGTTTAACATTTGTTCTGTCTGCTCTAAATACTGAATTAATGTTTTTGTATCTCATCTTTGTGATCTTTAAATTCAGCTGAGCATGGAGTGTAGAAGAAGAAAATAAAAACCAAACAAAATCCAAGCAAACCAGTCCAGTATCCTTAGGATGGATATCTCTGTCTGAAAAACTTGTGTGAGATGGATACAACAATAATTTGAGATATGTGAGCTTAAGAATGGCCTCTCATCTTGTTTTCAAGATTTTTTTGATAAAATTTATTTTTAAAATAAATCTTTTTTTCAAAACTGTGCTGTAAATTTTCAACAGATTTTTCTCTTATCTTGAACTTCATTTTTTTAACTACTGGATTCTTAAATATATGTTACACAGAATTGAAGAGAAATTGCAACTGAAAACATGATCCTATAAAAGAAATTATGTAAATGGATGTTTATCTTCTGGTCAAAGGAATTGAGGAAACTCTGGCCTTCCAATATGGAATGTATTTTGTAGTATTTTCATTTTGCAGGGACTTGTTGCTTGATGCATATTTGCTTTCTTTTCATTTGTTGATCATACTGAATTTTTTAATCAAGTCTTACGCAATTTATCTAGAACACCTGCATCTGTAAGGCTTCATGTCTAATTATATGCCAGTTCTGTCCTTACTGTCCTATGGATTGGTTATTCCTCAAAGCTACAAGGGTGTTTTCATCGATGTCCTGCTCCACTCTGAACATTAACTACCCACGCTATCAAACTGAATTATTGGCATAACAAGATGAATGTTTGCAGTATAAGTAGAATCAAACATTTTATATTCCTCTCTGCTCTGTAGCATAATTTAAAATGAGAACATCCTTGTTCTTGTCCCTTTCTAAAACAGAGGAAGGTGCTTCTTTGTCCTTGTGTGTTACTGAAAATCTTCTAAAATCACTTCAGACGAAAACTTTTGTAGAAATGCGATTAAAATATTAGGGCTTAACTTACATTTTATATTCAGAAACATATATCTCTGCAACTTAATTCAATCTTAGCAAACCCTTCAATATTCCCATGGTTTATAATTTGCGAATTGAACACTTTTTTCCATTTAAGTTTAGAAAAAAACTGTAGTCCAACAATATTTTAATCTAGTTCATGTAAGCAAAGATTAGACAGTAATGTTTTAATTGTTGTTCTTGAATGATGCAGAAGGAAAGCAAACACTTTTAAAAGTTGATGCTGATTTCAGATGGTCAGATTCAATAGTTGCTATGTTGATTTCTCTGTTCAGTGGGAATTCCCTTTCCCATCTCTTTGGATGTGAACTTACTGGATTTCTATCACCTAGGCTACTTCACATCCTAACTTCTCTATCCTTGAGAATAGAGCTGCCATGAGGATTTGGGAGAGGTTTGGTGGTGAGGTAAAGTAATTCATGAGGCAGATGGGATGTAGGAAGCCACTAAAAGTTTGGCTTTATCACTTGGAGATATTTGGGGAAGTCTGATATTTTCATCACTCCTCCTCCCCTTATAACCCTCCTTTCCATCTCCCAGCTTCCTGATGAAATAAGGGAGGGACCCAGAAAATGTAGCTGTGCACAGATATAGATGTAAACATACCCCCAAAAGGGGATTCAGCTTTCATAGACGTACACGCTGGCAAGCTGAGAAAGCCTTTCTTACAGTACAGGTAAAGTATGACAGGACCTCTGGGCTATGGCCAGTACTGTACTGAAAAATGAGTAAGGGGTTCAGTGACTTTGGCAGATGATCTGGGTTTTGCATATTAGCTAAGGAGATTTCATCAAGCAGTTTTACAAAATCCACTTGCATAAATAAGCCGGTTTGGATTTCTGCAAACCCAAGCAGTAGGTGTGCCTGAAGCCCGTTGGTGCTCTGAGCGCCTTTGTGGTTCATACAGAAATCCATTTTGTAGCATGTTCATAAGCTGTATTTCTGAAACATCAAACCAGTGGAAATGTAATTTATTGTGGGATAGCTGAGCAGCTGTCAGGGAGCCAGGCTGAGAGAATGTTTGTGGCTGTAACCTGCAATATTTGATAGATATAAAATAGAATCCAGTAGTGGAAATGATTCAAGTAATTAACGTGCCAGATGAGGACCTCTCTTTATTTCAGTGTTCACAGTGAACAGTGGTTATTTCAGAATGAAATATCCAGCTCCTCAGAACTGTAAGGGCTAGGGGGCAAGTTGAAAAGGTGAATTTTTTTTTATTACACTGTGAGCTTTGATTTCATGGCCTGGAAAAGTGGATTCCCTGAAATCTGCCTGAGCTGGGGATACCAGCTCTGTGGCAAGCCAGGTTTGGTTGTGGTCGGGATCTTACAGCCGTGGTTCTTGATGCAGCAGTTCTTGCTGCTGCTTCTTGGCACTCGTGTTGCACTCCCCCTCTGTGCTCTCCTCCCCAGCCCAGACAGGGAGCTGCCAGTGCTCGCCTGGCTCCTGGGAGGAGGGCAGGGCTGCAAGGTCAGAATGGCAACATAGAGATTTCTCCTGGAGCAGATAATGGACAGGAAATTATTGCTTTTTTCCTCGCTATATGCTCTGTGTGTCAGAACTCTACATGCAAATAGTCATTGCTTGTTTAAATATTAAAAGGTCATTATTCTGCTAAAGGCTTTGGAAATACATGGATTAAAGGCACTTAAAGAACATTTCTGAAAACCTATAATTTACTCAAATTTACCTAATTCTGTAAGCCTGGGATTTATTAGCCGTTGTGTTAATCAACTCTCCAGTGTTGTTTTTTGCGTTAAGTACAGATTCAGATATTACATGTGAACTCATGACTCTTCTTCAAGTCTTGCTGACAGCACAAGAGTTTAAAACTAGTTCAGAAAATTAAATAAGTTTTTATGGTGGACTTGTAATGGTGGATTTGAATTAAAGGTAATTTTCTTCCCAACTGAACACAGGAATTGATTAAATTACTAAGGACTTACTCTTCTCAGTATGTCAGTAAAATTTAAAATTTTCTCAATATTATGTGTCAAGATAAAAATACGTTAGCGAAGGCAATCTTCAAACAAAAGACCCAAATTAGGCTGAGGATTTTGAGTAGGTCTAGTTTATCCCATGTAATTTTTCACATTTAAAAAAGTAGTAAGTTATTCACAGCTGATTATTTCATATAAACAGGGTTTCTGATTACAGAAACAAAGCTGACAGGTTTTTTTTTCTCTTTGATAGATGGGGATGGACAAAGTGAACATTTACTACCAGTCTGTGAGGATGAAACATGTCAAAGAAGTGCCATCTACCTAACCAAGCTGGGATTGGATCAGGTAATGTGAATTTGAATGGCAAAGACAAAGCAAAATACTGTGCTTTATGAAGTTATATAAAATAGAAATTTTTCAGGAAGGAAATGAAACCTCCTCACCAGTAATTATTGAATACAAGGGACTTGTATTTATTCCCTTTGTTCCTTATCCGAAAAAATACGGGTTTAGTGGAAGAGGTTGCAAACCTAGAATTCTTTGTAACGGATAATTCTACTCAAGAAAATGATGGACACTCCTGAAGAGTCACTTTCTTGATTGCAAAACACTGCATTCGAAGCATCGTAACTGTCCCAGCATGAGATGAAAAATAAGGTTTGTGTTAAGAGTTGGAAAGAAATCTAATTCAAAGTATGAGCTTGTTTGGTTTAACTTAGGGAGTTATTTTAGAGTATAAATAAATATATATATATATATACACACACACACATACATCAAGTTGAACCAGCCCACACCTCTTACCCCTAATTTCTCCTTTGTCTTTGTTATTAATGAAGTAAATTTCCAGGTATACAACACTTTTTTAGGCTGTGTATCTTCAGGGCTGGGTATCTGTTAAACTGTTGGAGGTTTGTTTGTTCATGACACTACTGGCTTTCAGAGACATGGTTTAAGTGTGTGATTGTCTGGTTGAAGTATTTACAGTGCCCTGATTTATAATAAAGTTGCAGTGTACAGTAAATTAACCAGATGTTTGTTGAATGGCTTAATAAATGTTCTACTAAATTCGTATTTGGCAATGTGAACCTAAAGGCCAGTGTGACATATAAAGTGCTTGTATCTGACAGCAAAACCCACCGTAGGGTACTCAGAGAAAATTACAATGTGTGCCATACATGTTGCTAAACCATGTTATGAATTACTGATTATTCCCTCACTGAAAAATTGAAAGTTTAATTTTGTGCTAAAAGTAGTACCCTCTCTGATCTATAATTCAGAATTTATAGCTGAACTTGTTACAGTCTGTAGCCCAAGTTTAGAGTGTAGATTTTCTCATTTAAAGAATCAAAATTTATAGAACACAGGCTATAGCTTACTAGTGAGGAAAATCACTCTGTGTAGGAAAGGAAAGCACACAGCTCCCAGTCAGTGCAGGAGGAATGACTGGGATAGAACATGCCATCACAGTAAGAAAGAATAACTCTAAATTTGGTAATTTATATCTTTTACCTTTTTGAGCTTGGCAGCTCTGTTCTCAGAAGTCACATTCTGCTGTGCACACTGTTTGGCTGGTTGTGCTTGCTGGTTTCTTGTTTTGATTTGGATTTTTTTTTTTTTTTTTTTTACATTGATCCCCTGTAAACACCGACAATAGATTGTAGCACTGCTGGATGCACAGGGGTACAGCAGAGTTTGAGTTATGGGTCAGAGCCTTTGTACAAAGCAAGTGGATGCTCAGTTGGGGATCCTTGCATTGCTTCTGCTCCAGGGAGAGCTCGGGCTGCAGCCACATGCTGGAACAGGGGAGTAGCTGGGGTGCTCTTTGGCAAAGGACATCTGCACTTCAGCTCTCAGTTTAGTTCCTTACTCTTGATAATACAAGAATTAAAAGGCATTTGAGTTTTGCTGCTCAAGTAAATTTGAGACAAATATTCTAAATTAAAGTAATTTCACTGTAGAAAGTGAACCCCACACAAACAGCTGGAACCACTGAGAGTAGTGGGGTCTGAGGACCAGTTCTGGTAGCTGTTGTTCAGGATGTGTTCCCAAAAGGAAGTGGTGCAGTGGTGGCAGAGGAAGGTGTGGGTCAATTTGCATAATACCAGAATTTTTCCAAGTTAGAGTCTGTTTTTGTAACGTGCTCTGAAGTAACATTGCACGCAGCCAGTTTTATCTTGCTTCATTAGTTCATTTTTTTGATAGGAGTAAACTGTTTAGTCACAAATACATCAGATAGTTAACCTATATTTAATTTGTTTACTCAGTTTAGGAATTTCACTGTGTAGTTTCAATTTGAAAATACTTTCCAAGATAATGACTTTTGATGTGAAAATTAGCAGTTAAATATTGTCACTTTATTTTAAACAGCAAAGAATCCAGGAGATTCTCAGCCTGCTAGAAAAAAAGTATTAAATAGTATTTAATTTAGACTTACCTAGAAACTGTAAAGCAATTTTCCCTCCCTATTTTTAGAATGACTTTAATTAAAAATGACAGTATCAAATGGCTTGCAATAATGACTTGTTCTGGCCTAACCTTTTTGAAGGATTCTATCTAGAATACTCCTTTCTTGCACTCATCTGGAGGTGATGGAGCTTTTTCTTTGGAAACTTGTTCTCTTTTCTGTTCTGAATCATTGAAAAATATCAGTGTCTTCATTCATATGTCTGCAGCTTTTCCCATGTGTTGCATGCTTCATTCAGGTAGAAATCTATTCAAAAATATCAATTCTTGTATTTATTTGAAAGTAAAATGTTTCATTTCACTGAATTTGGCATTCTGAGGTCAGATGACAAGCTTTGCCTAAATAGGTTAATCTTCATGAGAAATGATAAATATAAACTTTGTGGCAACGGACTGGAATAAATTTTGTTTACTAACCACTTTACAATTCGAGGGAAATAATAAGGAGCCCTTGTAGTGCAGAATGTGTTTCAACAAGGGTGTGGTATCCCTTGTGGAACAGGTTGGTAATTATAGGGAATCTGTGGGAAACTGGGAAATTGCAAGTCTGTTATTGAAAAAATAGAAGACTCTGTATCTCCATTGTCTTAGTTCAGTTTTTGCTGCAGGGTTTTGTGGCTTATTTTTTTTTTTAGTTGAGGGTGTAGCAACAAATCCTTCTCAGAATTTCATTATTTTTTTAGAGAAACTGATCTCAAATCTGAAAAATCTCAAATGAGATGACAGTCTTATAAAAAAATACTTTGCCTTCCGGGCCTGGTTCTGTCCTTCCTGCTTGTCTGCTGTCTGGTGAAACCCAGTGAGAGACAGTTAATGCAGTTCCGTGATAAATGCCATGCTTTGGGATGAAATGCATAACAATCAGAAATACACATCTGTACCATTAGTGGCTCTAAAGCTTATGCTGAGGAGAGGCAGGCAATGGCGTGTCAGGCTTTGGAGTTGTTCCACTAAGATCCTGTCTGTCAGTATATTTCTCATGATGTCTTTGGCCCAACTGGTTGGCTACTGGAAAGCCAGGCCAAGCTAGGAGAATTGTTTCAAGGATAACCTTTCATCATAGATTTTAATTTATGTAATGTTGGGTGGGGGGGGTTAAGCATTAGAAATATCTCAGATTTTCTTCTTTCGGATGGTGGAGCAGAAGTAAAGGCCAACAAAGTACACACGAGTGACTTAAGGAGATACGGACCTCCTAAGGTTTTAACGGAATGTGAATGTTTCCATAGCAACAGCAGAATTGCTGTCAGATCCAAGTGGAATCCTATACACTGTTTCAGATTGTGGCAGGTGTTAGGGCACCTCAGACTTCTTTACATTCACCTGCTATAGCTACAGTCTGATCTGGGAAATGTTCTGAAGTCCTTGGTACTGTTTAATGTAGGAATTCTAGATACTGTGATATTCTTAGAGATGACTAATCTTTCTTTAATTTTGCCAAGTATTCAGTATGATTTTTCATTTGTTTCCTGAGGCAAACACTATTATTTCAGTGCCTTCATCTGAGAGTTTCTTTGTGGGCTTGATGATTCTTATAACCTTTCTCTGTACAATAGATAGGTTATAGCTTTATTCCTCTTGGAAATCTAGCAGGTCTGAAGTCGAACACAGCAGTGCATCCTACAGCAAACCCCAGGTCTTTGTGGTGTCGTTCTCTAGGCCAGAGAGGGAGGTGACAGCATCGATTATCAGCTGCAGTCAGTCAGTGTCAGTAGTTTTTCCTCATTCCTGTGTAACAGTTTAAAGGGGGGGAATGGATTCAGCTGCTGTAGTTTTCATAAATGTCATATTCTACAAGATCCTCTCATCATTTCTAAGTTGCTTGTCTTTCTGAAAGCAGCTGTGGGGCTGCGAGCATTGAAAACATGACTTTTACTGCTTTGGTTACTTTTTTCTATGATTCTAAACCTCTGCTGTGGATTGTCAGCTTTGGGCTTTGAACACCGTAAGTTAATGGTGTAAAGTATAATCATTTCCTCAGCTGTGTAAGGGATTCAGGTGACCTCTGTATGCACTGAAAGCCTAAAGCATGTTGAAATTCTGCCAGTTATTTGTTGTGTGCAGCTGAACTGCAGCGCATGGGGACTGAGAGAGGGAGCCCCGGGGAAAGAGCTTGTGTTGCTTCTGGTGCTGTGGCAGCTCTTTCAGCCCACTCCTGACGCTCATCTTTGGCATTCCCAGAAAATGTGTTGGCCAGGAATGGGCTACCAATTTCCAAACTTTGTGACTTGCAGCTGGCTCCCTGCCTGTGTTTGGTGGCCTGGAAGCGGCAGCTGGCTGCGGGTGGGTTTTGCACTTCATGGGTTTCTGGCCATAATTTAAAAATGGAGATGTGTTAATCCCACAGTTAGGGCTCAAAGACCTGCTCACAGGCTTTCGAGCAATAGAAGTGCCTTCCCTAATGTATAGAAGAATGTGGACTCTGTAAGAAATGAGCCCTTTTACAGTGACTGCAAGGAGCTTTACATTTTTCTCAAATCCCCAGATCTTTTTCAGAGTGAAAATGATGCTGTTTCCACAGGGCAAGAAAACATTCTTTTTTCGGCTTCTTGAAAAACAAATATTTGAAGAGTTTAAAAATGAATTTTCAAGCACTTAAATATTTTTTGTATTTTAGCCTACAAATCATTAATTGAAGCATCCAAAATATCTATATAAATGTTTTAAGTAATGATATTAGTGATGCTATGCAATTAAATTTAACAGAAAAGAAAGAAGTAAATCTGATTTCCCTGACTGAATTTTAATTGTTCATCTAAAATTTCTTTTAAAAATACACTTACTCAATTTTTCAGTCTTTTCTCATCTGAGCTGTGTAGGAGAAATCATATGATCAGAAAACTGGAAAAAATAGCTTCATGTGTCCTCATTATACCCACCTGTTTCTATCTTAGATAGAAATTAAAAAATTAGTTTTAGTCTTTTCCTATTAAAATAGTAACAGGAAACAGGAAGCTTAAAGTAATTGTCTGGATTATCAAATACAAAATAAGCAGGAGATTTATATTGTTGACAAACACATTTTCATTTTTTTGCCTTTTGTACTGAACTATATGTCCCGAGGCACATGAACAATTAATCTTGCATTACATTACACAGTACTGCAGTTCGTAATAGAAATCTACAGAAGGGGTTTCTCCAAAAGCGTGGATTACTCTGAATTTAAACTGTCAGAGTAAGTTACATCTGGTGCTGGAATGGGATCTGGTTGTGCATCAAACGAGGCTGATGTTCTTGAAGTGTTACACAGCTGCTCTTAGGAAAAATCCCACAGCTGCTTCAGTGGCATGGATGGATTTACTCTGTACATCAGTGGTGCTGATGCTTGGTAGCAACAGGTGATGTTTTGCTCACCTGTTGTCTTGTATCTCGTTGTAGACCTTAGGAAAGTGAAATTGCCTTCTATGAACCATTCTGAATAGAGTAAAAAGAGAAACAAGTTTGTGCCTAAAAATTCATTTTTAATTTTGTCTCTTTAAGATAGTGTTACCATACCTGGGAACATTTAGAAAGTGTATGATGGATATAATTGGATTTTACTGCAATGACTGTGTGAACGATACCGTGTAAAGTAAAAGCTATATTATATTTCATGGTTCTGATTTCAATCACTGTTTTTCAAAATTAGACTATTTTGCAATAATACTGTTTCATCTGTCTTCTGCATGACAAGTAAGTGCTAAGAAATCCAACCCTTTGAAAAATTTCCCTCAGGGTAAGAGTCTTTTCCTTATTTTCTGTTTCTTAGATTTTTCCAAACCTTCAGCAAGTAAGAGTAACTAACTAGACATGTGCATGTTGTCTGGTGTGAGGGCCCAAGTGTGTTTCATTTCAGGTTTGAGTTTGCAGCAGGTGTTGCAGATGCTGATTCAGTTCAAAGCCATGGCCTACGCGGGCGGCACGCGCTGGGTGTGTGCAGTGACGGGCACGACTGCCCCAGGCTTCTCAGCCGTCTCTGGGATCCACGCAACACTGACCTCAGTGCATTTCTGCAGACTTTTTGGGGGCTTCTCTAAACTGCCTGTGCTTGTTTGTAATCCCAAGGGAGCAGTCAAGTGTCAGACACGATTGCCACGTGGCAGGAATGTTGTTGATTACTGGATTGTGCTATCGAGGGAGTCTTTCCATGGCAGGATATGAACTGTCATGGATCTCGTTCTGGTTCCTGAAATAGCTAAATTAAGGCTTGGGTGAGATACATGTAAGATCTGTTAAGTGCTTTTGAAGTTGGTGATAGCAATCCTTTAAGATGGCACCCCTCTGTCCTTTTGAAGGCGTTGTCAGCTAGTTGACATATAAAGTTACTTCAGACTTTTAAAATGACACTGATTTTTTCTGTAGCATTGAAATGTTAACCCTGGCATTTCAGCTACATACTAACTTGCAAAATTACCTTGATTTTAATTAAGATAAATTCCTATTTAGCACCTCTGCAGCACTTTGGAAAGTAAGTGCAGATGCATTCTGTTTCTTGTCCTGGAGAAATTATACTTGCATTTCTTTTGTACTTTCAGTTTGATACTTTAATCTTAATTTCTTATCAAACAGTTCAGTATCTGGTGCTTCTGGGGAGATAGGAGGGGAATTAAAGCTCTTGAACTTCTAAATATCCATGAATAATAGAATTGTTCAAGTTGAAATGAACCTTGGGAGATCCAGCCTCTGGCTTTAAGCAGGAACAAACTGAATTCAGACCATGTTGTTTAGAGCTTTGTCCAGTCAGACTTTGAAAACCCCCAAGGACAAAGGCTCTACAACTTCTCAGGGCCTCATTTGTAGTTTAATTTGGTTGTTTATCTCTAGTCAGAACCTCCCTTGTGTCAGTCTGGCCATTTTCTCTTGCTCTTCTGCCATGTATCACAGTAGAGAGCCTGGCTCCATCTCGTCAGCTGGTTCCTTGCAGGCATTGCAAGATCCTGCCTAAATCTTCTGTTCTCCAAACAATCCCCGTGCCCTCAGCCTGTCCTCTGAGGAAATACTCAGTGCCTATCTTGTTGACCATTCTCTGAACACACTCAGTATCCTCAAATCCTTCTTGAACTGTGGGGCACAAAACTGGACACAGAATGCAGATGCAAATGAACAAGTGCTGAATAAAGAGAAATCCTGGGTCATCCTGATGAGCAGGAGCACAGGTAGCAGCTCTGGTGCAGAGCTGGTTTGCTGCCCGAGCTGCTGTGCCCAGCTTTACCTTCCTGCTCACCAGGACTCTCCCCTCCCTCAGGAGAGCTGGTACCCAGCTGGGCACTGCCCAGCCTGTGCCAGTGCAGGGCTTTACTCCCTGGTGCAGGCTGTCTGTAGCTGAGTGTCTGTTTTGCCCATTCTTGCCTTTCTAGGTCCCCTCTGAATGGCCATCCCGTCCTGCAGCATCCTGACAGTATCCCGCAGTTTGGTGTTGGCCACAAACCTAAAGAGGCTGCATCCATCCTCCAGTGTTATGATGTCTATTGCATTGCCTTGCAATTCCAGGGAGAAAAATGAGACTCAGGATCTCATGGCCCTGATGGTTTGGGCTTACCTACACTTAAAGATTAGTATAAATTCCAGGCAAGCCTGAATTTCAGTTAAGGTGTTCGTGAATGTCCCCATATACTGGTTGTATTCTTACAACCTTAACTATATTTTCCTGTTCTGAAATAACTGAGTGCATAAAAAAACCTTCAAATTATTTTTTCATTTGGTGGAAGAGTTAGGAAATAATCCTTATTTGTAAATGGTTTAGAATCCTGATGAAGAAGTGGCAACTGTTTTAAATAGAATTACATTGTTTAAGTAAATAAAATGGATTTATTTACCTATCTGTTCTTTTTTTTGTTTTATTTTACAGTGGATTCCAGTCTTGCAAGACTTCAGAAATAAAGACACTGTCTGGGGCTTTGTACCATATCAAAATGACAAATCTTCAACAGAAATTTCATTTCCAATTACACTTCATATTGGAGATTACAATATGGATGGCTACCCAGATGCACTTGCTATACTAAAGAACACTTCTGGAAGGTAGAGTATATGCAAACCTAGAAATAAAGCTACCAGATTCATGTTCAATCATCAGTCATAGAAATTACTAACTTTAGTGCATCTCATCCATTTTATCAAGTGAACAAGACTTTTGATCTCTGCTGTTTCCCTTTGAACAAAAGCATGCATTTACATGCTACATTCAGAATGCATAATTGTATAGGCTCAAACTGGGACTCTGGGTGGGGAATTGCATCAGGGACTGGAGTATGAGGCAGCATTTTAGGCACTCCTCCCAGAGCTCAGGGGCTGATTCTCTCCCTTTCCTTTCCCAAATCATCATCTGTGAATTCCTGACTTCAGCTGTCAGTGCTGACTAGTAACACCAGGCTGCTGAGAGCTGGGGAACCTGTTCCATGCTGTCACATGGAGTGAGCACTGACTGGTGACTGCAGAAAAATGCAATGGTGGTTTGCCGTTTTTGAGAACCAGAAATTTACCAGTGATTTTTATATTGTCCAAGTCTAACTGAAAATAAATAACACACACACACCCAACCCCCCCAAAAAAGAAACTAACCCTTCGTATTAAATTTTTCAGTAATCTTCTCATCCTCCTTTTTTAAATTTTTTTTCCTTCTTGCTTGCTTTCCCGATACTTTCTACTGCTACCATCTGGTGCTAGGTGGGAGAGGGCATGTGGGGATGCTCACAGGGAGACTGTTGTACACAGAGGAGTCAGTGATCCATGTAAGAGCTGACCCGAGTAGGTGCATTCCCAAGCTGTTCTGCACGTGCTGCTGGATAAACGCAGCCGGCTGATCGCAACAGAGCAGCCTGTGGGCAGCTCTCACCTGGCACCTGGGGATGCTGCTGCCGGCATGTCCTTATCTTTACCTTGAAGTATAGCAGCATGTTTGCATGTGAACATGCCTTTGCTTGACAGTAGGGATGATGAATAGACTTGTTTACTTCGGAGAAAAACTGAGAACCCTAGAGACCATGATGCCAGTGAACCTCAGTACAGACAGGATATGTGCACGTGCTGTGCCTGACTGCAGTCTGTCTGTGCTGCACAACTGACTCTGCCAGCATATGCAGAGATGGAAGGTTATCTGTGCTATTCCCTTTTTCTTCATGTCATCACTTGTAAAAGGTATTTTAACACATACTTTATGGAGTCTTAATGTCTTCCTTACTTGACAAATACTTGCACCTAATGCATTACAAAGCAGAATAAGTCTCTCATACGGATGTATTTGTTATCTTCCTCTACGTGGTATTTTGGATGAGCTTGGGTGCAGGTTCACAATTTGAATGAATACTCAATAAGGAAAACAAGTGAGGAGCTCACTTTGATGCTTCAGACAGTAAGAGAATTTGGTGCTGAAGTCCAAGAAGTCAATTCAGGTCTTCTAGTGGTTGCCTAAACATGAGTCACCCACTGACATTTTTGTGTTAGAGTTCTTCAGATAGTGACACACACCTAAAAATGACCCAGTTTGAAGAGTAGCGTGCCTGTATTCAGCCTACATGATGTGATTCATGACAAGGCTGTGAGCAGCTGAGCTCTGTCTGTACCTCTGAGCCTTAAAATAACAGCAGAGCAGCTGTTTCTGTTCAGACACGGCAGACGAGAAGGAGGTGATGCTGTTACTGCCCAGAACTTGCCAGGCAAAGTTAAAGCACTCAGGCCCTGAATGTCAGGTGTTTGACTCCAGACTTTCCTCAGCTAGGACTTTGCATCTTCTGTCCAGCAGTCGTTGAATAAAGACTGCAGACAGTCTAGAGAGCAAACTAGAACCAGCCTTCCCTTTGCCAAAGGAACATGGTGACATGGGAACTGTAAAGTTGCTGTCTTTGCTTTTGCTTAGCCTCAGAAATCTTGTGTTTTGAGCTGTACTATCATGTGTATCCTGATAGCTGGTGCACTTCAGAAGGGCTGCATGAAGATTTGTGGAGTTCAGAAATGTACTTGAAGCTGTTTTAACTTTGAAGGGTCTTAGGAGCCTCTGTCCCCTGGCTGGTGTATAATTTACAGCAGTGTAGTATCATGTAAAATCATTAAAGTGTTTGTAAATAGTTACTCCTCTAGAAGCCCAGAAGTCACGTATGTCTTGTTGCAATGAACTACTGTGATACACTTTATCACAGTATTCTCCTTGCTTCTGAATTTGTTTGCTTATTCAATTGAGTGCATTCAAAATTATTTTTAAACTCGACACCAAAGTTGAGTGACACAGTAAGGCATAAGGACTGAAGGTACTGGCAGATGATGTGACAAGCTATTAAAAGGGAGGTTCAGAAAACTGAGGAATTCTGGCAAAAACAGAATAAGTAACCTAAAAATGAAGAAATACATTGCATGTTAACATTGTATATATCCAGTATTTGTAGAAAAGTAATGGAAACATGCTTTGTAGTTTGGGATGGGAACGAAAGTCACTTTTTTTTGCACTCACTGTGAAATGTCACATTCAATATTAATTCATTGGTTCTGAGAGACTTAGGCAAATACTTCCTTTTAAAATGTGTAACTGGGTCACTGATTGGAGAGAATTAAAACAGTGTGGGAATTAAATTAAAAGCTGTCCTTAAATTAGAGCAAATTAAAATGAAAACCTTATTTAATCGATTTTAAACACTTCTGGATCAAGCTGTTTATTTCTTTCTCTGAAGCCTTTCATGCTACATCTACAGATCTAATTTTAGTGATTGATTACTGTGATTAAATGATAAAAGCATTTTTGTTAACTCTTGACCTCAATCTGTGCTATCGTTTAGGAAGCCTGGTTTCTACTTGCTGCCTGTAATGTAAAGAAATTAAAGCCGGCAGAAACAATTTTGTTCATCTGAAAGTATACCAATACATGAGAATGGAAGAAAAGGATTAAAATCAATTATATGCTTCCATCACAATTCAGGAAAGTACTTTCAGATCAAATCCTTACAAATCCCTACAAAAGACTGAAATAAAGATACCATAGTTGGGTATAAGGTTGGTTGACTGTCCTGCCCAGTGGGCACGCCAGGAAAATGGTCAATACCTTCAAGTATTGTCAGAACTGTTATAAGACTCTGCTGTTTCATCTCCTGCCATAACCCCTTGATTTCAAATTACAGTGTGTAATATTCTGACAGTGTGGAGACATTCCTTACCAGAAACAACAAAAAAGGAATCTCACTTGTGGTTGCAGGTGTTGTGGGGGTTTGAACCTTTTGAGCCTTTATTAAGACTCAATGAATTCCAACAGGTGAAGGTGCTAAATGCACTGTAGATCCTCACATATTTATCTGTTCAGTCTGAATTCTTTTAACTTTTGACTTGAGTTAGAAACCTGCACATTAGAATTCAAGTCCACAGGTTTTTCTTCAGGGTAGATACATACATGAATTCTGTATTAGATATTGTGTATGTATATAGAATAATAATAGGTGAAGGGATTTTATCAGTAGTTAGTAATTGGTTCAGCTATACCTCCTGTCTTACCTAAATGAATTCATTTTTTCACATGCTTATTTTAAATTGACTCTGGTGACATTGGAAGTTTAAGTACTGCATGTGAGTTTATAAACATCTATCTTTCTCCCATCTAATTAGATGAAATGAATTTTGTTTAACAATTGTTTCCAATTAGATGCTAGTAATTGGCATCTTGCATTGCAAATATGTAATCTTAAGTCTTTCAAATCCATTTTTATTCAAAGGGAATGTTTTTCAGTGGTCAAGTTGGCAATACTTTATCTCTGATGCTGGTGATAACAGTAAAGTCTGAAACTTGGAGATAAACAGCTGGATATGGAAAGTTGAATAAAAAACTTTTAAGTATGATAGACTCCTAGAAAGTTTTCTAGGTGTTCATGCTCAGTTTTAAATTAATGTATATGTATTAATCCTTTATATGGAAGGACTTATTTGACCAAATTATCTCTTCCTAAGTCATTATTAGTTGTCACTTGTCAAAAGGAAGGTTGGCTAGAGGACTTCTTTTAAATGAAGGATTGATGAGCACCTTGTAATTGAGCAAATCTAAAAATCCAGAGGCAAATTCAATTACTCTGAACGTGTGGAGTAAGATACTGATAATTTAGATGTCCCTGGTATTACTGTAAATGAACTAGCCTAAAACTGACAGCATGAGAGATGTATAAAATTAGCAGTAAATAATTAATTGTAATTGCAAAGGAATGTGTTAAAATAAGGCTGAGATAAGTCTTCAGTCTTTTTTGGTGTTCAGCCTTGCTTGTAGTTATTCAGCCTTATTAAATCTACCTTTCCTGCACAGATGACTTTGGTCAGAAGGTTCCAAATTGGCATATAACGCACTTGGAATAAAGTTACGTAGGTAGTACATGATTAAGCTGCAGCTGTGTATTGGTGCATATAGCTCAATATTTGAAGTGCTGCAAATGGCATGTTAGGGGCAATAGGCTGGTTTTAGTTCAGAGTTCTTGTGCTCTGTCTCTTGTAGCATTGAAGCTGAATTGTTTGGTATTGACTGTTATGCATTTGTAGAGCACTTCAGCATTGATTTTTTACATTTTACCATTACTGAAATGTCTGTCTTTATAGGCTTTCAAGGACATTGCTTTGTCATTTTAAGGATGCGGATGATTATTTTTGTTACAGGGAGATTCTTTCTGATGGGAAATCTGCAAAATTTGGTTCAGAATAATAGGTCATAAGCTTGCACTTATTTATTATAGTATATAGCAGAAATGAAACATGGAAGTAGACACTTGGATTCTAGAGCTGCTTTTGTATGACAGGCCTAAATCATGTAAGGATTCAACTGGCAGCTCACAGGCCAAATCCAGATGTCTGCCAGGAACTACCTGAGCAGCTGAGGAGGTAGAGAACAGCTTGTTCTCTCCCGTCTGCAGACAGTCAGGGCCTCCACCTCCCTGTTGCTGCAGCATGGCCTGCACAGCAGCATTTCCTCCTCGCAGGCTGAGATGCAGCACATGGGACAGGAGACGCTACATCTATGAATTAATTCATTTCCTCTTCAAGAGAGCTCTCCCACAATGCACTTCTTGGGTTTTCGGCATCTGTTTAGGGTTTGAGTTTGCTTTTTTCTTCCTGCTGTTAGTCTTATGTTTCTCTTGTAGATACAGAAGGGTGAAGGAACGTGGCATTTCCACACTCAGTGGCACTTTGATTAATTTTTTCCTTTTTTCTCGGTTGCAAGGAAAGAAAATAAAAAAGGTTCCGGTAGTAAATAAACTCCTTGTGTCTATCCATTCACAAGGCTTCTAGTTTAGACTTGAGCAGTGTGCAGAGCGTAATGCAAACCTGACAGTCTTTTGTCTTTCAAATAATTATAATCTAAGTAACTTCTGACAATTTAAAAAATCTGAACTGAAAGAGTCTTTGTAAAAGTTTGTCCAAATTTTAAAAAGCTGTGTTGAGATGAGGAAAAAGAGAAATTGAAACAGTCTGCTTAGCTCAGCTTGTCACCTTACCTTGTAGTTGGCTATTCTGATATGATACTTACGTAATACATGAAATGAATGTGAGCACTTAAGGATTTCAAGTTGTGATTATGAGTTCTTAGATACAGATAACGCAACACATTAAATATTTCAGATGACCTCGTTTCCTTTTAGCCATACGTTAGTTCAGTGATTTGCCTGAGGAGAAGTGCCTGTGCATCCTGGATGCTGCTGAGACACGGAAAGCACCTCTCTGTCCCCACGCAGACAGCAACGTGTTCAGGGTCACACTGAGGACATGGTTCTGGCTGTTGCCCTGGGCTCTGACAGCTGAGCTGCCTTTACAGAACACTGCTCTGGCTCCTGGCTCTGCCCCCAGAAGGAGAGGAGGAAACTTCATCTGTTTCCATTGCTGAGGCAGTGAAGGATTCTAGCAGGCTCCCAGGATACAAACCTGCCTGAAGAGTTGGACTCAGGTTGGCAAAGTGTGAGGTTTTCCCACTTCCAGAAGCATTGATACATTATCAGGGAGAGTGAGAACCTTGTGTCTCCCACTGACCCACAGGCACCTATTGGATACTCTTTGGAAGGGAGATTTTTCTACAGTAGCTCTGGTACTCTGCTTGTTTTCTATGTTTCTTGTTTAGTATCGCAGCCTGTCTTTGTGTTAGATGTCAGCAAGTGCCCAATTTGGTTTGTCTTGCCCTGCACTACTAGGTTGAGGTTTGTGTTTTATATTTTGCTTGAAACAGTGGAAAACATACAAATAGAGAGTTGATTTAACATTGAATTTACTTAAAACATGTGGTGTGTAAGAAAAAGTATTAATGGAGCTGGGATGGGAAGAAGCTGTCATGAAATAATGGAAAAGCATGGACACATTTTAAGTAGCGTTTAAGCTGAAGGACTGTGAATGGGATTAAAGAAAATGGCAGGTAAATTCACTTGTACTTTTTTCAGAATAAAGTAAGGATGTGTTCAGTCCTTGACTGGATGGTTAATTAAGTTATTCCTGTTGATTTCGATCCATTTATTTAGTGTATTCATTGTTTTAAGTCAGTCATGACAATTATTGTAGTTCTGTCTGTAACGTTCGCATAAGTGCTTATGGATTTTTCAAGCACCCAGTGGCTGCTAGCTTTGTTTTTATTACATTAAACTCCAGAGCACTTAAACTATTTAATTACAATATTTTTTTAATTTCTGTAATTTAGACTTTATCTCAAGTAAGTTGGTTTATATATTTTTATATATATGTTTTACAGCAATCAACAAGCATTTTTACTAGAAAATGTCCCATGCAACAACGTGAGCTGCAAGAGCGTGCGGCGCATGTTCAAGGTGTTCTGGGAGCTCTCGGATCTCAATCAGATCAAAGACGCCGTGGTAGCGACCTTCTTTGACATCTATGAGGATGTAAGTGCAGCTCCTCACCCCACCAAACAGGGTCTGAGTGTGGCTGTGCCTGTCCCTGTGCCCTTGGCTGTGCAGCCTTGGATTGTCCTGCTTAGCTGTGGATGGCCCTCTCTGTCCCAAATTGATTAGGATTATATTCATAACGTTTGGAAGATAATAAAATAAATAGTGAAGGTGTAAACTTTGCTGCACAGCATTTTTTTTCAAAAGTAAATAAGCATTCTAATGTCAACTTGGGATTTTTTTCCTCTAGGGAATCTTGGATATCATTGTGCTAAGCAAAGGCTACTCCAACAAGGACTTTGCTATCCATACATTGAAAAATAACTTTGAAGCAGATGCCTATTTTGTTAAAGTTATTGGTAAGTTATCAATGCGTAATCAAAATGGGATGTTGAGAAGAATGTGAATATTTGAACCTTTGCATATGAAAACAATGATGGTTATGGTGAAGTTCTGTACCTCTGCCATATCGAGCCTGCTTTGCTGGAGTTGGTGTGCATGTCATGTGGGAATGATGCAGAATCGCCTTCAAAACAGGCTGGTTTCATTTCAGAGACTCCTGGTGTGGTGTGTTTTGCCTACACGGCATGATCTGTTCTGAGGGTCACTTTGCACCCCTGTGGGAGTCAGTTCTGTGTTTCCAGCCCAGATCTTACCCTGAGAGCACAGAGTGGCCATAAACAACGCCAGGGTGTGTGAATTAATGAGAGTTGGTTTAAAAGGCTTGAGTTAGATTAGGATGTTCATAATTAGGTTTTTAAACTGCATGCCCTACTGTGCTCTTCAGCTGCAAAGGTGTTGAGCTTTGAACTCATTGCTTGTCTGTCTTCCTTGATTCTTTGAGAATGAGTAAAAATTGAGGCTGTATGGGAGCCTATGAAGACAATGCTCTAGTTGTTGCTCAATAGCAACAACTAGAGGTTCACCTTCAAAAATTGTATTTACCTTCACGTTACTTAAATGCATCCAATCCTCTGGAGCACACATTCTGTACACCACAAGAGAACAGAACTGCAGCTACTGCTGGGGGCTGATGCAATTATTACTTTGTCCACAGCTTGAGCTCTGTTCTCATCGTGATAGTGTTTAATAATTAATCATGTTGATGGAAGCCTTCTTTTAAGTAATACCATATATCTGTAGAGTAATTCACAAAAGGATGCAGAAAATCCTCTGGAAAAATCTTACACTTTACAAAGCCACATCAGAATTATAATTGTCTGATATTTTAATGGGGAAGGGAGTAATTTGCAACATGCTTTTTGATTCACTCTGTGTAAATCTATCTTAAAAACTGGGGCAAGCCTTTTTTTAGCACCCTTTTAGGGTGTGAGTATTTTTGCGTAGAAACCCCAGGAAATGGGAATTAATGAGTGTCTAAAAATATTTTTACTGTGATACAGGGGAAGGTATTTCTAACAAAATGTGCTTTGTGTGAGTTAGTGTATCAATAAATGCATTGTGTTCACTTATTTGGCATATGGACAATGAGAACAGCTTTGTTCATTATAACTGATGTCAAATGTACTTGGTCAGGTAATTTGTTCCAGGAGTGAAACTGAACAGCAAATTTCAGTGTGCCCTTTTGCATTAAAATGGGAAGAGTCGGTTCCATTTGCATACTCATCTATGTGTAACAGATAAAATAAGCTTGTAGCTTTAAAAGTCTGATTGTAGATGCATACAGTCTTCAAATTTTACTTTGCCACATGTTCATCTTAACTGTCTGGATTTTGGGGGGATTTGGACTATATAAAATATTAGATCTTACTGCATTTAGAGATTTCAACATTTTGAAATCACAAGCAAAGAATGATAATTTAGGAATCTTGACAGTTGTTAATATTCACACACAAATTATTAGAAAAATTCCTTGACTAGAGCAATGCCATTTCTGACTCACATAGGGAATGACTCGTAATCAGACTGTGAACATTTTACATGCACCTTTCGGTATTTCGCTAGTCCCAAACATTTTGTACCCTTAATTCTATGGACCCTTAAAGAAGATGGAAAATGCTTTTAAAAACTCCTCGTGGTTAGGATGACCTGCCCTTAAACCTGGTCCAAATCTTCGTTGTCTGTCTGCCACACTTACTTTGGGATACCATAATTCATGGAGCAGTAATGTTTTTCCCTGCCTTCCGTACCTGGTATGTATTCTCTTCCCTGACCATAGCCATTACTGGCCTGCTGCTCAACCAAACTGTTGTCATTAGAAGTCCAAATTTTGCATCAGAATGGACCTTAGATTATTGTATGTGTGTGGGTTTTGTTGTTTTGTTCTGATACTCAGTGTGACAGGATGTCCTGGCTTACAGAACAGATGGCTCTCACTGTCCCTCGTTTAGGTTTTCAACAGAGATTTCTGAATGTAACTGATTTTTCAAACTAGTAAGTTTTAAACAAGTAATTGGAACAACTGTCACGGGCTTTAGATATTAATTAGCATTATATACATCTGCTTGTAATACTTTTGAATTAATAGAATAAGTGGGTAATGGGATTTTTGCTTGTTACAGCTTTTGTGAATTGGTTTAAATCAAGTTCAAAAATGATGCCTTGTATAGAAGGAAAAGCCTTTATGTTTTTATCAATTAAAACAGTAAAGCTGAATCTCTGCCAGTATTTTAAATGGTTAGAAATGAAGAATAATGAATAAAATGTATACTTCACTATTTTAAAAATGTTTTAATTTGGAATTTTTGTAACTGGCAAATCCGTCCTTTTGCAGATGGTTAACCAGTGAGGTGGGATAAAACAGTGACTGATGAATTTCTGCCAAGTATGCTTCCAACAGATTAGGAAATGTTATACATTAACATAAATCACAAAGAAGATATTTATTTTCTTTGTGTTTTAATGGCTACCTGACGCTATCACTGGACTTCACCAGATTTCAAAGGTGGTGCTTCTAAGATGGTTTGCGAACATAAACACAACAAGCTCACTTTTTGTTCTTGCAGTTCTCAGCGGCCTCTGTTCTAATGACTGTCCTCGGAAAATAACAGTAAGTGTAACTATGGCTTTGTTTAGTATTTAGCTTCAAATAAGCTGAAGTCTAATTATACCAAAAGCTCTCAACATATTAAAAGAGTTATCGACTGGAAGAATGTGTAATCCAAATCATGACTGGCCAGCTTCTGCTGCTGTGAGACCCATAACTTTGGGCAGCTGCTCAGAGCTGGAATCAATTGAGTGATTGTGCAGGAGCTTTGTTACCCGGCACTGGGGCCTGGGATATACCAGAGACAAGAGGGACTTGGGTGCCCAAACTGTGAATTGTGCCAAGGCTTGGTGGGCACTAAGAAAGTCCAGGCAAAACTGACTGTGCGGCAGATCCAGCCATGGAGCCACTTCTGGCTAAATTCCAGCAGTGGGCACAGCCAAGGAAGGAAGTGCGCTGGGCTCTGAGGATTCTGCAGACAGCTCCATACACACGTGCTGTTTTCTGTTTAGATTATTTTATTTATCTCCAGAGATCCTGCAACTCACCCACCAAACTGCCAATTAGCAAATTGTTTAGCAATGTTCGCAGTGAAAGTCGGCCTGAGAGAAGAACTTAGAGGAATCAGAGGCAGCAGTAGCACTTTAGCTCTGCAAAAATTTCACATTTAATTTTGACTTGAAAATAGAAAAACTGCTTCAAATGGGGCTAACCTTCGCTTCAAGCCTATTTTGAGACATGGGGTTTAATTTCTGTTATAAAATAATGAAGTTTGATAGTATCATTAACTTAATTACAAAAATCGAGGGTTTAAAAAGCAAATCTTCACAGCAGATGTTGGTGAACATTTCATTATTGAGATCACTGAAACACTATTGCCTCCATTGTAATAGGAGTTCTCTGTCAGAAAGTAACATAAGGTACATTATGCCAGAGGACAGCTGTGTGGCAGAAAAAAAAAATCTATATTTCACCTTATTCACTCATCTTTCATAGATCTGCATCAGCATCACCTTTGTGATCTCCTTACTTTTCATTCTAATCAGATATTATTTTCAGGTTTTGATCTCATCTGTCATCATTATCACTTACTCTTGTGGTTTAAACTTACTATTTTTTGAGGCATGGTGTAAAACATGTCATCATCTCTTTTAGTGTTCCTTGTGTAACTTACTTGAAAGCTCTCTACTGGTTTTGATGCCCTAATATCAGCTTGAATTCAGCACTAGGAAAAAAAACATGAAAAATTCCATTAAAATCTATTCTTGTAGTTGTGTTTCATCCTCTCCCTTCCCCACCCCTTCTTACTTAGATGCATTTGTTACGGTTCATCAGTCAGCAATGCACAACTTCCTTGGATGTTTGTTTGTTTGTTTTATTTTTCCTCTTGACTGTATATTGATGTTTATGTACATTTTCTTCCTCAAGAAAATTTGCTTAAATTAGATACCAATACTCAACACCTAACTGTTCACTTTCATGAATTAAATGAAACACCGCTAAATAATGATAAAAAAGACGGAATTTGTGTAGTATTTTTCAATTCGGAAATACCATCAAGATAATGCATTCTCTCGGTATGAATAAGTTCTGCTTTTTCAGAACATGCAGTTATTTCTTTGAATTTTTAGGGTTTTTTTTATTTTAGTTGTAGCTTTCAAGGAAACATTAAACCTTTTGCCAGAGGACTGAATAGTATTGCTTTCTTCATGGGAAATGAAACATTACTTAGCCAACTGATTACCCTGATTTTGAAATCTGATTTCCACACAATGCTATGACCAAAACAGTTGCAAGATTCTGAAGTTAAAATATAAAAAATAAATTATTAATGTAAAAACATTTTTCTTCAGTTTACTGTTTAATTACTATAGCTTTGTCTGTTCCTAAAATGTTGCCTGCCTTTTCCTTTGGTTTTTATCCCTTGCAGCCGTTTGGAGTTAATCAGCCTGGTCCTTACATCATGTACACCACTGTAGATGCAAATGGGTACCTGAAAAACGGGTCAGGTAAGAGAAACTCACTGTGAGAATACCCAAGGCACTCTGTCTGTGTATGTGCTTCTCAGCAACCTGAAGAGTTGGAAAGGTGACAGAGGGAAATGGGAATGGTTTCAATGGTGCCTTCAGTTTACAGTGCCAAACCCCCCACCATTCTCTTCCTTCTTTACAGATTGCATTTTTATTACAAACATTGCAATTGCATTCTTTTTTCATTTGTCCTGTGCCAGTTGGGTTTGAACAGTTGGCTGTATCTGAAAAATGTTGGGTAAAATACCATCAGTTTGTGAAATAGCATAAGCTTCTAATTTCTTCCTAAGCAATTATATTTCAAGAGACTGCAGTGGTCTTGAAATACCTAAATACAATCCTAGTAGCCAGATGACAAAGGATCAGGATAATATTCAGTACACACAGGATGTATTTGTCTGGAGTTGTTCACTACAACTGGCAGCTAATAAAATCAAATTCTGAGTAGCCTGAGGAACCTGGAGAGGAAACGCCTGTGTCCTTCCAGGTAACACAGGAACTACAGGGTCTCAATCATTAGGTAACAGGGTCAAAATCAAGGGGAAGGAGTGCTTGGTGCAACTTGTATTGCAACTAAAGATTTAATGGCCTGAGATGGTGCAGATGCCACAGTTTGCAGGAGTCCAAAAACAAAGCAGCCAAAGAGAGAATAATCCATTAGGCCATGGTCCAAGCAGCGCCTGATGTTAGAATATCCTGGGGTTTATGCTGCCTTCCTAGGTGTGTGCTAGTGGCTCCTAGAAAACACAGGAAACTGTACAAAGTGGTTTATTAGTCTCATTTATGACTGTTAATTTTAGGACTATAATGGACTCACTTCTTGCATAGGCAAAAAATCCCAAACTCAAAAGCTGAACATGATCAGAGTATGAAGGTCTGTAAGTGCAGTCATCTGCATCTGTCACTCCAGTCTCAGATTTAAAAGAAAAACGGTCCAGTAGTTCACTGGGAAGACAGTATTCTGTATAACACTAACTTACATAAAAGCAGTAATTTAGGGGGGGAAATGCCAACTTGTTAAGGTCTTGGGTCAGTCTGAATCACTCGCAATGCTCTCACCATGAATAGTGTGCTCAGGACTTAATTTCATCTGAGAAAAATTAAAGAGAAAGATGATGTCCTGAAATACAAACCAGATAGCTGCAAAAACATATCTTGATACCCTAGCACTTCTGTACTTGTACATGCTTAAATAAAGATATTTTTCTTCCTCTGTGTCATGGAACAATGCTCATATCTTACAAATGTGTGGAATAAAACTAGCTTAAAATTTGGACCTATTTCATGTATCATTTTCTTTTTTTTCTCTGTCTCTTCTAAGAAAAACGGCAAATGCATTTTTCTTAAACATTTTTTTTAGGGTTTGCTGAGTTTGATTGGTTGTGGCTTTGTTGTTTGTTTCTTTGTTTGTTTGGGTTTGGGGGGGCAGTTCTTCTGGCAATGCAATGTTTTTACAATTTACTCTAAGAAACAGTTATCAAATGTGATTTAATACTGCTATATTCCCTTCGCAGCTACCATATTTACAATAATAAAAACCTAACAGAGTCCAGGCATGATGAATTTCCCTTTCTGTTCTGACATTATGAAATAACAGTAATGAATTCCAAGTGCATTTATGACCCCAGCAGTATTGCTACAGGGAATTTTCTAATGCTGACTTTGATCAGTTTCTCAACACTAATAAGTTAATAGATTTTTTTTGAGTCTGTATAATTCCTGCAAGAACTTTTCAAAGTCATATTTTCTGAAGGTATTACATTAAGTTTGTAGCTAGATTTTCTTCTCTTGCAAGTGTTATGTGTAAGATTCAGTAAATGTTCTAACTAGAATTACTGGCCTACAGGTTGTTGTCTTGAAAAACAGTCCATTACATCACAATCCTCTTCTATTTGGCTATCAAGAAATCATCACGCGATGCTCCTTATGTACTGGTAGGGAATACCAAACCCACATGGCATTTTTGGGCCATGTATAAACCTACAAAACATCTTTTCCACATTAAGCTTTTATTTATTTAGCATCAATATGCTATTTTAAAACAAATTTTCATCAACTTATTTGCTTTCCTTATATAATATTACGGGACAATCCATATTTGAAGCTTTTAATTGTCTGAAAGGAGTAATGAGCTAATCAAAATTTTAAAATAATTAATCCCTTTCCCAAGAAGTAACATGAGTAAAAACATAGTTCTTTTTCTGATGAAAACAGAACTCATCATTCCCTTTTCGTGTCCCCCTCCAAAGTCAGCTGCTGTTATTTATTGCCTTTATGGCTGCTCTCAGTGGGGGAACAGTTGTTGGCTGGACCACTGCAACCAGTCACCTGAAGTTATCCCTCCAGCCCTGGGCTTAAGTAAATCATTAAGTACTCAAAGCCGTGGCCCTCACTCTGCTTCTGATCTCCTAAATTCTGCAGGACTTTAGTTGTGAGTTATGGCATCTTTCATGTAGGTAATATTTGTGCAAAGAGTAAAATAAAAAGGCCCATATGGCTGTCCTTATCTAATTCATTTTAAGGTTCTTTGATCTGCCAAGCCTTAATTACAGGAAATTTGCATAATTATGAGGGTTTTCTTAAAAACATTGTTAGAATTGTTCTGTCTCCTATTAACGTTCCAGTATGTTGTTAAAAGATAGCAGAATCATAATTAGCATGTATTCTGTGCTTTTTTTTTCACATTGCTCAATTCACTTGTAATCTTACAAGAAATACTGTTAAATTAGCTACAAGGAATAGCAATTGCCAACATGGGCATTAGAATGGAGAAGTTCTGGGTCTTACATCTGCAGTTAATATCTCCTCAGACCTTCTCTTCCTGAGAGGAAAATCAACTGCAACAGCTTGTTCAAATATTTAAGGAATTTCATGCTTGAGATCAAACCAGGTCCAGTGTAAATCTGGAAGAAGTACACAAACTCAAATTTAAGTCATGCTTTCTGATCCATGTCCAGCAAACTGCCTTCTCCCTTTCTTTGGAGTTGTTATTTTTAAGGAGTTCCCATGGTTAAGTATGAGTGTCAGCCAGGATTTTCAGCTCTACATAGACATTTCCAGGCTTTTATTGGGAGTATATCTTCTGTGTTTCAGCCTGTGCTATGCACTTCTGAATTTTCTCCTCTGAAGTAAAAATATGCTGATAGAGTTTGAAATAAATAGGCTCATACTTGCAGCTTGTGTGTACCAAACGTATTCATTCTTTGGGCCAGGAACAAGTGGCTGTAAATGTTTCTGGTTTCTTCAAAGCTCCATATCCATAGGAAGATGACAAGAGTAGCTTCACTGAATGGCTCATATGGATCAAGTCATAATTTGTTTAAGCTTCTGTGTGAGTGAAGCTGTGTGGACTGATGGCCTTTGCAGCTCTCGTTCCAGAGCTCTTTCATTTTGCTGGTTTTGCTTTGCTTTGTTTTAAACCTTCCGTGGCAGAATGACCTTTCACATGCTGTGAAGTCATGCCCTTCTGGTTTTTTGAAATCTGCTTACTCTTCCCTGTTGTTGCATTGAGTTCTCCTGCTGTTTAACTAAATTGAATTGTGAGGTGAACGCAAATGTCTAGCAGCTAATATAGTCATGAATTTAAACATAAACATTGCAATATGTACCTGAAAAAAAGCAAAATAAGCTTATTTTCAATGGCCATTTGACACTGCAAGGTTCATTGTGTAGAATTCCACTATACAGAAAGAAGTGTATTCATGGAACAAGCTGGAATAATTTAATAATTGAATAGCTGGATTCTATTAAGAGGGATTTTGTGGTTGCTATAGGTGGGAATAACCTGCTAGTATGTTTTTCTGTATAACTCTCTTTTGTTTAAAAAACTTACTTGAACTTGTAATGTTGCTTGAAATATTACCAAACCTTGGATATTTGGGCATTACAAATGTCACAGCTTCCCCCTATCAGCAATATGATAATTTTATTGTTTGAGGGGTTTTGAAGAATTACCAGTTTTACTTCTATAATTTTATGGTGTAAAGGTATTTTTCGTAAAAATACATATTCTCATATAAATGCATCAGGTTTGGAGATTGGGCTTGCAGAAGTATCCCAAGCGCTGGCAGCACAGCGATCATCGGTGTCCAAGTCTCAAGAGTGCACTTTGAACTCTCTTTCCCATGTTATTTCTGGTACACCAGAACCAGGTATTGCAGAAAAGGTTGCGAGGTGAAGCTGTGTACTGCATTAATCTGGAATTTCCTATTACGTGGACTAAGGAAAAGAGGCAGCCGGCTGGGGAAAACAGGGAGACACCCCCAGCCCTTAGAACACTGAAGTTACCATTGCATATTTTAAGCAGAAAAAGAATTCTTTGACAACTACATTTTTTTCCAACCAGTGACCTCCAAAGGCAGTAATAAAGGAACTGGAGTAAAGCTTTCAACTAAAGCCAGGCAAATCAATTTCTCCAACTTTCTATGAAGCTTCCAAGTTTGAAGTTGTTGGATTTTTGTTAGTTTGGGTTTTTTTCCTGAAAGCTTCTTCATAAATTTTCAGGCATATTCCCTGGCTTTTTCATTACTATCAGTTAAGTTTTCCCTTTCTCTTGCAGTAAGTGGTTCTGTCGTATTTTCAAATAAAATAAGGAGCTGCCAGTTTCAAAAATTGGGGCAATACTCAGTGCAGTTTAGTCCAATGCTGGTAATGGCTGCAGAGTAAACATCACTGCAGTGTCTCAGCTCTGCAGGGAAGTGACACATGGTCACTGTGATATTGTACCGAAATCTTGAACTGCCTTTGTCTTGTTCCAGCTGTTGCCTGTGTGTTGTTACCAGCTACGCAGCAATCCATGCAACTTCTGCATGGCAGGCTTTGGACTAATTTTTACTTTTTCTAGGATGCATGAGTTTGTCTAGTCTATATAAAAGAAGTCATTGATGTGCTGACCTCAGTATTCAGGCAGGTGATGGTACTTACATGCAAGTCTGAGACTAAAGGATACACTTTTGGAATCCTAAATAGTATTACTGAATTTTGAATTACTCAGAATGGCTTTTAATTGACTAATTAAATGCAAATAATATTTTGTTAAGAAAAGCATAATAGAAAAACTTATAAGGAATGCTTCAGAAAACCACAATTTGAAATCAGATTTTCCATTAATCTTTCAGTTCTGTGTAGTGATCTCACATGTTCTGCTCTATTATTTCACAAAATAAGTTTATTTAACCTGATTGACCATTATCAGTATTTTGCATCTATTTCTGTAGGCTCAATGAGGCTGTTCCTAAATCCAATATTACATGTTGTCAGTGCTGTTCAAACAAGAGAAAGCATTGCTTTTACATGTAAATGCAACCGCCTTCCTCTCAAAGTTAAATTCTTCAGCCTGAAATAAGCTGTTGAGGACATTTCAGTTCAGCTCAGGGTAGAACAGGCTGCCCTTGAGTTTTCAGCAAGATTACATCAGGATAATGGAAACAGAAGGAGAATGACTTAATTCAGGTATAAAAGAACAAGTACTGGATGTGTCACAGACAACACATGGCTCTGGTTGTCAGACAAGACTTTAGAAAGGTTAATGATACGAATTGCTTCCAATTTTATATGCCAGACTTCAGAGGTAAGGAGATTGATTCCAAAAGGTCCAGAATGGTTTCTGAATATCAAACTCTGCAAAATCTTCTGACGTTTGGCTGCCCAACATCATTAGCTTTTTCTTACAAATTTGATATCTGACAGGCTAAAACCACAGAAAACCATGTCCTAAAATGTTGAGGATTTTACTCTGCCCAAGGTTTTTTGAAGCAATTAACTTAATTATTTACGATGTAAAACGAGAATATAAACACCACCACTGATACCAGTACCATAGCCCATGATATCTGTGTGCTTCAAAATAGCATTTTTGAAATGAGAAGCTTAAGGCAAAAGACTTTGAATAGTCTTAAGACTATTGAATAGTCTTAAAAGTAGCATTAAAAAGAAATCATGTGTAGCATGGTCAGGAGAAGGTTTTTTAATTCTTGTTTATAGTAACAGTTCTACTGATGAAGTAAAACAAACTGTGAAGCAACAGCAACTTCTTCCATCTTGCCTACACTGACTCCAAAAACCTAAAGAACAATTTTAATGTAAGAAATAAATCCTACTTTCCTCCTGGAAGATGCAAAACTATTTTCAAGTTTTCTTGGAACAAGTAGAAAGGCGTTTCCAATAGTTTCACAAGAGGTTGCTATTGAAATTAAATTTGAAATATTTTCGTAAGTAAATTACTTACCGGTGACTGGGAACTTCAGATAATGTCAATAAACTGTTGACAGTACTCTGTAATTTCCCTTTTTTTTTTTCATCTTGGTTTGGGGCTTTTATGTTTCTCAGGTGAGCAGTTGTCATTCTTAATTACTTGGTTGCAATTCTAAGTGGAACTTTTCAGTAAGCATCAAACAGAATTTATGATAGATATAGGGTGAGGAAAGCAAGAGTCTCAAAGTTCTCCTGTGCTTAGTCAGCTTTAGTGTAAACTGGAACCTTCTACATGCTATCATCCTGCTTAGCTAACACCTCCCAATTTTAAAGGCAAATAAAAAAATAAGTATGTGCACATTTTCTGCCTGTAGAAGAAAACATTCCTTTCTGACCTTTGCATATGATGTATTTACGTCCTGAAGCGTAAGATTTCATTATCTGTATCTTAGTAGGCACAAGAACCAGCATTAGTAGCCATGAAATTACGCAGTGCTTTAAGAATTCTAGGTGCAGTATGTGACTCTCTAACCTCTTTAAGGCTGACTGCACACAGTATATGACATTTTCTTTTATTCCCTTTAATTTAGTTGACATTCATTTCATTTGTAAGATGAAAGAAAAAAGCAAGATCTTAGTTGCAGTCTTCTCATGATCCTAAATATTTCACTCAAAAGTAATTCTAAAAGCTTTTTGATGTTACCTTGTTCTTTCGGGGAAAGTACCAGGTACAAGCAGTACCTTGTTCTTTTGGGGGAAGGTCCTTCAGCATTCAGCATTAGTGAAACAAATTGTAAAAGAAAATCTTTTTTATGTTGCAGCATGATCAAGTAACGCATCTGGTTTGTTTCTATAACGAAGTCAAATTAAATAAACCCACCTTTGCCCCTTACTACTTGTATGTTGGTAACTGGAGGTTTCAGTATGTAATTTGAGAATTACTCCCATTTTAGATTTGGATGTTAACACCTAGAGATTGAGCAGTTTAGCCAAGATCATGTTAGGGAGGTCAGTGGAAAGGCAGGGACAGACTCAGGACTCAAATCCTATGCTGTCCTATCCTGTGTCATCTCAACTTACTGGGAAAATCCCTGTTGTTAAAGAGAAAAGCTGCTCAGTCAGTGCTTTATGCCACATCTTCTGTAATGGAGAAATTTACCTAACAATGTGGACAGTACACCTTCTTCTTGCAATGGAGACCTGAAAGTACAAACCCAGCTTAAATATTTCCTCATCTGCTTGCTCATTACATGGTTCTATGTGGGGAAAAAGTAAATCTAAAATGTGTATAATCTTTAGGAAGACTGTTTGTTTTTGCTAATAGCATTTTAGCTTAATAAAAGGGTAACTTCATCAAGCTGATTTTTCAGATCTCAGTTGACGTTTATCTTGCTTTTATAGTAAATTATTAGAATTCTAAACCCACAATAATACAGAATATTTAACTCCTGATTAAACAGGCCTGATTCAAAACATGCCTGACAGCATATGGCAAGTGGCTTCCTCAAAAGCTGTAAGGGGCAGGGAAGTTCACAAAAACCAGAAGCATGAAGTAATCATTGTAATGAGCAGGGGTTCAGAATTACCAGCCTGCAATACAGGGAGTAGTTTGTCCCCAGAGGAGCATACAAGAGCTGAAGAGCTGCTTCTGGAAGTGGGTGTCGTGTGTTTGTTGTCCCTTGGTGAAGTGCTGCTGTATTGTCCCCAAGGCTTGCACTTCCTGGGCATCTCCAGGAGCCAGGAGTGGGAGGTTGGGTTTGGTTTTTCTTGAAAGGGTATTTGGCTTTGCCAAAGAAGTGGTGGTCAGTTAGGAGTTTTTCCTGCCCCTGTGTTCACCACAGCTGTGCAGGGTGTGGTGTCACCAGTCTGGCCCACAACTGGTGGGCTGAGGTAAAGTGCTGCCTCCTGAATTGAGCCTTGGATGGGAGTGTGGAGAGGTAAAAAGGGTTGGCTGTAAATTCATTACAAAACCTGGATTCCTGTTCTTTAATTTACATTCTGTTGCATTTTGGTGTTTAACTTAGAATTTCCAGTTTCAGGCATAATATATTATGGGTCAAAGCAGAGAGAAATCTGAAGCTCTAAACATACTGACTAAACCACATCCTTGTGAAAAGCTGTTTCTGTTGGTCACAGAAACCCACTTGTGGTTGTCAAGTGTCCCTTGAACTCATTCCTATTATTCTGGTGAAGGCTGAATTCACTGCCGTGCTTCTGAGGTGCTGATACCATTCCTGCTGAGGAACCAGCTCACTTGCTAAGTGGCTTCTAGAGAACAAAGAACCCACACAGGATCTGAATCTGTTGGCCATAAATTAAAAGATTACAATATTTTTTTATTTAAATTGAGTACCTGGATACTTTGGAAGTGGGATGCCAGTGAACTTGTTGATAACTGCAGCACTTGTCTGTTTCCCCACTGCCTTTTCAGGAAACCAAGAATCTTATTTTCCACCTACAGTTTCTCCTTTAATTATTATTAACTTGCAACCACTGCAATCCTGTTTTCATTAAATTAATTTATTCTTTGAAAATTTGTTCATGAGAATTTACTTAGCTAATTCTGTGACATAGTAATAATTACTGATTAACATAGACAAGAATTAAAGTGAACCTTCACAGGTTGAGTCTGATCTTGTAAATCAATGGGGCAAGAGATTTGGCACTAATCATATAAAAATAAATGCAGATAGTTGATTTCTTCTCAACTTGTAATGAATAATGGAGATTCGGTTTAACATAAAAATGATGCTCAGAAGAATTATCTACCTAGAAATGTAAAGCATTGAAGCTCTTCTCCAGGTGAGCGCTCACAGGTAGTTTGGAAATGTGGGATTGAGCCTTTAAGAATTAAGTACTCATGCAATTGGTTACAAATTTTTAAACGTTTTTATTACTGACTGGGGAATGTGTATTTGTGTAGCAAGTTGGTAGTTTGGGGGTTGATTGATTGACTGATTGATTGAGGGGTTTTTTTCCCCTAAAATACCTACTTGGGCTTCCTTTCTGCTTTCCTTCCAGCTGGCCAGCTCAGCCAGTCAGCACATTACGCTCTCCAGCTGCCCTACAACGTGCTGGGCTTGGGCCGCAGCGCCAACTTCCTTGACCATTTGTACGTTGGCATCCCTCGTCCCTTAGGAGAAAAGGTTGGTTGACATTTAAGATTGTCAAGCTAATATTTATGGTGCTACCTTTCCTAAGAGACTTCAGATGGGAGTACTGCTGGGACACTTTCTTTTTTCATTTTCTGAAGTAAGAATATCAAAGAAGTAAGTTTGCATACAGAAAGGTTTGCCCAAAAGAACCAGTTTGCCCAGTTTTTTGGGGGTCTATAAGCTCTGAAGCCAAAATAAAACCAAAAGAAAACTGAAACTGTCTGTAAATGTTAGCACAGGTATGTAGTGCTTGTTTGTAGGGCAAATGGGTATTAGGTCTGAGGGTCCAGTTACTCTGGACTGCAGTAGCTGTAGGGTTTTCCCAGGGTCGCTCTGGCCAGGCTGGGACTCACATAATCCCTTCTGCCTTGGTGATAAAACCATGGTCAGTGTCGTGGGAGGGGGAGATTACTGTGATTCTCTAATCTTTGCGTGAAACATAAAAGTGGGGTCCTCACCATTTTCAGTCTTTAAAGATATGATGGTACTACTTTGAAAAGTGAGATACTCAAATTGGCCAAATTCTGATTTGGGTAATTGCTTTGCCTGCCTCCTTTGTAGAATCAGTTCTTTTCTTCTTTCCCTATTATGTTGTTGCTTTGTACTTTTAAAGCAGATGCTGTGTTTCATGTCAGCAATAGTTACTCTGCTTTTTACTTTTGGGGGGTGGGTTTTAAAGCATTTTGGAGCTTTCAGAATAACAGGTTTATAAAAAGATAAGGGATTAATCACTTATATTTAAAATAAAAAAAACCACTACAACTCTTTTATTTCTCCTTTTGTATGTTTCAACAAAGAATTTCTTTGCTTTTAAGTATGTTGGTTTGTTAGGAATTGACACAGCCTTTGTTTTTCTTTCAGTCCGTAAGAAAACAAGAATGGACAGCTATCATACCAAACTCCCAGCTTATAGTCATTCCCTATCCTCATAATGTTCCTCGAAGGTAATGTCATCATTTGGATTTGCACATCCCAAAATTACATTAATACACAGTTTACATTAGGCATTATGTGTAGGTTTAGAAATAGTTATTTATATAGAAAGTTACTGAAGAACAAGGGCAGGGGGTCAGTTCTGAGCTGGAGCTGAGAATGCTGCTCAGGTATTTACACAGGCTCTCAGATGGTGCCCATAAACAATCAAAACCTATTACCAGCTCAGACAAACAGTCAAAATGTATTACCAGCTCCACTCCTGTAAATAATAACATACTTGCTAGATTTAACAACATCCTCAGTGACAAATTACAAGCATGGTAATGGTTGAATTAAGCATTTTTGTTTCACCAAACATGCAATTTCTGTCTGGTTCCATAGAAAAGCTTTGCTTCAGCCCTTCTGAATGCAGTAGCTGTTGCTACAGGAATGAGTATTTTCCTTTAAGGGAAGGTGAATGGGTTGGTTGCACAAGAGCTTGAACACAGAATTCACTTTGCAATTAAAATGTTTCTCCCAGAAAGAGAGCATAGTTCTCTTTTTGCTTTTAGAGAAAACATTAGTCAAATATTCCAGCTGCATTTTGCCGCTTGATCTACCAGTGAGGTCAGTTGCATTTATCATGCAGAAATGATTCTGACATCAGTTCAGCAGTTAATTTTACTATAGAACAAATAACAGTGGAGAAGTGATGTGCTGCTTGAGTTGCTAATTAACAACCACAGAAATAACATCTGCCAGATGAAAATTTAGTTACAGTCTTGAGGTATTTAAAGGTATGTGCTATGCAAAACAATTTCTGTTATTGTATCTTTAAACTATTTTTGCTTTTGTATAAAGTGTGTTGTGGACATTGTAGAATAGCAGAGGATGGAATCCCCAGAAGAAATCATATTTCATAATGAAAGCTTCTTAATTTTTTTTTTTAATAGAGGTAAGTGTTTTTCTGAGAGGCCTCAACACAGAACCTGCTGCTGACAGCTTTCCCATGATAGGAAACCTGTAGTTCAAAAAGGGGATTCCTTGGGCCTCAGAACTCCACATGATTTGAGGGATGTTTTCCAGGAGCCCTAAAGTGCTTAATTTTGTTTATCTTCAGCCATAATCAACTGGTTATGTTGTCTAGAACTGCAGTTGTCCCTGTAAACTTCAGACAAACAGAACTGGACCCATGAGCCTGTCCAAGAGGAGCTTCTCATGTGGAGGAAAAATCTTTCAGGCTTATTTCCTCCTGCTGCTCCATGGCCCCAGGCCCCAGGCATTCCTGTGAAAGGTTTCCTTACACATTTTACTTTGGCCTAGGCAAGGGCAGAAAATAAATCTCCTAATGAGGAAAAAACTCATTCCCTGAGGATATCCATAGCATTCATGAAAGTTAGACAGAAGTTGTACTTAGACATGGTATTACTCAAAAATAATGATATTAAATCATATATTTCCAAGTAAACATCATTAAGCTTCAGTGTCTAAGTAGAGCTGCTCATTTCTGTAGACCAAGTTGTCACCTGTCTTACCCTAACAGGTTCTTTTCATCTTTGTAAGTTAAATCTGTTTTCTGCTTCTTAATGAAGGGTATTAATGTTTCCTTGGATTTTCTTCTTTTGTGTAGCTGGAGTGCCAAGCTGTATTTGACCCCAAGTAACATTGTACTGCTAACAGCTATAGCCTTAATTGGTGTCTGCGTTTTCATCCTGGCAATAATTGGCATATTACACTGGCAAGAAAAGGTAAGCTAATTTACTAGAATATTTTCTATGTATTTTCTATACTATTTAACGCTCCATAATATTTTACAGACCTGTACATTGGGAGTTTTTTTCACTGTTTTTCTACAGTATAATAATTTCTGACACACACTGAATTAAGTCCCAAAATATGTTACTATTAATTTAATATTTACCACAGGTTTAAAAATTGGCATTATTTTTATTTAAGCTCTAAGACACTTAAGCTTGTTCATGTTGCTCTTCATTTCCTTTTTTTTTTCCATTAAGCTGTTATTTTCAACTTAAATGAGACATCTTTGTTTCATATCTAAGCTTTCCACTGTGCAGTTTTAAGGAGAACTGTTTTCAAAAATGGAACATAAACTCAGTTTACTTATCTTGAGTTCTGCTAGTAATCTAAAAATAAAGAGAAAGTCTTTTTTGTGTATCTCTCTTTGCTGGTTGCACTGACATTAGCATTCAGGAACGTATAGGGAGTCCATCGTGCATATTGGCTGCTTTGCTCTGTGGGTCGGAATTATACATGCAGGGTATAGAAATCCATTGATTTGAAGAAGCATTTTGAAAGGGGCCTTTCATGTCACAAAAGAAATGCATTTCCATTTTTCTTAACTCTGCTCAGTTCGCAATCATACCCAACTGGCAGAGTTGCCAATAAATGTTACTACATACCCAAACCATAATCTTAGCTGTCAGATAAAATTACTGCACATTCTGACATGGTAGAACTGTTTGTTATTTTGTGCTCGTGGAAATAAAATGACCTTGTTAAACATTCAGATAAGCTTTGCGCATGCTTCATATTTAAATGTTATTTGTCTGTCAATCTTCACCCTTTAAAATGTTAAATAAAGTCTCCAACTAATAATAAAGCTGGGAATAAGACACACAAAGGAAAGAAATACAAAGTTTATGATGGCTGTCATTAGCATGTTCTGCTGTACCAAGAAAGCACTGCTTACTGGTAGCTCAGGGCTGGGCACTGCCTGGGTTTAATTCTCTCTCCAACATATCTTTAGCAAACAAGAGTAGCAGAAAAGGTACCTGGACTTTGAGTTGGGGAAGGATTAACTATGTATAATTCTGTCTGGAGAAATGGAGATTTAATAGCAACATTCTAAACAGTTTTTATGCAACAATTCAAGTATTGTAGTGTAAGGAAGGACTCAGCCCAGAGTGAGTGCTTTTAGAGCTGTTTTAAGCCCCAGGTGTGTGAATGAAGTGGTGTATTGGTTATATTGTAAAGTCATTTCCAACTCTGCAGCACAAAATAGGCACAAATTTTTGGACAAATTGTGTGTATTTTCAGACCGCTGTATAAACATGCGTTAATTCCTATACTTTTCCGATGGATTTTTACCTTCCCAGTTTTTAGAATTGGTTGAGATACTGAACCAATAAGAATGTTCACCAAGGCTGTATTGTGCATCACTGACATGTGTAAAGTTAAACTCCAAAGTTCCTTGTTTCTAAGCTTGTTCTTAGTTTACTGTCTCTTAGCAATTCTCTCATAAAAATACTGTCCTGGCTAAATGCCACTTTCACTTGCAGATCTCAGGAGTACGTGTAGCAAAGAAAGGAAGGGGAAATGAACTGGCACTTAAAATATTTTCTTTCCCCCAGAGGATGTATGTGTCTGTAAGCTGCAGTGTTTTATTGAGCAGTTTAAATAAACCCTGTACTTTGACCTCTGCAGATAAGTAGTAACAGGAGCCCTTTGTCTACAGTAGTTCTTACACACTCATTTGCCAGCCAAGTATTGGAGTACTGAAATAACTGTAGGATTTAGGGGTAGGTGTTGCTCTGTCTTGCCTTAGAAATTTTGAATGCATTGCAGAAAAAAAAGCTTTGAAATCTCAGTTTACTAGATTTTAGTTTTGATATGTCAAATGAAAGAGAAATTGAAGAAGAATTGACACCATTATTCATCTTACAACGAATACAATCTTGCTACATTTGCTACAGCCCTTAATGGTCTTTATTCTCCTTCTTGATAACTTGCTTTGGGGTCATGAGGCTGGTCTTGGAAACACTGCACAGTGATGGAAGTACTGCTGGAGAGGGTTTGCTGGATCCAGCAGAGTATCAGTTACTGTCAAATTTGAAGCAGTAATTTTTTCAGGAAGCATACAAGAAATGGAGTGGAAATTGTTTTCTAAGTGAGACTATGAAATTTTGTGGAATGTGACAAGCATTTCAGTGTAGGAAAGTGTGCCACTCCCCTCTTCCCACCCCTTTTTTGACATCCAGAATACTACTGACACTGATAAAGTCCCTGCCAAAAAAGCCAGACTGATATATCCTAAACCTCACTGACAGTTCTGCTGCTGCTACAAAATGCAGTAAAATCCATATTTAATCCAATGGAGTTGCTATCACACATAAACATTGTGTAATGAGGAAATCTTTGGCCATGAGCCAAAGCAGATGACAAACTCTCATGGCAGAAGACGGGCACCGATTTCTGCCACAATTGTTGTGTATTTTTATCAACTGAGACACAAACCTGAATGCCCACGCAGCACCTACTGGAGAGGCTTTTCTTCATTTTACTCCTTAAAAAAACAAAAAAGAAAGAAAGAAGTTGGGTCTGTGCAAACTAAAAAGCATTTCAGTCTGCTCTGCCAAATTCTCTCATGCTGGGATTTACACATACTGTCTGTCATGACAAAAGCACTGTTTTCTAAAGAAGTTTGCACTCTGTGTTCAAGAATCCTTGAAGAAACGCTTCCATCCTCTGTTAAGTGCTTTAGCACACAAGAGGAGACATGTGGGAGAGGACGTTTTTACACATGACATGGATTGTAGGTACAATTTAAATATGCTGCTTTTTTCCCAGCACCACCCAGTTCACTCTATCAGCAGGTCAATGTGTGTTCTGCATAAATAAGCAGGGAAATGCATCCTACTTCACATTTTCATAATACAAACAAAAAACACAGAACATTTTTCGTGTACTTGGTGCTGTTAATTGTTGGTTGAACTGCCTCTTGCTCTAAAGTTGTATTTAACAGAATGTTTGTTAAAAGAGATTCTTTGTACATGTAACATAAATTACATTTACAGTTAGTCCAAAGTAATTTCATCTTATGTCTATAATGCAGACAAAATGCATACCAGGAAACAGTCTTCAGGTTTGAATTATTCCTTTTGGAAAGCATTATTAGAAATAACAGAAAATAATGGGTCATAAATACTACAACAGTGGAGCATTAACAGCAGAAGCCAATTTTTCGTAGATTATTGCTATTTCAAGCTGACATCATTTAAAAGTTAATTATTGGGGCTTTTACTAAGATTTTTTGCCTTTTGTCAAATGGCTTGAAAAAAATCAACCATTCTCTGACACTTGATGGCTCATTTCTGTAACAGTATTGCTCTAGATTCCACAAGGTGTTTTTTTTTATTATTATTTTTCAGAAAGCAGATGACAGAGAGAAGCGACAGGAGGCTCATCGGTTCCATTTTGATGCTATGTGACATGCCTTAATATTTATGAAGGAGCTGCTCCTCATTTGCTTAATTGAAAGACTGTATTCTGATTTTTAAAATTATTACTATGAAAGTACTGTTGGTGTGTTATTTGTAAATGTTGCATTATCTGGTATTTATTTGGAAAGTACTAAAATTAGACCTGAATGTCTCACAAGGCCTTTCAGTTAAGAGACTGTATATAATAGCATTTGGCCTTTATTTAACAGAATTGTAAATTTATTTTTCTTAGTAAAGGGATCAAGTTGCATGTACCATTGTTTATGTTCCAATTCTTTAGTAATATTTGATAGAAAGAAAGCTGTGTAAATTAAGTGTAGCATTTCAGCAAGCAGAATACCTTGTACCTCTTGAATTGGTCTTGTCCTTTATTCATTCCTGCAAAACAACCTGGTTTCTGAAAATTAAACTTGTGCAATTTCTCAGATGACTTAATCGTTAGTTATTTTGATTGTATTAAATGGTGCTTAACCTAAAGTATTCTGTATTTTTCTTTGTTTAAATCCATGTGTGCAATAGTTAAAGAACTTAGGAAGTAGGGAACCGAAAGGAACCTGCAGTGTAATGCTAGTTCAGTCATCCTGGGATAGATGCAGTATTTATGTGTGCTAGTTCTAGGGAGAAGACAACGCATTAAAAAATTAAAATCATAAAAATGTATCAGCATTACATAAACTGCTTTTATAATTAAACTATAACCACATTTACTTTAGAAAGAACAAAGTCATTATGAAAGTAACTATTTTTTTAACATAAGAAAGGTATGGGATTTTTTTATTTCGTTTTGTTTTTCGAGAAGTTAAACATTTTTGAGTAGAGATTGAGAATTGACGCCCTAAAATGTATTGCTAAGTGATGAGATATACAAAGATTAAATTAAGAATGTAATAGGACACTCAGAATAATCAATGCACATTTTCTATGTACACTGCTATGCCCAAATTTCATAAGGCTGTAATAATGACAGAAGACGAGTCACTAAACTGTAAATATTTTAAGTGGTGATGAAGTTGCAGTTGCTCAGTGTATTTGGGATCCTGGAAGAATCTCTGAGAATAATCATGCTTTTATTTTACATGAGTTTACATGATTAATTTTGCATTTACATCAGTTAATTTGCATTTCTTACACCGTTTGATAAACTAGAACATCCTTTCTCAACAAACTGAAAGTGTTGGTGTTCAAGGCACTCACGTGTGCCGTGGGTCCCTTGCTCGGGTCTGGCACTTGCCTGGAATGCTCCCTGTGCCTGGCAGTGCAGCCCCAGACAAGAGGGAGCAGGTCCAAAGCTGGGCTAGTGGTGCCCACCCTGAGTCCCAGACAGACACTGGGTTACCATGGCAGTGCTGAACACTGACCCATTCATACAGCAGCACCAAGCCAAAAGGCAGAGCAGCAGTGTCCTGAGCTCTGAAGTTTCACTGGGTATTTCCAATATGCACTGATCAGATGCCAGCAGAGGAGACTCTCATATCACATTACTGTTATTATTCAGGACAGAGTATTTCCTTAATGCACACCTTCAATTTTTCTCATGAAAAGGTAAGATTTTTTTTTTTTTTAGATAAATACTTAATACTTTTGGACTTTTTAAACCACATTGATAGAATTGGTTCCCACCAGCAAAAGAAAGAACAGATTTCATGATTCAGAGGATGCACAGTTCAGTACGTTTTCCTGTCTTTTTCAGATGGTTGGAGAATAATGCTAAATGCATAATGCACTGTGGCAGCAAAGTTGTCTGTAGCCCTCTATCACAATATAATACACATAGATTAGCTTCCTTATGTTTTTTGAAAAAGCAATTAGGAATAAAATAACCTCATGCTGACATTTAAGCTGTTGTACGAAACAATGAACTTGGTATCTTTTGCTCTGAGGTATTTTGCATGCTCAGTAATGCATCATTGCATCACTATATACAATATAATAAAGTTTACCCCAGGTTCTAAGTACTTGTAGCATGGCTCACACAGTCTATGCATACTGTTTTGAATTAAGGCATTAAATATTGTTAAATCTGATGTCAGAGGTTTCATGTTGTACTTTGGTTCTCTCTTCTATAAGCATTAAACATATGTTTGGGAAGGTTATTGCCCTTCTACCAGGAAGTTTAAGAATGCATCAATTAGAAAGTTGTAGTTCCAGGTGATTGTCACAGTAACTGAGAAGTGAGAAATAGTTCGAGCTACATAAATTTTCAAACTGCAGCCACTCTAACACAGCCGTGGTGAGAAATGCTATTGGAAGCTTCCTCGGTGTGAAATTTCACCTATATAAAAATACCGTTGACAGGCCAACTGACAGATGGCTGTTGAAATACCATCTTTCTTTGTTCTCATTTTCCATGAGAAGCTTTAAGACTGAATCTTCCTACCAGATTTATCATTAATGCACTATAATCCCCCAACAAAAGAACCAACTTTTCTGCTGCAGATTAATAGGCATGTTCTATATAGTATGATATTCCTCCTGTGCTGAGGCCATCGTGCTTGCCAGGCAGAGACATTAAAAACATTTACTACAGTTAATTGAGAAGTAATCACTACACATGCACCAAGTCAATTCAGGACTTCCATAGAATCACAGAATGGTTTCAGTTGGAAAGAACTTTAAAGATCATTCAGTTCCAACCCCCCTGCCATGGGCAGGGACACCTTCCACTATCCCAGGGTGCTCCAAGCCCCATTCAGCCTGGCCTTGAACACTTCCAGGGATGAGGCACCCACAGCTTCTCTGGGAACCTGTGCCAGGGTCTCCCCACACCCTCAAAGGGAAGAATTTATTCCTAACACCTAATCTAAACCTCCTCACTGCCAGTGTGAAGCTATTCCCCCTTGTCTCGTCATTCCATATCTTGTATATGTTTCTTTTTAGGCTCCTTTCATGCACTGGAAGGCCGCAATTAGGTCACCCCAAAGCCTTCTCCTCTCCAGGCTGAACAATCCCAATTCTCTCAGCCTTTCCTCCCAGCAGAGCTGCTCCATCCCTCTGATCATCCTGGTGCCTCCTCTGGCCTGGCTCCAGCAGCTCCAGGTCCTTCCTGTGCTGGGCCCCAGGGCTGGGGCAGCTCTGCAGGTGGGGTCTCACCTGTGCGGGGCAGAGGGACAGAATCCCCACTCCCTTACTGCCCCCCCCAGGTCCTTCTCTGCAGGTTTGCTCTTGACCTATTGATCCCCAGTCTGTACCAATATTTGATATTCATACTGAATAGATACCAAGGTATTGTAATTGATATTTATAACTTCTTTCAAATGAATGACACCAAAATAGAGCAGGACAAGTCAGTGCATAAGCTTCTGCTATATTATAATCAACAGTGTAAAAGCATTAACTGTCTCTGTTTTGAAGGTATTAATAACCAAAAGAATTATTTTTTTTAATTTAGAAAATAAAATTATGCTTAAAATAATCTCATACTTTGCAAATACTTAGTACCAATTCTAAAGGGATGGGGAAATGTTTTGTTCAAAGAAGTATGTTAAGAAATCAAGAGCAGTAGAGTTAAACATTGCTATGCTGCTTTAGTAACCCTACTATCCATTCTGGGGACAGGATCTAGTTGCTGAGGCACTGGTAATATTGGCCTCCCTGTCACTTTGAAAATAATCAGCCACACAGCACTATTTTTATAATTAATTCCTGACTTCAGTGAAAAATGTGATCCCTTCTATGATACAATCCATAAGAGTTATAACCTAATTTTGAAATTAATGAATTTTTCAACCTATGCCAAGAACGTTTGTAGGTATATTCTAACAGTCAGATCTAATTATATTGCCTAGCAAATAGAGAAGTGCACTGTAAGCTTTCTGAAGGCTATCAGTTTTCTTCCTGACTATTCAAAAGTTTGCAGTGTTCATTACTCAGTAGTAAATAACAAAGCCAACTGTACATATTTATGTATGATTATGTATTACATATTGTAATACAATTACAATTGTATTATAATACAATACTGAGGCACTTGCACCTTCTATAATTTTCTAATTAGAAATGATATAATGAAATTAGGATTTCTCAAAGGCACCTAAATCGTACTGACAAAACCAAGTACCAGAACAGTTAAAATGTAACTCTTCATCTCCTTTCATAGTTATTCACTGTCTACATTTTTGCAACCTCTTTTAAAAATAATGTCCAAATAGCTGCTGGTCTAAGGCTGTTTGTGCTGTACATTTTGCTACTCAAGAGCAGAAAATATTTCAGGTAACATTAAAGTTAAAACTTCTCACAGAACAGCAAATCAAGGGAAGTTTTAAGAAGGAGGCAAACCCAGTTCTAATAATACAAATGTAAGCCTTTAGCTGCAGCAGAGCACTGTTGTAACAGACTCATTCATCAGCTGCTCAGGCAGGTGTTTACCTACATCAGAATGAGTCCCACTGCGTTCCCTGAACTACTGCTATTCAAAAATAATCATGAGGACTTGATAGAGCATCAGAACAATACACAGCTGGCTGTCCAAAAGCTGTCTTCAACCTTTCTTGACTCCCAAACTCACGTTTAAGTCAAGCTTACTGCCGGTTTGACCCGGGGGCAAAGCGTTTTCCTCCCTGGAAACCTACACTCTGCAAGCTCAGAAGACGGGAACTGAAAGCTTCTTCAGACCTGTCACCAGTGAAAGCGCCACCTGCAATGAGAACTCCAGCAAAACAAAGCAACAGGGATGTCCACAGGAGAAATGTCTCTGAAAACAGCAGTAAATGGTGGCAAAGTGTGTCCCCAATCTACAAATTGATGCTACTCCCTGCCTCTCCCGCACTGACAGCTTGACACAGCCCTGGAAAGAGAACAGGATGGAAAAGCTGCTCACTTCCCCAAGTGTGTAATAGCTCTGTTCAACCTTCTAATGGACAAACCAGAAGTTCAGCTCTTCAGTTAAATTGACTGTAGCAGATTGTGTCTTTGCAATTGCTACTCAAACTTAGTACTGAGCACATGGCATTACAAAGGTTTTCTCCTGTCTCTTTGGTGAGAGACAATTGACCACAAATAGTTCTCTTGAATGCAAATTCAGCCTGAGATCTGAAAATCGGGCCAGTTCTCATTTCTTATATCATCACAAGTAATAAAAATATCCAAGTCAAATTTTGCCATCAGCTATACTGTGCATTCCAAAAAATAAAAAAAAGCAGGCAACCCCCTGTTTCCTAACAATCTGCATAACAGCACAGTCAGATTTTAATTATGCACTTGCAGAGAGGATAAAAAATTGTGGATGATGCCCAGATACAGTAGTCTTTGAGACTTTTTTGCATTACTACAGTAAACATTTTTGTTAGTAAAGAAAATAATGCCAAGTAGATACACCTATTGAGGACTTCTTCATGGATAGGAGTTTTCACTGCAGAACTTAATATTTCATCACACCCCTATAAATACATGGTTAAGAGGGGAACAGAGGAATCGCTTTATCCACTGCTGGAATGTAGCAGCTATTTCACAATTCATGTAAAACTACGCTTTGAGGAGGACTGTATCATCTCTATTTGAAGTTGAAAGGACAATTCAAGCAAGTAGAATAATGTAATTATGTAACTTGGGATTTTGCCAGACCATCAAGCTTAATACTTCATGAGGCTTCTTGCAACACTGAAATGGATCTTTAATACCCAATAAAGCTCAGGACCTTTGCTGCGAAGTCTCGCCGGGGGTCCGGGAGGAGCGGCCGTCCCCCGCCCCGCAGCCCTGCGGGGCCCCGCGCCCTCTCCCTCCCGCTGCTCTCCGCTGCCTTCTCCATTTAATTCGCCCTCACTGACAATCACACTGACTTGAAGCGCCTGAAATATTTAACAGATAATCTGAAGCAAGAGAATGACCTTTTCTAACAGGATAGGCTGACCTTTGAACATTGTAGAAAGAATTTAACATTCAAATACACAGCACTAAACCACAAGCAAATCAGAGCTTCACCTCGCACGCTCGTGTTAGACACTCTACTGAGCTGCCCTACTCCTGAAGCAGACGGACTCGCAACTGGCAATTACGCATATAATTTACAGTTTGCTAAATCTATTGGGTCTAGCGAGTGGGTTGGTTCCAAATTGCTTCCACAAAGTGCCTGCGCTCGGACAGCGGAGTTCCGCGTGGGGCACCTGGAGATGCAGCCGTGCACCTCTGCGCAGGACCTGAATGGAGACCGCGACCTCCTCCGTCCTGGGAGCGGGGCCGAGGCAGCTCCCGGACACAGCACCCCCGCGGCAGCTCCTGCGGGCCCGGGCCGGGGGCGCCCGGACGGCTCCTGTCCCTTGCGCAAAGCTTTGCAACATGCACAGGTCTAAACATCTCCGTGTTTCAATACTTCCGGAGCCTGAGCGAAAGATCTCAGCCTCGCCTGATCGGCAGTTCCAGGGAGGAGACATCCTGTAAGAAATGCCCAGCGATTCTTCAACCCGTGTTGCCTATGGGAAATTTGAAAGCATCTCTAAGGGACTACCGTGTTGCTATCATTTTACACGTAGCCTATGGGCACTACAGCCTTCCGCGGCCATGCCCCCCGGCTGTCCGGCACAGCCGCGGCTCTCGCCCTCACGCACCTCCCTCAGCAACTCAGAGGGGTCTGTCAGGACGGGAGTCCCCGCGGCGGGATCTGCTGGCCGGGGCCTCTCCCTCTCTGCCCTTCCCCCGACATCGCCACCTGCCTCCACCTCAGGCCCTTTCCCTAAGTAACATCTCCCCTCACAAGCTAACACGATGTGATGGATAACCAGAGGGACGGGAGCCAGGGCAGGCAGCAGGCTAAGTGCGCCTTTTTATTAACTTCTTGTAAAGTAATAGCTCCATTTTAGCTGTCACTCCTGTCAAACAACAGCCGCACAATAGCTGTGATGGGCTCTTCCCGGCGCCGGAGCTGCAGGGAGCACACTGCAGCCAGGCAGGCAGCTGGGCACGCCGCACTGCCGGAGCCGCGCGGGCTGCTTGCCACCAGCGAGGGGGCGAAGGGGAGCAACGGAAGACCAAGGGAAGCACCGGGTCCCTTTTACCCCATCGGGACCCACTCAGATCCCAAACAAAGCCGGGCAGCCCGGATTCAGGCGAACTACCGTGTCCTGGAGAGGGGCCGCACGGCTCGCCCCCTTCGCCGCGGGGAACGCTCTCCGGGCGGCCAGCACCGCACACGGGAAAACCCTGGCAGACGGGGGGCAGGATGGGCCTGGGGCGTGAGGCACGGCAGGGCACCGAGGTGGGGCGCTTCAACGGCGCCAGCCCCGGCTCCCCGTGGGGTCGGAGTGAGGACAGGTGCTGCCCCAGCGCCGTCGCCCCCGCCTCGGTGCCCGGCCGAGCGGGAGGAGCACAGCGGCCCCGCCGGCTGCGGCTGTGGCTGCTTGCGGGGCTCCGTCGGGGGCGGGCACATGCGTACAAGCAGCTCATCCAGGCAAACACCCCTCACATCTTAAATGAGCTTCATTTAGCAGCAGCCGCTTCAGTTGGGCTGGGAGCTGTCGGGCTGCGTTTGCAGCGCCGCGCGGGGAGCCCCCCGGGGCAGGCCAGCCTCGACGGAGCCCGCCGCGCCCCGCTCTCGATGGGACTGAGCGCGGCGGCGGCACCGCGCTCGGGCGGCGGAGGCTGAGCGCGCCCCGCGGGGGCGCCGGGCATGGCCGCGGGCGGGCGGGGGCCGAGCCGTAGCCGCGGGCACAGCGCCCTCGCGGGGGGCACCGCCGCGGCCATGGAGCGCCGCTGATCGCCGCCGCCGCCGGGAGACAATGGCCCTGCACAAACTCTACTCGGTGCTGGAAGGTAGGAGCCGCGGGCGGCACAGCGCCCCGCCGGAGCGCGGACCGCGGTACCCCCAGCGGCGCCCCCCCTTCGGCTGCCCCACGCTGCCCCCGATGCCCTCCCAGCGCCGGCGGAAACTTCGGAGCGGGGGACGCGGGGGCTGCGCAGGGGCGGCTGCCCCGCTGCTGCCGGGGCTGCTCCTCCCGGGCAGCTGCCGGCGCCCCGCACCTCCCCATCGCACCTCCCCATCGCACGGCCCCGCGTCCCTGCCCGGGGGCCGCCGCTCCCCGGCCCCGCTCTGCCCCACGCGAGACACAGCGCTGCGGCGCCGGCTCGGGGCTGCGGGGCGGGCGCTGCCGGAGCCCAGCGCGGGGCCGGGCCGGGGGCTGCTCCCGGTCCCGCGGGCGGGCGGCGGAGACACCTCGGCACCTCGGGTTTGGGGAGGTCCCAGCGGCGGGAACGCCTCGGCACCTCGGGTTTGGGGGGGTTCCAGCGGCAGGGACGCCTCGGGTTCGGGGGGGTCCCAGCCTGCAGAAACGTGGGTCACAGTAGCAGCGACTCTACCCCAGTGCCCTTTATATTCCCGAGACACACCGACAATATGCTGCGCTCGTCTTTTCACAGTAAAAACACTCTTTGCTTTCGGGACTCTGCTGACGAGCTCAACACTGTTCAGCTTATCACACTTGTTATCGGGAGCAAGGTTTGTTTTCAGTAAGGTTTTCACAAAATCAGTCACCTGAGTCACAAGCTACACCCTGACCGATGTTTACCGGTACTTTTCTTCTTGAGGCTTTTAAATCTTGTTTCTAACTTCTTTCTGTTCGGAAGTAAACAACCGAGCAAGGCTCCTCATCCGAGCATTTCTTTGTCTGTGCTATTATTTATACAGCTCGACAATGGGCGAGGGTTTTCTGTTAGAAAATAAAGCTCGATGTGGCACTTAACCTCGTGCATCAAGAGATTATTTCTAGCATTCTGTATCTTCTTGAGCAATAGCAGACTTGATGGGGATTCCAGTCTATTTTTTTATGATTATTATTATTTTAAATTATTCTGTTAGGAGATGTTGGTGTGACTGCATGCATTATTGAAGCCCACAAGGCATTACTGCAGAGTAGAGAACTGTTGTGTATGCATTGATGTCTTCCCACAGTATGAAAGTTGTAAAGAAGTCTGGTTTAAATCCAGAATGGTTCCATGTGCCATAAAATCCCATGTTCCTGGCAGGAAGGACTTAATGTCCTTAGGATTTCAATAAGTATTTTTCATTTATTAGCATAATAACTGAGAGACAGACGATAACTCGCTCTAAATAAATATCTGTCTCTCTCTACATTGTTAACCGTCCACTGAGTTTAGACAACATAGGAACATATGGCTTACATGGGGAAGACAAGGCATTTAGATTTTTTTTTCTACTGCCTCTTTTAAGTAACATATTTAAATATCACAAGGCACTATAAAACAACCATAAAATACAACTGATGTATGTACTATTTAAATACTTTATACACATGCAGATTTAATTACATTTCAGAAATATGGGATTGCTGCAAAATTGACTGTACAGGTTTTCCACTGAACAGACCTATATATTTTTTTATAATCACACTCGTGTCCAGGTAAAAAGTCCCTCTGCAGGAAGTTTTTTGTATTATTCATAATCCATAAATTGCACAAAGCCATTAGTCAATAAGCTGTTAGTATTCTAAATGCATCCCTTGCCATGACTACAGAAACAACCTTCCATTACTTAGCATCATACACTCCCTTTTATCTCTGCTTCTCTTCAAGTCATTACATAGTCCCATTATTACACCTAATCAGAAACAAAAAAGTATATTCCTGGAGATAGACATATAGATTTAGTTCCAGAAGGAAATTGCTGGGAATAAAATTCAAAGAAACCCTCCATATTTTACAAATTGCATCTTAAATTCTGCATGGAAGCTCTACCTACAGTGGCAGTAATTTTTTTTTCTCCATACAAATAGCTTCATATGCAGAACTGGGGGAGTTCTGCTAAGCCATAAACGAAGTACCATGAAGCTCAGTGTATCATGAGAAATCATATTTTATTTATACTTCTTAGAAACGGTGTAGTCTTCTGTTTTTAATATGGAATGCATGTATACATTTCTGTCATCCACAAAGGTTCTATTTTGTGGCTGTGTTACCTCAGGGCAGAAAAGAGCCCATCATACCTTGTGGCAGTTGATATTTCTTATATTAAGGTTGTTCAGAACTATTCTTCTGTTCTTCCTCAGCTATCAATAACAAGGGCTGATTTAAATAAACATCTTAATGTAATTATTTCTGTCTCTGTCCATAGTATTCAGCAAAACTTTTGAAAGTCTCATCCTGAGTCCCATCATCCTGCATGGATTCTTTGCACTCCTCCAGCTCTCCCAGGCAGCAGTGCTGAGTGGCAGCGCTGGTGGAGCTCGACAGCCCTAGGATTGCAGTGGCTGCAGCTTTTGCTCAAGTTGAGCCCAGCCAATGCCCACCTGCTTTCTCAGTGGGGTCTGTAAGCTCTCGGAGGCCAAGAGCTTGCTGCATTTGGACTGTTGGAAGACAAAGCCTTTTCCTCTTGCCTTCAGTTCCCAATGACATCTTAAACACACTAGAATCATTCCCTGAGCCTGGCACAGCTTGTAAAATGCAACTGCTCTACAACAATAAAGCACCATAACCCTCTACTTCATGAGAGAGAAAAGCAGCTGCTTTCATAATAAAGTCATGACCCTGTTATGCTTAGGAAGTAGATATACCTATCTTGAATTTCCTCATATCTGGTGTTCCCCCAAAATGTGTTTGCTAAGAGCTTGTTCCCATGCTTCAAATAATGCTCCCTCTTTCATTTCCATATGCTGTTATTTGCTTAAAAAAACTGTACAAGCCATCAGTTAAATCCGTCCTGTACATTAGTTTTGGTCTATTTCAGTTAATACATTGGAGTAATTTAAAAAGCCGACAAGAGAATTCAGAAGAAAGCTTCTGACCCAATAATTCAACAGGCAGCCAGGGCTAGAACAAATTACTGCTACATACTCAACCTTCCAGTGGACTACAGAATTATTTCCAACTCTGTCAGGTTGCAAGAATGTGGACTGCTATGATTTAACTTTCTGCCATTCTACTCAGGCTCCTCATTTGCATTTTGGCATGATTTTAACAGTTAATTTCTCACAAACAAGTAGTGTTAGGAAGTAATGCTTCCTTCCACACAAAAGCTAGAAGTTATGGCTGCCTGTTTCCAAAACCAAAAGGTGTAATAATGCTACAAAAAGCTGAAAACAAGCAGAAAAAAGGTAATTAAAAATTTCCTAATAGTTTCATGATTTGTTCATTGAAGCCAAAAGCAAAGTACTGACTGTAGAAGCTCCAGTGACCCTAATGAAGGCACTATCAAGTGAAGTCAGAATATTATTTTTTACTTAATAAACAGTATCTACCTGCAGCCTTTTCTGCTGCACTGAAAAAAAGTGAAGCCCCAAACTGCTTGCAGTGCTAAGCAGTTCAGCAGAAGTAACTCAAGTAACTGTGGATCAGGATTCAAAAAACTGCTGTGTTAAAAATAAGGTGAGTATTTGGTGGTGTATATTGCGCCTTGCTCTTAATACACATACAAACTTAATATTCAAAATGCAGCACTCTGCAACATACCTTCAAAAACATTAACTCTCTCCTTTTCCTAAGACATAGTTGACTACAACCACTAAAATTTTTACAGAACAAGTTGGTTACAATTACACTGATATTAGTAGCAGATTTCAGTGTATAAATCAGGTATGTGGCTGTAGCCCGTGTACAGAATAACACTGGATTGAAGCTAAAGGAGCCACTGAATTATGTATCCCTGTATAATGAAAAAGTTAAGATTTTCAGCATCTTCCATAAGGTTTAATTCACAGAGAGAGATTAGACAGAAAAAAATTACCCCTGAAGTAAAACTTTACAAACTACTCACCATTTATGAACCTGTCAGAAAGTCACAATTTAATTCACTGCAGAAATGAAGAGAGCTGCTAATTGCCCATACTCTTGTATGTGTAGTTTACATACAAAACAAACCCATCACTAGGAGTATAACCTGTCTGGACTGAAGCAAAATTTTAGTGTCTTGGATTCAAGTTGGGGTTCTAGCAATGCAAACAAGCATGCTGCTTTTCTGCCTTATATACTCCAATTTGTCTTTTTAATTAATGAAGCACTTACAGTATAGGACAATTTAAACAGCTTGCTGCCTCTCTCAGTATATGACTGGCAACTGCCATCTCAAATACCACAAGATAGGGAGTTGGGGGAGTGTAAATTTTGCAACAAAAATCAGCAGGTAACTTTTAATGAAAAAAATCCACATTTCTTTTAGATTATCTTTGTGCTTCACTCAATTTTCTGTTAGTACAAAGCTGACCCCACTATGCAGCAGGAAAGGATGGCCAATATGTTAACAAATCATTTCACAAAACCTCCTTCTTTATCATACGGTAAAATTGATGAACATGAAGTTAAGTCTCTTTTTAAGGGACTGAGAGTGAGGAGCTGGGAAAGAAAAATTGTACTCTGTACGTAAATTTTTGCCAGACATGACAGAAGATAGCAGAAAAGAACTTTTAAGATTAATTGCATTATAGACATTCCAGAAAATATTTCCTCTGAAAAATATAGTATATTGCTAATAAATAAGAGAAGATAAAGAAGTCTGGTATAATCAGATCGATAAGTCAAATGTATCACTATCCAATTTCTCTAGGAATAAGTTATCTCTGGGAAAGATGTATTCAGAATAGTCATGTGCAGCAGGATCAGCTCTGTCAGCTAGAGGGAAATCATCTGAACTTGAAGTCAGTGTATCTATTTTAATAAGGTTTTTGAAACTCCTCATCAACATGGTTTGCACATGCAGTCTTCTCATCAGGCTCTTGCTGCACACAGCTTGGAGATGAGAAAAAAGGCTCTTCCATATAAAAAGGAAAGTTTCTATTTTAGAAATGAAAGCTATGATTCTTCTGGCGAAGTTTTGCTGGCAGACACACCCAGGGATGGATTATAAGTAACAGGATGTGGAGCAACCGGTAAAATGAAGCAGCCCACAGCTGCTTAGACACTTATTAATGAAGGACGGGATCAGAAATGTTAAAGGTTCTGAGCAAATCTAGAGGGGACTCTGCCACAGATCCGTCCAAGCATGAATTGTTCTGGAGATGATTTTTATCAAAGGGACGTGGGAGAACTGCACTTACTTCCTGAATCAGTTAACCTGGTTTCTCTGCAGAGATAGAGTCCCAATTTGTGTCTCTGGCAATCTTAAAGAGAGGAATCCCTACTGGAAACAGCTGGAGTGAGATGAAACTGTTATATCTGAGAATAGACCTGAGTGCATTCAGATATCCTGCTGGCAGCTAATGGCTAACAAGATTTGGATCTTAGAAGGCGCCAAAGTCACTGTTAATAGCTGGTGAAGCCCACTTCTGCTATCAAGCTTTTGTGAGAAGGATTAAAAATGTCTTGGCAGCTCCACTAGCATGCTCTGGGTTAGACTTAAAACCAGCTAAAATATGTCTTGCCTCATGCACACCTTCATCTCTGTACTTTATTCTGTGGCAATCCTGCTGTATGTTTCAGTATGAGGAAATCACTGGAGCTATTAATAGGATAAGTTTTAGGCAGCCACCTTAACTGCTCTTTGATACTCATTTTACCTATCGGCAAATGTTCTGTTGAGACCACAATAGATTAAGGAATGTATACAGACTACGAACTGTAAAAATGTTTGGGATTCAAAAACTGCTGTGTTTTCATCCTCAGCAATAGAATTATTAGCCTAAAATATTGCAGCAACAGATACAATCCAGTATTCCTTTTGTCAATTAACAAACATAGTGAATGCTAGGAAGAGAGACAAATCTCATTCCTTGAAATTTACAGTTTGTGTTTCTGAGCTAAAAATGGCTTTAATCCAAAAGCAGTTAATAAGCTTTTTAAAAGAAGAGGAGGTGACCATCCACACAGAATTACATGACATCCAAAGTGTCTGGACACTTTACCTGTCTGTTTAAATTGCACAAGTTCTTTACAAGACCACCTACCAGTCAGTCACTTTTCATTTGTGCAGCAACTAATCCTTAATCAGAGTCCTTAAAAGCAACCAAAACCTGTGTAATTTATGTTGGCCAGAGAATAGGCTAGGATATGACATCATAAATGTGCCCAGCACATTAATAGCTAATATTAATGTTTAGACACCTGTGAGTAAAAAATGGATATAAAAGCTGAAATACTGTGATGAGCAGTTGCTGAAAGTAATGTTAATTTTAGCACACAGGGCAAATGAGGAGCTAGGTTTAAGAAGAATACACAGAAAAGGAATCATTCCCATAAGGCAAAACAGAGTATATAATTAAGATCAAGCATTTGTTACTCTAGGCTGTATCTGCCAGAAAGAAGCAGGCATCCTGGCAAGATTTTCCAACATGCATGACCTATGTGTTGCCAGTTACCATCTATCTAGACTATGTGTGTACAAGGTGCTGCCTAATCCAGGGAGCAGAGCGCAGAGATCCAATGAATCCTGCTTTAAGCAAAGTGTGTCATCTTTATCCCTAGGATTCTGGCTACGACTACACTAAGAATGTGTAATACTCTAAATGATTAAGTCTTTATTTTAAAAAATGGTGGAATTTTTCACCGTGTTTCTCAGTTGTGCCTGACTGCTCCCCAGTTTGATATTCAGCTTGCCCTGCATGCATAGATCCCCCATTGTCATCGCTGAAGACAGACACTGCTCTCAGAGCCACACAGCAAATCTAGTCTGTTGTCTCTGTGTGAAGATCCCTAGAGCATGCAGAAAGAGCAAAGGAAAGACATATCATAGGGAGCTCAGAGCTGTACTGTATCCCATGAAATCTGAAGAATGCATTTTGCCAGAAAGTACAAGCAGATGTCACATTCGCAGCCTGAAGCACTTGTTTTTCTAAGCAACATGCTGATTTCTCAGTATTGGGTTGAGCACCCATTTACTGCAAAACTAACTATATTATTCTTGTTTTTAAAGAGAAGTAGGAGCCACACACCCGCACATTTGTGAACCTCTCTATATATATTCCAATGCAGAAATTGACCTTTTTTTTTGAAGCTTAGATTTATTTTAAAAAATTTAAGAAATGCCAACAGAGAACATCTTGACTCCTGCAAACAATGCAGAGTTTATTACACCAGTTCAGAGGCTTCTTTTATATTATGCCATAAGCCTACTTCAACAACAGAATAGTAAGAACTTGCACAATATGTTTAGTGTCTTCACTCTTCAAAATTTATACAGCTGTCTGCAGGCTATGTGATCTAAAATATTTCATGCAAAGAAGGGAAGAAAATGAAAAATCCATTCTTTTAAAAACAGAGACAGAAGCTTGCTGCTTTTTTCTGTATTCCTAGTTCATGCTCACAGGTAAAAACTATCAGAGCTTTAAATGGTAGTACAAAAGTGTGCACCATAATTCATGAAATACAAGTCTGTAGCAAATACCAGATTCATGAATAAAAGAAGCTCCTCAATCTCTGCCTCGGTGTCCATTCTGCTGTTAGCTTAATGATGGCCTCTTCTGCAGGATACAGATTGTGAAGTGGAAGCTCAATGTAAGGTGCAGAAGCGCGAACTTTTATTACATTTATCGCTTAAGTATCTCTAAGTTCATCAGGTCAGTGTCCCATAGCTCAGTATCCTCTGGTAGAATTCTCACCATACTCCTCCAGTAAAAACAAAACACTCAGCTCTCCCCTTGCATCCCTTTGATATTCAGTGCAATCCTGCACTGTGTGTGCTGTTGCTTACATCAGCAAGGCATGTTCAAGTGGCATTTTTACTCACTGCTTCTGCTCCCTGTACCATAATAGAGTGTGGAACTAAGCCTAGACTTACCTTTCATCCACACTGAAGAACAGTCATGTCAGAGACATCTGTAAGAGACTTTAAAAGAGAAAAAAGGAGCAGAGGAATACTGTGTCCCATTTTAAGTTCAGGTGTGGTACAAGTATTTGAATTGCAGTTTATTAGAGATTACAAGATCATTCTTCATTCTTCTGGAAGTGCTACAAGACTTAGTGGTTCAGTCTCTCATGTCTTAATTGCTGTGTTTGTGTCCCTGCTGCAGTACCAGGATAGTGGTTCAGCACTAGCTCTCTACTACATCATCTTCCAGAATTTGTCTCTTCCCTAGACATCTTCCTTCTTATGGATTTGTACTGTCCAAATTAGTCTTTGAGAGTTGAAATTATTTTTCCAGGAAGTAGTATGGATTCAAGACACCAAGAGATTGCTTTGTTGTTGATGTTGATGTTGATGCTCACAAAAATGGGTTAATGGAAACAGTCTGAAAGGTCTAAAAATATCCTAACTGATTTTTTTTTCCTTTTCTTTTCATCCTGAATATTGATAGACCTTGTTTTCAGTCCCCAAACTCCTGTTTGCTTTCCCACATTACACTGTGTCATGTCAATGCACTCAGTTTAAGCAATACTACCTCAGGCAATCCTGCCCAGTACTCTCAGGAAGAACAGGTAAGTCCTCTCCACCTTTTTGCCAGCAATGTCACACAGATAAGGACAGCACACATCCAGACCATTAGCCAGAGACACCTCTTTTCTTTATCATACTGTCACCCAGGATAAAAGTAGTGGCAAAGGAAGACCCTGGAACACTTGCTACCTGGGCTACTCTGAATACATCTTAAGGGTTGTTGAGAGCATGAGAAGAATGGACATTGCCAGGGAAGGGCAAGAATGAGGTGGAAGAGATTAAAACTGAAGAGGATGAAAAGGGCAGGGAACAAAGAGAAGGTGCCCCGTACTATTCCCTCTCATCCATATAAGATGACAAAAGGAAGACAGTAAGACAAATATTCAGCCCATATCTTCTGCAGTTGCCTGCATAACCATGCTGCTCTGCACGGAATATGCACTGTTTGTTTGCATTTACACACATACAAGTGCTGGACTATTTATAGAAACAGCACAGCTTTAGTGAAAGCCAATCAGGCTTTCTGAAGTCCTTTTAGGGGGCTTGTTTCTTTATCCACATCATCAAGAAGGGAAATCAGTGGTTAGTGTAACAGAACATCTATTCTTATGTTGTTTCCATCAGTACAATCACTGAAATAAACATAGATGCATATTGATATTTAAAAAAAACCCGAGATACTGTAACAGTGGTAGTCATAGTAAAGAGCTGTACTAAATAAAAACCAAAGCAAACCAACAAACCCTCAGTTTTTCACTGTTACTTGAAAGTGACTGTTTGCATTCATTTTGTTAGTCACACTTTATTTCACTCCTATTTCTCTGTGTGTTTGTTTTAATAAAAAAAGTCAAAGCTCATTTTGCATTTTGAGAAGCAACGTAAGTTACACAGAGCTTGCTCTCTCCTTGAAAAACAGAAGGTGGGCACAGCACATCGTTAAGAAAGGTGAATTCAGTAGAACATACTGACACATGATTTACACAGGATTGGGGAAACTGCGTTTGCTTTAACAGTAAAGGCCAGCTTTGAAGTGTCGCGCCAAAACCAGTGTAGAAAAAACCCAAAGAAAAGAGACTGACAATTTTGCAACCACTGTCAAGATTCTTTGTTAGGGACAAATGATCTCAGGAGTGCTAATGCATTGTAAGTTCATGCAACTCATAAACTCAAATTTTTCAGTGTAAACAGAGAAGCTGCAAAAATAAACTGCAAATAATTTTGAAATAATATCATCTATATAAGAAATAGTAAAAACTAAAACCAGCTGAAAACTATTGTCGATCATATGTTGATAAAGATGGGATATTTGTTTATTTGCTTTAAAGACTCTAGTGAACATCCATAACCTGAATACCAGTAATGGGTGCTAGATACTTGAGTCTGAAGGAGGAATTTTCAGTCTAGGGTGAGTCAGCAATGATTAGAAGCAGATACTTTGTATTTGGATAATGACAGATAGTGTATTTTTAAGTATATTAATATTGATGAAAATGCAGAATTATTGCAAAGATGGAAATTGAAAAACTACTTAAATTTTCACCTACTCTAACATAATCCATCCCTAAAAATCAAATAAGCTTCTAAGAACATAGCACTTGTTTGCAAGACCCATATGGTATTTTAGAAAACACCCACAGTTACGAACCTGACTTACACAGGAAAAACAGTTGTTGGTGAGGAGAGTTTCAGAATGAAACCCAGTTTGCTTCAGTATGGGTAGAGAGAAGAAAGGGCAGCAGAAACATACGTAATAAAACATAAATGCTAGATGGACACTTTCAGGAGCAGACTTTGATTCCTTTTATCTTTTCCCAAGATAATATATCCATGCCACCATTAGAGGAGCATCTGGATGAGTTGAGTCAAGATCACTGTAGTTCTCAGTCAGTGCATGCTCACTCTGGAGCTCTAAAGGGCTCAAAGTCCAACAGCAACACAGGGAAAACCACAGATGGAGAAAATGCCATTTCAACTGAGCCGCTAAAATGCCTAAGCAACAAGGCAGGAAAGCTGGGAAAATGAAATGAACTTCTTGAATGTGACAATAAAATTCCTGTTGAAATCTCTTCTTTGCCCTGCAGTGCTAAGGCCATGCCTGCCTGACAAGTAGATTAAGAACATGGGAAAGGCCAAAGCAGGTTACATCCAAGGCCCATCTAGGCTGGTATCTTCTTTTACAGAGATGCAGAAGCAGAAAGAGTATAAAAGTAGAGCAAATTATATTTGCCCCAAATACATCCCAGGCTTCCGACAACTTATGGCTTAAGGGGTTTCTGAAACAGAATTTTCTACCTCAAGGATGTATTATGAAGTATGTCCATTAAAAAAAAAAAAAAAAAAGGAAATCTTTGTTTAATTTGAACTTGCCACCTGCTCGCTTTTTCTGGCATGCCCTGGTTCTCTAATGGAAGAGACAAGTAGTAGTTGTTGAGTTCTCAATCTCAATGATACTTGTGATTTTGTAACTTGTATCGTATCTCCCCTCAGCCAGCTTTTGTCCAGGGCAGTCCAGGCCTGCTTAGCTAGGTCTGTAAAAAATTTATCCAGAATTTCTGGGATACTCAAGATGGAAGCAAATGAAACATTTGAAGAGTGGCATATTAATGTACTCTATTTCATTCTCTTTCTCTTTCCCCCTCCCGGTAATCCCAAACAATTTGAGGTGACAAAGCATTTTAGGAAAATCCAAACATTAAGCCTGCTTTAAAATTGCTGATGGACTGTCGAATATGGAATCTTTCATATGTGCTGTTCATACTGATGCTTCTTGAGTGCAGGGAATGTGTAAACGTAAGGGAAAGGCCAAAAGTAAAGCAGCCAGGAAGGAAGCAAGGGAGGAGGGAGGCTCTCCATCTCCAGAACTTGAATCTGCCCATTTTCTACTGCCCCGTCATTTGCAGAAATCGCTGATACTGTGTGGCAGCATCACAACAACCGGTCTTGCAAGCACAGTTCTGTGAAATCTTAACCCCTGAAATCAGGGGTTAAGACCATGCAGTGTCTCCTGTGGTCTGGGTTAATTTCTTGGAAGCTGGAGAAGTCTTTTGCACACATTATGCAAATAGAGTTTTAAGATAAATATGATTCATTATAGCAGTGAAACATCTTGTTTCAGGATATAAAAGTTTTACAGACAACAGATACCATGCAAACTCTAGAAAATATTCTTAAAGTCCCCTCAAACAATTAATTGCTGTTCTCATACACACTTTCTTGAGGAACCTGGAAGAAGGACTAGCAGTGCATGTAGACTGCACTGGTTTCATAAGTTAAAATTTTAAAGAAAACACATTAATTAATTACATATTTTTGTATGTTCTGAGTTGTTTTGGTCAGTGATGCCAGGATTTGCATGAATTGTGACTGCAGAAAATTCTGTAACTTCGAAGAATTTCTGATGTTTTTTCTGTCTAACTTCTTTCCTCAGTGTTGCTTGTAACAATCCTGGTAGTGGAAGGCATTGCCATTGCACAGAAGACACAAGGTACATTTTAGTTTGATGATTTTCTCTCAAAAAATCTAACGGTTTTATAACTTTTAATTGAGCATTATAAGTGAAAGGAAGTGTTTGCATTCAGATTTTAATAGCTCTTGAATTACCAACATGAATTGTAGTATTTTCCATTTCCCCCCATCTGCTGCATTTTCTCCCAAATGAACAAAGCCATCCAGTCACAAAGAACGTGGAAGTTTCACTTTCCCAGGTAAAGTTCTACAGTTTTAGATGTTAGAGGTGAGAAAGAAACCACCACGGAAATTCATGTTTTCTGTATCTGACAACAAGCTTTTCAAATAGTCCACCCACAAACATTTTTGAAGCCTGCTGAGTGGGGAAGGAATCAATTTCACAAACCTTATTTTTTCATATGTGGGATTACCCACACTTAAGGGAGAAGAATTCCTTGAACTGCCACCTACAGAATTTCCTTGAAAAATTTCTGCAAGAGAGAGAGTTTTCACCCCCATAAATCAAAAAGCTGTCAAGATACCAGTGGAAGGTGATGTAATTTACTGGAGGCATCTAAGACCTGTACCAGCATGGATGTCCTCTCACAGCAAATTAAAACTGTGTGAATATAAATAACACTATGAGAGCACCCTGTGAGATTTAGGAAATATCTAGCAGAAACCACATATCCTGTGTCTTACTCTCTCCAGTTCTGCTGATACCAAGGAGAAGGGTTAAAGGTACTTAAGAATGTCAGAGATCATACTATTCCCAACCTCTTCTCCGTGGACGAGGAAATCCGAACCAAGCTTCTGTGAATGGTCCAGCATGAAGAATTAGCTTACTAAACTGCATAATCTCAGTCACAGAACACATTTCCCTGTACATCCAGAAGAGGAGCTTTGACCTTAAATGAGACCCTTAGCTACCAGGGCAATCTATCTATTGCTAGTAGTTTTATTAACTACCATTGCTGGAGTTAGTGTATTTGCATATTGTAATTCCTTCTGTTATAAACTCTCTGTATTCCAACAAATTACTGTAAATAGATACCCCACCTAAGTATAGCATATTCTGGAATCAGGGTCAAAACCAATGAAAGCTGACAAATATTTCCGATTATATTTACATGGGAACAGAAATGACGTAAGACGTAAAATAATGATATTGGCAGCCACTGTGACTATTTCACTTAGAAGAGTATCAACAACCTGAACTGAGTTGGGTAAAAAAAAAAAAAATTACTCCCTCTCTTTCCTTTCCAAGGATCTCTGGACATATTTGATATTCAAAAACTGTGATACCTTTAGGATATACCCCACCACAAAATTAAGCATTTTCTTAGATAGATATTAATGAGCACCTTACAAGATGGCTGGCAACCAAATAAAAACCAAAATAAATTACTTACCTCTTTATAGGCTATGTGTCATGCCAGAGTTTTACTTTATCAAATTGGCATGCTTGCAGAAGAAACTTATTTGATCACTTTTTCTTTTTCTTTTTTTTTTTCTTTTTTTTTCTTTTTTTTTTTTTTTGCTTAAGGTGGGCAAAATATTGGAGTGAATCGCATTCCTCCCACCCAGTGTGACAACTGGGTCCGGACCAGTAATGGAGGACATTTTGCTTCACCAAACTACCCAAACATGTACCCACCCAATCAAGAGTGCATCTATATCTTAGAAGGTACATGCTGTATTTCTGTTTTGTTTTGCTATAATCTTACTGTTAAATGGAAAATCTTGAACTGTTAAAACTGTCATCTTACACAGCTGTAAGTATGCATGGCCATACTGGTAATATAATGAATTCTGCCGTCATTTACTTGAACAAGAAGCAAAATTTGCTCTCTCAAGTAATAATAACAAATAAATAAGAAATGCAAACATTAAGAAATTAGCTATGTAGAATAAGACATACCCTCACAGCCAGGAAAAGCAGCGGCATATCTACTGTAATCTGTGAAGGTACAGAATTACTAAGATAAAAATTGTAGCTTGTTATCTTAATATCACTGATAATAGATTGCAAAAGACGAAGACTATTTCATACTATGCTGTATTGTTCTATCTCACCAGCAGAAAACCTTTATGCTGTCCTTCATTAATAAAAAAGATATATCTGGCTGCCACAGCACTGTACTAAAAATACAGAGATTTGCTAGCACTGCTGAGGTCACTATTAAAATAATGTGATGAGGACAAAAAAATGTCATTAGCTAGAATAAAACCATATTCCAATGAGAATATCTTAAATAAAGGCTGCAAGACTTGAGACACTCCAATTATTTTTCCTCTTATTAGAGTGCGCCCAAAACCCACTCAAGTCAGCTAAAAATATTAGCCTAATCATCAGATTCATATCAATTAATTGAAATATTTCAAGTAATGAAGTTTGGTGAGTTTTTGTTTGTACAGTACAGTAGTGGTTCACAGACCCCACCCTTTTGCTTGTTCACATGCACATCTTGGTTTTGCACCTTGCCTGCCTGGGAGTGCACCGGAGAGCAGCCAGCCTGTCCTGCTGCAGGGCTGGGGCACAGAGGCAGCTTCCAGCTCTCCTCAGTCCTTCCACAGGAACATTGTGGGTGCCTGAGTAGGGCCAAGGCCCTCCAGAATCTAGCCAAGATCTGCTCCTTCATGCAGACCACTGCCAACATTCACAGCAGCTACGAATGCGTGTAGCTCGTGTGAGTGAGGCAGAAGGTCTGACGGGAGTGCTGGAGCCGTGTGAGTAAATCCTTTCCGCGTTCAGGAAAAGCAGGCAGCGTGTGATGCCTCAGCGCTGTCACTCCAGGTCCCAGCGAGGATCGGGAAGTTCACGTAGCACAGCCAATGCCAAGAACAAGGAACACTAAAGCCATTCACACAGGAGAAAGTCTTGGGATCCAAACCACGGATGTGAGAGTCAGGATTTAGGGCTCTGATCCAGATCCTGATATTAGGCTGCCACTAGCTCAGACTTGCCAACATCTGTAGTCACCTGCATATTATTGACATAGATGAAGCACTTACACTTCTCTGAATATTCTAATAAAAGATGTCTTCTGTGAAAGGATCTGCAAATTTGGACTTTATGTTTAAGAAATAGTGAGTAGTTTTCCATACCTTTCTCTTTTCCATTCTTTCTTGCATAGCTCAGTGTTTTGTCCTTTTTTATGTATTTCACAGAACACTTGCTTTAATTTATATCTTAACATTAAACCTTGTTCGGATACCTTTGCATATTTGTTAATATCTGTTACATGTGCTGCATTAAATCAATGTGATTTCTGAATTTTCAACAATTAAGATCAGCAAGCAAAAAATTTTGTATGATTCTAGTCAAAAGTATCTTTTGGAAAATAATTTTAAAAATTTTTGTAGCAGACTGCAGATGTGTTTTGAGAAGTTTCCAGTTTCTTTTTCATCTTGCTGTTTTGAAGGCCTCTCTCTTCGTTACTTCATGTCTTTGTGTTTTTTACCCAGGTCTTCATTTAATATTTTGCTCAATTTTTTTTATGTCTAGCTGCTCCACGACAAAGAATTGAGTTGACCTTTGATGAACCCTATTACATCGAACCCTCATTTGAATGTCGGTTTGATCATCTGGAGGTTCGAGATGGACCTTTTGGGTTCTCCCCTCTAATTAATCGTTACTGTGGTCTGAAAAGTCCTGCACTAATTAGATCAACAGGGAGATTTATGTGGATCAAGTTTATTTCTGATGAGGAGCTGGAAGGAAAGGGATTTCAAGCAAAGTACTCGTTTATACCAGGTAAAGATGTCTAAAATTCTGAGTTAATGACCGTCTGCTCCCATTGAACTCTGTGGGTGTGTTTGTTCTATCAGCCTAGAGCTGCATTTCAGCATAAGCACTTACAAAGGCACAGTGATCACTGGCTGTCACTGACAATGTGATAGCCACAGTGTCAGTCCTGCTCATCCTACAGGGTACTTGGCTAGAAACACCTGGGGAATCTTGACTGAAGGAAATTACAGGTCTGTAGTTTGCTAGTGAAGAAGACAGTTGAGCTTGTTCATGCTGAAGTCTTCAGCAGCACCCCTCTTTATTGTATTGTGCTCTAACTTGTACCAGTTTCACCAGTGGTAGGAAAGAGCATTTCTGCAGACAAAGAGCTGCCTTTTCACCAGCGTCTCTTCTAGGAGTACAAGACACTGGACAAAAACACCCGAAGCAGCTTTACAGTAGCATTCCAGCCAGATGCAAAACATTTGAATCTCCATTCTGAAAATCCAGAGCAAATATCTGTACAGTCTAAGGTCGAGCTCTCAGTGTATCTGGATTCCCTCAACCTTTGAGCTGCTCTTTGCTCAAAGCGCTGTGCAGTTCACAGGTACAAAGGAGAGGACAATGTGCTGACAGTGCCTTTAGACAAACAGAAATTACATCTGCTCTGTGGAGCTACTTAAACCTGGCAGGGCATCCTTCTTACACGAAAATTTGACCTGATGTCCTTGTGCAATGCTTGACTACTGTACTTCATAGATAGTACACGTGTAGCTATCAGCATTTTATTGTCCTTTGGGACAAAAGGCAATATACAAGTGTCAGCTCTACCACTTCGATAAATGTATACACAAACATAATTTCTTAATGTTATCTTTAGCCCTAGAGCACATGAAAACACAATTCATTATTATGATATTACTGCTTAGGGATTTAGACTCGGAAACTTCAGATTAACATGTTGACCAGAGCATTGGGAATAACATGATAAAATGTTTTCACAGGGACAATACTTATGCATTTTGCTAAGTCCATTTCCAAAGCCATTTCATCAACATCACTTTCAAAACTAAATTACCATAGTTGCAGGCTGGAACTTTAAATATACATTTAAACTGTATATTATTTTCACAATAGATTGCAACAACTGAAGGACTGATATTTTTCTTTTCCTTCCTCTATGTTTATATGAAGTGTGGTAAAATATTTCATGGTTTTGAAAATGAACGGGAACATGCACATACTCCTACTTTATAAAAAAATCAGTTTACAAAGAAGGTTGAAAACCTTGCAGAGTTTTGCATATAGTGATTATAGATTTCACTATAGGTAAATAAAAAGAGGAGGGCAAAGAAGGCATTTTCCAAACTGTGCTGAGTCTTAAGCTCAGAACTGAGGCATTGTAGGGGCAGTGATAAACTTCCTATACAGAAAAAAAACATTTATAAGATCACAGAAAGATCCAAACTCTTTTCCAAAGACCATCATTTGGAAAAGAAATTCGTACCAAACAGGTGTGCACTTTTGCATGAACTAGTGCTTTCTTTGCATAGAACATTTCATAAACCATATCTAGAACTGTTCTACGTGGCCTAATACAAGAGACACAGATACCCCAGGAAAAAGTACCTTTAGGATTGAACTGTTCTTCTTCACATACTTTTTTAAGAACGGTTAGCAATTTCAAAGTGTTGATATATTCTGCTGAGCTCAGTTCAAAATGTTCAGAACTACACAGACAGCAGTCTGATAAATCTAAATAAGCTTTTTGCACAGAGAAAGATCCCCCATACTCCTGTGGAGCTCCAGCAATTTCGGTGAAAACTGACATAGTTAAATTCAGAATATAATGTAGGAACAAAATACTGAATAGTGATTTTTGGTGTTATGCTAGAAATCTCAGCTGTCAGGATAGAATTACCTTTTTCAGATAAGGTCAATCTTTGTGGAATAATGTTCTCATCTAAAAAAACTTTGTCTCTATACGCTCCAATTGACTCAGTAAACTTTCTGGCAGTTTTTATTGTGACATAATAAAAAATGGACATAAGCTGCAGATAATACTAAAGCTTGAAGTGATTCTCAAGCACTGATAGCCCTTGTGATTCATGACTTCTTTCTATTACAGATCCTGACTTCACTTACCTAGGAGGTATTTTAAATCCCATTCCAGGTACAGTATTACAGTAACAATTTCTTTATACATGAAATTTTAAATTAATATCATATTGCATTTGACAGCAAGGTGTATCTTCTCCCTAGACTGCCAATTTGAGCTCTCAGGAGCTGATGGAATAGTACGTTCCAGTCAAGTAGAACAAGAAGGAAAAACAAAACCAGGACAAGCAGTTGACTGTATATGGACAATTAAAGCTACTCCAAATGCTAAGGTGGGTTTTGTTCATATAATTCAGTATATAATGGGTTTCCATGACATTAGCAACAGGTAATGGTCACTAACTGTGATTTGCATAATGTTGTACTTTCACTGAAATGAGTCATGTAGCAGTGGCTTAGGAAATCCAGAGAGAGAATTGTTTCTGAAATTAAACTTACACAAGTCCATAGTGCTGGCTTCCTATTATTTGAAGCTTCAAATACCAAATAACTGTGAGAGCTGTTTAAGCAACAATTTTCAGGGGCATTTGACTTGGACTCTGGTTTTATTGGAAGACGGCAGGCAAAAATTCTGGCTGACATCTTCAGTAATTTCTAGTAAATCTCACTGCCAAATCTTAACATTTTGCCTCCAGTGGTTCTGTTGGTGAATTTGGTTCTGTTCAAAGCCAGCAGAACATGTACCTGCTTCTCCTATCTAATTCACAACCAGCACCTTAAAACCCACTTTCATCAGCAGTCTGAGCTAAATGGAAAGGCTTTGCTAGGCAGAAAGAAGGATAAAATCCTATTCACAACCCCAAAATACAATAGCTATAGCCTGAATCATATTAGTTTCAGAATCATATTTGTTAAATATGAATTGCACAAAAGAGCACATACTTTTCTCCATATAGCATACACATCTTTAATTTTGCTTCTGCTTGCACATGCATAAAAATTAAAAAATATTTATAAGTAGCTGCCAAGAGGACAAACCTTCCCTCTGCCTTCTCACACACTCCTAATAGTTAACTAGCCAACCCTGTTAACCACCTTGCAAGTGCATTCTGAAACAGCATCCAAAAAGATGATAATAAGAGACAAGAAAGAAATTGAAAGTCCATTAATATATTTGAGCCTTTGAGGAAGTGAGTCAACTCCTAAGAGCCCTATACTACTCTAAGTAATAGACGAAGATCTTCCAGAAACAACAAACCCATTTTCTCTCTACATTGCCACTTGAATGCACCAGGTCTTGTGCTTAAGTATTTTAATAAATTATTGAATGTTGCTAGAATGCAGAGTTACAGTTGGGTGAGTCCTGAAATTAGATCATCATCCTAAATTATCAATTTAAAACATTACAGAAAAATAATTGTTAGTATTCTGACAGTGGTTTCTCAAGCTTCAATTCAGGCAGAATTATGATAAAATCCATTAGATCTGATAGTGTGCAGTCTCTTGAGAAAAAAAAAGCACAGACAATTTTAATTTCCTCAATTTTGTAATAAAAATAAACTTTTAAAACTGACACTAGTGCAGCAATGAAAGTACTTTTAAAATGTGTATAGCAGATACTTAATAAATTACTTCCATATTTCATAAAATTACCAGAATAATCAGTATAATGTAAGAGTAAGGACCTTTTATACTTGCCTAACACATTAATCCAAAGGAGCTTGTGGAGAGGTGAGCACTTTTAATGGGATTATTCCTTTGTTATCGTACAAATAATAGCTCTACTAAAAGTGTGCTAAATTATTTTTAGTTTCCATTGTCATTTTGTAGCAGATAGATAAAGTCAATCATTAAAAGAAAATACCATCTCTCAGCCCAAATACTAGCAATTGCAGCTCACATCCATGTTTTTGAGATAAGTCATCAGTGGAAGACAGGTTCTCAATGTAGCTGAGAATTTCCAGCAGTAAATCTAACAAAAACAGCAGGGCAGGGGGAAAAAAAAGAAAATAGAAAAAATACATATGCTGAAAATCACAAAACAGTGAGGTGAAGCATGAGCTAATATGCCACAGGCTGCACCTTCAGACAGAATGTGCAAGGGAAGGCAGTGCTGGCCAACCTGCCTCAGGAAGCACTGAGAAGGAAAAGCCAAGGGGTACAAGTGTCACCTGTCTTTCCCTGTGTTTTTTTGCCATGTCTTCAATAAAGCCTGATAGGTGTAGGAAGGGGGTGGGGGCATATCTTTTTTTGTCTCTCACAGGTGGTTGGTTTTGTTTTAGCAAATTCTTTCTAACTCGGTTTTAAAAGGCTTTGGCACTCAGTGAGGCTAAAAGCGAGCTATGGCAAAGGGGCAGCAAACTAAGTAATAAAGCACAAGCGTGGGATTTGATCTGCCCTGACCTCCTGCTTCCCACCTGAGCAGGAGTCCCAGAGTCCTTAGGCAGATGCATAAATGCCCTGATGTGCAGAAGCTCTGCAGCAGCCCTGGTATGGGCTGGAGAGGCGGTTGGGAGCGGTGCTCAAACAACCCCAGGCTGGAGCGGGCTGAGCCGAGGAACATGCGGGAGATCTCATGGATGGGGGAGGAACATCTCAGCTTCCACCTGGACACATTTCTTCTCTGTCAACACAATGGCTATCTAGGAATTTAAGTCTAAAATGGCCTTTGTAACATGCCTAGGTGACTTGGTTTCATATCTCAAAACTTTCAGAAGAATTCTGAGAATTCCAATACAGCCATTGAAGAGATTAAAAAGCCTTTTGATGTGTTCATGTAATTTTAACTGAATTACAGTCTTGCATGAGTTTCCTGCCCCAGCAAAATAAATTATTTACTTACTCTTTAAATACCATCTCAATCTTCTAATTTCCTTGCTGCACGTGTTCTAACACATATGCTGCCTTCTCTTGGATTAGATTTCTGCTTTTAGAAGTATTAAGATTAGCTTAAATTCATTAATTCTTCCTACACAGCCAGCTTACTTTTCTCTCATTTCCACTTTTATTCAAATTACTCCTGACTTCATGGTTTGTGTCTTCCATAACACAGCTATGGTTCAGTAATTAGCTTTCATTCTGAAGCAATAAATTTTAATTTCCTTATTTTACTTCAGAGCTTTTCTGACTAGACTCCTTCCCTTATATTTTAACATTGTTTTTATGAATTAAAAAGAAAGGAAAGAGAACAGGCAAAATACTTTTTAAATTATTTCAGTACATTCATGCATTCCTTGTATCTCTTCTAGAGAAATAAACTTCACATTTAGCAGAACTTCTTGGGAGTTTCTTCACCAAGTATGTTGCTTTGTACTGTTTTTCCAAAGGGAGCAGAAATAAATCAAAGTAAGTTTTTAAATAAAGAATGTTTTGTGGAGCAGGGAGAAATGAAACAGATACCCAAGACAAATTTCAGGTAATGCTCCACATGGACATCTAATAAGAAAATGTAAGTTTAAAAGAGTTGTGAATTGGGAATTACATATATGTGTAAGGGAACAAAACATCTTACTCAAGATTTGCTAAGAAAGAAAATTCTCCTCTCTGTATTTCTTCTCCTAAAGACATTGATTCCTCTTTTCTAACAGATCTATATGCGATTTCTGGACTATCAAATGGAGCACTCCAATGAATGCAAAAGGAACTTCGTTGCTGTGTATGATGGGAGCAGTTCCATTGAAAACCTGAAGGCCAAGTTCTGCAGCACAGTGGCCAACGATGTCACACTGCAGACGGGGACAGGGGTGGTACGGATGTGGGCAGATGAAGGCAGCAGACTGAGCAGGTTTAGAATGCTCTTCACCTCCTTTGTGGATCGTAAGTAGATCTGAAAGTGGCAGTTCTCCTGGTATCAGGGTATTTCAAGTATTTTAGGAAAAGCATCAGCTGTATATTAAGCAGCTACGAAAAAAGTTGTTTCTGTTTCCTTCATATAGTAGCAGGTAAATTAGATAATTGCTTTATTACCATTGTAACATGGTTCCTGAAGAAAAGCTTTCCTCTGTTCTTAAAAGGTTTATTTTCCATTTGAATTCAGCAGTACTGCCCTAGGCTACATCCTTCTCACAAAGAGACAAATGAGCACAGACGTACTTCAAAAAGACAACAGTGGGACTGAAGTATGCTCTCCCATTAGCTCCCAGTTCCCTGCCAGACACCACAACAGGCTCTTCTTAAGTCCACTCTGGCTGTTCAGAAGAGTAGAAAACAAGCCTGATCCTGTAAAGTCTCACTCTCCTTCCTATCCACAGCTCTATCTCCAGTTGTGGGTCTGGAACTACTCCCCCTCCAGTCAAGCTGCTCCCTTACCCTCAGCTGCATTTGGTTCTAAAGGACCCCACACGTGCTCCCTTATCAAAGCCCCGTGGTGTTGCACAACCATGGATAAGCAGATAAATTCAGGTTTTTCAAGAAGACTGTAATTAAAGCAGAGTTGTAAATGCCATCTGGGTTTTTGCTTGGATTCCATAGCCTGGGTTAGACATAGTCTTTATTCTCATTGTAAATTAAGATGTTTCTTGAAAGCAGGTTTTTCGTGAGATTTTTTTCTTCTAAGGGTGTTCTCCCAGAACGGAATTTTGTTGCCTCACGTATTTACAGAGGACAATACTGTCCACATTGCAGAACCTGGAAATAAATGGTACTAAAGCAGACTAAGTTCAGAACTGGAGAGCAGATCTGAGATACATGGGGAGAGCTCTCAAATGTTCCCATTTCAGGAAATCAGACCTATGCTTGTGCTAAAGGTTTTCAAATAGTTTTGCTTGAAGGATAAATAGTAGATTTGCTGACAAAAAAATAACTTTTCTGACAGAACATATCTGTAGCCAGTCCTGAAAGAGGTCCTGGTTGCTACCTTGCAAGAAAGTTCAGGTTACAGGCAACAGGTAGATTTTATGTTCTGTTCCATAAAACAGTACATTTTGACATAGGAGAAAAGCTACTTTTTGTAAAACAATCTTTCTAAAGTAACAGATATGTATAAGAGAAATAGCTTCTGGCTTACTTTGAATACAGGGTAGTAAGGAACAATTGCGTGTTTCAAGCTAGTCTACTGCTTAACCTGCAAGAGGCATTTAATAAGCTTTAGATACTGAGAATTTAAATAAATGTCAGTTTTAAGTACAACTTGCAAAAATTGATAACTGCTTTTCCAGTAGCTTTTATTTCAATACAATTATTAACATTGGTGATAGTGCAAGTTATTCCAGCTTTCAGTGTAGAAAATGCTATGAACTTTGCCAGGGAAATGATCTATTTATATTATAAATATTGGAGTGGGTTTTTTGTTGTTGAGTTTGGGTTTTTTGGGGAGATTATGGGGGATTTTTTAATGCAAGAAGTTGAAACGCTAAGTACTACTAAAGGTAGATAACTTTCCAAATTTATGAGTTTAAAACAACTCAAAAGTCATTGGCAGAAGAACATCTGCAAAGGGATGTGGTTACTGTTATTTACTTGAGATACTGCCTTGCTTGGATTGGGTCATTGAAAAATATGTGGCTGAAAAGTGTTTCAAGTATTTTTATATAATCTAGTCATAAGCAATTTTTCTAACTGAAAAAAGTGAATCTGAGCTTATCTTATTTTCAGATTGTTAAGCTTTCTCTTCTCCCTTGCTAATGATTTGTAATTATATGAAGCCAACCCTGAAAACGATCAATATTTCTGGAAAGATTTCCATAAATGAACTAATAGTGCATGACAGTCACCTAACACATACCTAGCACTGCCTGCAGATTTGACTAAGTAATTCAGCTAACAGCAATGGGAAAAATCAATGTATTTGATTCCTGGCTTGATTCAATACATGAGTAATGCTGGATACAAAGAGCACTGTGAGCATTGCACCACTTTTGGGCAGCTGTTATGGGACGAGGCCAGCTATGTCCTTGAAGTCCTAGGCTGGAACTGATAAATCATTGTGACTTTTAGACTTCAAACTCCCCAAATAACAGACAAAAGGAGAATAAGTCCATTTATCCCATCTTCATGAACTGTGAACAAAAGCCACACCCATGAAAAGTTAAAGAGGCTACACAAACATGTAAAATAGAGACTGTGCTGGCAGATGGAAAAGCAACAGCAGAATGCATCATCCAAACATACGGAACTGTAAAAAATATTCACCTGTTCAGGGAAATAAGAAAGGAAATATGTCTTGCATTATACCATAACTGACAGAGTGGGCCTTATCTCAACCTTCCGAAAGCAGTGTTCTTCAGACTAGATCTACTTTCCAAACAATTAAATTCTCAATTCACTTGAGCAGGGAAGTGATGTGATAGCTACCATGACAGTTTTAAGCACTGAAATTACATAGATAAACTGTTCCAAAATAACATGCTAAGTATGTTCTGTATTCATACTTGCACTACAATTAAAGGAAGTTCTTGTATGGGACTTCTTGCCAGATTGCCAGGGTTAAGCGGTAACAGCAAATACAAAAGCTTAAAACCAATGAGTCTAGGTTACCGAACTTCAGTGGAGTAAGCAATGGGAAGACAATACACCTTTAATTTAGGAATGCAAAATCAGAATTAAAGGCTTGAATGTTCTTTTTTCTTAGGCATAACTCCTCTTTTTGTCATTGAGATTCTCAAGCCTAACAGAAGGACCGAGTGAGAAACGCAGTGTTCAGGAGCAGTCATTCCCTCTGCTCTACCCTTTGGGTTTCCTGTTATGTTTCAGACAATCCAGACTGCTCAAGAACACATCCTTTCTGTGAAACCAAATAGTAGAATGTCTATCACACATCTTTGCTGTTTAATATATAACTGACTCCACTAATAACAGACATTTTCTTAATAAAAATACCACTTTACTGAAACAAAGGGAAAACCAATTTCTTGTCCAGTGCCCTGAATTCATAAATAATACTCTATGTATATTATACAATATCCTGAAAAGACTTATTACTACTTTTTAATATCTTTTTCCTAATGTCAAGGAGCTGTAACAAATACAAAAACATAGGGCAGCTTTCTAGTTAATTTCTTTCTTCAAATTTCTGACTATATTTAGATAGATATATAAAAAGCTAAACTGTACTCCCTCAATCCCTGCATTAGCTCTAATAGGAGGATCCAGGAGCTTTTGATTCACAAGCAGGAATGACTTAGATGCCTCTAGTTATTGAAATCTCTTGCAATTACTGAAACAGTCCTCCACAAGCTGAAATCTGATTTGCCTTAAGATATTAATGGGCTCTAAAATGCAGATGTTCGGGGACTGCTTCACAACATCTACACAGCAGATGCTCTGCAGAATAAATATATAATTGATAGTGAGCATGTGATTTTTAAGTATTGAGTTTTTAAAGACACATACTAAAGCCTTCTTCCATTATCTGTGGTTTGTGACTGTCTCTATTTGCTACCTACTCCTTTGGAGCAAGAATTGGTTTTGTAGCATTGATAATACTCTGAAAGCAATCACATGAAGAGAGAGCAGAGCATCATAATAATTAGTGATGTGCAAGAGAAGTGATTGTGTTTGAAACAGAGAGGAAGAAGGCATGTTAAAAACCCCAAACACAGGAACTTATTAGTTTTATTGCAAGGCATCAATTACTGAAAATTCTGAATGTTTTCTTTCTCTTCTCTCTTGCAGCTCCCTGCTCAGGCAACACTTACTTCTGCCATAGCAACATGTGCATCAATAATTCTTTAGTCTGCAATGGCATTCAGAACTGTGCATACCCTTGGGATGAGAATCACTGCAGAGGTGAATATAGTGCAAATCACAGCCTTTATGAGCTAGGCTGGTCAGTTTGCCTTTCAAGAAAGTTATGAAATGTCTTTTTCCTGGAAATATGCTGAAGACAGCTATTCTACTAATCTCAGGAAGGTGTTCCAAATTTTTTATTTAAACTCAGGACACATGTAAGCATTCTGAATATTGATCTTACTGCTTTTAACTAAATTTCTTCTTCTTCAGCATGTACTCTCTATTTTAAAAGGATATCAGCTTGATAAGAAATAGAATGTAGTATCTTTGAGGCTGCATCCTATCAATTTCTAAACTTTAACTGAAGCAAGGATTGTAGGGACAGGTAATACCTTTTAGAGATAAAAATAAAGAGCTGAAAAAACACAGAAAAATTTTCAAGCACAAAAAGCCTCTCTCAGGGCTGAAATAGAAGCAATGATCCTCAAAGACAGTTACAAAACATTTGTTTAGAGTTGTAAATCACAGGCTATTTCAGGATAAATTCAGCTGCTGTATATGGTGTGAAAAAGGATGGAAGAAAGGAGGAATTGTTAGGAAGCATGAAATAAACACATTGAAAACAGACACGTGTAAATTGCTGCTTCTAGAACATGGGTTGCAGAATATTATTATCACAACTACAGTAAAGACTTGTTTCAGTCATCAGGCTTTGTAGGAAAAATTTTTGTAATTTGAAGAAATTGTTATTCTGTTAAAGCACAAACATTCTCCCATGCTTCAAGAACAGCTCAGTTGTCAGAGTTAAAACAAAACCAGTCTAAGGCCAACGGTTTTTCTTTCTAAAGAAAACAATAGGACAAAACCACTTGAGTTTGTTTGGTTAGGGTTTTTTGACAAATAGAATGGCATCAATAGGTCTGAACACAAAACTCCAGAAGATTTAAATATGTATTCCATTTCAAAGGGAAACTGACCCTGCAGAAAGGGTCAAAACCTTCTCTACAGAAAGTCTTAAAAGAAAATGTCTTTTCAATGCACAAATCCTGCTTGAATTTTTTAAGTAAATAAACATTAAAAAACCCCTACTTTTTAATTGCATTTTGGGTAAACAAAGGAGTTCACACCACTAATAGATGTTCTAATGTAAGGCATATTGTGGAAGTTTTCCAGTTAACAAAACTGATCCATAACTCCCAAGTTTGCAATGTAAGACTAAGCTTCCTCTAAACAATCCTTGCCTTTCATAATATTCAACATTCCCTGTTAATTTCCAAATCTCTTTCCCATCTTTACCAGCTGCTTTCTAGACTCTCTCCTAGAATCCACACTTCACTCACGTACTGCAGTATTAAAAAAATTAATTCCATAAAAACCGTGCCTTTCCCAGTATTTGTAAATTGCCGTATCTGGCGCTGAACAACCTATCACGTTTTATGTTGAATGCAATCTAAATTCTGCTGTAATACTTGCACAGCAGAAATTAAGAGGCAGCTGAAGACTAGATCCACATTGCCAGCTAAGGGAGACCAATGCAACCAAATAAGCAATACTTAGCCTTAAAAAGAGAGCTGCTCACAGTTGTGCTCAGTTCCTGCAGGCACCCAGAGTTCTCATTTAGTCCATATCAATAGCTACATAAATCTGAGCATATTGTGACCTACTTATGCCTAAGCCCTGTAACACAAAAATTGATAGAGAAGTCAGTTGTGCACAATTTATTTTAAGAGACTGGAGAAGACATCGCCTTTTGCAAAACAACTTTTTGATTAAAATTTCTGTCAAGAATTAAGAAACCTAGATGCAGACAAGAGAACTGCCGTAGCACTGAAATTCATACCTCCCACCATGGATGGTACCACTGAGATCTAAGCTAGGCAGGACAAGGGGCGATATCCTTCTTCACTTCAAAGGTAGAAAGTAGCTCAAAGTAAATAGGCCAAGCTCTGAAGCAGAAATGTAATTTCTTATTAGCCAGCTCCTTGGGAGTCTCTGCTTAGTGTAAGGGTTGTTTCAAATAACACATGATGGTGTATAGCTCTCCCCATGCACTGTGTGTGGTACTTAGGTGCATAACACACACATTCAGGTGCCAGCAGCCAGATATCTAAAAATATTGTGCAAGATTTAGGCTACTACATTTTCTTCTACATAGTCTTAAATGCTTTTCTTCCACTAACCAATGTTGCAGTGTACAAATCTTTCAGTCCCCTAGGATAAGAACATTTATGGAACAGAAATCCAACTGGAAAACTTTAGTCTTCAACTAAGAATTTTAGATATGGAAAACCATCTTGTTCTGATGCTGCCATCTTGTGTGTTTTCACATGAAGTACTAGCCAAAATTGCCATATGATTTGGGTTGGTTGTTGTGTCCCCCTGCCTTTTTTTTTTAAGTAAGTTGATCATTGGATTCTTAGAACTGGAATACAGCTTTGCTAAAGCTCCCTGTGCTGAATTAGGTATAACAGACTTACACTATAGACGCAGCCATTACATTTCCAAGAGATGTGAAAACAAACAATACAGTCTTTCTTACATCTGATAATATTTCACTTTTAAAGAAGAACTAGACAATTTTAAATCTAGGTTTTCTTCTACTGACATCACTGGGAATGTTACCAGCAGGAGCAAACCATGGTAAGAGAAACATCATCTGTAGCTGGATTTAACCTATTTAAGGTTAATTTAAGCCTATTTAACTCACAGATTTAGGAATACAGACCATCAGTAAAGGTTCAGGATGGAAGGCACACCCTAGCTGAGTCAGCATGCACTGGTTCACAGAGTTGCACCTGCCACTGAATTATCATATGGTAGCCACTAATGACAGGGAATTAGACAAATCCCATTGACATACAGGTCTAGTCTCCAGTCCCATTAAGTAATTTTATCACTTGCATGGCAATCACAATACAGTTTTGCTTTGTTTAAATACATTATCAAAAGTGTAGAAATTAATAAATGTCATAATCATTTTTTTTCTTTGCAGAAAAGAAAAAAACTGGATTGTTTGAACAAATCACCAAAACCCATGGGACAATCATTGGCATCACAACAGGGATAGTTTTAGTTCTTCTCATCATTTCAATTCTAGTGCAAGTAAAGCAACCTCGCAAAAAGGTTATGGCTTGCAAGACTGCCTTCAATAAAACTGGTTTCCAGGAAGTATTTGATCCTCCACATTATGAACTCTTCTCACTAAGGGACAAAGAAATTTCTGCAGATTTGGCAGATTTATCAGAGGAACTTGAGAACTATCAGAAACTGCGCCGCCCTTCCACAGCTTCCAGATGCATTCACGACCACCACTGTGGCTCCCAGGCCTCCAATATCAAGCAGAGCAGGACCAACCTGAGCTCCATGGAACTGCCCTTCCGCAATGACTTTGCGCAGCCCCAGCCCATGAAAACATTTAACAGCACATTCAAGAAAAGCACTTACACTTTCAAGCAAGCTCACGACTGCCCCGAGCAGGTCATAGAAGACAGGGTGATGGAGGAGATTCCATGTGAAATTTATGTTAGAGGAAGGGAAGATACAGCACAAGGTTCACTGTCTATTGACTTTTAACTTCCTGCTGAAGGTGGTATCAGTGTATATACAAAATGCTCGTGTAGAACGACAGTGTGTATATTAAAAGTGTACCATATGCAGCGTTTGAGATGCACACACTTTTAGCTTATTCATTTCAAAAAACAACCAGTCTTCATAATTAATTCTTACTGAAAAAATGGTGGATTTCCTCCCATCTTCCCAAGCTACCTGTCTATTGGAGGAGTAAGAAGGAGACTTGAGCATGGAAATTATAAGATAGGACATTGGAAGAAAAAACCTTACAAGTACTAATCACTGAACACTGAAACAATGACTACTATTCTCTTCTTCATACCATTTTCTCTTCTTTAGATGTCTGCTTTTCAAGACAATTTTAATACCTCACTTGCATAAATAAAAGTAGTTAAGTGCATCACGTGTATGTCAACATAGGTGTCTTATTGTATTTGTCAAATTGAAAGTAGAGTTAGTGTTAAGTGCTGGTTAAGGCTCATGAATTATGTTACAGCCATCTGTTTCACTTGCCTTTAATTACCATCTCCACACTCTATGCTTTGTGAGAAATAAGTGAAAAGGATTACTGCCTTTAAACAACATCAAGTTATATTAATTTTAGTACATTTGGAAATAGTTTTCCAGCTTTCAGTTAAAACACAAGTGAGTAGTCATTTTATTCTAGATGCAGACTTTTACAACAGTTTTCCTTCAAGAAGGTTTAGGATTTTAAAATATTCTGCCATATATTATAGCTCCATATGGCACACTGATTTCACAGCTCAGTACTTAGGAAACAATTTTGTTCCTGAGTTTTCCAAGTATTTACATAAATAGATTGTACTGTACATTTGTCTCTTAAAATAGCTTTTTACTCCTTGTTGCAGCCAATCTTCCCTACTGAAATCAGTGATGATACTTTTAGCTCATGTCCTACTTGCCTGAAGAGAACTGCTCTGAGGTCTGTGTGATTACTGGGTATATGAAGGTACTGGAAACAAATCACAAAGCAACTCTAATTAACCCCTATGGAATCCTTCTTGTGCCCCTTGTTTCCACTTGGGAAATTGCACATTTCATATCTTTTTTAATGGTGGTTTGGACCTAATTTAAAAATTTTTACAATATAGAAAAAATTTTTAAAATATATTCTCATTGTGGTTTTTAAGCTTTTTATATAGTTTGATACTGTACAGACTATTTCTTAAATCCAAACCTAGCACCTGTACAGCAGGCTTCTTTCAGTGTCCTCTTAGCAGCTCTGAATAACCTGCAGTGGCTGCTGCACACATCACAATTTGCCGAGAATACTTACCATAACTTCCACATTAGCCTACACTTTCTTCCCTGGGTACTTTGAGCTTATTCGGGTATTTCGTTTACAGGAAACCTTTGACTAAAGCTGATCCCCCAGCTTGCACTGGGCATAGCCTTTATTTACAAATGTATGTCAAACCATAGTGTTTGTTGTGCTGACTGTAGTACAAAAAAACCCCCAAAAACGTCTTAACATATGACCCTTGCAACTGAAAAATCATTTCTTTGAAATAAAAGATGAACAACAGCTGTAATCACAGATTTTCATTAGAATGATAAAGATTTTTTTTTTAATGCTCAAAATGTACAACATTTAAGGGGGAAAAAAGAAAGGGGAATTGAGTTTCTTCAACACTCCCCAACTTCAAAATTAACCGTGTCTCCTGTCTAAAAAGAACTTAATCAGCTCATATCTTAGCCCCATGAGGCTGGATCCTGGTGCCAGTTTTTGTGCTGGTCCCAGAACGTATTTCAATTTGAAAGAATGGAAATGGACTTTATTTCTAGATGCACTACATGCAGAAAATAAATATTTTAAAAATCTAGCTAATTTTTACTTGAAAATTTTTGAATACTTAATTAAAACATTTGGCAGATTTTATTTACTTCTCATTGATCTCGGGATAAAATATCTCACCATGACTTATAGGACACACAATGCTACTTGTGACAGTTTGTTATTTCCAGATTCTTTCAACAAGTAGTATGTAGTTTTACACAGGTCATTCTTACCCATATAACCATACAGGTTTGCATGACTAAGTTTTATTTTCTTTTTAAGGTACATTTATCCATGTGCTAAAAATAATGTGATCCTTACTCTTTCCCAACTTACGTTGTCCTTGAACAGTAAACCTGTACTAATAAAACAAATAGGAAACCTGCAGAGCCCAAGTCTGTGGAGAAGAGGGAAATTGAAGGAGTTCCCAAATGGCTTGAGTAATATTTCAGTCTCTGTCGCAGCCTTGTGATTACATGGTCAGAACACAGCTGCCTTTTGGCTACCTCAGAGCACACAGGGGAGCTCCCAGAACCAGTCCTGGCTTTTGAGCATAACTGTTTCCAATATCCTGTTTTGTGTTTGAAAACCAATCTGCCTACACAGCCCATGGCAGGGTGGGGTTCAGTTACTGAGCTGTGCTTTGAGAAATAAGTTGCAACTATTAGAGCCATACTTCCACTTTCAGTATAATCAACTTCCCTTCACTGTAGAGAAAAACTAACTGGGTAGACTGCTGGGTATCACAGTACAGAAAGCTTACACTTTTAGTGAAAGAATCTAGGATTGGTTTTGCAGTCTCAATCCAGTTGAAGCTGATGTTGTGGTCTTTAAACTTTTTTGGGGCATTAGTGAAAAATACCACATTTCATACTAGTGCAGTATCTGAGTACCATTAGTCTATTTCCATTGTCTCCATCTTAAATTCATACATTTCTAGGAGCATCCTGATTCTGCACTCCATTGTACCCATATCTGCAATACCCTGTGCTAGCACTGAATGCTCCTTAGCAAAGACACACTCACTAGACACACATTGACCGGGAGAAGACCAACAGCATTGACTACTTTTTGGTATTTCATTTTTCCTTTTATCATGGTAGCTTAGACTATCTAAGCACTATCTAACATGAAGAATGAATTGTGATGAAAATTGTATAAGTAAACCTACAGCCAACGTGAAAATAAAAGTGGCTGGGATTTACAACTCCTGCACGTTCTGTGAGCAGACATCTGCATTTACAGAGATGATGACAGTGGCACAGGAAGCTCGGGCTTAATGCTGTTCCTGACTCCTCGGTGATCACAGAAATACCAATGTGTACTTAAAATGCACGAGATTCTCTTGTCTGCTATCGACAAGATGACCTCATAGCATCTACAAATTACAATGGCATATTGCAATAATGACTGTGTATTTTTACTAAACCAATACAAAGAAGGGTTATGAAAAGAACTGTCACTGATTTACAAGAAAAGGTGCTTGTCATGTGAGCACTTCACAGAATCTTTATGTCATTAAAATACACTGCTTTGTTTTTTACTTGGTACAAAGAATTCTGTGCGTTAGCAGCAAATCTGCTGAATGAGGAAAAAAGGCTTGTCTTGTTTGTAAAACAAATTTGTCCCTAAATAAGGTTCTTATATCATTGATCATGACATTTAATTTTCCAAGTTATTTAAGTACAATCCTTTATCTGAAAGGATACCAACAGCACAAGTAATCTAAAAAATTTTAAAATTTTAAAAATATCTTAGCACCTACACCTAGGAAGATGAGTAAATTACTGCTTGAAATGGAACAACTGAATTCATGTGGATGTATGAAACCACAGCTACGGTCTGAGCTTCCTGTATGGTCAGGCTCTATATATCTGTCCACAGCAAAACTCTGTCAAGTCCATTTACTTTTACATGTCCTTATTTCAAACTTGACGTAGAAGTCCTATGATTGCTTAGGTCTGTAGACTGTTTATCAAAACAAGATTCCTAATCCATGTCAGCCTGAAAGACAAGCTGATTTTACACTGAGACCACACTGCTAAAACTGAATATTAATTATAATGGGAGAAAGGATTTTAAAATCAAAAATCTGGATGAGTTGATTCATGCTTTGAAAATTAGTATTTACAGCACCTATCTCAACCTAACAATATAAAAGCTACTATTTTTGCAACTGCAAAAATCAGTCATCTGATATCTAATAAGCATCTCTGAACAGCTAAATCCCCCTTGTAAATGCACAAATCACATGTCAATATACTGTAATGTGTGGTTCTGTGTCACCATGGAACTGCAAGTTTATTTTCATATTCAAATTCTTTGCTACCCTCCATTTTACACAATCAGCTTAACAAAAATCTTTTTCCATCTGTTTCATACATCAACAACAGTAATTTCTGAATGGTCAACTTGTTCCGTCTTACCTCACTTTTGAAGATAATCTACCATATACCAGATAAAACAGCTTAGTTTTTATAAGTCTGTTCTTACAGGGCCAGGCTCAGAGAGAAACAAAGAACCTGATGTCTTTGTACCTCTTTCCACTACCATCACATAATTTATGCTAATAACTTGTATACTGGAGGAACCCCTAAAAACTTCATGCCAAATTCTGTTAAAGAAAAAACAAAGTATTATGATAAACCAAATAATAGATACCTAAGACCTACACACCTCAAAAATGCAAAATAGTTTCCTAGTTTGGAATCTGTATCATTCCTTCTGAAGGATGGAATGATGTCAACTGTTAGTGCTCTAAAAATATGCATATCACATAATTTTCCCCAAATAATTACTTCTCATCCCAAACACAGATTTCCTAGACATCTTTAATGTGCTAAAACCTATTTCAACATTTTATTAATTCATATATAGAAATATATGCATATTACAACTTATAATTAGCCTCAAAGTTCATTATCACCTACATAAAGTTGCTTCTGTCTTCCTTCCAAATGTTATTTAGGAGCAAGGATTATATTGCAATGTATTTATCATTAAGCCACAGCATCTGAGAGTTTAAGCATTACGTTAATTTCTAAGACTGTACTGCAGCTTATTTTCCACCAGAGAAGTGAGAGACTACAAAGAAAACTCAAAGCTCACAGGATTATCTGCTTAACCTCAAATGAATATGGCTAAACTGGAACAAAGTACATCAGTGTTCTAATACTCAAGGTTTAGTATTTCATGGGGAAGTAATATCAGCATTAAAAGAGCCTGTGCTTTTTTGTGAAAGGATGTAGTTTGCCCCTGGTTTGCTCATAACACGTCTGTAACAACTACTACATTCACCTGTGAGTAACACAGGAATCCAGGGTTTAAGCTATTTGCAGAGACAGGAGAGGAGTTGACAATTAAAGAATTCTTTGTTTAAAATACAAAAGGGGAAACAACCAAATATTAACCACTGGACATTTCTGATACAATATTTAACTCACCCCCCAATGCAGTTGAATTGCCCTCAAGATAATAAAGTCCATAATTCTACCTAAGCAATATTTTAGGTTCCCTCACTTCAGTAAGCACCCTCAAATACTCCTAATAATTTGGAAAAAGCCAGCTGTTAGGCCTGAGTTTATTGGCTAGCATTCTCAGCTACTACTGATGATTATAGAAAAAGATGAGTCGGTGGTTAATGGGGGCAAAAAAAGCAGGAAAATACTCTTGAAAGCAATTATGAGATAAAAAATTCCTACGAAGACAAGTCAAGAAATCCCAAGTCTCTTAACCATTGTAATCAATCTTCTATTTGTAAAGAACAAATAGCCAAGGTACATAAGGAATACCACTCATTACTGGCTCTTCGCTGTATTTTTAATAACCCAATAGAGCAATTGAAGGCCTGAGGCCAAGTCAAATAATTTTAATTTTTCTGTAGTAATGAAAAACAAAGAGATCTAGTAGAGTGAAGATGTTTGCTTTTCACTTACCAGAGGCGAAAGATTCTGCACAGGCCATTTAATCTTCTGTCATCATTAAATGTTATCTTCAACAGAAAAGGGAATTCTGGAATATAAAAAAACAGCACAAAATATCTATGTATAATTCAAGTATATAGTAAACAAACCAAAAGTAACAGATACTTATCACAATCTCATATATTAGGTAATTTTTAGAGATCTGTATGACTCCTAAGGTTATCACATTCCCCCAGACACTTCAGCATTTTGTCTGTTTTAATACAGTTGAACACAAGCTCTCAAATCTGTGCGAGAAGTAGGAATAAAAGAAAACTAAGTTCTTTGCCTTTAAGATCCAGAACTAATAACGCTTCAGACTTGGAAAGCTTTACTGTACTGCACTTTACTGATCAGAGTAGAAGAAAGGACAGACATTAGCATAAGGAAAAGACATCCTTTACTTAAACTATCAGAATACAAACATTACCTACAAATTGTCAGAACATACAAGTTTGGTGTGTTTGGTTGTTTTTTAATTGTAGTTCCAACTTTCCTTCAATTATTAGCATCATAAGATAAAATGCTGTCTAAAGCAAATGTGGAATTTTGCCCACAAAGAGCTATAAGAAGTAGATTTAAATATTGCATGACAGTGTTTAAAATTAAGAAATACCTAGTTTAAATGCCAATTTATAAAGTATAAAAAGCTGCATTACATACATTCAGAGAATAGTTTACATTACGAGTTGCCAGATGTGTAACATCAGGATTTAATGACAACATTTTAGCATCACGTCTAACACTACTGCAGCTGAAAAATACTAATGCTCAACAAGAGGAATAAAAAGCATAAACGCACTCCTTTTTCAGTACTCTCTTTTCCCCTCAGGAACACAAGTAAAGGCTACCAACTGTTCTTTAGCAACAGTACCAAACAAGAAGCTCAAGGTAAGAAGTACCCCTCAAGGCTTAGGAGAACATCAACAAAAAGGAGAAAAAATAAAAGTTATTTCTACATTAATTTTCCTATTCCTGAATAGCTTGTGCATCATTTAAAAACAAACAAAAATATGCAGGTTGATCATACAAGGACCACAACTACTGAGGGAAATGTACGTAATTGAATTTAGTTTTATGTGAATTAGAACTGGAGGTCATGGCTTATCTTTGCCATAGGACCGCACAGAAATTAATCTTGCCAAAAAACCTGAAAGATAAGGAACAGTCACGTCAGACTTTGAGTATAATGAAAAAATTATTTCTGTAAAACTGCAAGAAACTGCAGCTTGTTTGGTTGCCTTGATGAGTTACAAAGAACAGATGACACTGACTGAAGGAAGTGGCAGAAAGCCAAACCTATCTCAAAGCACAGCCACTTGTCTGCTGTATATTTGAAGATGTAATAACCTGTCTCCTGCTTGCCTAACCATGGGGCTACCTTCCATTCTTTCATCATGGAAGCACTTCCAGGAGTGATGGGAGAATATTTGAAATGAATGACAACCCTGCCTGTGGGCCCCAGGCCAATCTTAACAGAAATACCCAGTATGATATATCCAGGGGGAAAAGGTAAATGGCTTTGATTCACTTTCAGACTGGAGTCAAATTCTAGGGTCTAATATAAAGTCCACCAGATTCAGTGTATAAGGAGCCAAAGAAATCATACACTCTCCAAAGGAGCAAGATCTGGATGCTCTATGAATAATAGACATTTGTTTCACTGAACGTACTGGAATACTTTTCAACACAAAAGCACACTCAAGCTGAAAGATTTCAAGACAGCCAAACATCTAGAGTGCTATTTTGAAGGGTAATTCATTATGTTAGTGATCCTATTGATTAACAGCAAACCCCTCTTATTAAGGTTAGAGGTGCATATTGATTTTTTTCTTTTTAAGGAAGACTTTGTATAAATATTAATGGCTAATGCCTAGAATTGACGAACTGAAGGACAATTTAGCAAATTAAATGAAACCAGGTTCTCCATTCCCAGCAGCAAGCTACATAAGCAAAATGCCACATCTGATCTAATGCTTATTTTTACTATTTTTAAAAGGGTTTTGGAAGAAAATCTTTGTCACAACCTCTTACAGAAAGGGAAAAGCTAGGTAGGAAAGTATAAACGCAGAAAGGTTAGGTTACAAAAGTATGAGAATACATACTACACAACCGCAGCCTACAAAGGGCTGAAAAACTGAATTGTGGATGTAACCCAAGGCATAACTCATGTGTCTCTCTAGCACCAATATAAAGCTGAAAATCAAAAATAGGTTTACTTTTCTAGAACTCAGAAACACTACAGCATCATTGAAACACGCCAGTCTTCTAGTGCACAATTTGTTTCATTTATTACCAGAGAAGTTTTTCTCTCATCTATGGGTCTAATTTTCCTGACACCCTGAACTCCTTACACTGTAGCAGTCAGCTGCAGAGATGCATCTCTCATGATCCTGATGGGGCATAAAGTAGATAAACGACAAACTTCCTCATTTCTAGTGCAAAAAACCTCTTAAGCACAGACAAATCTGATTATTCAAGAGTACTGTCCTCTTTAGCCTGCTCCAGCAGCAAACATTTCAAAAAATGGCTAAACCTATTTTCTCATCAGATGGGGCCATGTGTCCAGTAATATCTGCACACAGCACATCTAAATAAATGTATCTTCATTAGTTTCATGTCAGTGTTAGCTCAAATAATAATGAAAGTACCCTCAGATTGAATATGCTGCCAAAGCCAGCCAGCTCTGCTTTCTCCTACAGTATTATCATCCATTAAAGCTGTTGATTATATCCTACTGCTATCCCTGTCCGTCACGCCATCTGACCAAGCCCAGACTACTGCTCTCTGCTGTCTGTATGCAGATAATAATTCATATTCCAATGCAAATAAACATAAGAAAGTACAATGTTATGTTCACGTAGCAATAATTTAAAATATTGACCCATTAATATCTGTCACAAATCGGGGAGACAATCTGCTAAACAGTTATCCAGCAGCCCTATACGAATGCACACATACGATTTAAAATATGTACATGTTCATCTTGGACAACTTAAATTTAAAGAAGTATGTATACAGGATAGAAAGAAAGATATTGTGGAAAATACAACAGAAGAGTTAGATATTTCTTGTTTTATTAGTAGCTTACTATCAGCATTAGAGATGAATAATGCATGACTATCTAGAAATTAGACGTTCAAACAACTGAAGAGAGAGGTAAGCTTGAATAACCCATCACATCAATCTTAAGGGAAACAAATTAGGGTACATTACTGTCACAGCTTTTGCTTGGCATGGTTTCAGATTTTAATCCAGTTATGTGGAAAGCCCTGGGAACATCAAAGAAATAACTTTTTTTCCCCCTCTCCTGAACACAAACAAGTGAAAAGACTTTTAATAAATCCTTTAAGCTGGATACATAGCTCATACAGAGGGAAGGGGAAAAAAAAAAGTATTTCTCTAAATTTGGACTTATTCTGAAAGAAGGAATGATGCCCCAATTACACCTCTACCAAAACAGAAGCTTTTAGAAAATTCTTTCACTAGACAGCAGTTCACTGAATTGCTACATTAATGTACATTTCAGGCTTTGAAGTCAGGGGGCCAAAGCAGAAATGGATCAAGAAAAAAAGGCATGCCATGCCCCTTTTACAATTACATTAATTATTTTTCCCATCTCTGTGGAAAGGTTATTTACTGTATCCAGTATCCTAGCAAGACTGAGTGGGGAGACAAGATGAATACTTTTTATTTCATTTACAGAACTGATATAGCTCACGTATTTCATTAGATTTGTCATGACTTACAGTGGTCAAAGTAAGAGCAAAATTCTCTTTACATCCTGATAAGCATACAACTGAAAGGCTTCTGCTCCTCCATTAAGGCCAACCAAAGCACCCTGGGGGCAAAATAAATAAGTAAAGAACAGAAAGGAAAAACCTACTTACAGTGATGAGATATTCTGGTAATAACTAAGTCACAGTATTGCCATGGAAGAAGAATCTCAGGGGTCAAGTACCTAATTCCTGTGCCCACTCCACTTGCAGACTCAGAAATCATTCAGTAAAGCTTGTGAGTAAAGGTGCATCTATTCACCTATCTATAAAGGCACATCAAGTATTTCAACAATTTCAAGGTTTTGTCTGCAGCTGTGGACTGTAATTTTAAGTACATAACTGTACTACAATCATATCACAAAATAATACTGATTGGATAAGGCTATGGACAGAGACAAGTTCCAAACACAGAACAATAACTTTCCTCTCAGGAGTCATGGTTTTCCTTCCCAATTCTACCATTGTTAACTGTGTTTTCTTGATTGAGACATTGGAGATCAAATGGTCCAATTTGTCTATTAATTTAATTTATGCAGTAATAAAATGCAACTGTCTGCCCTTAATATTACCAATGGTGTGACAATACCAGTTTTCTACAAAATTCAGTTTTGCTTCTAAATGTTACAGCAGACATGAAATATTCACCTTAGGCTCTTCAACTTTAAACTGTTGTATGCTCCTGAAACAAGACAGCATGCACATCACTAACAAGAATCTGCATTGTCCTCATTATATTTTCCTCCAAAACAAGCTCTGGCAATTCTCCAGAGCTACTTTCCCAGCATAGAAAAAACCCAAAACAACAATGAAGAAAGAGGAGTATTAAAAAAACACATACAAATGAGTGCTTTATCCAGGCTAGAAGGAAAGAAAGAAAACAGCAACACACAGAAGATATCTAGCTCCCAAACAGCTTAACCATCTTCCACTTCCATACAAATGATTACTTCCTGCTGTCTCTGGGCAAAGTGCAACCACTACTCTCATTTATGCTAAAAAACTAATAAAATTGTGTTATGGCATATAAGCAACAAAGAGCAAAACAAAATCTGACCACAATGTCCCTTTTGTGATGCAGGGCATGATGCTTCTGACAAGTCTCAATCACAAGATCTCTTTAAAATTAGATTTAAAACCATCCAAAGTGAACAACCAGAACAGCAAGAAGGTAAATATAACTTTTTGCCAAAATGTTAAGCTATCTGAAGACGTTGTCAGGATCCTGACTACACAGCTATCACACCTTGTCCAAATTCTCTCTACTTTTTCTTTTATCCGGCTCCTGAAATATGAGCAATTGGTGTGTATTTATTAGTGAATTAATTATATTTAGATTTTTAAAAAATCAGAAGTAACCATCCATACAAACTTGCAAATACACAGATGCATTAGTGATAGATCTTTTCCATTTTCTGCACCCAGAATACTGGCATTGTTGTTGCAATAGGGATTATGCTGACAATAGCTTTTGGCAGCATAGGAACAGGTGACATTCATTACTTAGGTCATGTTTTTCTAGAGTAAATATTTGTAAACAAATTACTGCTTAAACTGCCATTTCCTGGCCAACAGTACACTCATGTCATCTGGTTTTGGGCACAGTTCCTCCCACTTCTAACAGAGAGGATACTAGAAGTGCAAAAGAAAAAAGAAATCACAAAATAGATTCAACTGTTTTGACACAGAAAGACGCATAACAAGAATGACTAAACTCTATTCTGGACCAGAGGCAGCTAACAAAGCCAGGTGAATTGTGTTCCCTTTGTCTTTCAGAAGAAAAAAAGCCATCAAAACAAAACCAAAAACCTAGCAGAAAAGGGTGGGAAAAAGAACAAACTCATTTTCTCTACAGCATCATCAAAAATTCTGACTTTGTAGTAACTTTGAATTTTGATTCAATTTAAATCAACACAATTCTATATAGGTTGGAATGGTCACAGAGAATGGCAGCAAGGGTTAGTGACTATACTTGATATTAAATTGAAATGTCTCCCTTTGCTGGCTTAGATCTATTAATTGATTTTTTAAAAATCTATTGTTTTTTAACTTATGCTCAGCACTTCTCTATATCTAGTGCCCAAACATCTCTTAGGTAGAAAGTAAAAGCAGCCTTTGCAGCAAGAAGGGAAGTTTTAGATTACAATACTGTACAAAACAGTCCGTTCCCTGTAGAAAAAAAGCCCATAACATTGCAAGAAAAAAAGCATCTTAGTAATGGATTATTTAAAGCTTTCAAGAAGAGTCTGCTTTTGTAGAAACAAAGCAGAAAATTAGAAAAAATGGAAACAAATATTTCATTTATACCTGTGGCTATGAAAGCAGATTAAAAAAAAGATTAAAGGCTGCAAGTTCCACTGCTGCATATCCTGAGCCACAACAGGCTCAAAAGGCTATGCACACATTTTTGCTCTCCCGGGGAAAGAGAGGACTAGAATAGAAATTGTAAACTCCAGAGATGATCCCTATCCTTTCAAGACATACCTCAATAACAGATTTTTTTTAAAAAAAAGTAAATATCAAGAGAACAAACTAAATATATAATAGATTTTAAACTGCTCTAGTATTGGAAACATTTGAGAATTGGTATTTTTTTAAGAGCAACCTAAGAAGCATACAAAATCTAGTATAAATAATTCCTTAATGATTCTCAAGTCCTTTTACATTTATTGCTAGTGACAACACTCAAATACAAGACAGTTTAATAAATAATATAGCAATTAATTATGGTAATTAAGTCTCTTTCAACTGAAGAAACTGCTTGACAAGAGATAAGGGATATATTATGACTTACTCAGCTGAGCAGTTATTTCTGTAAGCAGCCTACTATCTTTGATAAATCTCGTCACATAAGTAATGACTGTGTAGAAAGGAGTAGTTTTTATGATTAATGAAATCCTTACTTTCAGGTGCTCATAAAACTCGTGTTCTAGCCAAAAAGGAGAAGGAGCTCTAGACATAGGCAAAGCAGGTGGCTGCCCAACGTGGAAGATCCTGGAGGTAGCAAACCTGCAATAGTGCTGCCACGTGCTATTCCTACAAGTGATCAACTCTATAGAGATCCTGACAGCTGAGTTTGTGGGGTTTTTATAGCTTAGAGGGTCTTTGCTCCTCCAGGGCCTCAGCATTTAAAGTAAGAGACTGAGCAGTGATTCTATAGAATGCCTCTACCTCTGTAAGGAAAATAAGCTGTAAAAGCCCGCTTGCTTTCTCGCCACAGGACCGTGGAATAACATGGCTCCTTTAGGCAAAAGTGTATTATAAAAACAAACCAAAAAACTCAAACAAAAACCCTCAAACTTTTCACCCACATCTGTCTGCTTCTGGGAAATTCAGCAGGAGTTTCTAGAGAGAGCAGAAGGAAGATGGGCACAAGACAAGTCTTCATTCTCTTGTCAGTAGGGCCCACATTTTGGGCTCACATTGCCATAGTCTACTCGTATCTCCACCACCAAGCAAGAGCTCACATGATTTCTGTCTTTTGAGGTGTATCAGTGATGCTTTGTTCATGTGTTTCTGTCACAGAAGTTCGCATTCATTTTCCTGGGAAAAATGCTTACCAATGCTGCTCTAATACAGTTACAACATAACATTTTCCATCACTATTCCTTTGAAGATTTTATTTCCAGACAGCCCTGACAAAACAAGTCTGTCTCAATGCTACTTTATCCAACCTTAAAACATAAGGTTTAGAGATGACAGTTGAATATTATAGTCTTTGTTTTGGCAAAGCACCATATATCACATCTGTCCAAATTGTGTACTGTGAATCAGTATATCCTAAGCACTAGAAACACCAAAATACAGATCTTATTTTTTTAAGCAAAAGTGGATAAAACCAGTCCTTTTTCTATTTGTCTGGGTTTTCTTTTTCTTGATTCAGCATTATTTACAGATAAGCTACAAACTATAGAAAGTCGATAAAAAGAAAGCTGAACTAACAAAGCACATGACAGTAAACAGCTTATCAGCAAGAGCTTTATCATCTCCTCGCCTGTCTCCTTCAAGTTAAAGGAGATCTAGAATTTATAAGGTGCTGGTAAACACACTTTAGAGATTTGAAGCAGACACGGGAAGAATGCAACACTTGCCAAAGTCCACATAAGGGCAGAAAGATTTGAACAATCATTATCTGTGCAACTCAGCTGGAGAAAGCTCCTCAAAAGCATGCAGTGAGAAAAGACAGGGCTGCAAAGTCAGTTCACTGCACACCTTTCTGCCCCAGCTTTCCCAGCTGACGTAGCAGCGGCTGACAGCACCATAGAAAATAACACATCACAGATTTTCGAGTCAAGTTGCTTTCCTCCTATAGAATATGGCCTCAGATTTGGAAGAGACAGAAAATAGATATACTAGAAGGTAATTGTAACTTTTATCTATAGATATCTCAGACTTGGATGATGCAATCCCATGAGTAGCTTTCAGTACATTGGCTTTTTGTTAACCTCTGCTAAAACAAAAGCCCTCTACTAAACAATAGATCTCGCTGTTCCCCTGAAACACTTGCTTGAAGAAGTTTGAATTCTAAAACACCAATATTTATACAAAGAAAAATTGCCTTTTAGCATATAAAGTTTTCAAGACAATAGAGATTTATTAAGCATTAATCAATTTCTGAATGCATTCGATTTATAGTCTGAAGCTATTCCTATCATCACCAACATAAATTTTGGTTAGAGAAACAGCTCTTGTTTTATGCTGCCATTGAGTCCTAAAAGGATACAGACACAAACCACTGATGCACCTTCTGCACTGATTACCTGATTCATCTTCACTGATGCACTAGTTTTTACATACAAAGTTAGAGAGGATGATTGGCCCTTTTTCAATAGTTTTTATTTCAGTTGTTCAGCTATGAGATCAGCAGGACACTTTCAGCACTAATGAATGTAGTGCTGTGTTGAGTACATGTCACTGGGATAGCTCAGAGAAAAAAACCAAAAAGCCTGGAACAGCAAGGGAATCCTGTTCAATCAGAAAGATGTATTAGCCTTGAAGTCTTCCAGGACTTTACCTCGGAACCAACTCATAGACAAAGGTCAGAAAAGAAGTAATGAGGCTGCCCTTGAACTGTGTTGAGCAAGGAAGACTGCAAGACTGTAATTTAGACAATGTTAAATCAGACAGTACAGTCTTATAGAAATGGTTTTTTTTAAATTTACAAGCATAATTAGAACCACAAATTCAGTTATTTTTTCAAATAATTATTTTCTGCAAATACTCATAAATCCTCATGCCTAAAGGCACAGAAAAGGCACAAAGTTAATTTCTGGCAATAGAGCAGCGATAGGGGATACATATCATAAAGTCACCTCAAGACACATTTGTCCAAATTTACCAAAGGACAAATCATCACTGCTGGTTTAGCTTTTGTAAGATCTATTAAAGGCAGTTCTGATTATAATGACATGAGACATGTAAGTAGACATTTGTACAGGTGCACACCAAAGCTGCTGAAACCCAGCCCTAATTAAACTCCTTGCCTGCAAAACTACTATGTGTACTCCACCTCTATGCTCTGCTCCAATTCTCAGTGCTCTGTGATCCATTTTAGCTACCAGTTTACTTTCTTTGGTGCTCCCTGGGGCTTACAGGGAGGATGAAAGGAACGTGCTCCTTTCTTCCAGTGTTTATACTGGCTCATGACTGCAGAATAAAGAAATCTGTACATGTATGTTTTTGGAGAATCAAAGGCCACGCCAGCTACAATTCCTCCACTGTTGCATGATGTATTGTGCTAGCTTTTTTAAGGATAACAAAAAATTTAATCCCTGCACTGAATAATGACAGTACAATAAAGTAAGGGATATTACTGGAGTCCTTAAGTCAACCGAAAAATGACTTTTTACAGAATATTTTTAACTGAAACTAATGCTAATATAGCATTGCCCTAAATTCTGGCCTCAGGTACAAGGACTAACAAACAATGAAACCAAAGATCCCCAGCCTAATAAATAAAAACAAGTGCAACAATAGAGAAACATGTCCTGATTCATCACTGTCGAAGCACATGTGAAAACTGAGAAGCTCCTTAAAAAGTTTAAGAATTGGTCAATATTCAAAAGGAATACAATCGTTTAGCTGTGGAACTTGAGACAAACAGATAAGTACATCAAGCATGTCTGACTGACAGCACTGATAGAGTCCAAATTAAAATATTCATCAACGTAAGTGGATGGTAAAGTATATGATAACTTCAATTTCAAATTGTAATTAAATCCTCAAACTATATCTATTTGAAATCAGCCTTTAAGGATAGGCATTTTTCAGGAATTTTTTCATTTATGAGCATCATGTCAAACTGGCTATAGGGACAGATAAAATGGTGGGCTGATCTGGTGTACTGACAGTCTTGGACATAAAAGTGACAGCTCCTTGGCACCAGTAGGTAGGTATGAGGTAACAGATGTTTAAAAGTCTTGTGACAATGAGGAAATAGGGATCACTCTTTACAGCTGTTATTCAAAGCTTCTGGAAATTCGGTGTGAAAAAAGTGAAGCTTGAATCAATTCTTATTAGCTTTCTCTCCTCACAAGTGACCTGCTGATATCAAGTTAAAAATGCCTTAACCAGGTCACAAAGGTGAAGTTCAACTCTACAAAATACCAGTTTAAATCCCACGCACAGCTGGAGTTTACATAAAATTTAAGAACACAAGTCTTGAGTCCAATTCCTGCTCAGGAATCAATTTTGCCTTAACATACAAAGCAAACTACAGTGAGAGAAAGGTTATAGCATAATATTTAAAAGAAAATATGACATTCAGTAAAAAGTAAATATCATCATAATCCCTATAGTCTTCACCTCCTCACTAAGCTGAAAATGAATAGGATAGCTATCAATTCACTCAAGAGAAGTCTGCATAATACACTTAAAACAGGTACACAATTACACTTATTTTTATATGAAATCCAAATTTTCTACACAAATAAGTTCTAAATACAATCCCAGATCACATCCATCTTTCTTTGTTGTAAGCATAATGAAAGAAAAAAATGAAAAAAATATTCTAGAACAATCTTCCTCCCAACACACCCTCCCAGAAACACCAAGCAAGTAGGATCTTCAGATGCTGGAAATGACTGTAAGATTTCAGACATTTTTTCATTGCTCAGACTGACAACATGAAATGAAGGCAAAGAATCAACCAGCTAATGAGCTACTTTAAATTACATTGAGTTTTGACTGCTAATACAGGTGTGCACCAAACCAGATGAAGGCTTTTCACTAACGCAGGCAAAATTCAGCACTGCAACATAGCAATAAGGGCCAAAGGGTAGGAGAAGGAGTTAGTGGCCAGGCCAGTATCTTTCTCATACTTAATATAAAAACGCAAAACAGCTCAGTCCTCCCTTCCCCATTATTATGTCCAGCAAAATTTTAACCTGAACAGTGTTAGTATAAATTTATATCAGCTGTATATAAGCTAGAGAGTATAAATTATTAGATTTATTTGTACTGGAAGGAAAATTGTAGTATATTAAGACAGATCAAGTACACACGATGTAAATCTTGCTATTACTATCCATGGTGATATTGGGTCAGAGTGGAGAGTGAAGTAAATCTGGTTGTTCTGAAAAACAAGTTATTTACTACTTGGGTAGAAGTGTTTGGAATCTTAGCGCGTAAATCTAAGGAGCTTACATTGTTTGGAAAAGCAGCAGACACTACAACTAAAATCCTAATTTACTTTTTAAAAAGTAGTCTGCTTTGATTTCTCTTCTCTTTAGGACACCACAACCCTTTGAGAAAGGTGTTTACTAAAAATTTAGAAACTCCTTAATCTTCACTTCCATGTAAAGTACTCTACAGCCCACACTGGCACCCTCTGCTTTGAACAGTTGGCTAATTCATAGTTCCTTACCAAGGTTCTCATACAGTTTGCCTCACATGTGATAGATATCCAGTGTAGTTACCCAATATTCAGTTCAGCTGAGTAATTTCATGTCTGTTCAGCACAGTTACAGAACTAAGAAAAGGCACTGCTGGCCAGCTAGCAGGGGAACAAAACCAAAAAAGCATATATAGGCACTCTCTGAGCATGCTCTTTAACTTTGCAAGACTGCATGCACACATTATAGAATATAAAAACGATCCTCAATACTCATGTAGTTATTTCTATTTTATACCCAATACTTGTCTCTCAGGATTAATGCAGCATATTCCCTTTCCAAAGGATGTCTAAACCGTTTTGTAAGGGATGACTCCCTCCTCTATTGATCTCCTCTAGCCATATCACACTTCTTTTGATACAGCTCTGCCAGCAGTAGGAGGAAATGATTCTTTGATTTAGCTCATGCTGCTGTGTTGTAGGCAGGCTCTGTGCCCTCTGTCAGCTCAGAACCAGCACTGAACTCTCCTTCTCCCACTGTTATGGCAGTGCTTGGCTCTCCCCCTTTGTCACAGGGCATTAGCCAAGATGCTTCCTGTCAGGAGCACTGAGCTGTTATTGCCCACATATTCCCACACTTGACAGGAACAGGCAATGCTGAAGGTAGAGTGTTTGTGAGCTGGAGCAATGCTAGAGGGCAGCTGGGCTCATTACTCACTTCTCCAGCTGGAAACAGAGAGAATTGTTGTGAGACCTTACCCCACCAGGGCACCTCAGCTCCGAGATTATCAATATACTCAGCCTAAGTCAACTGCTCACTTAATTGTCTGCATGTCAAAACCAGGTACTGTAATTTCATTACCTGAGCCAAATCAGCTTGTTTGATTAATTGTGATTGTTCCTGGGTTTAGCCAATAGAACTGAATGAATTAAAGACCCCCAAGATTTCAGATTTTATTCCCCTATATAAGCCAAATTGTTTTAAAGCTTAATAAGGCAACAGCCTCTTGGCAACACACAGACTGTTTTCCCACATGCAGTTCAAAAAAGCTCTTCTCCACTGTTCAGTGAATGCAGTTAGGAAGCAAGTCTGCACCACTACTACACTAGTTCTATGCTGGAATATCAAAACAAAAAGCCACAAATCTTAGCTTCATTTTTATATAGGTTATAAATGATGAGAGAGCAAAGCTGAGCCTCTTAAAAGGATGTATTTTTAAAAGTCTGTCCTGAAACCTGAAATCCCTTGAAATTATACCTGAGGTGATGCTAACCTACTTACCTAGAAATAAAAATTTTCACAGCAAATCACTATTACAAATATATATATATTATATAGTGAACTATATATGCATAACTCACTCAGGATGCTACCTTAAACATACGCTGACATTAATAGTCAGAAATAAGTAAGATGGTTTCTACAGGGTATTTTAAAATATTATTGATATTGTTACTTATGTCCCTTTTTTTAAATGCACACACACACAAAACATGCCCTAGAATTTAGCAATCTGCATCACCCTGTTTTGTCCTTAGACTTTTACTTTACAATTTCTGGTTTCTGCCATCCAGTGATTTGGCAGCAGAGTGTTTTATCTCTGTTAAATGACAGACTACATTCCTACAACCAAGAATACTACAGAAAAAGCTTCTCTCAGTGTCTTCTGTACTTTGAATAATGAAGTTTTCCCTTTCAGCTTGTAATCAGAAGCCCCAGGATTATTGCCAGATGTGTGTTTCTTGGATACCGGGCAAAGGCTTCCTGGCTACCATTTAGTTCTTTAGTTTCATTTTCTGAGTCAAGCTGAAGGCTCCAAAAATATTCATTCACAGTTCACAGACTTGCAAAGAGGAAAAGGTAGTCTTCACTAGCTCTTAGCAATCAGAAGGAAAATAGAAAATTTGATTTTGACTGTTTAATTTCGAAATTATTTTCTGATTAACTATTTCATTAAAAATCACTGAAGTAACATTAAAAAGGGCAAGGAGATACAGGCTTTGTCATAACTTGGATACCTAGGAAATAATCTCTAAACTTCTTAAAGGAGTGAGTTTTTCCTCTTTTTTCCTCAAAAGTGAAAGATCGGGAAGCAAAGAATTCCCTTAACAAACAAAGCTTGATCTCTACTGAAAGACAACATGGGGTGTTACAAGTCCTTGCTATGATCATGAGACACTCACAAGAGGTGGTTGCACTTCCCATGAAATGAAACAGAAAAGCGGCTTTGGCTGCCACTCTCCATGACACAGCACTTCCCTACACTGCCCTGTTACTGCAAGATCTATTGCAAATGTAAGTCACCCTCTGCTTTCAGTTTCTCTGCCTTCTACAAATCTTTTACCCCCCACCTTTTCTGCTGTTACCTGTAGGTTTCAAAATGTATTATTTTCCTTTCTTTTTAAAAGTATGACCTTATTCTTCTCACTATTGTTTCTGTTACCAGATCCAAACTGGAAGCACTGGGTTGTATTCAAATTGTTTTCCCCCATACTAAATTATAATCAGCTGCCAGAGCTATCCGACCGGGCAATATGGACCAGATTTTGCTGAAAATGACAGTTTATTAAATTTACAGAAGTCCCATTAGCAAAATTATTCCAAATTTACTGTCAGTTTAGTAGATCGTGTTTCTAAGGATCCATTTTCAAGTTACTATGGAAACAATTCTTGATACTTCTGTTCTAGCTGAAAATTTAGGATGAGCAAGTCTAATGTAAAATGTTTAGTGTGACAAAGTGAAGTTTAGGGGGGGTTAAGCAGGTATTTAGGTGTGGGCACGGTAGAGGCAGGTTCAGGTGGGACCGGAGTCATTTCCCGAGCAAGAGCTCCCTCGAGCGGCGAGAGCGGCGGCCCGGGGGCTCCGGAGTGAGCAGGGGACACACGGGCTCAGGTCCCCGGCCGCCCACGAAAAATCATTTCTTTAATGATAGGAGACAATTAAGAAGGACAAATAATACCCAGAAGATAAGGAAGTTCATAACCTTAAGGTAATTGAATTCAAGTCAGGTCAGCTGCATCCCCAACTGTCACAACACACAGAGTATATATATTTTTTTTAATAGTCACCAAGCCACATTACTTAGATTTGGAAAACTGCCACAATTTAAATGCCAGGCTTTTCTCCCTTTCACTTTTTTTTCCTTCAAGATTTCCTGATAAAAATGAGAAAGAAACAAGAATATTCTTTGAACTGCGTGCTTCAGCTTTAACCAGAAATTAAGTACGCTTATTTCATCTTACTTGAGAAGGACTAATTTCTTTCCAGATAGAAATAAGATTTCAAAGTTCAAGTTTATCTGAAGATACCCAAGATGAACTACTGTGACTGGTCTTCTCCTAGTATGCCTGCTTCTCTGACAATCAAGGCAGAACAGGAAGACTTCAGCAAGGCAGCACGGCCACCCTACACTGCTTTCAGCAGTACATTCCCGCAGCACTAGGAATATCCACAATCCTTATCACAGAGCCAGTCTGCTTCTGCTGCACTGCCACATGGAAAATTTCTGAGATGCAGGAAAAACGCAAATAAGCAGCAAGAGAAACGAGTTAAAGTCCTTTACCACAGACTTTTCCTAGAGGGAGCCGCTGGCATGTAACACAGCACAAAGCACACCCTGATGACAGCAGTCGTTTGGCACATGGTCTTAAAGAACTGTTCCCAGCTTTAATCAGAGATGGTTGGAAAGCATTCCGGGGAGACCTCTGGCCTTGAGAAAAGCCTAGGTTTCTCAAGCCTCAGACCTCTAGCTGAGAAGAAGTATTTTGTCAATGACTGCCACCTCCAGTTCAACAGAGCTCAGCCACAGCCCGGCTGCAGGAACTTCCCTGGCCACAGCTGTGTGCAGGACACCGGCCGGGAGGTGGATGCAGACTTGAAGGGGGTTGCAGTGGGTATCCACTTGCAGAGACAAAGTGGAACTAAGCATTTCTGTAGTTTCTCTCGGCATTTTTTTACAGGCAGCAGATGCCAAATTCCTTCATTCCTTACAGAGATGAGAGAAGGAAAAAAAAAAGGAAGAAATCTCCAATACTTGTCTGATACGCTAACTTGCATGTCCAACATAATACAGACTATTTCAATGACATTTAAAAGGTGGGAAAATTGCACACACAAAAAAAGTCAGATTCCCTTCACAGTCCCCTTTTGTCTGGACTCTTCCTGTTTCCTGATTAATTTGCAAATCAGATTTTAGCTGGAGAAGCTGCATTTATCTCATGAAAGGGATAACTACTGTGCACTATTAGAAGCATTAACCACAATGCATCACAGGGGCAATTTCTTTAGAACAACAGTTTAATATCACAAATAGTCTTAGCTGAGAATGAGGCAGGCTGGTCTGTATTTTGGGGGAAGTTTTATCAGATGGTCTTAAAACTCCCAATCTTATCTGTGAATCCTGTGACCAAATCAGGAGAGCCATCTTTGAGGACTGTGAGTCCGACTGTCTTAAGTATTACTGTTTCTCACAAACCCTTTCATTATTTTTTTATTCAGGCCTTTTTTTTCCCACTTTGAATTACCAAAAAAAAAAAAAAAAAAAAAAGTCATTAAATAACACAGGAAGAGATTCTATTTCCTCCCCTTTCCCCCTTCCCAGACTTCTCGGAAGTCAGAAATTAGTCAGAAATTCAAGAGGAGTATGATGACAAGCTAACAGTTATTTTTCACATTTTCACAGAGTACAAAGGTAGCAGATGTATGAATAAACAATTCCTGCTTTTAGTGCTAGACAGGATCTGCAAATCAATTTTAGTATTTCTCTCCCTGAAGTCACATATTATTCCTGAAGGCTAAAAGAGTTTGGTGGTAGCTGAAAGGCAAAAATCTCACTTTCAGACACTCTGTCCACATTATTCGTTCAGGACAGATAAAAAAACTATTCCAATTTTAACTTGTTATTCAAATATGTTTCAAATTGGAAAAGATCAAACAGACATTGGGTAAAGCTCCAGACTTGCACTTATGCTGAAATCAACAGTAAAAGTCAGATCAACTGGAACAAGTCTGAAGCTAAAGTTATGAAGTAACCTTTAGAACTACAACAAATAATGCAATAGGTATTGGTGCATACTTAAACAAACTCATAAAAATCTCTATGTAAGGATAGATGTGCCCTTTAGTACACAGCTCTGAAACAGCACTCTTGAACTGGTCAAGAAATACTGTTCCAACTTGTAAAAGTGTTTCATTTTGGAAAGTTCCAAATGTGATAATCCTCTGCGTTTTTTCTGAGCACAAAGATCTGTCTTGTACATAAAACTTTTATCAGATGCACTTTCTCTAAAGTAACACATAACTCTAGACATCAATATTTTGGCTATATAGAAGAAGAGAGAAAATGCAGATACCTTCATAACTCCAGATGAAACATTATTCTTTGTTATTTTTTGTAGTCTTTGCACTCATGAAAACAGTGAAATATTTTGTGTAAACTAATTTATCTGAGACAATGTAAACTGGAGAGAGCATGTGCAATAGAAAATGGAAATGTAGAAATCTGACATTCAGCAGTTTCTAATAAATTCCTTATGTATTTCCTAAACACTGATTATGTGTTGATCTAGTAATAATTTGACTCTTAACTATAACAAAATTACAAATATAAGCTTAAAGCATAGAGGAAAGAGTCACAATTCATCACCTGCTGGAATTCTATAAAAACTTTCAGGAATCTGTTTACCCTGTTGAAGGACAAGATTCTGTCAAAAGCTGGACTGGCTTTGTTTAAGAGGGAATATGGGTAGGCTAATGAGCAGGTGTGGTTTCCTCTATAGAATAAGTAAGTTATTCAGCAAATTGTTTCTGCAGAATACTTTCATTGCAGTTGATACATGTCCGAGCCTCAAAATATTATGCACCACTGCTGTCTCCTTTCTTCTCAAAAGGTATGTTGCATAGCAGATGGACCTTCAGAGGCAGCTTCTTACCTCCAGAAGCCATATTACTATTGGGTTTGGGTTTTTGCTAAAGGATTCTTAAAATAAGTTAACATTAAACAACTGCTGTTTGTCCCTAGTTACCTTCTCTAATGGTTTCTTTCATCCTGGCTTAAATTATTCAGTCTGCCCAGCACTACCTTACTACCATTCTTCAGCCGTTCCCTGCTCACCCTTCTTTTAGAGGGCCTGGTTTACCTGTAACAGCTGCAAGATACTTCAGGAAAATTTAAATACATCTAAAGGTGTAGCAATAGGATCTTTACATTTATGTGACATGAAAATGTCTTTGTTACTCTCCTTTTATTGAGAACAAGCCTTCACACAAAGAACAGACACAACACAAAGTAGTAAATGAGAGAATGTTTTTTTCAGAGAATGGTTCCACCCATTACAGAAAACACGTCCTAAGAGGAAAGACTGTTAAAAGCATATAGTTCAAAAAGATGTAAACCTTTGCTGAATCCGAGTTTTAAGCATGAAAATACAAAACCTGTGTAAATCTGTGTTTGCATACAGAGATGGTGGGTTTGCAGGTGTTTTTACCAAATGCAGCCTTTATCTTAAGAATGTCTTTTGTTCTGACTTCACACAGAGTTAAGGGCCAAAGTGCACACAACCACCAGGGCTTCAGAGTAATGCACATGAAGAGATCCTTGAGTAAGTGAACTTGAACTGTTAGTAAAATTAAAAGATTGCATGCTTACAGCTCAGGGACTTTCTGCACACTGGAAAGAAGAAAATTCTATATGAAGTAGCGAACGCAAGCATAACACAGGTATACTAAAGCCATGGTAACTAAAACAAACAACAGCAAGGCCACTTCTTACATCTCAGCTGTTACATGCACTATTACATGCTAATCAACTGAAACACTTTTTCCAAACCCAAACCTTATTAAAAACATTTTGTCTCCTATGATGATAGTAGCAATGAGATATTTACATTAGGAAAAGAAGGAAGCTGGACTTTATTCAGTAACTTACATAATAGAGAGAGACTGCAATAGGGCTGGCTGATTTATTTTCAGCATCGATTTTGATACTTTTCCCTTTTCCTCCAAAATTGTATTTCAGCAAATATGTTTTGGTTTTGCTGGGTTTTTTATACAAAGTATGGGTTTAAAATGTATAAACTTCTCACAAACATTCTCAAGTCTTAAATTAGGGTCTTTGAAAGGTATTTAGAAAAAATTCTAAAAAAAACACTTCTTTTTGTTTAAGGTAAAGTATTGATTCCTTACAGAAACTAATTTTCACACCACCTTTTTTCACTATTGACATCCGTATAACATACCTGTATCACACTTCTATTGCAATAAGCTCTGCATTCCATAAAAATCCCCCAAAGCACAGTTTTAGCACATCAGGAATAACAGACAAGCCAAACAATTACATAAGGTGAACCTGTCAAATAATAACAAAAAATATGTTTAGAATAAAATAATAGTGTGTTGATGCTTATCCAGAGTTGACATAGCACAGATACAAATGCACAAACTCTTCTCAAACATTGCTTAGTACAAAGCTTCCAGGGAAATCAATGATAAGGGTTCCAATCAGCTGCAACTCAAATGGAGAAGGAAGGTCCTTGCAATGTCAACTTTTCAATATTCATGCACACACTTTTTAGCTTTTTATGTACATACACACTTTTTTCTTTACTCATCCAGCTCTTACTTATAGGATAAAACAACAATCCTTTTGAGCTTTCTCCTGAGCTTAGGAAAAAAGGTTTTTCATCTTGCTAAAGACCAATTATAAATTCAGCCTGATAATCTAACTTAGAACTTCATAACTTCAGCTCAGACACCATATGCCAAACTCTGTTGAAACTTTCAATTTATCTTGCTCTGGCTCACAGAGAAAGGTCCGTGACCAAGAGTTTATTAGGAACAGATAAGGTTAATAAATTTAATTGGTATACTTTTCTGATCACTCCCAATCTTGAAAAAGGTCTATACATAACACCTAACACTGCTCATCACACAGAAATCTCTTTCAGTGAGGAAGAAATTAAATCCCTTTTCCCCCAACCCATGTTGCTCTGTGATCTCTGACTCTACACCCAAAAACTCCAAAACCTAAATCCAAATTCAAAACACTCTCTTTACAAGAAAAAAAGGATTCGCCACCCACCCTTCAGATGGAAAAAATATAGTAAAGCCCAAGTGCCTTGATAACTTGGCACTTAAAAACGCAGAACTCCTAAATTATTCTTGCTAACTCAGAAGGAAAATCCCTTACGCTATCTCCCTCCCCGCTCCACTTACAGATCCCTTACAGATCCCCACAGTGCAGGCTTTTTAGCTTGTTTAGCACTACCTTCCAGCGTTCCCCTCCTTGCTGATGTCTGCTTTAATTTTGTAAGGAAAACATGCCCAGCACTCAGATAAAAGTAAGTAACTTTCTGATTTTCTCCCGGCTATGCTCAGTTGGGGTTGCAGGCAAATGACAGACCAGGGAGTCAGTTTTGGCATGAGATTCAGTTAATTGAACAAAATGTGTGAAACTACTGATGTGACATAAAAAAATATCACTAGGAATTACAAATAACACTATGAGAGGGTGACAAAAGTTACAAATAGTGCTGTGAGGGTGGCTGCATCCCACAGGTGCTTAAGGAGGAGTTAGAGGAAAAATTAGCAGACAGCAGAGAGAATTGGAAGGGACTGCCAGGGACCTTCCAGGGACTAAAGTCATGCAAGGCCATCAGCCCCAGGGTAACCGTGTCAGTAATACCATATAAGGCTGGGATTATCTAAGTAACCCAAATCTGAGTGCAGGTTTAGCGAAACTGGGGCCAATGGGGAACAAGTCATTAGGGGTGGATTGTTTATTTGGGAGGAGCCCACATCGGAAAAACAGAGGTGTAATGACAGCAGAAACCAGGGCCAGGAAATGGCAAAAGGAATGAGGTGTGCAACTCATTCCTGGTGCTGCACAGAGGTACCTGTCAGGTAGCCCTGGGTTTCATCACCACACCCGGGCAGGACAATAAACCAAACCTGCTGTTCTGACCATAACAAAAACCCCAGCCTGCTCCCCTGGTCAAGGGAATTCAGGGAGAGGCAGGCAGGGTGCTCTTCCTGATCAGTGAGGGAACAACTGTCAACCACTGGTTGTTGTGCCCTTTAGAGCCGCCCACTTCCTAACAGGCTCTTCGGAGTCCTAAAATTCTCTACCAATTTCATGTCCTTTCTTTGCTCTTTACTGGCTTGCTTGCTGTTGCTGAAAAGTTCTAGAAATCAGATGGTGTGCATGATACACTAACTGCCTTATCTGATGAAAGCTGATACCAAAAACATTTCAAAGCAATGGCCATAAAGGCTCTGCAATTTTTTTTTTTGCAGTGTAACTGCATTCTTCAGCAGTATTTAAACAGAACACCTTTTTTTTAATTTAAATTTGATTGTTTAGTGTTAAAGCAGGAGTTAGGGATGCCTGGTCATATTTTCATGTTGAGACCATGTTGAATACATAAATAATTTCATAAATAAGCCTGAACAGGGGTTATTTCATTTGTAGTAACATGAAATTGATCTCTTTCCAATTTTCCAGTGATAAACATAATCAATGTTAATTTGATTTCTAACAAAGCATCGTAAAATGCTTCATTTTACAAAAGAAATTAAATTTGTTTTACATAAAGAATGCAAAAAAAGGTCTGAAACAATAACTGAATTTGAATAGTCCCTTTTACATAGGTGCCTATGTAAGACTAAAACAATACCTCAGAGCTGAGAATTGTGCAGTCTATTTAGAAACAAACAGACCTTCATATACCAACTGCTTTTTATCATTTTGTGTGATAATAATAACATTAGAACTAAATGAAAAGTTCTTATCTGAAAGAAGAATAAAACGATTTAAAAAATGAAAAAGACATACAAAGAAAACAAAGAATGTGCAAGTGATACCAAAAGAAGCAAAGGAGGACACATTTTTGGACTCCAAGGAAAGTCTCAATTTGAATATATTTTGGAAGCAATTTAAATGGTGAGATATGGCCAGCTGTGTGTCTAACATGTTCTGTCAATACAGCTTACAAGTCTATGGTAAAAGTAGCGTGCAGGAAGAAGAAACATCACCTTGCTCTTTATCTACATTTGAATTTAATATAAAGCTAATCATCCTATCTTGTGATTCTTCAGCTCCACTTAAAAATAAAATGCAATGTTTCATCCCAGAGGACTTTTCTTATTATTTATTACCTAGTTTGATTGTGCAAGATATAAACCAGACCTGTAGTAACAACGCTGTTCTGGCAGGGAAGAAGAAAGTATGCAAACACTGCTTCTAAACTCCTCCTTCTGCCTCCTTGGCTTGTGCTGCAGCTGATACCCTGAGCTCACCTCCCACCCCCACACTCCATCAATCCTGGCTCACAGTCTGGCTGCCAACATGGCCTCAAGAAGCCAAGTGGCTTCAGAAGCCACTCAGCTCCCAGGACAGGTAAGTCTGGACTGACTCATACTTCTAGTGAACTTCCTCCCTGTAGGCATAGATAAGAATGGCACCCCACTGGTTTGTGCAAACACGCCTTCTTAAAGCTTTAGATTTTTTTTTTTTAATGCAAAGAAAACATATAAATGCTATGATATGCTAAACATTCCTTCTATGTCAAATACTGCTTATATCAGTCCTGCTGATTCTCCTTAACACCTAAAAATGCAAATCTGACCTGCAAGGCAAAGAAGCACTCCTCCACACACTCCTAACTTTTCTTCCTACCTGACTGCTCCCTAAAAAAAAAAACCTCTCTGACAAAAACACACAAAAAATCTTCTCTAGAAACATATTAATCTGTAAGTAAATACAATCCAAAATAGTCCAGCCAGGTATGCATGGCAGACAGTTCTTAGAGTAGATAAATTTAGCCTTACCAAAATGAAAGATGAAGCCAAGTAAAGTAATACACAGGTAAACCAAATCATGAAGCCTTACTGGGTTTAGCTACATAAATTAAACCATGAAATTCCCAAAGGCTGTATAGGCAGCCTCCAAAAACACCAAAGAAAAATACCTCTCCTTACAAGGGCTTTTCTTTCTTTCTGTGCATCTCTGAACCAGACTAATAATTACAGTCCATAGGACTGTCTTTCCAGCAGCCATTCTCTGCCCTGCCACTCTTTTTCTCCCTCCAAAACTAGTCTTCATTTTCTTTTGAAGCTCTTGACTGCTGGAACACCTGCTACACTGGAGGCAGGTATTACCATCATCTACTGAACCAGATCATTACAGGCCAAATAAACACAATGATGAAATTTAGGGCCCCATAAACACCCGCCCAAGAAGCAGCAAAGATGCCACCAGCAGATGGTACTTCCCAATCCAGCCACTGTGACCACAGGCTGTGTCAAGGAACTGTGTCAAGATGAAGGATACCCCTACAGACAAAGAGGAAAGGAGCCTTCAGGCACTCAGATCTGTTCCCCTTAGGCAAGGGACATATTCAAATTTCTATATTTCTATGCCACAAACCCAACAATCTTTTCAAAGGGCCTTTTCTTGCTCTCTCTCACATGTCAGGCCAGTAATCTTTTCCCAGCAGCCTCTCCTCAGGCCTCAGCCTTGCTCACCTCTTCCTGAGGGAGCACCCTCTCTGAGGCACAATCTGGGCTTACCCACAGAGAAGCCAAGAAGCTAGTTTTTGGGGTTTGCCCTTATACAGACCCCATGTCATCACCCTCAGCCACACACCTACCGCAGCTCTTAGAGCCGTCCAGCAGCCCCTACCTAACAACGAGGTAATGACCAAGAGACTATAGCTGAGACAGAGCTCAATGGCTGCTCTCCTAGCCCAACTTTAAGAGACAAACATCTAATTAAACACAACCCAGCTTTTTATTTGCCTGCTAAGAGTGGTGCCCAGCTGAGGCCTTAGGGCTGGTGCGCTTTGTGAGTCACTCTGGGCCCCGCACAGCAACTGGTGCTTCAGATCCCAGCAGTGGAGCAAAGCGCAAAACCAGAGCAGATGGGTACCAGTGCTATTTATAACTACTTAGCAATATGTCCTTAAAGGAACACTCACTGGTGCCTGAGGGCAGGCAGCAGGTTGGTGTGCAGGTGCCCTGTTCACCTCAGTGAGACACTTGGGGAGGCAGGAGCAGGGGACTCGGGGGACATGTGTGCATAGACAGTGGCATTTCAGGTTTGAAATTCCAGGCCGAGACCAACAGTGTGAGGTTCAACAAGACAAAGTGCCAGTCCTACCCTTTGGGCACAGTAACACCCTGCGGCACTCCAGGCTGGGGCAGAGTGGCTGGGAAGTGTCTGGTGGAAAAGGACCTGGAAATGCTGGTCAACAAAGGCTGAACATGAGCCAGGTGTGCCCAGGTGGCCAAGAATGCCAATGGCATTGGCCTGTATCAGTGATATGGTGGCCAGCAGGACCAGGGCAGTGATTGTCCCAGTGTACTGGGCACTGGTGAGGCCACACCTTGAGTTCTGTGTCCAGTTCTGGACCCCTCAATTCTGGAAGGACATTGAGATGCTGAAACGAGTCCAAAGAATGGGCAATGGAGCTGGGAAAGAATCTGGAGTACAGGTCTGATGAGGAGCAGCTGAAGGTGCTGGGGGGCTCAGCCTGGAGAAAAGGAAGCTCAGGGGTGAACTTATTACTCTCTACAATGCCCTGAAAGGAGGGTGTAGCCACGTGGGACTCGGGCTCTTCTCTCAGGCAGTGACAGGACGAGAGAACAGCCTTAAGCTGCACTGGGGGACGGTCAGGTTGGACATAAGGTAAGAATTTCTTCACAGAAAGAGTGGTTAGATATTGGAACGGGCTGCCCAGGGACGGTGGTGGAGTCACCGTCCCTGGGGGTGTTTAAGACTGGACACTGGATAGGGCACTCAGTACCACGGTCTGGTTGACATGGAAGTGTTCGGTCATACGTTGGACTGGACGATCTCAGAGGTCTTCTCCAACCCCGCTGACTGTGTGCAGTAACAGGACGGACAGCTGAGGACGCTGTTCCCGGCGCCCTGCCCGTGTCGCGGTCCCCGCTCCGCAGCCCCGCCTATGCCCTCACAGCTCCTGCGCACAGCGCCCCCTGCCGCGCCGAGCCGGAACTGGGTCAGGGGGGGCCGCGGGGGCGGGGCCGCGCGCCTCGCGCGTCGCGGCGGGGTGACGCAGCGCGTGCGCGGTGACGTCGCGGCCGGTCCGTGTCCGTGTCCTGCCGCCGGTCTCGGCCCTGCCCGCGCCGCCCTCGGCCCGCCCGGCCCCACTCGGCCTCGCCGCCGCCCCGCCATGGCCAACGTGGCCGACACGAAGCTCTACGACATCCTGGGCGTGCCGCCCGGCGCCTCCGACAATGAACTCAAGAAGGTGCGGCGGAGGGGCGGAGGCCGGGCGCTGGGGTGGGGGGGGGGGGGGGTGGGCCCGGCCGGGCAGAACCCCGCGGGCGGGCGGCGAGGGGAGCGGGGCCGAGGGAGGCGCGGGGGGCAGCCCGCGGGCGGCGGGGCCGAGGCCTGCGGTGCGGGCGCGGCGCGGTGCCCAGTAGGCCGCGCCCGGGCGGTCGGAGGAGGCCACGGGCAGGGCAAGGGCCCGGCAGGAGGAGGGGGCGGCGAGGCCCGGCCGCGCTCGCCGCGTCCCTGTCCTGGCGCGTCCCGCGTGGGCTCCGGGCGCGGGCGGGACGCGGATCGTCCCGCCCCCGCGGCACCGCGCCGTGCGCGGCCGCAAGGGGTTTTTGGGGGTGAGAATCCCTGCGGGTGGATCCTCACCGGTGCCATTGTCTGCCCCACGTGCAGGCCTTGGGAGGATTCGGTGTCGCTTGTAGATGCGATTCCTCCCAGGCCGAAAGCGCCAAGGCGAGGTAAACAAAGAGGAGAGGTGAAAACTTGGAGCTAGGTTGTCACTATAGCAATTTCAGTATAAAGCACTTTTTTTTTTTTTTTTTTTTTTTTTTTTTTTTTTTTTTTGGTGAAGGCCTTAATGACCGTTTACACGTGAGGGAGGAGAATGAACCAGACGGTTCACTAGCAGTGGCTTCCGCGGGTGGGTGGTGCTGGCACCAACAACTGCGCCTTACCCGTCATGCACGCGGCAGCCTAATTTGTGCAGGGATAGGCAATTGCAGTGTTGAAATTGTGCTGGAGATGGAAGGCAGGCGGTGAGAAGGTTGTGTTTTGTATACAGCACTGTCCACCATAATAATTTATTTTCTTACAGAGTTTGCTTAAAGCTATCTATGTCCTGTAAGAATGAAAACCAGAGCAGTTTTCTACTAGGATACCCTGCACCACCCAATATTAATTACCACATATTAGATTAATTATGGAGTGTGAAGTTTCCAACTGTCTGCAACAGCAAGGAGTTCGTGTATATGTTATTGTCATTGAGAGGTTTCATGGCTGCTGTAAAATCTGGTATTTTAACCTATATAACAGCATAGAAAAAGTAAAAATGAATCAGTGATATCTTAGGCAAAAGGGGCTGAGGCTTTAACAGTGGCCAAATAAACTTTTACTGAAGTTATGTATGTTGCCAGTGTAGACCTTGATTCTGGATCTGGTTCTGATGAAATAAATAGTGGTGGCTTCCTTTAGAGCCATGGGTAGTTGTAAGAATTGCTCTGGCCTGGAATGCTGTTATCAGCCAAAATGTGAGGGCTTTCTCTTTTTAAAGATCACCACTGCAAGCTCCTTTTTTCCTGATTAGATAATGTTACTTAGGTTATCAGTTCAGTGGTGTTTTGGTTTTTTCTTGGTTGGACCCCTTAAAATATATGGGGAAAACCCATTATAACAGATCCATTATAGCAGAAAATATATGTAACAGAAAATCCATTAACAAAGGTTTGTGGAAGATTATGCTTTGTTCCCGCTGGGTGATTTGTTCAGTAAGATGGATGATTTTTGTTTTTTACACTTACTGTGCTGTAGAATATTAAGCCTGTAATATCAACATTGTTTTTATTTCATTAGTTCTTTATCATGTCTTGGTTGCATGCAAAAGTGCAGAGTGCTTCAAGATAAAATCAGTAATGAGAAGTAATTGTATGGATGTAAAAAAAAGGAAGTTTACTTGTTCAAAAGTTAAACTGATTTCTGTAAAGCTTTGTGTGCAAAGTTCTTAACATTGTAATTCTAAAGAGTTAGTGTAGGTGCTCAGTTATTCAGAAATAAAGTCTTTGAAAAATCCTCTCCAAGTACTGATACTTCAAGTTTTTTGCAGGTGCATCACTGTAGCTTTTTTAATAGGTGTAATTTGGAAAATAAAATACTGTATGCACTGTAATTTGTTAATATCTGTCCCCTGATTGTTTCTGAGGGGTGTTGAGGTGGAGTGGAGGAAGGGTTGAGGTTTTTACTGTCATTAACTCCAGTGGTAGGAAAAGTCTCTGCCTGCTGTGTTGTTTGCTTTGATCCTCACAAGTTTAAGCAGAACGGAAGAAGGGCTGCTGAAGAACCAGTGATGGTCCTGAATGTCAAAGTGCTGGGCAGAAAAAAGCATTCTGGAAAGTCCCTTCTGGGTATTTGTCTGTACTTACTCCTCCTACTGATTTACAACAATGAAGTTGAATAAAAGCAGTGCTATGTACATTTTTGCACATGTAACTCATATACTCAGCTCAACGTGAGGCGAACTCTTCCATTAGTGATAGGTAGGAAAGAACGCAATGATTGTTGTGAGGAGTGGTTGTAGGGTTGGATGGGAAGCTGAGGCAGCCATTTTGTTGTTCCTGTACTGCTGTGATTGAGGGCAAATACAGATGGGTTCAAATTTGCTGTTGTGGTGTAGGGTTTGAGTGGGTTCTAAAGAGTAAGTCATTTTAATGAAAGTCAAATGGGATTCTCCCTCTAAGTTAATGAGGATAAGCAGAAAAACTAGTTCTAGCTATTGTGCGCCATAGCTGCGCTTAAATACAAGCGTAGTTAATTTATGCATGCAGCAAAGTCAAAATTTTTTTAGGTCGGATCAATGTATGAGTGACTTTGAAACACTATAATATTTTCACTTTGCTTTATTAGATTTTCTTTCTTCCTGGGGACACTACTTGAGTTTCTCAGGAAAAAAAAACCTAATTAATGAAAATTTAAACTAATTTTCTACCTCTTTCAACTAGGCATATAGAAAACTGGCCAAGGAATACCATCCTGATAAGAATCCAAATGCAGGGGACAAAGTAAGAAAGACTTACTCATCTTTTTTTTAAAATGTCTTAAGTTTGCTATTACAGTAGCATCTAAGGAACTGAATACAGGTGTTGAGTGCTTGCTGTTCAAGTTGTTCAAAAATACCAGCTGTGATAGGGAGCCTTGTCTTGTCAACTTCTTCCCAGTCTCAAAATCTGCCAGTGTGCCTGGTGACAAAATGCAGCAGTTGGCTGAGTCAAATTGGTTGAAAAGGTAATGCTGAGGAAAAAACTGCCTCTCATTTGCTGTGATAATGGCAGCTGGCATTGGCCTCTACATAGGAATTTGAAAAAGATTGTCAGTTTTTCAGGTTTTTCCAACATGGAAAAATGTATGTGTAGAGGTTCTTAAAACTGCTGCAGCATAAAACAAATTACATATGTGGGAAGGTTGAATTAGATTTGTTATGCTAAAAGCAATTTAAAAATTGTCAATTAAGTTGACTCAGCTGATTATCTTTAACAAAATTGAAGTTCTGATGGCTGCTGCTTAGAGGTGAGATGACTGAAAAGATACTAATTTGCCATAGAGCCAAATACATGAATATACATTTCAGTAAGTTACTTAATTGTTAGTGTATTTTAAGTGCCCAACATCTTGAAGTCTTTGCCGTTAGTATGTAAGTGTTGGGTATTCTGCCTTTTGGCTTCTGCAGTGTTATGTAGTTGGCGGTTTTCTTCAGTTGTGTTTTTTTTTTATTTGTAAGAAATCTGTCTTATGCTAGTAAAGAACAAAGCCAACCAAGTTTTGCAGTAAAATGTCTTATTTTATGGTAAGATATAGCATAACTAAGCCAAAGTCTGACTTAAAAGTCTTGTTAAGAAAATGTTATGTTAGATTGAGGATGGAAAAGTGTTTTGTTGTATACCTTCTTAATTGATAGGTGTTCATGCAGGGGGAGAAACTCATAAAATGCTGCCTTGAAGTTCTAAATTACCATGCACCGTTTTGACTGTGTTCCTCTTCTAGTTCAAAGAAATAAGCTTTGCCTATGAAGTATTGTCAAATCCCGAAAAACGTGAGCTGTATGATAGATATGGAGAGCAAGGGCTCCGAGAAGGGAGTGGAAGCAGTGGAATGGACGATATTTTCTCCCATATCTTTGGTGGTGGATTGTTCAATTTCATGGGTGGCCAGAGTAGAAGTCGCAATGGTAGAAGAAGAGGAGAAGATATGATGCATCCACTCAAGTGAGTACCTTGATGCTGCAACTTGTACTTTGAAGCTTTCCTGGTCAGTACTTGACTCTGCTGGTTTCTATTCTTGATACACGTCTCAGCTGAGATCCTCTGCAGTCTGCACTACTCTTTAGACCTGCATGTTGTGTGTAGAGCCAGGGACCAGTCATCTAGAGTTACTTTCCTTGGTTGGTTAATCTAGAGACTACCAAACACTTTGCCAGGTTATTTGAATTATGTGCTTCGTTAGCTTTATTTTCTTTGTTTTGCTCCTTAGTTATGCTTGGTAGTTCTAAACTGGAAAAGCCTTCAACAGCCAAGTATTACTCACTAGGCAGATTCTTGGGAAAGTGGAGGTGCTCTGGAAAGACTTGAATTCATAGGGCAATGCCAGCTGGAGCTATGGTTGAACCTCTTAATTAATGGAAAAGTGTGTGTGGTGGCTTTGGTTTTGGTATTTTGTCAAAGCCATTCTTGAATATCACACCTAATTGTGTTTTGGAGATCCCTTCTTGCAGTCATAGCTGGCTTTTTGCCTGCTGAGCAGGTCCATTTAAGAACTGCAGTTAAGCAACATCTTTCCTGTTGTTGGCAAACCATGCTTGGTGAAATCTGTTTAATTTCACATGCTTGCTTAGTTTAGTAGCTAATACTGTATAGTATTTTATTAATAAGCTTTGATTTTGTTGTTATTTGTAAATACTGATGCCAGGCAACCTTTTCTCAATACATTGAGCTGAAATTTCTGTCCACTAACAAACCCTTTTAGGAGAAACACTAAAAAATTAAGGGGCCTTGGGGACATGCTAACCCCTCCCCACTAAACTCCCTTGTGTAGAAAGTCCAATACAGTAGTAAGTATTCTATGTGTGTTCTTACGTATGTGTGCCATAAATATTGTCTGGACTGTTTACAGAGGTTTGTTTCTCACCTGTCTGGTAGAACTAAAAATAATAATTAGTTATGACTGTATAATAACACGTAAAATTCTAGATAAGCTTGTTTCCTATTGAGAAACACAACCAATCCTACGTGGTTTCTTCTGATTAAATTACAGCTTTTCTCTGAAACTATGTTCAGCTTTACAAGGATAATGATATGTATGGAGGTTTTTTTTCAGTAACTCTTCGTGAAAGCCAAAATGGTACTTTAAAATCTTATTTTGATTGCAGGTGTAGTGTTTTTAGGAATGTCTGGGTTGGTTGTTTTTGGTTTGTTTTTTTTTTTTTTCATTTGTCCTAGGCAAGTATTTTAATTACATGGGGAAAGTAAGTTGTTACATGATAACCCAGGAGAAATGCTTTGTTTTGTAGAGTTTCTTTAGAAGATCTGTATAATGGAAAGACAACTAAACTACAACTTAGCAAGAATGTCCTTTGTAGTGCATGTAATGGGTAAGTTTGTATTTTTGAGTTCTCTGATTGCTTTGCTGGCACATAGTGTAATGAAGGATCTCCTGTGTCAGATCTTTATCAGTATTTGACTTACTGGAGCCTGCTTTCAGACCAGCAAATTGTTGAACTTGAATGATGCTGTTGATGGAACTGAACTATTCAAGGGCTTTGTGTGGGGGAAGGGTGGGAGAGCAGAGAACCTAACTGTAATTGGCAGTGCGGTTGGGCATGTAGGCATGTTAACCTACTGCTGGAGGGGGGTTCTGGCTGTACCTTTCTGAAGAACTTCCTTTTCATGCAACTGGTGCTTTGTGCTGCAGGCAGGGAGGGAAGGCTGGCTCTGTTCAGAAGTGCAACGCCTGCCGGGGCCGGGGTGTGCGCATCATGATCCGGCAGCTGGCTCCGGGAATGGTGCAGCAGATGCAGTCCGTGTGCTCTGACTGCAATGGAGAAGGTAGGCCAGGCTCTGCTCTGTTACTAAATGTGCCTGCTTGGATCCAGACTCCTGCTTAAATCTCAGGAGGAACTTATCCAGGACAGTTCTGCCCTTACCCAGTCAGCTGCATCTCACTCTGGTGGCAGCATGGAGAAATCATTTCACTCAGAACAGCAGCAAGGTTTACAGTGTTTAATGTACTGAAAAGCAGCCTAGAAGCTCAAGTCCTAGGGACTGATCATCTTTTAAAACACTTAGACGTGAATATTACTTATGCTATTACTCTTGTGTTAAAGTAAAAACCCAAGATGTTGCTGGTTTAGGAACTATTTGTCTTTTTGCATCTCCTGATATCCAAGGACAGTCGTAGGTTAAAAATGGGAATCTAAAGTTGAATTTTTCACTTCTTCAAATTAAGATATCTTTGGCTGAATTGGTTCTGTTTGGGGGGAACAGGTTCAGCACTTCATATGATTTCTTTTTAGGCCTTCTGCAGCTGGCAGAGTAGTAACATCACCTTGTGGATGATTTTGTCACAACACTCAAGCTACAAAGAGCTGTATTTTGTGACTTGTCGAAACATTTCATAAATGATGTTGTCTTCAACATTTTATGTGCCTAACCTACATATTTTGTAGTTTCAACTGCATCATAATGTTATGCTTTGTTTCACAGAAAGGTGGTCTAAGCTGAGAAGCTTAATATTTTAAGCCAAGTGCATCTGCTTGTGGCACTTAGTACTGAAATTTTACAGTCCATGTGCCCTAATACTTTGCTTACTGTGTATAGAGACGAGAGCTGACTGGAAAAATAAAGGTGAGGTAGAACAGAGCATTGAAGCCATTTTGGATTGTCATCATTCAGTTTGCTGGAAACAGTAATTACCTTTGTAGTGGTGAATCTGATGTGACCAGCTCTCTTCCCGTTTTTGTATGCAAGACTCTCTAGTTCTGCTGGCTGCATTTACTCAGTACTGTCTTGTGGGGATATACTGGGAGATGGGGCAGTCGGGAATTTTTATTATTATTATTTTCTTCCTTCCCTCTGTCCCAGCTAGGGTAAACGAAGTCTGGATTTCCTCTTGTGAGGAATTCATAAAGCAACATCTAAATCACTACTTGAATTGCAGAAATTCTTCAGCTTGCTTTCAAATAGTTTTTCCTAGGAACTGGATGCAACTATGTCAAAATCTCTGAACTCAAAATTTGTCTTTATTTAGGTGAAGTAATTAATGAAAAAGACCGCTGTAAAAAATGTGAAGGGAAGAAGGTGATCAAAGAGGTAAAAATACTTGAAGTCCATGTAGATAAAGGCATGAAACATGGGCAAAGAATTACATTCAGTGGAGAAGCAGACCAGGCTCCAGGTGTGGAACCAGGCGATATTGTCCTTTTACTCCAAGAGAAGGAAAATGAGGTAATGCTTTTGAGTTTATCTTTTAAATGCCTTTTATTCCAGTTGTTAATATTTAAGTTATATAGATGGCCATTCATTTAAAGTAATTGATACAGTTGCAGCTCTGGGAGAGCTGGTGAATAGCTTTTAATGGATTTATAGTGTGTAATGTGGCTTTCATGGTGAGCCAGAAAAAACTGGGCAAGTCCTTAGCCAGAGGACAGGCAGCTTCTGGTGCCTCCTAATGCTAATAAGAGGTAGCTTTCGCAGATAAGCTCAGAGTGACTTTGATATGGTAGACGCAGTGAAGAGCCATTCAGGATGTTAACTTTAATCTGCTTTGCTTGTGACACTAACAAAATTCTAAGTGTGGCTTTTTTCCATGTCTTGTGACATGGCAGGGAACTCCTGATAAAATCCCCAGATGATGCTTTCTGTGCCTGCTACTGTGGTTCTGGAAATAATACAAAATGGTGATGTTGCTGATTCATTTAACAAAACAAACATTATTATTTTATACTGGTTTGTTAAGACTTATGTTCACTGTATTCTGGACTATATACACTGCACTTTGGAATTAAATACTGCAATTTATCTTCTGTTAAAACTCATGTGGGTCAGAGTTGAGGTGACTGCTCCTTTTTTAATTCTATTGTTAAAAAATGCCAAGTATTGCTATGATGAAATAAGAAATAGTTTGTGTGTTGCACTCAAGGAGGGGTTTTCTGTTATGACAGAGTAGCATGGGGTACAAATTTAAACTCCAGTCATATATTAAGGCTATAATGTTGGTTATCTGCTAATTAGGTACTTTGTAAGCTTTTCAAAGCTGTGTCAAGGACTGCTAATCTGTCAGTCTGTACTTCGTCCTAGTGAGTAAAACTAGGCTTTGTGTTCTTAAAATTTCCCTTGAAGTGGGACTCATGGTTCTGCCAGTGGATAAATTTTAAGATGTACTCTGGTTAAGAATCCTGAGTTATGTGGCCTAAAGATCACTTCTGGCATTTGTCAACTAAGTGACCAAAGTCCTGCTCTTGGTCAAGGTAGCTAAAGCAGATATGCATGAGGACAAAAGCTGAGAAACAAAGATGTGGTTTCTATACCCCAGTGCAGGGGAAATAGTGTCAAGCTGTTGTCAGTTTTGTTTATAGGTTGCTTGTGTGGAAGATGTTGGGGGTGAAGAGCAGTGCTGCTGTACAGGCCTGGTTTAATTTGAACCTTACCTTGGTGTGTGGTGTGGTTTGGCTTATTTTAGATGACACTTGGTCGGGCACAAACTTCCCAAGCACGTTAAGCCATCTGAATTAACAGAATCAAGTTCACTTTATGCAAAGGTTGTTGCTCTGACATTGAATTTTAATGATAAATAATAATGAACTCTCAATAATGAGTCTGGTGGAGTTGTGATTAGAGTACTTGAAAGGATGTCTCCTATTTTGTTTTCCAGGTGTTCCAGCGGGATGTGAATGATTTGCATATGACACACAAGATTGGACTTGTTGAAGCACTGTGTGGATTTCAGTTCACATTTAAGCACCTTGATGGACGCCAGATTGTGGTTAAATATCCTCCTGGAAAAGTAATTGAACCAGGTAAGCTTGACCTGATAAGGATTTCTTTGTTTATGCTTTTGTGATTCTTCGGCACTTAATCCCACCCTTGTTGTCCTGTTAACTGAACCTAGGCTGGGGAAACAGAATTGTATGGAGAGAGAATGGTTCTGCAGTAGCACTCTCCTGCTTACTTTACTTCTCTTTGAATTCCAGGTTGTGTTCGTGTAGTCAGGGGTGAAGGAATGCCACAATATCGCAATCCTTTTGAGAAGGGGGATCTCTACATTAAATTTGATGTTCAGTTTCCTGAAAATAACTGGATTAGCCCAGAAAAGCTCTCAGTAAGTAGTTTTTCAAGCATAAATTCGGTGTCTTACTTGACAGAGTGTGCAGAGAGCCTCTGTTGTACCTCATGGGCTTGCTTTCAGTGCTTAAACTGAGATGTGAGTAAAGTTCTTTTAATCTTTTTTATGGGCCATGTGTTACTTGGAAATACCCCTTGGAATATGAATGCATGGTAGCTGTATTTAAGAGCTGTGCAGATGGCACATAGACGAGGGCAGGAGGAGAATCTTTCTGTTGCTGTGTGATAAGTTTACAGAGTACAACTGTATTTACTGATTGCACTTTTGGTTGAAGATACGTAGAGCTGTTGGTTTTCTTGAAGTGGTGTCTTCCAGTTGATAGAAATACTTTTAAATGACTCTGCAGTTCAGGGCTTTCATCAGCACAGACTTCTAAGCCAAACCTGCTCTTAGAGGTGTCTTGAAGTTGTAGGAAACTGCTCACTTTATTTAGCAGTTGTAGATGGAATACTGAATGCATTTCTTTCTTTGGGGCAGGAACTTGAAGATCTTCTGCCAGCTAGACCAGAATTTCCCAATGTAATTGGTGATGCAGAAGAGGTAGATCTTCAAGAATTTGATACCACTCGTGGTTCAGGTGGTGGCCAGAGACGTGAAGCTTATAATGATAGTTCTGATGAAGAAAGCAGCCATCATGGACCTGGGGTACAGTGTGCCCACCAGTAAACATTTGTCTAAAAAGTTGCACAAGGATTTTCTTTCAAATTTTGCCTGACTTGTTTTCAACAATCCAGCTGGATTGTATAAGTAATCCAGATGAACCAATGGACATCTATTGCTGTATGTGTAACTTTTAAATTGGTCTATAGTATCTACAGAGTGTAATTTAAACTAACCACAAGCTTACATCTTCATTTTGACTGTGTAGCAGAATAAAGCACTTGAAAGGAAGACGAGACTCCTTTTCACATGGGTTTTAAGTTTGTCCTCGTATCTGTGCTTGATTTTTACCAGTTTTGTGTAGATTTTAAGTTTCATATTTTAAATTCAAATTCTGCATTGTAAAGTTTGTGTACAATTTGTCCTGAGGCTTGGTATTTGGCTGCACCTGCATAAGCTGCTACAAGTAGAATCAAGAATTTCATAGCCTGTATCTATCATCTAGATGCATGGTAAATGGGCTTTGCACATAATGGGTTTAGAGCTGACTGGGAACAATGAAAGACTAAATTAGAAGTGGTTGTAAGTTTTTTCTACCATCTTGTGAACGGTTTCTGAAATTAAATAAAAGCAGTTGGTGTATAATATATTTCTTTTGCCTTGTAACTCTTACTTTTCCAGTGGCTTTAACTAGTCTGTGTATGAAGAGACTATGTAGATGATAGATATTTTATAAACACAGGGAGGCTGAAGCTGCTTTAAGACTAGGTGGAGGTTAGATAACAATTGTGTGCCACATTCAAGTCTCTTCCTGAAATGAGAGATGACTAAATGGGCACAGGGAAGGCTGCAGCCATGTCCCCTTTGTGTGAAGAAAACACAAGGATATATGAATTCAGTCTAAAGATAACAAACCCCTTAAATGGGGAATGATTAAATTCTGAAATAACGGTGTCTTTCTCTTAGCCTTTGAATCCTATTCAAAGCCTGATTCAGCCTCACTTCCTAGAGAAATGTTTCCAGTTTAAAAAAAAAATTGTTTAACCTGGAAACATAATAAATGTAGATGGTTTTGTTACTTTTCTAGTAGTTTGCACTTTGGTTTAAGTATGAAGATACTAAGTTCTCCAGCTTCGGTTCTGTTACTTTTAATTGGCAAAAATGTCAGAACAAAGCAAAAATGTGACCTTAATTAAGGAACTGTTGTGCATGAACAGTGTTGGGTTGGTAAGCTGCCTCTATAGCAAGGTTTTTCTCCTGTTTAAGTGAGAAAGTTGAAGCTCTACTTTTCTTTACAAATCTGAAGTGTGACTTGTTTAGTTATTTCTCTGATAGTTGTTGACACTTTATTAATGAGGTTGGAGGGACAAACTCCAAGGGTTTCAATGTGCTTGGGTAGGCATTGGCATTTGAGTGTTGCTGAACATCCTTGTTATAGACTCTAAAAATGAAGCAAAAATAAATACTGTTTGATCTGTATTTCAGTACTGACTTATGATGTGACATTCTCTAGTGGGTCTTTTATTTTCATTTATTAAAACCTGGGATTGCATTTTGTGAAGCCATGGTTACACACTGATCCTTTTTTCTGGCTGATCTCTCTCCAAGGAGGCAGTCCTAACCTGTAATGCTTAAACAATTTACAACGCCTGTCTTCTGCTTTTAAGTCCTTGCAAAATGGAATAATACTCTAAACCTTTAATCCCCATTCACATTGGTTTTTTGAGGGGGAAGAGAGGAAGGGATTCATGGTAACTTTTCAGATAGCTGCAGTGAAGGGGTGGAGGAACAGCTGACCACTGTAGGGCAGTTCTGCTTCAGTCCTGAGCTGGCATTAATTTAGGTTCCTGCCAGCAGCACCTGATAAATTCTAAGGCTCTGTGTTTTTACCTGTCATCTTGCACATTACTGTCATGACATTACTGTCATGTCACAGAACAGACTGGAAATAAATTTTATTCCTGTGTTAGATTCATATATGCTACCACATAACTAAAATTAAAGTGTCTTAAGGCTGTTGAAAAATTTAGTACCTTGTACTTCAGTTTATTTGTGAGCTGAATATCAGAGTTAAAATTATTTCCTATATACAGCCTCTTACTGTTCATTTTACTGTGAACTTAGTTAAAATCTAAACTAAGCCTTTTATAAAGAAAAAGTAGCATTTTCTTCTGCTTTGGTATCCTTCATAATAGGAACTTAATAAGACACATCACATGATATAAAAGCTTATAAAAACATTTACTGGGCAGTATAGCACTTTATTAAGAAATAATAGACATAATTTAAACACTTTGGAGGCAGCAGGCAAGAGCTGTCACAAATGTTCTGTAGTCACAAGACAGTTCTATTAACTTGGTTTAGGTGTTGCCTTTCCACACAGTACAGTCAGCTCACTCTGAGGGGGGAAAAATTCATTTTAGCTCAAGCTACCCAAGAGAACTTGGAAGAAAAAAGAAAGGTCACTACTGTTAAAGCAAGCAATGAGCACTCACTCCCCACTGTCTGCCTAAAGAGGCAGGGCCATGACAAAAACCACAGAACAGCTCCCAGACCTTTAACTTGACTCAGCTGCACTGGTCTCAATACCTGCACAACTGTAAACTGGTTAATAACTCTCATGTCTGGATAGATTTCCATTACTTCAAACAATAGCCCAGGTGCCCTCATCTTCAGGAGAGTTGGGCTACGAAGTTCTGTTCCACTTCATTTTGCTTCAGAACCATTAAGGCAGTTCCTGTTCTGCAGCAGAGACTTAACAGGTGTATAGTTCTTACTCAGCAAGGGACACAGAATAATAGATTATAGGAAGAATCAAAACATAGCTGTAGCTTTGTCGGCCTTTGTGAATGAGAGATAAGAGAATGGCAGTTTGCTCACGTGGTAGGAGAGAGACCAGAGCACTGCAGACAGAAGAGTTTAATGTTCCTGTGGTCCCCCAGGCTATCACCAAATGCAGTTACTTTTAGACGTGATCCATGTGGAGCAGTTCTCCCCTCCCTCTTCCTCCCTCCAACTGATGCCAACCAGTTTAGGCTTAAACTCCAAAGAGTTTAAATTTGCATTCATGACAGTATCTCACATGATAGCCCAGGACCAGGTGTCTGAATACACAGATCTGTAAGCCTCCTAATTCAAACTTACCACCAAGTTATGAATGTGCTGTACTGTGTCCTGATTTAGGAGTTGCACATCGATATTATGGAGGTCTCCACCAGCTGTACAGAGTGTCTGTATGTGAAGAGAAACAATTACAAAATTAAAAGATTCTTCTTGCATGCTCAGCTTCTCTGAAAATCGTGTACTTCCCTGTACACTGCAAAATTTTGGCAACCATTTTTCCTTTTGTTTAGCAGCATCTCATTTAGGAATAAGAAAAGTTATCACTATCAGACTATTTGCATTGATCAACTGCTATAAGTTGAAAATGTTAAAAAAAAATACCTTTCCATCAGCCAGGGGAATGTTTACAAATGGAACAGTTTTACGTTGGGGTACTGATTGACTTCTTTTTAACATGCCTTGAACTCTTCCACTGGCAGGTAAAGTTCTTGAGACAGTGTGTTGTAATCCAGCACTAGAATACAACGAGAATGTTACTCTGAGGTTAACTTCCTATGCTCTGCTGGCAATTTTCAAGCATGAAGCAAATGTAAGTAGTAGGAAATACACCTAGGAGAGAGGCAGTCCTGTTTAAATTTTTCCAGTTCTGCCGGGAGACTACAGAAATCCAACCATGAGCAGCACTTACAGGCACCACTGGGTAACGTTTTATGACCCTGCCACTGCAGTAACCTTGTAAGCCTGTGACACAAGATGACATTTTGGCCCACAAGAATATCCACTCTCCAATATCAGCAGTGAATGTTTACAGTTTTGGAAAGAGGAAATTTCATGCCTCAGGGCTTAAGATAAGACATGTGGTGTATCTGTCTACTACAGAGGGAGATATCAATAAATACCAAAGCTGCTACCTCTCAGAGGCACAGGGCATGCCTTATGCCATGCAGAATTCCTGAGTTTTCATTATACAGTTGTTCTTATTCTACTTTAAAAATATAAGATCTGGGTGTGTTCTGCATGTAAACAAGCCTCTGACATTTATAGCAGGCCAAGGTGAAACTGAACCACTTACTGGTTTCAGGACCCATTTAAGTTGTTCACCCCCTCATTTCAGCTTGTGCCAAAATCAAACTCTGTAGTGTATGAAGAATGATACTAACTGAAAATATTGACTATTCAAGATGCAAAGAACTGATTATCGGTGTATTTGGTTGGGGTGTTTGTGGGGATTGGTTTATTTTTCTTCTAACACAGCAGTATTGGTGACATTTTAATCAAGGTTGGGTTCTGAGAACAAGATTGAGATGTAAGCCTGTAAATAGTGAGTGAGAACAGAATTTATACTCTAAATACGTTTTTTTAAAACTGACTTAGTTAGGACATCAAATCCTGTACCTCCATGAGAATGTAAATTAACACCCACACCCAAAGCAGGAGGTGTAACTGGTTCCCATCCCCACTGTCACCTTTAGTGGCAGACCACAAAGATCTGTTACATTTAGAGTGACGATTAATATTTAGATTGATAATAATATAGATATATAATGTCTTGTTATTGAACAAAATTATTTATTAAGAACAAGCTGAAAACCCCCTTACCTTGTAGCTCCCTTTGGAGTGGCTTTGAGATTTGTGGCACTGCAATGAAAAGAAAGAGACTTAACATCCTTCTGCAAGCCACAATAGCAGAAGAGTAAAAACAGGCACTAAAAGTAGTTATTGGGTTTGTGTTTTGCTGGAAGTTTTATTTTGTTGTTTTTTTTTTTTTATTTATTTCCTCCTCAACTACTTCTAATGTAGAGTTTTAGCTAGGATGAAGGTAGACAGTCAGTGGATTAGATAATGCTGAAGTGCCCCATGACAGGGATCTAGTGTGAAAAACACATGTGAAAAAGCCCTCCTGAGGTAAACGTGACAGGGGGACCTAAAACCATACAAGAACAAAACAATAATTTCTGTTACTAGGCAAGGGAGGGCTGCAATACCCAAGTTAGGTGTTTATTACAGAACAATTCAGTAGTACTAGCAAAGCAAAGATGCTTCCCTTACAGGCTCTCTTCCAGCAGTATTATTTGGGAATCTAGACTGATCTCCTAAGTTCAGAACTGTGCACCATTCAGTCCCACACATGCCTTCATCAGCTACAGGTGCTTTTTAGTTCAGGTTCACATCACCACAGTGCATCTCAGACACGTTATAGAAGAATCCTTATCAGATATATTCCCATTGGGCTCAGATCTCAACTACTTTGTATGGAAATAATTGTTCAGCACTCACAAATTCAGGTGAGTTAAATGAGCTACCAAAGGTCAGTCTTACCTAGAAAGAGAGTTCAGTTTGCCACTTAAACCAGAGGCCAATGAAACCAGTGACCTGGTTTTGGAAATCTGAAAATTTATATATAAGACTGCAGTTTAAAAAGGTGGTATTTGAAAGCAAAATGATAGATATTTGCAGGAAACAATACTTTAAAAATTCCCTGTTGAAAAAGGGTAGTTAAGCCCCATAGTGCTGCCTTTTATATATATATATAAAAGGTCAAATACATATTCTAAAAGAAGTTTCATAATGCCAAAACATACTTAATCCTACTGAAGTTCTGTACAACCAACCACCCGTCTAATATACACCCTTCCAACTTTAAAGCCCTTTTACAGTAAAAGTCTGTAACTGCACGAAATCTTTTTTGTATTTGTTGTCATCTTGCTACACCAGTGTCTGGCTGAGGAGCTACACTGCACAGACAGACTGAGGTGGTAAAACTAAAACACTTGATTTGGTTTAGAGACAACAATGCACAACCCAGTTATAGAAAAGCATGGATTAAAACATGAGGTTGATTTAAAAAATGTTTCAACAAAAAATGGTTCCACAAACCATCAAGACTTACTGGCAAGTCAAGAGAGAATGACCATGCCAGTACTTGCATGCCTGTGTGAATTAGTCACTAGAAGGGCAGATACCATACTTCATTATGAAAATAATTTACTGTTTAGCCTTGCTTAACTTCAAATACATTAAATTTAAAACAACTGACTTTTCCAACAGACAACAGAGCACTGGCCTGCCTGGTCATGGATCCAGCAGCGTTCATGGCAGGTCAGAACTGATTAAGCCCTTATGTTTTTTGAATAGAAACAGAATAAACTTACTTTTTTAGTTATTTTCTTTGCAGAACTATGCTTGGAATCTTCATATTCAACAATTGTAGTTACCTTAACTAGAAATGTATTAGCAAGACAAGGAAAATAAAGATCTCATGAAGAGCACAAAACACCACTTCAGCCTTGTGTTTGAAGCCTATTTTCCCCTGACAGCTATGGACCCCTCTGCTATCCAGTGTCATTCACCTGGGCCATGGGTCAAAGCAAACTATGTGTGTTCATTACAGACACTGGGACACACAGGACAGTTAAAAGACCCCAGATAATCCCTCAGCCCCCAGACAAAACAGAATTACCACCCAGTGGTAGTGTCCTCCTTATTGCATATTTTGGGATGTGAAGAAAAATGGTATTTTTCTTATGAAGCTCAATGGGCAGAATGTCAAGGGGAACCTAAGAAAAGAGGGGTGACTCTCCTAGCTCTTCTGCTATACTGTAAAGCCTTAAATCTGTCTCTTCTCACCCTTTTCCCTGATAAGTACAAAGGACATAAACTCTTAATCTCATGCTTGAAAGTACCTCTACAGAAGCATAGCTCATGATCCTCCACACTGAATGCTGGGGGGGTCTGTTACGCACTTTTCCTTCTTGTATTCTTCAGGCTTAACTTTCATTTTACAAATGCTCAGTTCAAACCAATTTAAACAAAAAGAAAATGTAAGAACCACAGGCTATATATTAATGAATTGACTTGCCTTTTTTGCTGTTGGTCTTCACCAGTTTGGGATTTGGCATGTCTTCTAGAGAGCAGTCAGTCTAAAAAAAAAATGTTTATCCAACATGGGACGGTCATCAGATTTTTCCTAGTAGATGCATATTTTGTTACAAAAGGCAGTGAACTAAAAGGGCATGAAAGCAACTGACAGGAAGTGGGATTGGCTAAACACCAGTTAATTTTTTTGGAAACATCTGAATTTCTGCCAGCAGATGACACTAAAACTTCAGGTAATGTTCATAACTACACCATGGCTGGCTGTCTAGTCTTTTCCTACCATCTTCTATTTAAACACACAGCCAAACGAAATCATTTGTCTGAAATATTTACAGCAGGGAGAGAAGAATTCTATTCTGTAAACTGTGATAAAATTTGAAAACACACACTTACCACTGCAGCAGCAAGAGCCACTTCCTCTCGCCCTTGCAAATCTGTAACTCAAGAAATTATAACTTATTTAGATACTATTACTTGCATAATTTTTATCTTCAGATTCTTATCTTATGGGTTCAGAAGCTGAAAAGTAATTCAGGATTACAGTAGTTAAATAGGTAACCTTAGGTCAGCGTATGTGTTGTATTTGAACAAGATTCCAGTCCTGTAGGACAGTTACTCCTACAAAACAACAATGAAAATCTAAGGCCATTTCAGTGTTTAATCGTTGAAAGAATCCTGAGTGTGGCCACACAGGGTATCCCCTGAATTCGAAGAACTACCACACGCACACATTGCACTGCAGCTAATGCTCTTAGGCAGAAGTTTCTCAAGAAGGACACCAAAATACATACTCAGGCATATAGTAAACTCAAGTTCTTCAAGGTTTTCAGATTTGATCTCTGTGTGGCCCCTACAATTTCCAGCTGCAAGGTAGATTCCAAAAACATCAGTTCTCACCAGAATATACATCTGATGCTGAGTGTACACATCTTAAACCTCTGCATCACTGGGAGTTAAAATTAAACTTGTTTGCTCATCATCACAGGTAAATGACTAGACTAGAAAGGCTCAGGAGAGTTCAAATTGACAAAAGGCAAAATAATCTCTGTGGCTAAAGATCAACAGATTCAGATTAACAAAAATGCCTGTTTTTACACAGAGAAAACACTAGGTTTGTAAGTAACCTTAAAGTCTCTTCCGACTTTAAATAAATTACTTAAGTGCACACATAACAGTACACTCCAGACTACTCACCTCATTCTACACCCTGTGTTACACATACCAGTCTACTTGAACAAGAGTGCTCAGCGAGCATCTGCAGGGTAACAGAACTGCTGACCTGCTTAAAATACTGAGCAGACAAAGCAAACCTTTTCATGAAAGCCACCAAGTTCCCAGGTTTTCTCTCGCAGCCCCAAGCACAGGGCCACGCACACTCACCGAGCACCTCTTTCCTTTTCATCTTCCTGATGGCAGCCGGCATCGTCAGCAGCTCCACCGCAAACGCCTTCTCCGCTGTCTGCAAAAGCGAATCGAGCTCTTTCTTCATCTCCTGGATGTGCTCCTTGGCTTTAAAACAAAATAGGCTTTTATTGCAATGCGTGTTACGTGTTTCCAAGTATAAGCACTGCAAGACCGCGCTATAAAAGAAAGTTAAAACAGCGTTTTATCCGGGAAAATCCGAGCCGGGAGTCGGAGCGCCTGGAGCCTCCATCAGCCGCCCACCCCTCGGCGGACAGGGCCGCGGGGCAGGCGGCCCTGCCCGAGGGCGCGACCCCGGCCCGGGGCTCTCCCGGCCCGGAGCCGCCGTTCCCCCCACCCACCCCGGGCAGCCCCGGCCCTACCCTGCTGGTCGAAGTCGCTGAGGAAGAGCGCGATGCGCTGGTCCTTCTTCTTCTGGGAGAGTGCGGTGCGCTGGTCCCTGTCCCGGGGCAGCGCCCCGCGGTCCGGCTCCACGCCCGAGTCGCTGCTGCGCCGCCGGCACGGGGCCTTCCCCGGGGCCATGGCAAACACCCGGCCCCAGCCGAGCCTCGAGCCGAGCCCAGAGCGGGGCCGGCCGGACACACCCCCGGGGCGGGCACAGGGCGGCCTGGGAGCCGCCGGGGCGGGGGACGAGCGAACTCCGGAGACCTCGGGCTCTGTCAGAAGGGAGGGAAGGGCGTGAGGGAAGGTGGGGAGGGGTCTGGGCATGCCCCGTCTCGGAGCTGCCTCAGGCGTGGCCAGAGAGGCAGACAGTCGGCACTTGTAGTAACAGGACGATAAGAAATGTGTACAAATTGAAAGGGGGAAAACCGAGGTTAGATAGTAGGGAGAAATTTTTCACTGTGAGGGTGGAGAGACACTGGTACCCAGGGAGGTTGTGGATGCCATAACCCTGGCAGTGCTCAAGGCCAGGCTGGATAAGGCTTTGAGCAACCTGGCCTTGTGGGAGCTGTCCCTGCCCATGGCGGGGGGGTTGGGACAAGCTGATCTTCAAGGTCCGTTCCAACCCCTCAGCATTCTATGATTCTACGATTTTATAATCCTTATGCCCAGACAGGAGCTGGGCGGGCTCACACGTGTGTACACACGCGCCCTGGTGGCACAAATGAATTGCGCTATTTCGTTCCCTGTTTGGAGCAGCCGCTGCAGCCCGGGCACACAGGAGCTGCGCTGGAGCAGGTGAGCGATTCCATCGCCGGGGACTGTGACCGGGGCCGGGGCCGCCCGAGCCTGGGGCAGGCGGTGCTTGTGCTGCCAGGGCTTCCACAGGTGCTGGGAAGCCTCTGTGCTCGGTAGGAAGGGCCCTGTTTAGAGCTTCGGTTTGGGTTTAGCTGCTTTACTGCTGTTCAGTGTGCAGAGCACGCAGGGCTTCAAAGCTAGCGAAGAGAGTAACCTGCTCTGTCCAATGCAAATGGTTACAGCTTGTGCAAATTCTGATCAGGTGAAGACACGATTTAATAAACACGTAATAACATGGAATATTAGAAAGATGTGGCTACACCAAATATTGAATATATAAAAATATTCGAATCTCTATTGTTAAAAATAGAATTCATTGAAGAAACTTATTATCTTGCATGTATCAAAAAAAAAAAAATACCAGGGGTATGAGTATCTTGAGTATTGAATAAATTCGACCAAGGAACTGTGTAAAAAGGCACTTAGATAATGTTTTAAAACACTAGTGGTTTTCACATGGTGTACACTGATGCTGTAAGCTCTCTGAAGTGAGTAGCTTTTTCTGTATCATATGCATTTGGCACATCTCCTGAGCCAGATGGGACAGACTATGTCACTCAAAAAAAGCTGTAAAAAATCTGATTGACTATTCATAATATAAGCATTTTATATCAGACCACGTTGTTTTTTGTAAAACAAAAACCATACTCCCCTTCCAACACCCCCCCAAAAAAACCCCTCCAAACAAACAGGTAAGTGTTTCTGTTCCAGAAAACAGTCAAAATCCTGATATAAAGAAGAGAATTTCCTGCTTTTGGTGGTTGTGGCATATGCATATATGTTTAGGGAAGCAGAACTAGTTTCCCTTTCCCTAAATTTTGTTTTCTTTGAAATTACCAAACAAACACCACTAAAGTCATTCTGAGGTGTCACTGCAAACAGACAAGATATGTTGCTCTGTAAGTTTAATCTCCTACAAGCCATATAAGAAGATTTTTAAAAAGGGAACTGACAACACCAAACAAATGCCTCACCAAAGCCTTCAGGACACAGTTGATCAGCCTCAGCTGACTGGCTGATCCTCTCTGTGAAGGAAGAAGTCTGCCTTGCTTAACTTCTGGTTACAGCTCCTTACATTATAGGATTAATTACGAGCATAAACTTGCCTAAGACCATCTCTATTTACAGTTCTGCGCTGGTAGGGAATAGTTTTGTGGTAGCAAGTTGGACAAATTTCAAGTCCATAAACTGGAGTGATGCAGAAATTAATGATCTGGTATATGGGTACTAAATATTAGTAAGTACTGGTTTGAACATGGGATTAAATGTGTCATAGTGCAATCCAGCTGCTGTTGCTCCAGTGACATAGGAAATGGAGAAGTAGTACCACTTTTTTAACATGTTCTTTATTATTTGGAAGGATCATACATCCGAAGTACTGTTATAAGGAGCACCTGGAGGAAGATCAAACCTAGAAGCATGCATTTGAAAGGAAGGATTGTCTGTTATTAATGAAATATTTCAAAGACATGGAAAATAAGCCTTTTTGTCTTAGGTTTACATGATTGTTCCACAAAAATGCACATTAACCTTATCACAATACATACAAATATTGTGGATGGGCAATAGAAATTATCACCCTTCCATATGAGATGCATCAAGAACAAATTGTTATCCCTTATAATGTCAGAAACATAAAAGGCACCATAATAGAATGTTTAGAAAAAACTCAGTTTATGCCATTATATTTTGATTTAAAAGTGTAAGAATTGTTGTCCTGACTTAAAACAAAAAGCTTTTCACACCTGTAAATTATCATTATAAACTTGTAAACCTTTACATTTTTTCCAGAAGTATCAGGTGCAAATGCAAGGCAAATATAAAATCTATTGACTTATTAGATTACAAATACTACCCCATGAAAAAGCTGTAGTTACAAAAATATAAAAAATATTCTAACTCCCATTGTTAGATCTTAGTTTCAATCTATACTGCGTTAAGAGTCCAAAGCCAGATCTGATTTGGACACATTCCTAGAGGAGGAAAGTGCTGTTTGTCTTATTTTTACATCATTATTCTGACCTCCTACCACAGTTTTGCTTTCTGGGTTTGTTTTATTAGTGCATATTAAGGATGCCAAGTGGAGAGTGCTGACGGATTGTATTTTTCAATGGATAGTAGCAGCATAAGTGTTCTCAGTGTGCTGTCCTCCCAGAAGTGCATTTCTCTGAGGAGAAAAGTATAATTGTTTTTCTCCAATCCTCCACAGTACCTTGTGTAGCAGCTGTGCCATTTTCATCCATAACTTGTGACCCCTGGCAGGTGACTGAGAAGAATAAATTCTTCTCCCAGGCCTCAGTAAGGAACTGTGAGAAGCTCACCCACTGCTAATACTGGGTCATAGACTGGGGCTGCTGTGGCAAGGACAGTTACTGGCAACAACATCTCATTTTCCTCACATGATAAATTGGCACAGGTTTATCTGGATGGTGTTTCTCTAGCCCTTGGCTTTAGTAACCTGGATCAGCATAGGGTGTTGAACCAGCTACAACAGCAGCCTTACAAAGTGCCAGTAGACATTAAAATGAGTTTACTTCTAAATAATAACTTAAAATGAATTACTAGATTGAATGTGATATTCTTAATGAATAAACTCTGTAAATGCTGAGCCTAAGCCTGACAAATGCTAATGCTTTCACATCTGAATACTGAAAGCTCTGTTCCTTTAGCCCTTTATCAGAGCTAGCAGAAGGTGTCCAGCTTCCAGCTCTAGAGAAACAGAAGCTGTCCTTTGTTTTGCAGGGAAGCTGGCAGAGATTAGTGGAGTCACTCAGCTGTACTCCTAGATAGCCACCTTGTTTAGCTGGGCTTTGAGAAGCACTCAGGATCGTTCAGCCAGCAGTAGGACTGTGGAAGATTTAAGTGTCAGCTGTACTATCATTATCTTTATGCTTGGTGCAAGACATTTTCCTTTAAACACATTTTTCCTTCACTGGAAATCAGCCCCAGCATTTCTCCTGGTAACAACGTGTCAGTCCTTGCCAGTTCCAGCTGGATTTTGGCCAGCTAGAGGGGCTGTGTGATGTTTCCAAACAAATGTTCCCCACAGACAGAGCGGTTCTGAAAGGGTTGTTTTACCCTACTTGAAAGGATTGACTGTACTCACATCTGCTTTGAGACAGTAACTTGCTCTGTTCCATGTGTATAAAAGATGGAGTAAAGTTAACAGGAGACTCCTGGAGTTGTTATGGCAGGAAGTGTTCATTGTTTGTATGCTGGGATCATGTGTTGAATAGCACAGGAAGAAGAAGACTGTATTCCTCATTATGTTTCAGTTTCATAAATATATGGTTTAAGCAGACACCATGTTCACTCCTCTGATCAAAATTGTATATTCCATTCCAGCTATGCTGGGATGGCAGGATTTCTTTTTAGCAGAATTTCAAAGACATCTGCACACATCTGCTGAAGATTTTTTTAAATAAGCATGCTGTCCCTACATGCTTGATCAGGTTTGGAGAACACTTCACACTTAACAACAAACCCAACAAAAACTAAACCAAGCAATACCCATAATGTAGGAATTTGGATTTTTGTTTAGTAGAATTTTAAGATGGGAAACACATTCCTATCTAAACAATTGAACTTGGCATTTCTGTTTTGTAAAAAAGCCCACATGACAGTAGTAATTTTAATGAGCAATTCCCTTCCCCAGCCTATTGAGTCAAAAGTTCACAAATGTAACTTCCAATCAAGGCACAAAAACATTTACTGACTCTTTCTTTTCACCACTTTCTTCACATTCTTCCCCTTCCCCTTATAAAAAGTTGGTGTAACACTGTCTTCTACACCAGACATAACTATAATAGTCCAATAAGTTGTAGCAGTATCCGAGTCTGGTTCTATCTATTTTGAATTTAGTTAAATTAGATAAACAGCATATTCTCAGCACATCATTGTTCATTGTCTGCATTTGCCTTGAAGGGGAGGGGATGAGGGGGAAAAAGCCACAGTAGTTTCATGCATATTTTTCAAGAAACTTTATGTGGAAGTCTTTCACTTTCTCCAGTAGGATCTTCAGCTTCTCCACTGGAGGAAGAATGGTCATTCTGAAAAATAATATTTAAAGAAATAAAAAAACCAACCCACATTATCTTCAGAACCAACTAAACTGTGATCTTTGCACAGATCTTGATTAATCTCAAAGCACAGCAAGTAACAAGTTTAATATCTGTTTTGATGTGATTCTCTCATTTTCTGCATTTTTACTTTAAATGAACTATACCATTACACTAGAGCAATTTGTTTCAATTGGTTAGAATACAGGAATTCAAGAACTGTTATTTTCTGTTGAGTGGTGTAGAAGGTTATCAGTAAGAAATAAGAGCAACTCAGTTTCCACTGTTGGGCAGTTATGCCAAGTTACACCCAGTTTTTTGAGGTTTAAGTGTTGTCAGTTATGACTAAATGTACAATTTTTCTTTAATTGAAAACTGAGTTCAGAAGCATTAAAACAATGCAACATCCCACTCTGCAGGTTTTAGTCCCTTTTTCCCTTCTTCTGCATAATCTGAAAATGCCATGGGGTGTGTATGCCAGGCTGTATGCAAGACCCACAGAACACAATGGTTTTCCCACACTGGTGCAGGAATGGACTCTCCAGGTTTTTCCTGGAGCTGTGTGTACCCAGGGATCTAACCCAGCTGGCTGTGTTGCAGAACTGTCAAGGCTAAACATACCCTCTGTTGTGTTGTTTCAGACTGAGGAAGACTAAATTCCATGATAAATTCTATCTATCAGTGACTCAACTGGAGCAAAGTTCTGTTTATTGGCAGCAAAAGCAACACAGTTTTGGTATTAGATTATTTAGTTCAACATCTTGTTTTGGTAAGAAAGTTATACAGAGTCTTTAAAGAGCAGATTTATAGGGAAGATACTGCATTTTTCATGAAGTTTCTCCACATGGAAACGCAGTTTAACCCCTTCCTCCCCCAAAAGAATGCAGGGCAATTTTTGTAATTCCGTAGCCAACTTTAAGATTAAAGTCTAAGATGTTACTATTGTTTGTATTCCTGGAGAAGGCATTTCAAATGCCACTGTGTAATGTGTAATTATGTCAGCAAGCTGTGAAAACACCATAAAAACCTGAACAGCTCATCTAGCAGACCAGGTCTTTGACCTTGCTGTCAGTCCACAGAAACTGTCCAGTAGACACTGAGACAACATAAACTGAAATAAAAATCCTCGTATTCAGTCAGAAGAGAAAGAACTGGGATGATACTTTGCTTATTACTGCTAATTTGCTTTTAAACAAACAGAAACTGTACCTGAAATGGTAGGTTCCTTCTCTCTGGCCAAATCCGCTTCCAGGTACAACACATATTCCAGTCTCTTCCAGAAGTTTCATGCAGTAGAACATATCAGGTGCCATTTTATGAGCCTAAGGGAATGGATGCCTTGGAATTATTGAAGTCAAAATATTCCTAATATATAGAATTTCATTATTGTTTTTTTTCCTGAATCCTTATCTTACATTATTAGTTTCTTATTCAATTTACTAAAGAAGATGACGAACAATTGCTAATGGGGCAGTTCACACTGAATTAAATAACAGTGCTTCAGGGGGGAACAGGGCTGAATAACCTACACAAAAACTCACTTCAAAAGAAAGGGTTTAGGTAATTTTGTTATTCTCCTTGACTTGCTTGTAACTTTTTGTCAAAAGTCTCAAAGCTGTACTTGGAAAAATCTAAGGCACTGACACTTGATAAGATTAAATTAATTTGAGAACTGTGTGTTCCAGTTCTGTTGGCAGTTACTATTTTTTTTTCCCCCTGAATAATCTGCCGCCTAGGAAGTCCCCTGATTAATAACTATGAAAAGTTCTTAAATATATACAGGTTATATACCTAATCAAATAAGCAGCTGAAAAACAGTCCTATTTTTGTTCTCAGCTGTGCTAATAAAATTCCCTTTTCAAAATGAATATTACAAATAAGGTTTCAGAGCTCTACTTTGGAACAGAAAAACTTATCGTTTATTAATATAGGTTCCTGTCCCAAAGGCAAAAAGGTGAAATTTGTAAGGAAACCTCCAGCCCTCTTTCCCAATCCTGCTGAATGGGGTTTCCCTTTTAGGGTCAGAAGCACACTGCCACTCACACGTGCTGGCCTCCCTAACCCAGGCACAGGCAGCAATTTGGAACTGCACAGGGCCAGCTACTTGAGTGACTTAAACACCAACGTCCTTGGGGACACTCTCAACCTGGAAGCCTTAGCACTGTGATGAAATGATCTGTTTTGTTTTCCTCTCTTAAAATAAAGGTCATGTTATATTTAAGATCATACACAGCCCATGAAATACTGCTTTTGTACTCCATCTCTGGAATCAAAGTGCATCATTAGAAGGGGCAGGTACAGGTGAGAGGAGGTTAAAATGGGTTGGGGTAAGAATGACTGACTGACCTCAGCTTCCTCAATGGCTTTGGAAGGAATAAAGATCCGTGGGAAAGCATACATAGCTCCTTGAAGGGGATTGCAGTGAACTCCTGGGATCTTGTTAAACATGTCTTCTGCTAGTTTGGCTTTTTTGGCAAGATTGTTCAAAACAGATTCCTTTTCCTGTTTAAAAGGAAGGTGTTCATTGGACAGATTTGAAGTAGCAATAAAAACACCAGGAGAAACTATGTTTCAAAAGGCCTTCCCCAAATGAAACACTGGTAGGGCTTTGCTGAGCTGTTAGAGCAAACTATATTCTGAATTCCAGTTCTGCTCTTAAAAACAGCAGTGCAAAAAGGCTGTAGCAGGATACAATTACAGTGTTGTAGTCAGACAATAACCTGCAGAAGTCTCTATCTGTGTGCCCTCTTCTCACAGTCTTCTTTCTGAGCGTTCACTCTTGGCTATTTTTAGAGACCACGTTAGCTGAACCTTTGATTCGACTTGATAATGTAATATTTTAAGCCAGAGTCAGCTTCATTTTTACAAGTGAGAAACTATATGTATACTTCAATACAGATTGTCATGTTGCTCAGTATATAGAGGCACTGGATATTTAAGATTGATTTTATAACTTAATTCAAACTTATATTCCTATTATTATTCCTAATATTCCTATTCCTAATATTATAGATTTTAGTAACAGCAAATCTTATTTAGTAAACCTTTTGCCATATTAAACACAGGAAAAAGGTCAAATTTATCAGCAAAAAAACTGATTTGATAATGCCTTCCTAGTATTTTTAAATGTCATATTAAGTTAATTTTGAATACACTCCATAGTTCTGTAAATTGGTGTTAATACAGTATTGTCCAAGGAGAAAGGAAAGAAGACTGATCTCTGTGCATAATTTGAGTTCCCAGTACTTAGGATAGGTTTTGGAAATACACAAAAGAACAAGCATGTTATTGCTGACCTTTATGAACTGTGCGTAAGATTCTTCTCCAGGTACTGGAGGATTCACCACAATATCCATGGCCGCTTGTCCTGAGACTGGAGGACAAAGGCGAACAGAAAGCAGCTTCACGAGCTGTCCTTTAATTTCTGGGTGCAAGTTAATGACCTCCATGTAACCTCCTCTGTAGCCACATCTGTGACAAAGTGAACAGAAGAGGTTGGTTAACCTCAAGTGTATAAATACCACAAAAGCATTGAAAATGACTGCAGAAGTGGGAAGACAATTAATGAGAATCTTACAACAGGTAACATACAGGTTGTTGAAACAGCTGCCACACTGATAATGGTTTCAGATGGAGCTACATGACATTAAGTCCTAGTATCCCATACACAGATAAAGGTGGACATGCAGCTTCCCTGTTAGGCAAGTTAACAATTAACATGGATTTTTAATCTTCAGAACAAGAGCATATGGCTGTAGCAGTATACATTTAATCAAAAAATTCTTTTTCTTCCATCTCCTCCTCCCCAAAACAACCAAACCCAAACATCTGTAATATCAAACCTCCCAGTGATTATTGAGCTGTTCCCTTGAATGTTGGAGGCCAATTTTCCTTTATCACAGGTCCAGATTGGGACTGTAGGATTTCACCTTTGTGGGACTGAGGCATTAGGTGTCTGAAATAAATATGCTTATTATTTGGTACTTTGAAAACCACTGAGTTAATCCATTACTCTGTGCTTGTTTTTCTTTTCTTAATAGTCTTTAGTTTAAATTAATAGAGGATTAATTACGGTGGATTACCTTCAGGTCAGTAACATAAAAGGGCTGTCCAACCAGATTAATGAGGAAGATGAAATAAAAAAAAAAAAAAACTAAATCAGACTTACTCGCCCATGTATCCCTTAGAGGTGGAGTGAAAAGAGGCCAGCTCAACATTGTTATAGTACTCGGGTCCCATCTCATACAGAATCTTTTTGAAAGAATGAAACTGGCATCCTTCAGAGTACACATTGTCCTGGTAAACCTGAACAGTCAGAAGACATTAATGTGCTCTGTTCCCCCAACTAAGGATAAAACATGGCCTTTTAGAGAGGCAGATCTGAAGAAAATGCTTACACTCAAAACTTAAAAGCTGTTAGAAGACACAAGGTTCTTTGTTAAGTAATAGCTACTGTAATGATACTTTTTATCTGATGTGACCACACTTAAAGGCTGAGCCTTTGGAAGAACAGTGAGCTTCTTTGTATGATTTAACCTTTACTTGTATGTTTAAATTGATTTTCCTTCTGTTTCTTCCATTTGAAGTGGTCTGAGCACCACATAGGTTTTTAGGTCTGTTCCAGCAAAGTTCTTCCTTGTGTCCCCTACACTTTCTCTCTAGTTCAAACCCAAATCAAGCCACCTGTTATACTGATCCTTTGATATTAAGAATCTTGCATGTCTATTCATGTCTTAATATGGTAACAGAGAGTCTGTTCTCTGTACTTAAAAAATACCAATGCCACACATGGAACAAAATTAAACCTCATAAGAATACTCTTAGCTGTGCTTTTGAGAGAACATTACCTCATCAGCCAGAAGAAAAAGTTTCTCTTCCCAAGCAAAGTGTATCACATCTTCAATGCACTTCCTGCTTTGCACCTGTCCTATAGTTTGATTTTTAAAGCAAGAAGAAAGTTAGTGGAGTGTACACATACAAGTCTTTTCACCTGGACTTACTTAGATTACCAACTTTTCCTCTGAAAAGTGCTATTGAACTTTAGAATTCAGTTCACTAAGTATGAAATTAAGGAGCATTTTCGGAAGAATTACGGTACAAGGTAACTTAGTCCATCTCAAGCAAAGGAAGTGTGAGATACAGTAATCAATCAGTGACTTATTGAGAGTACTCTGTGTACAGCTAATCACTGTGAATGCTCACATGCATGATGGTTACGTGGGAGCTAGTTTCTTACCAGTCAACCTCAACTACTTAAACAGCTGAATTCCGAGGGAGGCAGTGCTTGCCACTGAGTTCTGAGTTTTTACAGTCATTGCCTCTCAGAAGGAATAGGCTACAGGCCATGCCAGAGGCAAGATCTTTCACAGAGACCAAAAGTTTTCCACAAGTCAGGAAAACTTCAGTGGAAGCAGTGGCTTCAAATGGGATCCAGTGAAGTGAACCTGCTCCCTCCTTTCTGGAGTTCCACGATACTGAAAATGCGTTTCTAAAAGTAAAACATACTGTCCTACTTTGAGTACTGATCTCTGGAATTCAGCTTTACATATTTGATATGTACTTAGGATTTGCCTGCAATGTCAAATGAATGAAAAAGTAAAGAAAAAAGAGGTCTTAAAACCCATAAACCCATTCACTAAACAAAATTCCTGCAGACCTGTGGGATTTCCAGGGTTGATGATGCAGAGGACTTTTGGATTGCAATATGCCTTAGCTTCATTCAAGGCACGGCGAAGTTCATTCACATTTAGAGCCCAGCAATTTTCTTCATCCAAATAGTAGTTCACCTGGATAGCATCCAGTTCAGAGATGGCTGCTGAATATAAGGGGTACTGGGGTATAGGAATCATCACCCCTGTTCGGGATTTGCCACCTCCTGAGATCAGGATCTTTAAAATTGCCTGGGGAAAAAGTAGGAATTAAAAAAATAAAAAAAAAAAGGTCATACACCAGAATTAATAATATACTCTGGAATAAGTTACTAAACTTCCTTCCTAAAAAAGTCTAGAGTTAAGGTGGATTTCTGTCCTAGAAGCAGATAGTCAAAGAGAATTATTTATTTCAGGTTGTTACTGGCTGAGTGAGGATGGTCTAAGCTTAATGGAATCCTCTCATGTCATAGCTTCCAAAGATCATGCTGATCAACTGCAAAATTTAGGGAAAACATTCTGAGCACAAGGCTAGAGGGCAAGTTCGCAACAGGAATATCAAGTTCATGATTTTTCTGCTGTGCCCTGTTGTAAGCAGAGAAGCTTTAGCTAGTTCTTGCTCATTGCCTTCCATTCATTTTATCTCATTAACCACAAGAGACCAATAAGTAAAAACAGAAATCAGAACTGGGGCCTGTGCAGATTCTCCCTTGGAACAGAGAAACCTGTTTTCCATTATGAGCAATTATGTTTTCATTTTCAAGTAACAGAACAGACCAAAAGTCTGCATGTGTTGGGATGGAGATAAAATCTTATGTAGTTTATGCCCAAAAGATACCGACAGAAAGGTAATGTTTGTGCTAAGGTCAGTCCAGACAATTTCCTTGTGCCCAACAGCTGCATGATGTAGGGGCTTTTTACATGTGAATTAAATAAAACAGTGCACGAGGGGCAGGAAGCAGAGAGATTTCTTGCCTTTGTAACCAAGGGAGAACTCTGAAGTACAGGTGCAATCAAAGCAAGCATCCTTATCAGCATGTAATTGGCATCTAAACCCAAAAATATCTTTTCTCTCAGCAGCAATATCCTTTAGTTTCTTGGTGGTTCTGGTACAAAATCTGTTCTGTGCCTCTCATCACATACTCAGCTCCTAAGCTAATGATTTATAATCAACATAATTTTGTACCCACCACTAGTGTAAAAATACCAAGCATCCAAAACATATAATCAGGACCAAATGCATATTTAAAAACTCTTCAACACCCTCTCTCCCCTGAGGTGTGAAACAATAGTTGTTTTATCTTTGGAAGGGCCAAATAATGAGACTAGTTGTAGTGCTGACTTTACATCAATGGTGAAATCAACTCAGCATGGTGCAGATTAGATGTACTGCGCTGCCATTCCTGACAGGCTGCCAGTGTCAGAAACTCTGGAAAGCCAATTGACTGCAGACCTCTGGAGAGCTGTTGCTGCCGGATCGCTGTCATTCTGAGCTCTGCCACTAGATGTCCTTTAAAAAACCACCTTCACCAACACACTCTCAAAGGCTGCTTTCGTAGAAGTCAAACTGCTGCTGTATTATCAGTGAATGTGTCTGTGTAAAGGAGCAGTCTGATAGAGACTGGTATTCCTGTCTTGACTGAGGACCATCTTTGAACCTTGGCTGAACCCAAAACCTGAAGTGTTTCTCAAACAAACTGAAATACACAAACAGATCTTTGGGATTTTCACTGGCATTGATCTGCACTAGCGGAGTTTACTTGGAAGAAGAGCTGCTGAGACTTCTCACCTCTGAGGTCACTCCCTCTTCCCTCTGCCACTGTTTGATGCCCTCTGATCTCCAATGTTTATGTATCTTAATCACTGAGGACAACCACTATTTAGCCCGAATGCTCTGAATCTTCTAAATTTATATATAAGCACCTATAGTTCATACTACCTTTACAGAAAGGTACAATTTAATGTATATTGAGAGACTTTGCACCTGCTTCTTAGCTGGCACCTGACAGCCACACAGGGGGTTCACTGGTTTGTTCACAGTATTGGATATTCGTTGAATGTGGCTTCAGTATCTGCCAGACCAAACTCACAGGACTTTGTGAGACCAGAGGTTCAACAGAGATCTGTATTTCCAGAGGTAACTGATAAGCTACAGTTTGTACCAAGAAGGGACAGGTTTCATTTTAACACTTACAGAAATGCCATCGCTTGCCCCAGTGGTGAGATAAATGTTATCTGGATCTGCAGGAACCCCTCCATCTCTTCTTTCAATATACGAAGCAACATCTTCACGGATGCAATTTATACCTTGACTGGCAGTGTAGGATCCTGTGACAAACAGAGAATGAGATGAGACTTCAGTACAATGTACATCAGATTTTCTGTTTGCTAGCAAAGCTCCTGAGCTAATATTTTATGGAGTAGTTTGTATATATGAGCCATATTTATATGGATCCCCAGGATGGATTTGCTTTTCTTTCCATGGAGGAGGAAAGGGAGCAGGTGTGTTCATAGAGCAAAAGAGTTAATTTGGAGTTAGACAAATACAATAAGTATCACTAAAATACAAAAATAACATACTGGATTGGTAAAAAGCATTATTTCAAGCCTATTTTGCAAACTGGGACAGCAATCCCACTTTTACTGTCTTTCAGTAGCTTGCTTTATTTTGGAAGCACTTCTGAATGTAAACAAACTCCTATTTAAGTAATGGGAACAAGGAACAGAGGTAGTATGTGCAATAGAAAGGAAAGTAACTTCTTCTACTCCATGACAAATATAAGGGTTTTATTTGCAATATGAAAATAACATATCATTTTCTCCCACAGTCTGAAACCAAAAAAATCATAAGCTGCTTCTCTCCTTCCCCCACAGCATCTCCCACAACCACTTTTCAGCAGAAATGTCTAGAATCACCCCAATCTCACGTGCAGTTTACAGAGCACAACTAATAATCTCAAATAAAATGAGATGTTAGATGCCTGTGTGCATCACTGCTGAGTATGTGCAACAAATATAGAGTAAAAATAAGCCTAGGTCAAGGTGAGGAATGGATTCAAGCTATGAAGCCTAAGACTGATGGACAAAGAAGTGACAACTGTACATCTATTTTAGAACACTGTCAGGAAGCTGCAGAATCTTCTTTGCTTGTTGGGTGGAGTGGAATAATTGTGCCTGACTTAACTCTTATCGTTCAGTTATCTGCTAGTAGTCTGCCTGGTAGGACTTCTGTGAAAGCATGATTTAAAAAGACAAAGAACCTTTGCAAGTACTGCACAACTGCATGGGACAAAACGGTAATTCAGGGCACGAAGTTCCCTGATGTCCTAAAAATTTACTTTTACAGGACTAGAAGTTATATTGGGTCTGTACACGGGTCTTTGACCACAGCTAGGAGGATGTTGTTAAAGGAGGAGAACAAACCTAAGCTGTCATTCTGTCTTGTGCTCCACTGGGTGCTGAGTCCTACCACTCTGAGGATATACAGAACACTTAATTGCTCTGTACTTCTACACTTAATTGTACTCAATTGATGGCTTTGACTAGAATCCATGTGTTTGCATTGTGGGATGCAAATAAATAAACCCAACCCAAAAAGCTACATATATTATGTATTTTTGTGTATAGGAGAGGGGTAAATGTCTCAAATGCCTGGAAAGACATGCCATTTATCCCACATGCAAAGTAAGTGGTGTCAGTAGAATCCCAGAGTGTTTGGACACAAGAGAAGTTGAGGACACATCTGAGCCTTCATACACGGCCCGGGAGTAGCGAGACTCAAAACCATGAGTAGGGTTTTGCCAAATGAATGTTCATTGGAAGTGAGGGTATTCTAGTTCATTTCCAGAGGACAAGACATTCACAGTAACCTTGCAATTAATACATTTAAATAGGCTGATTTCACCCTTGTGTTGGATTGACAAATTTGTTGAAAAATAAGGTTTTGAACAAAACACAGCACTTAAAGCTACACAGAGAGGTCAGTTTTTAATCTTTGTTTTTTCACAAGAAAGCCAATTCTCCTTCTCAGCCATGAAGAGAACAGCAGTAAGTTGTCAGACTACCAACAAAGTGATAGGAGTGACTTCCATTCAGCTGCACGTCCCCGTGCCTCCAACTGCATGTTTTGGGATGCCGTACAGAGGCTGATGAGCTCCAGAGACCAAAGAAGGGGCTGACACACCGTACTGGAGACAGGGAGGGTGGAGAGGGGGCAGAAACTAGTACAGCACATCAGTAAGGTCTACAGTGGTTTTAGTTGTCAGGAATTTAGAAATACAGTTGTTCATGGCATAAATAATTTCAAGATAAAAAGACATTTAGACTCCAGTTACTTACAGAACCTCAATTTATCCACTGAAATTAAGAGGGTGTATTCAGAATTATCATCTTATTTGAATATTGCAACTGTTTCAGGCCTACTTCCTCAGAATCTACTGAGATAACAGAAATGATGGGAAATGCGTGATCTCCTGAAAAAAAGGAACATATTTCTGAAATACTGTGCAAGGCTGAATTCCTTACACTTTACTCCAACATGGGGCTGTGGTGTCCCACGCCACCATGCCCTTAAGGGGAAGGGAGCACCAAGGGGCCAAGACTGATCATTCTGAGAACTCCTTTCATGTCCCTGAATTTGAGAATCACTACAAAGAAAGACTGAGTCAAAACTCAAATGTATCCCCAGTAACTCTCATGTGCCAACAGTACTATGTGGATTTATTGTTCCAAAGTAAGACAGGAAAGGGGTTCATTGAGCTAGAGGAACTTCTTGGTTTTGATAAATGTGTTTTTCATGGTCTACATTAAAAGACAAACTAACACAAAGAAGGTGAAGATAAAATACATTCTGTATTAGGCTGTGTTGTTAGGAATAGTCCAAGGTTGAAATACTGCTAACGCAACCACTATTTATGTTTTGTTTATTTTATTAAGTTTCACAGCACCTACTCTCAAAATGTGCCAGTGCAAATAGGCACTGCAATCACAAAGATTAAGAAATATGCCAATTACTGTAATAAGTCCTCTGAAATGTCACTGTTTGCCTACTTGAAAGAAGGTAAGTGTGCCAGATTCATTGCTGCACCCAGCAGCTGTAGCAGTATCTGCAGAGTGGAAATTCTAGTGGCGCTTGCCAGGTACAAGGAGGCAGCACAGTCACCAGATGAGAAAGAAATTGTCTCTTCCATTTCCTTTCTACTGAATATGCAAAGTTTGTACTTACTTACGTGGATATTACATGTGTACTCTTGTAGGAACAGTGGTTGAAGAACAGAGCTCTGTAGTTCTTTCACAAGTTGTTATTTTACCTTGGAGAAATAGAGCTCTGACACCTTCAGTTAAAACTATCTCAGCTAGGTAAAAAACTATCTCCTTTCAGCAGTGTAGCTTTCCTTTTGCAGAGGATTATCACCTGAGTTTCTGATACCCCAGTTCATCCTCTGACAAACATACTTGAACTGATGGTTCAAAAGTAAGATCCAGGAGCGTGCACTGGATCAGCTGAGATGGACATACATTGTTTGTTGATACCAGCATTACAGGGACAGTAGACTCCTTGGCAGAGGAACCCTCTGGAGAGGGTAAAACTGTAAAACCCTCCACCAGCCTTAGCAGGAGACACAGAGCCCCAGATTAAGAGATGTTGTACCAACAGAACAGAGCCTCACTAGGACTTTCTGCCACTTTCGTAGCGCAAAAAATCCCAGCACTCTGTTCAGAGCTACGCCTAGATGTTACTGAGGCAAGGGCTCCATAGATGTATAACCTTCACCTTCTCCTCTGTCGCAAGTCCCACCAAAAATTTGCACCCTTTGTCACCACCCATAGGTCACACTGCAAACCTGCCCCCACCAGCTGCAGATATTGAAACCGCCTTTGTTGTTGCTAACACCAACAGGAGCAACTGGAACAGAGCCTTACCTAAGCTGTTTCCTCCACAGCCCTGCAAGATCCGTCTGGCTCGCTTTTTGGCATCTTCTGGAAAGCTTGGGCTGTCCAACAGGTTTGGGTATGTACACAGGGCCACTACCTGGAGTGCCAAGACAATGTAAATTGGCCACTTTTCAATGGTTATTTTAAGTTGATGATATTATGTTAACTGTCCTTGGAAATGAAGATCACAAATACTGGCTAATTTAAAACACAGTTTATTGATGAAGAGTTTGCAGTTGGTTTTTTTTAAGGGTTGTGCTCACAGAAGAGAAGAAATCTTACCATGTTCCAAGTTATTCTGATAAAAACAGCTCTAGAATTATTAACTATTTGTATTACAGACAGTGAAGATTGGAGTCCAGGTGAGCTAAGCATAGTGCAAACACAGTAAAGCACAGTTGATTATTCCTATGTTATCTCTAAGCAGCTCTATCCTCCACTCTTTGTGTATTACTAGCCCACTTTATTGACAAGAAATCAAGACTTTAAATATGGAGCAGAACTGAGAAATACGATCAACTTTTGAAGTCCTAGTTGCATGTTCTAATAATCCTTCCCCAAAATAACTTCTAGTTCTTACTGATTTGAATTCATGGGAAATATTGAATTAAAAAAAGAAGTGGTGATATAGAACATAGTAAAAGTAGAAACATGACCCGGCAGAACTAAGTTAATGAAGGAATGTAAGACACAAAGAATTGAGAGCTCTCTCTTGAGATCAGCTTAATTTATTCCAGTCTCTCTCATTTTTATGCTTACATGGTATAATATGGACAGGCTGGTGTCATCTTGTGGGACAAAGACAATGAATTAATCCATGTGTGTGCACAGCCATGGGGAGAAAGGATTTCCCATTTTATTTAATAACATTGGAATAACCTGTAGTACGTCTGAATAGTTTGTAAGAAGCTCAGGTCTCCCTAGTTTGCTGCATAGCTCGACTTTATACTCTCATCACCTGGACCCTCAGTTTGATAAGGCTTTAGTTTGTCCTACAAGTCTCTGAATTTACATTATTATAGATGGAGGATTTTACATGAGGGTGTGAGGGATGCTCAGTAAATAGGACCATACCCGTTTTAACCTTATTTGTGTTTTAGGAATAATATACAAACATGAGTTCTGTTGTAATCTTCCCTAAAAGTTAACCTACCAGTTAGCTTGCCCAGAGGTAAAATGTGCAAAATGAGATACAGTACAAGTAGTTGAACCCAGCTACGTGCAGATCTCAAAGTATACTCTCAGATGAAGAAAGGCTTTTGTTTTTCTCTTTAAAGACAAACACTTCCTTTCTTGAAGAGCATTATTGTACTGAATGTGCTGACTGATAACACAGAAGTGGCAGGAAAAAGCATGGGTGGGGAATGATATGGAAACTATGGAAAGCTACTGTGTTAAAAGAGGACAATCAGCAAGCAACAGGACTTCAGCTCAAAAATGAACATTTTTCATTCTTTACAAAAGAACTATTTTAATTCTAATTGCATCTAGGTAACCACTTATACTAACATCCATATCAGACAGCTTTTAAGGCATTCTAATAAAATTAATATATAATAAATTAATAGTTAATAAATTAATAATAATATTTTATAGTAGTCTTACCTGACGGAGGAAGGTAATTGGTCTCTGTCCCATTGCCTGTGCATCTCCAATGTTGGCTTTAATCACTTCAGTAAAAGGTTTTTTGATTCCCTAGAAAGGGATAATTCAGAATGTTTTGTTAGGGCTGAAGTAGATGATTCTTTTTTAGTATCTGTCATATGGCTGTAACTAAACAGTGCCTGATCTCAGAACAGCTACAGTGTTTAATGTAAAGCTTAATGCATTTCTTATGCAATACTGCCAGGAAGTCTTAAATGGTTTACAGAAATTGTGTTGACTGTGACACATTTTTAAATGATAGACTGGCTTTTATTTTTCTGCTAGTTGCAAGCAAGAGGCTGACTTGGCTGGAAACTACACATTGAAGTAGAAAAGATGAAAAAAGGGCATTTTGAATTGTCAGTATTAGAGCAACTTCTTTGAGACGCGTGAGGGAGGGATGGATCAGTCAAGAAGCTAAAAAGACTTGAGAGTATTTGAGAAACCACCAACAAAAGAAACCTCAAGACCTTTAGTTCTTTTAGAGTAAAAACAGTAAAGATAATGCTTGCTTATTTATTTCATACTTAGATTAAGTATTTGTTGTACAATGACCCCACTTTTCCATGTAGAGATGTTTCACAAAATATGTCATAGTGAGGCTCTGTATGATAAACAGCAGAAGTGCTAAATAATCACCATGAATATTTAAAAGCTTCCTAGTCTCCAAAATCTGAACAGCAAGCCATTTTTCCTGTGAGAAACTGAATACATCATGAAAACACAGGGAAAGAAGTTAATGAATGTTGATTAGCAATCACAGCTCTTTAAAAAGTGAAATAAAATAAGGGCATAAAAAAGGCAAGGAACTGACTGGTTGAAAAAACCACCAGTGGTTTAAATAAAAAAAAGATTCACTGAAAGTAAAAGACAACATTACAAGAAGAATAAGTGAGATAGGCAATAATAAATTTATAGTTGTTCTAATGAATATTTAAGAGATAGTAGGAAGGCCTCCTGAGAGTGACAGAATTGTCGTGTGGACTAAGGAACTGCAAAATGAGACTGATTAGTTTTCTGTAGAAAATTACCTGTAACAACTTGCTCTGGGTATGGACTCAGAAAGCCTCTTCCTGGTCCATGTATTTACAGCCAATAACTGGATTTGGATATAGAATATGCGGCTGGCAAGCCTTGACTAATTTTTGCTTTTCCATCATGGACTATGATGTTGGACTTCAATGACAGACCAGAACCCAGATGTGCAAAGATAACAATAATACAGGTACTCACCAGGGATGCAGATCCCCACGTATGCCAAGATTTGGAGGTTTAAGATTTGGATGCCAAGATTTGGATTTTTAAGATCTGGAGGATTATCCCCACTATGGATCCAGTCCATCATATAACTGAGAGCCTTCAGGATTTTTTTTCTTTTAAAATTAATATGTAGTTAGAAATGGCATTAGGATCTGACAATTTGGCTTACATGATCCCGATTGAAAAGGGCCAATTTTACATGGCCTTACATTTAGCAGCAATTGAAAAAAAAAAGTTCACTTAAAATAATTGGAAATTACACACTGATTCCATCAAGTAATTTGCTTTTATGCTTGTTGATCTGAGTCCCTAAATTAAGAGCTGCATTTCAGCTCTAAATAAAGAATTAGAAATAGGGATGCCAGATAAACATTAGAGTTATCTGAGGCTGAAGTTTAGTAATTTATGAGTAATGTAAACAGCTAAAAATGTGTTCTCTTCAAGCTATCTGGGATCCACTGACAGCACAACATTGTTTCATTCTAATTACAAATAAGTAGGAAGAGAAAGATGTATGTAGAAGAAGAACAAATTCCATTTGCTTGAAATGAAATAAAATTCCCACGTATTTTTGTTGCATTTGGTCCTTACAGCAAATTGAATCAGTTTCACTAGATTTGCAGAGTAATACAAATCTGTTAAGGAACACAGATACTTCCTTTGCCTTAAGTTAGGCAGTCTGAAAAAACAGCAACGTGAAATAGAAGTACTCTGGTTTATCAGATTAAAACCAAAACAAACCAATTCCCTAATAATAGAAAACCTTACACTAGATGAATTAGATTTTTTGCTCACAAATACTATTGTGTTCTGCAATAAAAAAATAGCTGCTTCTTTGGCTGGTGAAATGCTGAAAGGTACCTGGCATTTCATAATGTACTTTTGGAGTTTTTATAGTGGTACAGCCTTTAAAACAAAGGTAACAGACCTTTTTGGTGTCTGCGTCAGGTTTATCATAAATAGTGCTGTAGCTTATTAGCATTGATACCATCACATCTTTACTAGGGCCAAACTCAGTGTTTTTGCCATCACTGCAAGTAAGGAATCATCACCTACTCCACAAACCCCACACTGCCTTTGCTTCTCAAATGATGGGTCTGGAACAAACAGCAAACCATACACAATAGTTCTCTCACAATAAAATCTTGTTAGAGAAGGAATGATGGGTTTTCTGTGTTGTACACACAGTTTCCACATCGGCTTAAAGGCCCATGGTCCTCTTGACTAATTTGTATTTCTTGGTCTCAGCTACAAGAGCTGTTATCTTTTTTGTCTTACAAAAGAGAAATGCTTTTAAATAACTGGAGCCTTTTCCTTCCCTGACAATGAGTTAACATCAGCAATTCTTTAGAACCGTCTTCACGAGACTTGCTATATCCTCTCTTAGTGAAATCTATACAAAAATTGTTACGGCCACTTAGTATTTTTCTATTACTTGATTTCCAGTCTCTCTATGTAAAAAAAGGAGTATCAGAAGTTGTTCAGATTTAGTTTAAAACAAGAAGTTCTAAACAAGTTCTTTAAAAAATTCTAAAAAAAGTTCTTTTGAACAAAATGTCCCATCTTAGCATTTCAAAAAGAAGGAACAGAAAACAATAACAGGCAAGAACAAGTGCTGAATGATAATGGGTCAAAGTTTCAAAGCAGGGATATCAGAAGCTGGCAGCAAGGGAAGTCTAGACAGTGCTTGTGCCTCTGCAGTTGAGTTCAAGGCAGAATTCTGCTCAGATCCTTCTGACAGAGCAGCATTAGTCACTGGCTACTTGTGTCAAGTTTGCTCCTATGGCGATGGGTGTGGATATCCAAGGGGAGGGTTATGCCGAATACTTTTTGGAAGGTATGTGGAAAGATCTGTATGAGAAGAGGAAATGTGAATGTGATGTCGATAACCTCAACATCAGATTGCAGAGCAGCAGGAAAAGGGCTGCAACAGGTCGTAGATTTATTTCACTGCAGAAGGCTAAGCAGTCTTTAACCACGTCAGCAACACACCTGAGCTGAGACAATTTATATCCCTGCAAGCCAAGGAACACCCAGGGGGAGCAGGAACTGGGCCACTGTTTTGCTCTCCTCGAGGGATCCCTCACCACACTTGTCTGTCTCTCATCCCCTCCCTCTCTCTGGGTGCAGGCGGGCTTGCAAGGTGTGTTCCAGAGGCAGTCTGGCTGGATTGAAGCAGGCAGAGCTTTGCCAAAGGGAAGCTTGCATAACAGGAGCTCTAATAACAAACTCGTGAGCAGTAAGTTCCAGATTGATTCTCCTGCCTTCTGAAGAGGGTATGAACCACATCAAGGAGGAAAACCAATGCCCAGCCCTACAAAACAAGCTCTGCTCCAGCCTCCTGCCTTTGGCGGCACCTCACACTGTGCTCACAACGTGATTCAGCTTCAGCTTGGGAACAAGGCCAGGCTCCTGCCACTCTTCTGACAGTGTTAGCAAACAGATTCATGATAGTAGCCACTTTTAAAGCTGTAGAAGCCATCTTTCACTTTCACATGTAAAGGAGAAAATATAAAAAACATGTACTTTCTTTTAGTAGCTGTCTTCTGGATAATGAAAGGATTTTAATGGATGAAAGAATCATCCAGGATTTGGAATATGCTCTTCAGAAACTACTTCCTTCAACAGTTACTTCTGTCTCTCTGCTCTTTTTAGAGGAAATGCATCCTTTAAGAAAACAGATGAAAAACATCTGAAACCTGAAGCAAGCCAGGCACAATTATTCTAACAACCGTATCTAAAAGTCACATGAAGTTGGGAGAAGGGATTTTTATATGTGAACTAGAATTCATTGTTGCAGAGTCAGTACAGTAACAAAGGCAGTTAACCAGGTTTGGGGAAGCTTCCTCTTCTCCTAGACATCCCCACAGCCTCAAAAAACCCAACAGAAAAGGAGAACAGTATGAAACGATGAGCTGTCTCTCAAGGAGCGAGTCACAATGCAAGAAGTGTTGGGAGAATTACTTCATCAAAGAAACAATGTGATGCCAGAACATACATCACCCATGAGGGCAATGCCCTGCCAGGAGCTGGTTTGTCTCTTAGGAGTTTCAGAGTACCTGAAGGTTCCCTTTACAAAGGTACCATCTGAAAATGCTGGCAAACTGCAAAATACCACTGTGCCCAGAAAGAGTAAAGAAGGGTGCAAACTGACCTGACACTGTCTTTGCTAAATCTTCAGCAAATTTCAAAGGAAAACCATCAGTCTGGACAGAAGCATGCGTGGATTTGGTGATGGTACTAGGAAAGAATTGAAAAGGGTTCCCTTGAGAAGGCCACAAAAATGTGAGCTGCTTTTAATCCCAGAAGAGTAACATGGTATTACGGCTATTTCTGAATTTCAGAATTTCCCTGCTCCTGGCTGCTCCCAATTGTTTCATTTTCACCGCCATTGCTTTGTGCCTCCTCTTGATGGTTGTCAGGCAATAACTTCACACTATGAAACACTGTACTATTTCCTTGAGACTGGTTTTGCTGTGACTTGCACAAACAAGCTGTACAATCAGAGAGCTGGCAAACCCAAACATTTCAGCATAGCTGAGATCTATGCTGTAGTAGCCAAGCTGCTTGCTTGCTTTTTTTATCTCCTCCTCTCAAGAGGCCAAGAAGGCATTGCCCAGAGGCCCTTAACTAATAGGGACCCGAAGACCTGAATTAGCATTCCAATCTTTTTATTAAAACAGCTCACAGCAGAAAAATAAACCTGACCTGCCTACCATGGAGTAAGGCTTTGGGTTTGTATTATGCTTGTGTAATTCAAGCTGACATGAGCTGTTCTGGGGAGGAAGGAGAAGGCAAGTTCTGGATTTTGACTTAAAATGGCAGTGATGAGTTGTATGCCCCCTCATATCACATGAGGAAATCAGTGGGGCCAACCATTAATTAGCAGATCTGATTCAGAGATTACAGAACAGAACTTGTCCTCAAGTTACTTTTGCCTGACACATTGATCAAAGTGGATTTGCATTCAGAATTTTTGCCTATATAGATAAAGTACTAGAATTCATGACAGAATTAAATGACAGGATTAAAATAATACTCATTAGAAAGTGATTAGACATTAGGACCCTCTTAACTTGAAGAGTTATTGGAAAAGGTCTATTTTGGAATAAATTTTGCTAATGTATTCAACCAGAAAATATCAAAAACTGGATCCTGTGGGTTGCGTGCTTCTGAACATATGATTTTGATAATCATGCTCTTGAAACCAGTTTTGTTTCACCTTCATCTGCAGTAGTTTTTTCCCTCTTAAAAAATATGGGTTTTACTACAGATTCACTTACGTATGCAACATGTACAGACAACTGAGGAACAACAGTTCTGTCTTAATGAGGTCAGATGCTCTTGCCTGGAAGATACTTTCTTAGTGTGCACACAGTCACGTATTCAAAGCAGAAAATTATAGGATGGTAATTTAAGCTTAACATCTTTCATTACTGGGTGTACCAGTCAATCTTGTATCTTTTTCTTGGCATGTTAAATTATATTTCTGCATGTCATTGTCTAAATTGTGTTTTATCTTTCCAAAACTCCCAGGGACACAGTCAACTCACATTTACAATTAAGGCTGGATTCTAAGTCAGATTTTTTCTATTCAATTTAAAAGGCTGATGAATTAGTGAGGGAAAAAAAAAACAAAACAAACAAACCAGCTCTACAATATTTTAACCAAAATACTTTATCAGAAGCTGCCTGAGATTTCAGCCACATAAGCAGAAGGATTTTGGTAGTTTTATTGTCTAAATAGCAATGTAGGGAGTGAACAAGTGGCTTGAATAAACTTATTTGCAACAGTTATGCAAATGAAAAGCTTGGGCAGAGGAGATGAGCATGCTGTAAAGGTAACAGAAAAATAGGGGCTTCAGTGTATAGAAACTGTATAATGCCATTGAAAGCCCATGGCTCCAGGCCCAGGGCTGGGATGTGTTACCCACCTGTGCTATCGGAAGAATGTCCTACATGCTGCCAATATATCCCTGCACACCATCCCTCTCCCCCTTTCTACCCTACAATTCTCTTTCAGTAACTTGAAAGTTTTGAAGGACCTTGCGTGCCTTACACTAAGCCAGGCACTGCTTCCAGTGTTACCTGAGCTGACTTGTGGATCCTGAAATGCTGTTTAATATGCACACACCTTGCAAGGAGATGTAAGCCAACTTAACCTAACACAGAACTTGACATTATGTAAAACCCAATCAGGAACTGGGGAGAAAAGGAGAGTATAGGTGAAGAGAAATGTCAAAGTAATAGATATGAAGGGATTTTCCATAACAAGGTCAGTTATAATTAGCATGAACACAAAGCAACAAATCAGGTATGTGTCCTGCCTGTGTAAAGATAAGTTAGTTTCTTATTACTGATTAGGTGAAGAAAAGAGCTCTGTTCAGAGATTGCATTATTCTTGCATTGAATTTGTATTCAGGAGCAATTTTCTAGTCTGAAATATAATTAAAGTCAGTACTTGATACCGTGGCCATCTGTTAGCAAGTCTACACAAAGGGGCTGGAAAAAAGGTCTTACTCAATTGAGTTCTATTTAGAGTGTAATCATTTATTAAAACATGTCTGTGCTCTAGCTTGCTTTAAAAAGTTTCCAGAAACACCAAGGCAAATGGTTGAAGTTTGTTCTTTCTGTCATCTTAATAAGCCAGAACCAGCTGATTGCTACCAAAAGCAAAGGGGAAGAGAAAAAAGGTTTTTACTTTTGAAGCATGACACAATTTCAAAATTATGAAAAAAAGGTTCAGGAAAGTAATTCAAGTCACTGATTTTGCATGAAGATTTCCATCTTGAAAGACTTAATGTACATCAAACCCCTGATTTTCCACTTAGATGAATACAGGTCACAAGCCAACAAAACTTGTGAAATCCAGGTACAGCAAGCCCACCTGTACTGGGCAATCAATCTTATTCTGCTTTGAGTATTCTACTTGTCACTTACATTGTCTTAGTCCCAAGCACATGAGCTAAAACTAATGCCTCATTTTTATTTATTTTTTTAAGGAATATTCCTTCAGTTGCCCAGTCAAAGACTTCTTGAGTAACATTTTAGTCCTTATTTCTGTGTGCACTGTGGACTTACAGCTCCTGTTGTGATCATTTGCAGTTAATATAGAGAAGCAGCAAGTGCCTGTAGAATAATAGGGAAGCTGCTATTTGGGATCTGAACATGAACAAACCTCAAGGAAGATGAAAGCTTACACTGTGCAAACAGCTTCAAGTAGCTGTTTTATAGTCTCCATAACAGCTGTGCAAGTTACGCAAGTATGAAGAGTAACCAAATGGAACCAAGTTTAAACAGGGAGAGCCTCTATCACATCTGATTAGACAATGGCTGCATTTAGGGTGCTTTCAGTTTAGAAACAAATTACCTAAAGGCATCTGGGCAGAACAGGATAAATGCAGATTTACTGCCATTGCTTCACCTCTGCCTGTTCTTGTTACTCCCACTCACTGCAGTGCTTCCACCTCACACTGGGGAGCCTGTGCTCTCCTGCCAGCGCAAAGCTCCTTCCCCATCAGACGTAGAAGAGTTGCTGTGGGGCAACTCTTGCTGTTAGTGAAGAGTGGCCGTGGATCTAGAGATGCTGTGGGGCGTCCCCTTCCTCTGCCAACCACTTCAGCCTCTTCTCTTTATCCAGCAGTGTTAATTCTGCTGGCAGTTGTCGACCTAACTCTGTGAGCTAAGATTGAGAGGGATGGAAAAAGCTGTCCAACTTAATAAAAAGGAAACAAAGAAGTGCCATTGACGTGTGAGCATACAGAATTAAATTTCAGACACGCATATGCAAAAAATAGACAATTAGATAACCTATATTTCACTTATAAGGAACTTAGGTATTACTCAACACTGTATGCTTTAGCAGACAGCTTGATTAAACAAGAGAATGAATAGCAGTATTTTTATCAGAAGGGCAAAGAGGAATGAATAACTTGAGCAGTGTGGAAGAAAGTAAAGTCTTTCTGCTTCCTTAAGTTGATTAGTGTTCTTTGCAGATACACTGTCTCAACTTTTGTATTAATTCTGTCCTCTTTCCCGCCAGCTGGGAGGTTTGTTTGCGTTACTCGTGTTAAATCATAGTCACCTCTAGGAATGCTGGTAGCCATTATCAATGGCAAATATCATTTCATGAGTCTGGTTCCTGGAAAAAAAATTTAAATGGAAAATGCCACATAAGTAGGCACAACACAAAACTGACATAAAAATCTCTTAATAAAGCAATTGGCAGTGATTTGCTCTTATATTTTTTCATCAGTGCACAGCAGATTAGTCTCTCTGCCAGTGACTCAGCTGGTAACTGGAGCTGGGAGGAGTTAGTGAAGGGCCTTTTATATTTGTTTTGTCAAGTAGTATCTCCTGCTCTGCGATGTTAACTTGAAAACAAACATACTCAGTGAGAACACTGGAAGATTTTATACTCTGGAAAATGCACCCACTAGAGAACCTAGTTGCATAAACACAATGACACCTTTATAAACAAGTTTTAAGGCAAAAATCAAAACAGATGTTCTGAAATTAATTCACCATCACCACTCTGAAGTTTTTAAGCTAAATTCTAAAAAAAAGATGCTGTTTTTAATAATTATTGAATTAGACAAATAGTTGATGTATATACTACAGTGAGCTGAAAACGTTTCACCTTCTAAAACAAGGGGAACCAAGTAACACGAAGACCAGAGAATTTATCTATTATAGCTAGAACTGCTGTAGCACTTTTTTGTTCAAAGCACTTTTCATGAACTATTGAAAATGGTCTTGCAGTACCATTTTCAGTACTGTAATAAGATATTAGAAAGACTCTAAAGCAGCAAAGGCAGGGAATAACATCTGAAATTACAGAAAAACTACTCTGCCAGATGCTTTATTCAAAACAAAAATAAGCGAGTCCTTGTGATGAGAGGGGAAGCTGTGGTTTGAACAGTAGAAGCAAAAAGACATGCCTGTATTGCTAAGGATTTCTCTTTTTAATCTTTTTTTCAATACTCAAGGAATAAGAAAGAAATTTGAAGAACAAAATGTAAGCGCTGACTGATTTGGATGCTTTATTTAGCACATATTGGCCCAGACCCTTAGGATCTGCTTTATTATCTGATCCTCCAAAGAGTACCAACCACCTACAACTTTGGGCAGCGTTACTGAGCGTTTGTGCTCTGAAGGCTTGTCCTCAGGCACCTCAACTTCTGCAATAAAAAAAAGAGGAGCATATTTTCGGTGGTCTCCTTGGACGACCCAAAGCAGCGTTGGGTGAGGCTGCGGAGCAGTGCCTGGGACAGCCGGGTCCAGCTCACCTGTCAGAAGCCCGCCGCCGGTTTCAAAGGAGCCTGCCTGCCCCGGCCAAGGCAGTATCTCTAAAATCCTCATGAACGACTTAAACGCTCTATCAGTATGATGAAAGCTGGTCACTCACCTCCTTGTATAACACAAAGGACACGGGATTGCAGCAAAGGGTCAAAGTGGCCGGAGAAACGTAAACACTGCTTTATGGGGGTGTCCCGTATCTGCCTTAGGGAGCCAGTGACACCAGATAAACAGTAGCCGGCCAGCGGGTTCCTTTGTTTCGTGCCTCTGCCGCCTGCAGTGGGAAGGGGCGCGGGGCCGGGGGTGCCGCAGCGGAGCGGGGCCGGGGGCGGCCCGGGCACGGGCGGGAGACGCAGAGCGCGTCCGGCCACGGCTCGGGGCAGCAGAGGGATGGGGGACAGGCTGCTGTGCTCCGGGAGTTTTTAACTTGGTAGGAGGCACTGCAGCGGCACTCGCGGTGCCTCCCGCTTTCCCGAGGCTTCCACAGGGTCGCGTCTCAGCCCCGCAGGGTGTCACGTCCCCGCCGAGCCCTGCGACATCCCAACTGGGAGCGGCGGCGGAGGAGCGCCCGGGGCAGAGCGGGTGCGGGCTGCGAGGAGCGCGCCCTGCCCCGCCCCGCCGCCCCTGCCTCACCTTTCGCAGCTCCTTCTCGATCTCCCCGGCTTTCAGGACGATGGGGCCCCGCACCGCGTATTCCACCGCCTTCACTTGCGGGTTCATGGACTCCAGCGTCAGGATCTTTTCCCTGCTCGCCTTCTCGTTGATCTTCACAGCGGAGGCCTTGGCAGCGCTGCTCCAGCGCACCGTCCCCTCCCGCCGGGGACCCCGCGGCTGCCGCCCGGCCGCCAGCGAAGCGGCGCAGCGCAGAGCCATGTCCGTCCTTCCGCCTCGGCAGCCCCCCGGCCCGCGGCCGCACAGCCTTGCCGCAGCTTGCCTGGCAACCAAGACAAACCGATGCATGGTTGTTCGGGTAGTTCCCAAAGCCAGATTAAGGATACAAGTGCTGGGGATCGGTGTATTTTGTAATCGGAACCGGGCGCTAGTCAGATGCACGCGAGCAGGAGATGCAGTCAGAAGAAATGCCGAAGAGCTGGCACAGTTACACGTATACGCTCGATCCTCTCATGTCCAGATTCCACAAACTTAATTGCAATGGATACAACTGATCTTGCAATGTTGCGATGCCACCACAGGAGCAATAGATCCCACCATTGCATCCGAATAGCGCTGCAGCCCCCTGTCCCCAGCAGAAGTGCCCGCGCTAGTGCTCTGGAAGAGTCCCGGGCAAACCCATCCTTCTCCTAGCCGGCGCTGGTCCCGGCCCCGGGGCGTGCTAAGGTGTGATTGCACCAGCCAGGCTGCGGGCGCGCTGCCTGGCGGGGGATGTAGTCCCGGCTGCGCCTGCCCACGGCATCAGGTGATGGACAGAGAACTACCGCACCCAGAGGCCTCCCCGGGCCGCTCCCGCATTGTCTGCAGGGCGGGGCGCGCTCCTGCTGCTGGAGATGCTGGGGGAACCGGGGTCAGGGCGAGTGCGGAGGATTTTCCTAAGGGAATGGCAAAGCCAAGTGTTCTCGGTGCCAGGGAGCACGTCGCTGCCGCTCAGAGCCCGCGGTGCCGCCGCCTGCCCGCGCACAGAACGCTCCCTTTGTCTGGGTGTGCTTTTCTGCTCGGAGTGTGAGAAGTGCGGCGTTGCCCACGCTGACTCTCGTCTGTCCGTGGGGAAAAGGCCGCCTGCGCTGGTTTCGCAGCCTGGCGTGGCTCTGGGAATGCGGCGCGGGGTGCGCGGTGGGGTCTGCGGGTGGGTCACCTGTTGCGGGGCTGCTGGAAAGCGGCTCTAGAGTCGGGCAGGCAGCGAGGCTGAACGAGCGCCAGAGCCTCGTCCCTCTCCCTGTCACTCTGCCAGGGGAGGATTTGCTCCTGATCCTTCCCTCCCGCAGGAACAAGCCGGTCCTCTTTCACAGTTTCCTCATTGTTTCCAGATGATGAAAATGTTTTTATCTCTCGGGTTCTGTTCAGCTTTCATAGCAAATCACTGGAGGTCTGCCATGAAATACAACAGCAGCAGAATTCAGGGGAGAGAGAGGTAAATGCTCTCTCCTTCTTGCTGCCCGTGGGGAGGAGAAGGCCCTTTTTACCCGTCCTGGGTGCCCAGAAGAGCCTCCTTGTTTGTGCTCAGAGAGTGGAATAAGGGATCATTCACTCAGGAATATTCCTATGACCTAATGTTACCTCCCTGAGTAAGAGCCTGGGCTGTAAATCAGCCTTATTTGTGAATTGTTTTTGTAGAAGCTTCTTTTACTTTCTTTTTCGTCACTTAGAGAGAATATGGCAAACCAGCTTCCTAATTTTAGGTGCCTAAATTAGGTGGTTTGAGACTTGGGTTCTGTTCTGTTTTGGTGTTTTCCTCGGCTGATGAAGAGCAAGGAAGCTGCTTTTGCTGTGTTAGATTTTATTTCATTACATACAATTATGTCTTGAGCCTTTTTTTTTGTCTTTACTGTTTCTTCTTTCTAACAAGCTTCTGCTTGCCATAGTGTTTAGTTTCACTAGTAATTTGTTCCAGTCCTTATTCTATTTCAAGTGCAATATTTTTCAGCACTTGCTCTGTGCTAATTTAAAAATAATTGCTGCTTGAGGATTTTAGTCAATTCGTAGTTAACAAAATAACAGAGATGGGATGGTTTTTTGTGCTGAAGGAACATTCTTGAGGTAGTGCAAAAAACTCATTTGTTTTTTTTTTTTCCAGTCGTACTGATTGTACTAAGAGCTTTTTCTTGTTTACTGTTCAGTTTGTGAAGGCCATGTGGAGTGTTTCTGGCCCTGCTTGTCCTCCCTCCAAAATTCTGCCCACAGAATGACCCAATAGAGTGCTCTGTTAGAAATTCAAGTTCCAAGAAGTTCATTTTTGTTTACTTGAAGCTGCAGCAACTGTTGCAGGACATTGTATCTGATTTTTTTCCCCCCATATTTTAAACCTTTTTAACTGTTGAAATGTCAGGTTTTGGAGCCTGTATGTTTTGACACATTACTTTTAAAGTTGTCATCAGTCATGTATCTGGAAAGCCGAGTGCTCTCCGAATCTGGCAGTTTGATTGATAATTAACAAACAGTGTCTTGGTGCCTTTTCTCTAGGTTTGATAAAAAGTAGTTCAGAAGAAAATATTTCAAGCTGTGGTAAGACATGTCAAGGTTGGATTTACCACAAAGCCAGACTGGATTTTATAGGAAGCTTTAATCAGATTACCTGAAATGTTCAAATTATTTTAAATTCTAGTATTTACATTCAGTGGATACAAGTAGACTTCCCGGGTATCTTAATTCAAGTGTATTTCATGGTTCCTTAGAAATCAAGGTTGAAATGCTACCCAGACTACTAAAAGTCAAAGTTTGGATTGTAATTTGGAAACACTAATTTTGCTGGGGGAAGAAAACAAGTTAACCTTTGCTCTTGGTCCACACGTTGCTGTTCCACCCCCAATCCACCCCCCAGAAAGAGCTGGCGTAGCAGAAAGTATCCAGCCAGCACTGCCCCATGTCTCTGATTGATCCCCCACAAGTAAAGGTACATCTCTGTTTCTGCGCTGGTGACAATCCAAGCAAGCCCTCAGACCTTGCTTGCGAATTTTGTAAGGCTGCTGGTTAGTGTGTAACACAGGGCAGCCTTGGAATGAGGCTTGACACCTGCAAACGCACTTTGCACAAGCCAAAATGGTTTCAGTAAAACATTGGAATAAATAGATGCAAAACTGGAATTCAATAGTCTGGTTAATATCCTAAGGTTAGAAATGCACACAGAAAATAAATAGGATGAAACAAAGCCTTTCCATGGTAAATGCAATATAAAGTGCTGTTAGAGAAAAGTATCTCTCTCTTTACACGTGGTAAATGTATCTCCAAAGGTTATTTTAATACAGATGCTTTCCTGAAAGTAAATAGTGTAGGATGAACTTGCAATGTCGAGGCAAAGTTGTTCCTAAACAAATGTGCGAATCATACGAACCCAAGTTTCAGACAAACCAGGCATAGAAGGTGGACAGTGCTGCTTACCAAGGTTCTTTGATCTCCATGTTGCATTCCATCTTTAGTCATAAAGACACAGGCTGGTTTTCTTGTAGTTATAAGAAGCTAAAATGATGAATTTCGTGTTGATGGTGCCTAGCTAGAGATACAGAAGAGGAGCAAATGTATAAATACATAGAAAGGTAGATGGAGACTTGGAGAAAAAAAGGTGATAAACAGACTAGCAGCTGCTGTCACATGTTTCCATTCTGACAGACCTTCAGCAAGCTGCTTTGCCATGAATAGTTGCATGGTTTAAACCCCATGATTACAATAATGATGTGGTAACTGAGCATTCATTCTGCTGCTGCTGTTTCATTGAAATAAAGACACTGGATAGAAAACTGCTCTCAATAGCTTAAAATGCCAAAGTGTTGTTAATGATATTTAGGAAGCTTTGAGTGCACTAAGTAAATGGAAACCACATTATGAAAACTGGATTTGTTTAGACAAAAAGAGCAAGGTTTTCTGTATTCTGTGTCATACAAGTATAGAGGATGCTTTTTTCCTGTGGAGTACTGCTCATGGTAGCAGTTCAGAGTATAAGGAGCATCTTCAGAGAAATTACTGTTCCTACTGTTCTTCAAAGTGAACATAAATCTTTAAGATTTGGTGCAAAGCTCAATGCAGTCCACTGCAAAAGTGCCAGTTAAGTGACTTCATATCTTAACGTTTAGCAACTCTCATTATCTCATGATAAGCAAAAAACAAAACAAAAAAAAGCCCAATCTCCTACCCCAAAACCAAATTCAGATGGAATGTGTAAAATAGTCTATTGAATTCTCTTCATAAGAACCAATTGAAAGGACACTCTATGAAAATGTAAGATTTTTGGTGAAAATAAATTATTTTGTAGAAACCAAATGGTTCTGAACACCATGTGGATTTTTAAAAAGTTTCCCACAAAAAAGGCCTGATATGTGAGAATAAAATGTTGGAAGCCTTTTTTGGGGGAACAGTAGGTGCTACTGCCATTGAATAGTTTAAGTTATTGATATTTTAAGAAAAACTTCTTTTTTAAATCTGGGGCTGTGGCCCTTTTTTCTCAGGCAAGCTTTAATGTGCTCAGCTGAGCTGGAGGCAGGAGCCAGCCTAAGCCTGGGCTTCCTGAAACCAAGAGGCATCAATACTTAACAACATTTTGTATTAAAAATTGCTTTGTAGTTGGGAAACACTCAATATTTAGCTGTACTTGGAGAACAAAGCCAACATTTGTGCCGCTTAAATGCTGTTCTTACCCAAGTTCAGAGTAATGGAATCTCAAAGGACTTGTTAGGCACGACTTTGATTCCCTATGAAAGGCCTCAGAGGGGACTCAGATTACAGCTGCCCTGAAATCTACTGGTGAGAAGCACACTAACATTATTAAGTATTACAAACTATTGTTATTATCAAAATTACCAAAATCGGAGTCATAAAATAGGATTAAAGCTTGTCTGTATAATCAATGTATTTTTTATATAGTACTTTCTTCTTGCCAGTTGAATACTGTCACATTACAACTTCAATGCCTTTGTGGTAACATTGGAAATATTATCATCTAGCTCTTCCTATTATTTGTAATTTTGCTCTCATGCATCCTATTCTTGTATTTTAGCTATAACTTAAGAATTCTCTAAATAGTACTTTGGCCGTGGAAAGAATAAAACCCCTGCTGATTATAGCTTCCTAATTAGGAAGTTGTAACTTAACCAGGATGTGTTTTATGGCCTTTTGGACACAAGGTTGCACAGCACTTTAGGAATTTAATTTCTCGATTTGCTGTGTTTTGTCAGCACTTTGAGGCTGACAGAGCCCAAGGCTGTCAGCTCTCCCAGGGGATGCTGCAGGAGAGTAGGATGCTTCCAAATTGCTTGGAGTGGTGAGCAGAAATACAACTCAGGAGTGCTTCTCTCTCCCACTCTAAGGTGGATTATATATGTGAATTGTTCTTACTTTGGGATTTTTGTTTCCTTGTAAAATTATAGTTGCACACCAAAATACTGCCATGTGTAGGCAGTTGATGTGTCAGGCAGTGACGGACAAAACATCTCAGGCCATTCAGCTTAGCTGGAGTCTGTGGTGACAACAGCCAAGAAAATAAGCCATCAGGCACTTGCAAAGTCATGTGGAGCTTTTCATAAGATAGAGAAATTGCATAATTTTCTTATTTTAAATTGGTGTAAAACACATTTTAAGTGAGGCTTGGTCCTGCAAAGTGCCTTTCATTGACTCCGTTAAGAGAGAAGGTACCTGTACCCTTAAAAAGGTATTTGTTGTTTTTATCTCAGTGCTGGATTAAACCTCTGAAATTGTGTAAAAGAAATAGTCTTGGACTTTCAGAACTCAAAATTAACGTGTTAAAAAATTAGAATAACATGAAAAATACGTGTCTGGTAAATCAGTTTTCTAGCTAGGAACTATCTTGTTTGCATTCAGTAAGGAAAACATTTTTGTTTGTATGGAATAGTTGAACAGCTGTCCCTGACTACTTTATTTGCTCTATAAAGAAAAACACGGTTTTGTCACAGATCTCTGGAAGCTCTCTTGTATATTGATTTATTTATTTGATACTGTTACTATACTCAGCAGAGCCCCCTGCTGTTATAAGTCCTCAAATACCTTTCTATGTTTTGCTACGTCTGGACCTTGTCAGTTAAGGAAAAAAATTAAAAATCCAAATGTAAACTCAAGGTCCTGGTTGCATGGATTTGTTCTGGATTCAGGAATGAAATCTGGATGTTGTGCCTACATAGAACACATCTGCATTTTGGCAGCAGTCACAGTTTGTGTGGAAAATAAACCTGTCTTGTCTTTGTGTATCTCTGGAGAAAGACTTACGCCAATGGACTGGTATAGGCTGGAAAGGGAGAACAGGGAAACAAATCCACCCTCTGAGTCATAACTTAAATACTGAGGAGGAAAGGAAAAGGGCAAATAATCCAGTCTAGTAACTGTGTACACAGCCAGAAACCACCACACACATGGGGAGCCTCAGTGCTCACAAGGACAGAGCAGGACGCTCTCATGCCCTGTGTGGGAACCAGGCTCAAGGCAGAGACTCGTGGAAGAGGAAGAAAAAAAACCAACAGGTTGTACTGGCACAGGAGAGAACATTGCAAACGATGTTTGATTCTTTATTCATCATACTATATTGGAAGTAAGGATGGAGAGGGCTGGCATGACAATCTGGAGGATACTCGCTAGGACATAAACGCATTAGTGTGTCAGAAATTCAGGCCCTGCTGAGATAGCTGTTCCTGTTGCTCTGGTCCTGCTCCTGATAGTGGTTTGGCAGTAGCACACTGCTCTCTGAGGACATTGTACTCGAAAACATCCTATTTGTGAGCGTGACCCCACTCAGAGGCACGGCCAGACACCCCGCTCTTGGACCACCAGGCTCCCAAAGGCACCAGTGCAGCAGGTGATAAACATCCCCCTCTGCTGCGGCTTGTCTTTTTCTCAATTGAGGTGGAGACCAGAGAAATGGTGTTTGGTGCTTCCTGACGGCATGGACGTTTCAGTCAGGCTCCCGCCAGCGCCGGGCTCCCTCATTCCGGGTCCCCTCATCATTGCCGGTCCCCTCGTCATTCCCGGTCCCCTCGTCATTCCGGGTCCCCTCATCATTGCCGGTCCCCTCATCATTCCGCGTCCCCTCGTCATTCCCGGTCCCCTCGTCATTCCGGGTTCCCTCATCATTGCCGGTCCCCTCATCATTCCGGGTCCCCTCGTCATTCCGGGTCCCCTCATCATTGCCGGTCCCCTCATCATTCCCGGTCCCCTCATCATTCCGGGTCCCCTCGTCATTCCCGGTCCCCTCATCATTGCCGGTCCCCTCAACCCCCGGGCCGTTCCCAGCGCGGCCGCCAGGGGGCCCCGAGCGCCGCCCGCGCGCAGCCAATCCGGCGGCGGGGGCGGGGTCGGCCGCTCGCGCGCGCGGGGGTAGGCGGGGCTTGTCCTCTGTCGGGGGCGCGCGGGGCTCCTCAGGCTCCTCCCTCCGGCTCCTTCTCTGGCCGCCTCCTCCTCTGGCCACCTCCTCCTGTTCGCTCCTCCCGCTCCTCTCGCCGGCTTCTCACTCCACCTCCTTCCTCCCGCTCCTCTCGCCGGCTCCTCACTCCTCCTCCTTCCTCCCGCTCCTCCCGCCGGCTCCTCCCGGGGCGGGCGGTGCTCCGGCCGCGGCCGTGTCAGCGCAGCCACGGCAGCAGCGAGTATGTCCTCCAGTAGGGCCAAGAAAGTGAAGATGGCCACCAAGTCCTGCCCGGAGTGCGACCAGCAGGTGAGCGGCTGCCGGCGGAGCGCTGGGCTGCGGAGGGCGGAGCGGGCAGACCGGCTCCGTGCGGCTGCGAGTCGATGTTTGTGTGAACTAAATGGTTGTTGCCTTTGCAGCTTCTGCGTGGAATGTGGGTTGTACACCGCGTCCCTCTGGCAGGGTAGTGGAGTAGTTGTATTGTGCTGAGAGGTTTCTGCGAGACTGCAGAACCGCTTGTTTATGTGCTGGTATTGTTTAGTAACTGTGTGATTTGTTAAAAATACAATGAACTGGGAGATTTATATAATGCAGTTTGCCCTTTGGATGACTAATGTGCCCAGGGCTGGGCGGGAGAGGGCTCGGAGGTTTTGTTTTCTCATGGGGTGGTTCGGAAGCAGCGAATTCGAGACCTTTGGTGCAATTTCTGCCCCGTTCCCGAGTGCCCTCGTGAGCTGTTGGTGTCCCACTGCGGGTTCCTTGTGGGCACAAAATGGAGCTGCTCACACTCACACGAGCAGCAGCTGCTTTGCACCGCTGCCGTGTCAGGAGCTTGTCTCCGTTTACTGGGAATGATGTGAGTATTAAAAGCAGGCGAGTTCGTTCCAGCGGAGCTCCGAACAATGGCCCGGCACTGCAGCGGCGGCCGTGGGGCTCGGCCGAGGGGCAGCGCCTGTCACATGCGCTCCTGGGAACCTCGGCTCTCTTATGTGACCCTGGAAAGTCACCCCTATTCACTGGTTTAGCCATACTTAAAAAAAAATTATTAGTCTCATATAATTTTTCTCTACTTGCATAGCTTTAAAAAAAATCACATTATTTGTTCTGACTTGCATAGTTTTTACAGTGTTCCTACTCATCCTGGCACAGTTGGGAGTGCTGAGCTGTGTGTGGGCGTCCTTTCATGTTTTAACCAACAGATCAACCACTGCAAATGCACGTTAAGCACGTCACTGAAATACTATTTCTGAGAAAGAAATCGTGTGCCAAGTTCTGGTTATTCAGTTGGTGAGAGGAGAAACGAAAATGAGTGAGAAGTCATATATGAGAGTGATGGTGTTTTTGTTTGTTTTGGATTTTTTTAATAAGTATAGTGAATGTCAAACTACCAACAATAAGTAAGCAAACATTGTAGGCTTTTTAAGCTGACGTGAAAACTTCCACTTTGTTCTGCACTTAGATGCATATAATGTGTTTTAGTTTTTGTCAATGTAGATTTTCTGTTAGCAACTCTTCTGTGGCTTACATGGATTTAATGTGCATATATGTTCTGCCTTGGCACACATTGCTCTTAGGACCTTGTTTTCCGCTGCCAAATGCTTGAGAGGGAGCAAGGATCTAAAGCCTACAGTACAAGTGAACCCTTTGCAGAGTTTAAGGAAACTCTCATATAATTCTTAAGTGACTGTGTCCTGTACTGGTGTTTCTTAAATTCTTCCATAAGCAAGGGCTTAGCATTTGTTTGTGATTTTTTCGCTAGAATTGGCATGCATGGAAATACTTAGCCACAATTATTGGAGCGAAATATTGAGTAACACGTCTTAGACTAAAATATTTTTCTGTTGTAATTTAGATAATATATCATATTTCAACATTTTCACAACCAAAGCATAGCCCCATTAAATTAGAGAGCCTGAAGTACTTGCACTCAATCTGAGGAAATGATTATCTCTTCTTAATTTAGCATCAGGTAAAATGTCTTGTATGAGAAAATTTCCTTTTAGTTAGGAAAATGTTTAAACAGCGTGAAATAGTGTTTAGGACTCTGTTGCCTTAATTATGTTACAGGGTGTTATCAGTGTGGGTCTTCAAAGGATAGGCGATAGGTTTCGGTGATAAACCCCTTCCCCCAGACCCCCCACCCTGAAATGTGCACACCCCTCCCTACATGCTGAACCTGTAACATGAGAACAGTATTGTTCTGTTAAACACAGCTGAGTTCGTTGAAAAATACTGACTCTGTTCCAATCCCCTGGGGTGGCTTTGCCAAAGGGTTTTTTTAGGCCAAGCCTGGAAACGTAATTATTGGAGAGACCCAAGTGTTCAAAAATGGATTTAGCTGGAACTCTGTATCACCTTAAGAACACACACAAATTATCTGCTAGATAGTAGGGCTTTAGTACTGTTACACTGACGTATGAACAAGGAAACAAGCGTGCACGCAAGTCTGCTAAATTCTGACCTTTAAGGTTCAATAAACCTCTATTGGACTTGTTTTTATTATGTCAGTGTCTTCATAAAGGGAATTAACATCTCTAGTTCTGTAAAACCTGTATCAAAAAGTCTATCTGTAAGCTTTTTGTAGGGTGAAGTGCAGGAGTTCAGATGTACTACAGAAAGCAAAATAATTTGTTTATTCTGAGTAGCAGTTAAGTTCCCCTTTACAAATTCACATACTAATTTGGCAGGGTTTTTTGAGTCAGTAGAACTTTGGAACTTGGTGCTTCTCCATGTCTGGTTAAATTGAGGAGGCAGTTGTGGTTCTGTGCTCCTGTTTGTTTCAGTGGACATTGGCAAACTTGTAGTGACCTGTCTTAAAGAATTACATTTGAGAAATTACCTCCTGCCTTTTTTCCCCCCACTGTCATGCTTCAGCATGACTCCACTTTAATGTGTGTTATTTAATCTCTTCCAGATCTCTGCCTAAACTTGCTTTGATTTGTGTTTTCAGTCTTAAACCTAATCAAAGCAACATGGCGTATTCCTTACTACTCTAAAAGATCTCAAAAGATCTTGGCACTAAGGTAATGAGGTTTGTAATTTATCAGTGTTGCTTTTTTAAAATTGCTCTGAGTAGATTTTTTTTATTTTTCATATTAAATGTGGCATTTCTTGTTTTACATTGTCATTTTCTGGGGGAGCATACTGCTGCTGCCTGCTTAGCTGATCAGAGGCACTGTATTCTCTCAAACTCCTGGGCCTGCAGTCAGTTCTTGCCTGGCTGGGCTGGGTTATTTGCATTTTGAATTAACGAGGTCCTTCTGTACCCACCCGGCCTTGTCTGCAGTGCTGTGGCAGTGTGCTACAAATTCGTCTGTTTTGCTTCAGGCTCTATTGTGCCTCTAAAGCTGCTCCTGCTCTCTAAAGGAGCTGCTTTCAAATGCTTCTGAAAGTGAATGCATTCACAATGTACTGACGGTTTTAACTCATAATTTATTTTTTTTCAAGTAAATAGAGGAAGCAAAACTGGAAATGTCTGATTGATTTGACTGCTGATATTTGAGAGCTCTGAAGAGAAATTGTAACTCTATTTTAATTCAGCCTTCCTTTAATGCTCTCTACTTTCCCCCACCCCCTTCCTGCCAGTCTGGGGAAAAGTAGTGCAAAGCAATCACAACAGCTGTACATTTCAAGCTTGATTTTTAACAACTGCAAAAAAAAAAAGGCTTGGTGAGTGATTTACAGCCGAATCTGGTTTTACTGTGTTTAAATACAGTAACAGTACAGGCTGTAGTTTGCAGTACAGACTGAGTTTGAAGAGTTATCTCTGAGGACAAAATATGAGTTATTAAGTGTGTTTTTTCTTCATGGGACTGGAGTTTTGTCATAATTTGAAATTATCTGAAAAATCTGTCTTTTGTTTTCCCAGGTTCCTGTTGCATGTAAATCATGTCCCTGTGGCTACATATTTATCAGTCGAAAACTCTTGCATGCTAAACGTGCTGAGAGATCGCCACCCATCACAGGTAATACTCCCAGAGCGGGGAGAAGGGGGCAGCAGTTCTTTCCCCTATTTTCCTGGAGGCAGAAGATAGTGTTTTACTTCTCTGTGTAAATTGACTGTTGTCAGTTCACACTCCAGTAAATTTGTGCATGGTAGACTTTGAATATGTTAATTTTTCTTGAATATTGAGGAAGGGGAAAGCTGGTGTTTTCAGTCTTCCTTTGTACTTGTGATGTTGGCATTTATTCTGTGTGTATTCTAGCTGCACACGTTGATCACTATGCAAAATAACCCCTTAGAGAATGGTTTGTGTTAATCCTTTTTTGAAGCTAAATGTGTAGAGATCCCCAAAGGATCTGATTTCAGAGTACATGCTGATTGAAGCTGGGTTTTATGAAAATAAAAAATTGGTCATAATGTTTAATCTAAAACTGGGTGGGGCTTGCTTCTCTCTCCATGATTAAATTAAATAGTGCTTTTTTTATGCCTAACTTGTGTGTCTTTTGTTGATGGACACAGTAAGAAGTCAGTTGAATGTGCATTCTGGCACGAATAGCATTCTCTTTGTGTTCATTTTTATAATTTTCTCCAGTAGTAGGAGTTAGTCAGAACAAGAGCCTGACAGGGAAGATACATATTTAAAAAAACAAAACCAAAAAAAACCTGACCCAAACCCAACAAATATCTGATGTATAATATCTACTTTTTAAAATGGTCTACCAGACCTACAAAACGAAGTCAGCTCTTTGATGTTTTGTATCAATGTTTTGATGGATAGTTGTAGATTACCACTTGTAGGAATTAGGTGACATTGTGCTGACAACTGAACTTTTAAGGTGTAGAGGGGGTTAAGAAATGTCTGTGGTAGGTTGGAAGTGTTGGTCAATTTTCTTTCCTGTTCCCCCTTTTTTGATAAAGTAGTTACCAAATAAAGCCAAAGGCCATAATCTGGTTGTATAATTCAACTTTGTACAGAGGAAATGCACCAGTTGAGGCAAAATGACTATTTGCTGGGGGCCATCCTGCTGGAAAGCAGCTCTGGAAAGTGCTTTTTACTGTGAGTGTGACCAAGCACTGGCACAGGTTGTCCAAGAGGTTGTGGAGTCTCCATCCTTGGAGGTACTCAAAAGCTTTCTGGACATGGTCCTGGGCAACTGGCTCTTGGTGGACTTGTGTGAGCAGGGGTTGGACAGGTTGGTCTGCAGAGGTTCCCCTGCTACCTCACCCTGGCTGTGACACTGTGAAATACAGGTTCTGTATTAGCATTAGTGACTGGACTCTGCTGTCCAGCTTGTACCCCGTGTCTGTACAAGATTAGTGGGACAACTGCAGCCAGATGAAATCAGTTCCCCAGAGAGATACAGTATGAGACTGTGTATGTCTATATTGTGCTCCTAAGGTAACCACAACTTTTAGAAAATGTTGTTTCAGTATTTTCAGCAGTACAGCTACTGCAGAGTGATGCTGCAGCCTTGCAAATGTGCAGCTAATCCATGAGTGTGCTGTGGTGACTGTACTATTTTTGGCGCCCAAGCTCATTAATTCATACTTAACTTCAGATAAAACTCATGTAAATACTCTTTTCTTTTAATAACTTTGGTGTTTAGGAAAACAATACACCTGTTCAGCATTGAGCATGAGAAGGCCTTGTCGTAGTCTGGATGTGGTGGGACACGTACGCTGTGTTTTGTGGCATTTACCGACAGCACCGTCGACTCAGCATTCGATTTGTCTGAGCAGCAGCAATGATTTCATTGTTAGTGTCAAAAGAAGCCCAAGTGCTGTGGTGTTTGCTGTATGATAAACTTTTGCTAGTGGAACAGATACAATGGGCTGTCTTAAAGGTTGTGATATGTGCAGTTTGTGTTCCCGTCTTATTTGGGAAACAGCTTCTTGTGTACCTGCAAACATCTCATGCTGCAAAATGCATTTGAAGTAATTAAAGGCTTGATCCTTGTAATTAGGAAGTGAAGTGTCCTTCTGGATCTGACACCTTAATTTCTGCATGGATATCATGCAGATGTAATTGTTCTGTAAAGGTATAGGCGTCTGACCACTTTAAAGGAAAAGGTTGATTTGTGGGATAAGCATTAAGAGTAAATTAAGAACAAAGGTGAAAACAACCCTGGATCATGCCATTTCTGTTCATTTGCACAGAAAACAAGAGTGAGGCCAAAAGGAGGCGGACAGAGAGAGTTAAGCGAGAGAAGATAAATTCTGCAGTAAATAAAGATTTAGAAAACCGAAAGAGATCCAGGTCTAACAGCCATTCAGATCATAGCAGACGAGGAAGAGGAAGACCTAAGAGTGCCTCAGCGAAAAAGCACGAGGAAGAAAGAGGTATGAGTGCTGTAGAAATGTTTGTTGGTTTTTCTATTTGTATCTTTTTTAAATCATTAAACCTTTATACCATTCAAACCATTTAACTAGACTAGTTCAGCCAGTACCTGATACCTTAATGTGGGGAAGGGACTGTTTTGCATCTGTAGAGACCTCTGGTTTTATGTTTCAGTGTCTGATGAAACTAACTACAAAGATCTAAATCTGTATTTTTAGCCACTGTATCAAGTTTCAACATGTAGGTTGAAAGCCATTGGACTGAAGTGTTAAGTAGGTTTTTTATTTCGGTTTTTTTTTGTTGAGGTGCTGCTGCTCTATATCACAAGGACAAACCATATAATGATATCTGTTGTCAGAAAGGGGATTAGGATAACTGGATTACTTAAAAAGTTTCTTGAAACCTTTTGGAGGGCCAAAGTAAAAAGGGCATCTTGAATCACTACTATGACCTGAATTTTGGTCCCATGTTTTAGAGGAAAGAATGCTTCCTTGCCTGTTAAGGTTCCTTGGTGACCTGCTGTTTTTAGTCATTATACAGTAAAGAGGCTGTTACATGGCTAGAGTAATTCTAGAACCCCTCAAGAATGTAACTGTCACTTAGGGTTCCTCTTGTTTTAAGAGCCTATTGACACTGCATTTTCTAGCTGTATTTTTGGAGATAGTAATTTTAGATGTGAATTATGAATCCAAAACTTGGCATGGGCTTAAAATGTTGGAAGACAGATAAAAGGGGAATAACAAGATTTCATACAAACATTCAGAAGATATTGTTCCTAAAAACTCCTGAAGTGTTGAAGTATATTGTGTGGCATAACTCAGAAATCCAATTATTTTTTCCCTTCCACCTTACAAAAAAAGTGTTGATCCACGTTGAAAATTCCTTTAATTTCTGACTTTTCAAAACCAATTTTGATATCTCTGCTGTTTAATGTAAAGCTTTCTTAATGTTTCCTTAATGTAAAAACCAAGTATAAATTTGGATTTGTTGGGGGTTTTTAAGTGCTTTCAGTGTGGGAAGAGGAGGTGAATTTCATTTCTGTATATTGTCCAGATGGCAATTGTTTTACTGTAATAGGAATGTACTTGTAGTACCTAATCTCTTCACTATTGCATAGGACTTAATGCTGTGTGTAGCTTCCCTATTTGTTACTGACCCAAGCTGGACTTTGCCTGGTAGCTTTAAGATCCTTTCTAGGCATTTAATTGCCAGTCTAGTTCACAAACAGCATTGGTTTTAAAATTCCAGCAAGCTGGTTGGGTTGCTCTATAAAAGTGAATGTTCTTTTCTGTCCCCTGACAAAGACCAAAGCAACCTAAGCAACGAAAGGAAAAGATTAATTCTCTTTAGACATGTTTTATAGTTTCCAAAAAGCAAGAGTTTGACAGCAGGAGGGATATTTAGAGAACATGTTCTCCTATCCAAAACTAGGCTGAATGTTTCTAACCTCTTGCTGCAGATTCTGAAGTGTGACAATACTCCAGTGCTTTGTGGTAGAAAACTCAGGTAGAGATATGGATATAGTGGGATCTTTGCATAGGAGTGTGCGTGGTGTGCCTCTTCTTGGTGTTTTTTTAAAGTTGAATCTCACTTGATAAGGTTGCCTTCATCTTCTTGTGCTGTTTTTACCATCCCCTTTACTTGATCTTATGATGGCTGTTTCTTCCTCAGCCTCTTGTGCAGAGCTGGTGCAGGGATTGGGCTCATACCCATTTGTCATAGTCTTTGCTCCAGTACAGCACATCTTATTGTTCAGGAGTAAGTAGGCTTAGAATATTTTCTTACTTCTGATTTCTGGTTATGTCAGACTATAGCGTGTTTAGACCACCATAGTGATTATCAGGCAGAATAAAAAAAAATTGATATATAGGGCTGTCATGGCTATAAAAACAAATTATGACAGACAAATGAGCTGGGAACTCATCCTTTTGTAAGTAATTACTAAAACAAGTTTACACTGACCTCTCCCTTTTCAAGTCACATACAAAGTTGATACTACTATGTGTGGAGTAATTAGTGGGAATTTTAGAAATATTATTCCTTTACCACAACTGCTGCTTGATAGTGTTGTTCGTGTATATTAAGCAACTGTAATTCTACTACAATTAAGGTGGTTTTTGTGTGAGTGGTTGCTAGTCCTTGCAGCAGCCTGTCTAGTGTTGAAAGTCAGCTGTGGAGTGCAAGATGTCAGCTTAGTGTGTTAGACTTTAAGGATCTTATTTCCTTGCCTGTTGTATGTCTCTAGGATATTTTGGGTACATGTTACTTGCCACTAGAGGTTGTGCTGTCCTTTTGCCCCAAAGACTTGAAAAGAAGCCACTGCTTGCATGGGTGTTTAAATTGTTGGTTCCTAATGTATTTGTAAATGGAAAAACAGGCAGATAGAAAACACCTCCGTTGTAATAACATGGAAGAACAGATTATCTGTACATTTGAAGACCATCCAGCTGTGAAAATTTCCTTCCTGAAGACCCCCATGACATCTGTAGCTTTGCTTCCTTGCTTGTCATGCTCTTCCATACACAGTGTGCTTGTTCCCAGTTATGTCTGTGCCTTTGGTTCTTTTGTATCCTTCGTGACTGGCTCACATTAGAGCAAAGAGCTGCAGCAGTTAAGAAGAATAGAATAATCAAAAAGGCTTTTTTAAACAAGCTATTTTTCCTGCAGATTTAGCAAGAAGGAATGGAGGGGGAGGAAAGAGGAAGCAGACGTAGATTGAGGGGATATGGCAGTACTGGGACCCAGAAAATCATCCTATCACATGTTTCAGAGCCATGTGATGACCCTGGGAAATAGGAACTTCTCCCTGCAGGCTTGGCTCGTCAAAAGTGTCACTTAATTTCTTTGTCAGATGTACTACACCGTATTTTGAAAATACAAACGCTCCATAATAATTTGACTCTGATTTTGTTGTGGAGGTGTGTTCTTTTTTACTGTGTGGGACTGTGACACACAGCTAGACTGGTTCCCAGGCTGCCTTGTTATCTGGGTAATACCCCTGATTGTATTAAAGCAAACAAAAACCCTTGTATGCTGGAGGAAGTGGTATTGCTTATTCTGAAAGAGGTTACCAGCAAGTAAGTCTCAGTAAATGTAGTCTGTAGACTTGCTAAAGCAGACTTGTTACTTAGCAAGACAAATCTTCATAAAGGTATATACATACATTTCAGTATCCCGATAAAACTTAAGCTGAATGCGTTTTCTTCTTCCAGTAATTTTCAGCTGCATTACTCACACATTTGCTTGCCCAGTGTGCATATTTGAAGTGACTTGCTACCTTGAAAAATGAATCCATACAAAATTTATGAAGGGGGAGGTCTGTATGTGATTTACACATAATCACTGTTCTAAGGGCTGCAGTATAAATGGGTTGCAGATCTGGGGATGCAAGAGATGTGCTCCAGAAAAACTGTTTTTCCCTAAATAGCCTCTCAGTTGTACAACAAACCCCCTAGTATTCAATGTCTTACTGTCTTATAGAAACACAATACCATTTTTCTTTTGCTCGTAATAGAGAAATGAGTCAAAACTACTCTCAGATAAGACTGAAGTGGAAAGTTTTCGGAGTGTGTGTGGAAGTTGTGGTATCCTATGAGTAGTGTATGATAAAATGTCATGCAGCTGTGAGCTCTTCACTTGTTACTGATGAGAACTACAATTGTCCTGACAGAGCATGAAGCTTGCACACTTGTGTTAATCCCTGATATTCTTTGATGCCAAGATTTCAGTAAACTGAAGTCTCTCAGGATAAGGCTGTTCTGAGAGGACAGGGAGGAAGGGAAACTAAGAAGTCCACGGTCTGTTAACAGCAACCAGGGCGTGGTACAGGGGGAGTATTTTTAATTTTGCTGGGTGCTGATATATTCAAGTTGTGGCTGGGTTCGTTTGGATCAGGAAGCATCAAACAAGGGGTGGGGCTTAGATATGAAAATAGAAGAGGTTAATGTGGAATAACCAGTGTGTGTAGTATCTGTGCTCTGAACAACTGCCTGCACTGTTAATTTTTAAATGGTGAGAGGGAGGAAGTGGAGCAACCTAGAGTGTACATACAGAAACTGATTTGTCTTAAACTGTGGGGTAGGACTTGCAGCGAAACTCGGTTTCAAACTCATTTCAAGCTCAATACACTAGAGGATATTGTCTTGCATAGCCAGGAAGTCAGCAAAAAGCTGGTTTCTGCTGTTTCTGTATCAGTATTACATCAGAACACAGTGGTAAAGGATTTTTGAGCTTTTCCCACTTAGTCGTTTAGCTCAAGCACTTGATTTCACATGGAAGGCAGTCTGCTGGAATTCTCTCCATAACTGTAACACAAATGTGAAGCCAACTCTAAAACCATTGTTATGAATGTGAACCCATTGAAGGATGACTGTGTGGGTAGGTGGAGACAGGAGATGCCAGGATCTTTTTTCCTCAGGGTGCTTTCCATTATTTTCCAGTGCTGCCTTTTCTTTGGCTTTCCCATGCTAGTTTAGGTGTGTTGGTGGAGCAGTTGCCAGAGTGAACGTGTGACTGTGTGTTAGTGAGACAGAGGGGTAATGAGTCCAGGCCACTATGGAACCTGGATTAGAGATGGAGTTCCACAGCTGAAAGCTCTGTACGTATTTCTCTCTTCCTTGTGTCTGCAAGCCCGGTCTTCTGTTGACAAAACTGTTTCTTTGTTGGCTTTATTTTCTTAACAATTTGTGTCAGCTACCTGTGGCTAGCTAAACTGGGATAGAACTACTCATGATCTGGAGGAGGTGGTATTTATGAAAGTGGTATTTCTCAAATTGTACTATTTTATGAATTTTTGTAGTGTAACTTAGTTTATTTGAGCACTGCGGTATGTAAACTTTTTGATGGCTTCCTGTTGTGTGTCTGTGGCATTGAAGCAAGGCAGCATCAGCACAGGGAGCTCATGGGCTTTTACTTGCTCAGTGCAGTGTTAGCATTGTTCTACAGCTGGGATAAGATGGAAAGTCTGTAGTGTAGAAAGTCCAGAAATGTGCATGATGATAAATTTGGAGCCTGACTTCATCCAAGTATCTGCTCTTTGGCCTTTGACACTGTCATTAAACTCGCGGGTTCCTTTCATGTAGTTGTAAAGTAAGGGGGCAAATGTCGTGTTTAATGAGGATAATGTAAAATAACTTTGTTTCTTGGATGGGAGGTGTTCATGTAAAAGAAAAAAAACTCGAACCACTAAAACCAAAAAAACCTGAAGGAACACTTGAATACTTGTTTGTCTTTATGTTAGCAACTCATTCTTCCTTCATCGTTAAAGAGGAGAAATTCAGTCATGGTTGGCTGACTCATTCTGTGGCTCTTCCAGCACCTTTGTGTGCCTCCATTACTTCCTCCTCTTTCTCACTCCCTCTGTGCGTAGGAGTTGGTTGTCTAACTTCTGTTCCACTACTTCACGTAATTTATTAGTTTCTGTGTAACTTGCATTAACTTCAAATAATGGAAAAAGCTTCTAATAGTGACTTTTTTTTCTTCTACAGAGAAACAAGAAAAAGAAGTTGACATGTATGCTAACCTTTCAGATGAAAAGGCCTTCGTATTTTCAGTGGCCTTGGCGGAAATAAACAGAAAAATTATCAATCAAAGACTTATTCTGTAACTTGTGAGCATAATCTGATGCAGTTTTATGCAGGATGGCTAGCAGATTTCCAAGGTGCCGTGGACTCTCGGGAAGTGTGTTGTCTGCGCCAACAAGGACCATAGCATTTCCTGTTAAAATTCTACTCCTGTTCTTGGAAATCGAATTCTGTCTCTGCAAGTCAGAAAGAAAGTGGTCACAAGATTGTGCTGTGAAAAATCAGAAAGCAGATATGTTTTACACCTTGAAGACAAATGCTAGACAAATGCACAGAGAGACTGCACCCATTCCAGAGCACTTCTTTTGAATTTGCTGCCAGAAATGCAATATTTTAAATATTTTCAGAAATAAATGATTTTCCTTTAAAATTATATATTTCAGATTTTTCAGCTATATTGCAGTTTACGTATGTACAGTTCACATAACTTTTTAATAAATTGATATTCCAATATTTTATTGAACTGGGAATTAAGTGTATTTGTGATACTCAGGGTGTGTTGGTTTTAATCCTCTTACAAATCTGGTATTCATCCTAGGTATGACTTCAGTTTTGCGTTTTTTAATGGGTGTGATATAATTCTGGTAGGAAGAATATTAAAGGGGTTTAATGTGGGGGGATTATTTTGTTAGACAACTTCATACTGTTTATGAATTATCTCTAGAAAATAATTTCTTGCTACATAGAGCTGTTTTTTAAAAATCATATACTTTAGGGGGTCAGACTCGTGAAGTTTGAGGGCCAAGCACTTGTTTTGTAGCAATTACTTGCTGAGTATCTGCCTTGTCCAGCTGGTGTGTTCTTGTCCCATACTCTTTCTTGGCCCATTATTTACTGGAGAGGGAGAGAAAGAGACACCAGAAATGTAGGTCTGCAGTTGGCATCTTGTGACTGGTATTTCCAAAACATGAGGATGTTGTGGTTCCTTTTACTCCCCATAGCTTTTATTGTCTGTCTTTTAAAAGCGTAATTCTTATTGGCATTGTGTTTGGATTGCTGACTGTAAATACCAAAGCAAAGTCTACCTGAGCGTGCAAAAATGAGCTGTTTTGATAGAAATAGTTCTGGGGAAGACATTCAACAAAGTAGTCTTTCTTAAAATGGTATAGTGCAATTGGAGCCAAAACTCTTCCTTTAGTAACTATATGGGGGCTTTGTTTTACCAAGGAAAAAACCCAAAGCCTCAAGCTATGTAAAATCCTGAGGGAGGAGGTGTAGGAGGTAATTACATTCGTAAAATCTGACACACTGGGGTTTTGTCACCTTTCATTTGCTCTTTTCTAGGAGGGGGAGTGCAACTAAATGTCTTTTTCTTCAGCATTACTGGTGCTTTTCAGTATCACATTGAGTAGTGAGAATTGCCTAATGAGGTTCTGCTACAGAGCTGATCTCTGGGTGGAGGCCAAGATGTTTATTAATAAAGCTGGACTATCAAATACTGGCTGTTTATTAGTTAGTGATTAACAGAAGGAGCTGTGATAGCTTCAAGTTAAGCCACAAGGCACTGATCAGATGCAAACTGTGTGAGTAAAAGCAGGAAACATGGAAAGTGGTTTTTAATTCTTAACTCCTAAGGAATAATTTGCATCCTTATTAACCCAGGATGAGAGAGATGGTGTGGAAATGTGCTTAAGCCACTAATACACATTTGTCTTTATTCCAGTAAATGAGAAATTGCAAACACAAGACCTACTTCTCTGCATCATTAAACTTCTGCTTCCCAGAGCTGTAGTCTGTCACAGAAACCAGTAGTAAGGACAGATGAGTGAATCTTAAGGACTGAGAATATGTTTGCATGGTAAGTTGTTAAAGTCACGGTGACAAAAGGGAAGTTGTGACTTAAGGATATGATCAGGCTGGTGTTGCTTCTGTTGCTGGAATGAAATGTGCTGTGTTAGGAAGGGACAGAGGGAGCTGCCAAGGCAGTCTCTTTAGTGTTCTGACCTGGCTTTCCTACAGATTTCTATATCTTTCTGTTCCTGCACGTGGAATTGGTTACTGTCACAGGACCGAAGTTAATGTTGTTGGATGTGACAAAACTTAAGTTAATTTCTACATTTAGATTGGTGCTAATCAGTACTTTTGAAAAACACTTTTGTATGTCTCAAACATGCAAGGCCATTTTGTCTCCTTCAGTGGTGGAGGCTCTCCTGAAACATTTCCCTTTGTATTCCCCAGGTCTCTTCTGTGAGCTCTTTCCCACATATCCTCATGTTAGTTCCCCTGATGGCTTCCAGTTTCTTTGAGAAAGCTGTGGTGGAAGCAGGTAGCCTTGAAAGCACCCTAGGGGGAGAGTGGGTCTTTGCCAGGGGATCTGGCAAAGCAAGAAATGTGACTTTCTCTTCCCGCTAACCAGAAGCAAGCAATTTTTTCCTATATAGACAGGACATTTCGGCCTCTTCCAAAAGCCCTGGTAACTATGGTATGCCAAGACATAGGTTTCTTGGAACGTATTCAGTAACTGAATTGGCAAGTGTCTGCTTTGTACAAAATAGGCATCAACATGATGGATCTCAAGAGCTCTTTCTTTGTGTGTTAGAGATGATCCACGGCTGAAGCACTGGCAGTTCACTGTAGATTATAATTGTAAATTGTATTTGTTCTTGGTCTATGAAACTAAAATAAAGCCAGTGACAGCTGAATGATGAAAGAGTAAAATTCTATGTACTGCAGCTCTGACTTGCTTGGAAACTGCATAGTTTCTGAGAAGCAAGAATAAATATGGTAAGGCTTCAGGAAGTTGCTTATGTGAAGCTTTTTTTGTGACTCTAGTTTCAGTGTAAGATTTTAGGCTCTGCCTTTGACTGTCATGGTGGTTCAGACTGACTTCATTTGTTTCACTGCATTTTTTGTAGCCTGCAACCTCACACAGAAAAATAGTCTTTCAGAAAAAGTGAATTAGGCTGCAGTTTTTTAATGAACAAAAGAAGATCAAGTGAAATACCACTGTACCTCTGTATATGTTGACTTGCCTGACTGGATAAACTTTTTGTTGTGAACCGAATAGTTTGGGATTGTACTGGGGACCGCCTCTTTGTAAACCACCATTTAACAAGTGGCTTTCTGCCACTTCTTTTCCTTTTTTTTTTCCCGAAGATCTGTGCTTCCACAGTGTTTATAGCTTTGTGTAATAGCGTGTCTGGCCATCAAGTGGGCTCACAGTTCAAATTTTGGCTTGAGGTTTCTCTGCATTTCCTCTGCTCTGCTCCTAGATGGCAGCCGTATTCTAAACAGCTCGCTGTTGTTCAGGCATTCTCACCATGGAGACCAGGAAGAAGGTAGCGTTTAATTTTCAGTGAAAGCAACCTGAAGGATTATTTTTCTTTAGAACATCAACTCCTACCTAACACGGGAAATTAAAATCCTGCTAATGAGTGTTACTGGCTGTCTGCACTGAAACATTGCTTCATCACTTGTGTGGGACATCAGTTCTTGAGGTGTGAGGATTGGTGGAGTTGGATCATTTGTCAGGACCAGAGAATTCTGAACTTTAAATTGGCAATCACATAGAAAATAGTTTAAGGAGAGTCTTCACCTCCCCTGGAAGTCCCATATATGTAAGCTTTCTTTGGTCAAATTTTACAAACATTTCTTAATTTTCCAGTTATTTTTGTTCTGATACTGTTACGGTTGATTAAAAAAAGCTGAAATTGCGACAAGGTATTGGGGAACACTTTGCAGATTATCATTGCCCTGTGGTTGGACAGGATTTATTGAGAGAGAAACTAAAAATGAGATACTGCCTTTGAATATCAGTTCCCAAACAAGGTCTTTAGGTTGATTTTACATAGTGCTTCTTGATTTTCCTTTTCTTTTTTCAGCTTTTCTAGGTTTTGGGGTGTTTTAGAGTGAAACAGTGCTCATGTAGGCTGTTAGCAGTACTGTGTCTGTTCCTTGTATCTTGGAATGTACTACCAAGGATGTTTAGTATCTTACTGCCTAACAGGACATGGTGCTTTACTTCTGAGAACCTTTAAGGTATTGCCAACCTGTGATTGAACAATGTAACCAGAAAGCTGTGTTAAACCATAGTTTAGTTTGGGCCTGTTTGAGTTGCTGTTTTTGGGAAGGATCCCTGTGTGTGCATGAACGTGTGCAGGTGTGCTGTAAGCTCCGGGTGCGTCTGTGCGAGTGCTTTTGTTTGGATGGGGGGTGTGTGTTCCAAGCAAATCCCATGGTACTCTGTTCTTCCAGTGCTTAGATTTGCATCATGGAGTAGTCTTGGGGAGCAGGATGGAAATGACTTTTACAGGAAAATTGACCTGGAAGGTTCTTAGCTGTCAGTGGGTGTTTGGTCTGCAGGACCAGGACTACTTGTGGCAGGTGTTGGGCTCTCAGTACCAACTGTTTCACTCCACAGATCTCCTCTTGTGCCTCACTTCTTGCTTATTATGGAAATACAGCAGAGCCAGTGTTAACAACCAACCTTTCAGGTGAGTCTAAGAGCAATTTGTCCTTCAAAGTATTGACAGTGCTGCCAGGTTTTTTTTTGTAGTAGGCTTCTTACTAATTTCACTGTGGATTCTGGCAAATAACATCTAGCAAATCTAACTGCAGCATTTCAAGGCATTGCTTTCCCCAGTTATTTGCCTATTCTTTATGGAGGTTGCCACTTTGGTTGCGGTGGTGGTAGGACAGCTCTGTATAATAATGGAATAATTTTATTTCCTCTTTTTTTAGGTTATCACTTTTAAAACAAACTATTAGTTACAGAATTTTAAGTCTGGTCGCCCCAAAGTTATAAATGATTAAGCAGGTTTTTTGGTTGAGATGAAGATGATAAAATTTTCTGTATTATGGCAGATCAGACACTGCCTGGTTTCTACAGATATTGTGAGTTCATAATGAGCTGAAAATATCTGTGGATCAATGTACTAAAGTGCTTGGGGTTTTTTTTCCTGCACTTACTTTAAAAGGGTTTCTGGCAGCTGCCAGCTGTTGGTTAGGATGTGCCATCTAAGTAAGAGGCAAGGAATTGATTAGGCAGGAGGCAATGAAAATGGATAAATCTCTGTATTTCCTTTTTTCTGCAGAAGAAAACTTAAACCTGCTTTCACCAAAGCTGTTTAAAATTTCAAGCCCAGAACATGGTTCACATGAATCATTTTGTGTCATCATGCAGCATTTCCCCAGGAAAAGGTTAGGTATCTCTTCTTAATCTTCCCCTCACTCGCGCTATAAGCTGCTTTTCTTGGTACTTCTCAACTTTTTACGTCAAACCTGAGCTCTGTCTTAGTTTACTGCCTTTGGTCTCCTACTATGTGTTATTTCTCTCAGTTAAAACTTACTAATTTTGTTAATAAGAGTTAAGAATTAAATACTATTTTTAATCCTGGACAACGTTGAGGACCATAAAATGCTGTTAAGAACAGTGAGTGTTCCAGATACCAGAAGTACAAATATTAATAGACTGGCAGTTTACCAAGTTTCAGTGGTTTCTGTTTTGTCTTGGAACAAACAACTTATGAATATTTAATGGAAAATATGCTAATAAAGAGAAGTCTTCAGACTGAGGTCAGAGTTGCTTTATTTGGAGAAGTCACGGAGCAAAACATGTGTGTTTGTGTGTGTGGCTGTGTGAGCAGGTGTGGTGATGAGAGGTTGGAGTGGTGGAGCTGGAGTCTCTGCTGTGAAGGTGCTCTGGGTCCCAGGTCCTGGTTCTTAGCAACACCAAAGATGTGTTTCAGGGTCAGTGAACTTGCTGGGGCAAGAGTGACCCAGGAGTTCTGGTTTTCAGTAAAATGAATAAATTATTTTACTGGTGCAGTCATGTATTGGAAAGTAGTGTTTATTGGTGACTTCTTCAGCAAATAAAAAATTCTGATGTGTTAAAGGACATTTTTAAGGAATGGCATACAGTTTATTAACAGCAAAGTTCAGGAATCTTTAGATCTAGACTTGTCATAACCTGCATAAAAGTGCGCTAGGTATTAAATCTGTCTGTGAAACCACACACAGTGTCCTGGAGGTGGTACAGGTTTTGTTGTACAGAGGGAGTCAGAGGACAGGCATGAGTGTGAGAAGCTCTGGAAAAGAACAGCTGTTTATTTTGCATGAGCCTTTCAGCTGGGGACTGTTAAAACTGAAATGTTGGTGTGTAACCTCAGGTGAATGAAATTGGAATAAGGCTCAGTTTGTGTAAGTTCACCAGGGAGCTGTGGACTGAGGCTTAAGGTATAAGTGCCTTTTACTGTAGATTTCTGAAACTGTGGAGGATGAAGATTGCTTCCTGTCATCTTGGAAAACTAACAAAGCTCTCTGTTCTTTAGGACAGAGCAATTCCAAGAAAGGAAAAATGGTGCAGTAAGTTAGGAAATGCTTAAGAAAGAGATATAATGAGTCTTGGCCAAGTACTGATTCAGAGCCTGGTCCTGGGGTAGTTTTACCTCTGATTATGTTGACAAACGTGCAATTTAAAAGAAGAAAAAATTAAGTTTTTAATTTAGTTTCTTAAGTAGAACTCCCTACCAAAATGTGTGGACAAATCTTATCTTAAGATTTGAAGATGAGCATTAGAATTTACTCTTAAGATTTTGACATCCTGTGAAAGGTTTTCAAAAAGGCACTTTTAAAACAAACTTTTTATTTAGCTGAATGATCACAATTATTATTTCTAACACTTACATAGAGGAATGTTTTGAAAATAATACCTCAAAGCAGTGTATAATGGGCTGAGTGGAAATTGAGCAAGAAGCCTGATTTAGATAAATACTAATAGCCACATTCTGAAATACAGCCTAAGTGTTCTGATAGGGAAACATTAGGATTACTCATGAGTCTGGTCATCTCGAGATCTATTTTTCTTTCATTGTTGCTCACACGCATTTTAAGAAGATTGGGAGTCTCATCCAAAATACCTGGCTTACATTTCTTGACGCTGACTGAATTCCAAACTTGGCAGCTGTGGTGCTGTTGCTTACAACAGTGGCAGGGCTGGCTCTGACACACAGTTACTTAGCAACAGGGAAGCTCACGTTTGCTTACAGCTCATGCGTGTGCATCTAAATGTAGTTCTGGAAAAAAATAAAAGGTTAAAGGAGTTTGGAAGGGGAAACAGATACTTGAACAATTTGTACTGTTCAGCGGTTGAGACTGATGGCAATAGTACATAGGAAAATGAGTCTCCAAATATTTTGTCTTTTAAAATCGTTAGTAGACTGTCAATGTCTTACAAGAATTTGAAATCCAAGTGAACAGAACCCTATTCCTACCAACTACAGGTGGTCCTCAGCTGGACACAAAAGGACCATTCAGAGCAAAAATAAAAATACAGCAAACGGTTAAGAGCAGGGGACATGTTCTATTTTGAATGCCTGTGTTACGAATGCATTCCTTAAAAACAAGAAGATTCGTTATTTGAACATTGGGAATCTGAGAGTCATAAAAATTATGTTTTGTGAGACTAACAAATGAGTTGTGATTATATTAGATTAATTAGTTCTGGTTGTAGATTGCTGCTTGTCAGTTTACCAGTGCTTTTTTTGCTGATCAAGCTGTGATATCTTAATGGGTTTTTGACAGCTTGCACTCTGTGACTGCAGCAATACTCAAAAGCACAGTGTCTTAAAAGGCTGCTGTCAGACTGTTACAGTATTATGATTACAGTAATCTCAGTTTCTGGGGTTTCAGGCATGCAGTTTTCCTTATTAGCCAGCATTGGAGCTGCAGTGGGGTTTCCTTATATAGCAGAGGCAGGAAGGTGATTGCGGCTTGCTCCAGACGTGAGCGGGAGGCAGGGACCAGAGAGAGCAAGCCAGGAATGGAGAGGGTAGGAAAAAGACAGGCTGGACTTGGCTAGAGAATGGAGAAAGGTCTGATGATGAGTGTTAACAATGAGTGTGTTCAGGCTGTTTGGGAGAGTGACGTGGAAACCTGCAGGATATCACTGAAGGAAGCAGTGCTTTGTATCAGCCCTTGGGAGCTGTGAGGAGCAGCAGGGCAGTTTGGAGGACAAGGAGAGTGGAGAGGTGCTGCATCTGTAGAGGACTAAGGATACTGCTACTCTAGCTGTTCCCAGAGTTGAGCAGTTCCTTTATACCTAGAAATTAAGTGGTTTGAAAAAGGAGCTCTCCAGAGGCTCTGTTCTTTTGTTACTGTGTTGGGTCTTCCCCATCTGTATCCTTAGTTGTGAGTTTACTGGGCTTTTCTGTGGGGAACAGATTCAGGCATAATAAGGAAGGTGAACAAGATCCCTCCACCACTGGGAGTGGGATTGAGAGTGTTAATCTGTGTTTTTCAGAACTGAGTCAAAATGGGGAAACATCTTGTGAAGAAGGTTTTTGAGGGCTAGAATGAACCTAGTTAGGGGACACTGATTTAAAGATAGGGGGGAAAAGTCATCAATCCAGGCTGCCGAAGTTAAAATACAGCTAAAATATTTACCTTTGAATTTCAAATTCAATCTAGAGGATTCTATAGTTCTGATTTCAACATATATACGCATGTGCTGCATGTGTACTTTATGGGACTTGCTCACTTAAATGATGTCTCCTCTAGTTAACGAACCATTAAATGAGAGGCTGTAATTACCAACTCTGCGACTGCCTCAGAGTGGGCAAGAGGATATGTGTTAATTCTTTATAAAAACGACCAGATAGTGCATCTGCAGAGTAGGAGCTTGATAAAAATCTATCATCCCATGCAAGAGACAACCTACTCATGCCATGCTGGGAAATGTGCCTGGTCGGTTCCTCTCCCTGCTGAAGGCTTTTCAGAAGGCAAGTAGAAGAATGATGTCAAATACTTTTGGTTCCAGTTACCTGCCCATGTTCTAAACTAATAGGCTGTTGAACATGAAATCTGCGCTACAGCAACTTTTCGTAAAGGTAAAATGAGAAAAGTTTGTCCTTCCTTTTGCTTTTGCTGTTCATTCCTTCACTAGTGGAGACTAGAAGGGTACAGGTGCTGTCAGGTTGACCTGTGTAATAAGGCTCGGTGTTTCACAGAAGGAAGAGAATGCTGCCCAAAAATTGGCCCCCATCCTTACAGAGAAGACTTCAATCTGTTCTCCTTGGGACCTTTTTTCTGACCATCAAATCCAGGTTTGCTGTGTAATGTGGTAGCTCTCAATGCAAAATCATCTAAATCACCCACCTGTATTTGCCAGGAGACAAAGTACATATTGAGTCACTTTGTCTCTTAATTTGGTTTTTTTATGGTGGTTGTAGCTATTTTCAAGTCTTCCCTCGATAAGTTGCCTTTTGTGAGTGTTCAGCTGCAGACATTATACACGCTCACTTTGGCAGCTGGAACAAAAGCAGAATAATGAAAGAATAAAAATTTGCTGGCAATTGTATTTGTGCTTTGCAGGCAGGAATCGTTGTAGTGCAAATGTTTGTGGGCTAATGAAGTTAAAGCAGGGCTTTAGATAGTATTCTTTTAAACAAAAGCAGCCTGCCCAAAGCTGTCTCTGCTAGTGTTTTCCTTCTGAAACAATGAGAGCGAATGCTGCAGGTTTAAAAATGGAATATAATTTATGAGGCTTCTAGCCTTGGGCATGAGCCCTTGTGTAACTGGAATTTGAAATATAAAATTAATATTAATGAGGTGGGGAGGCTTGCAGACCTGTCCTTTAATACTAATCCATTGTGAGTGGAGCGGCTCTAGAAATGAGCTGATACTGGCACAGAGACAACCAGGAATTGACTGCTCTTAGAAAATGCCTCATCAGTCAAAGTCTTCACAGGCTCCTGAATACTTGTCCTGATCAGACACAGAAGGGCACCTGAACATTTCTGGTATCAATACCCTGCCTGCTGATTCTGTGTGCATTTCCCTGAGGACACTCCTGTATGCTGGCTCTCAGCTCTGGCTTGTTGCATGGATGGAAGCGTAATGAAAGGGTAAGTTATCAGTGCAGTTTGGAAGTGCCTTTGGAAGAGAACTGGGAACCTTCAGATAGATGTTTAGGGCATAGTCACGGTGACTTAGACTGGGTGATATCAGTATTAGTAGCTCCCTGTCCCTGATTATTAATGAAAAAAGGTTCTAAAATACTTAAGTGATTTCATAACTCTTAAGTGTGTGTAAAAGAAATGTGCCAAGCGATTAAAGCTTCCCCTCATCTTCAGGAAGAAGGATACTTGTATTAACCATTTGATGTAAGTAATGTTGTTTAGATTATAAATTTCCTGGAAATGGGATGTTTGTGGACCAGTGCACCTCCTCCTAATTCACAGAGGCTGATGCTGGGAGATGAGAGAGGTCACCTCAAAAATGCTGAGCCGCTTCACTTACTCTGTAGTTAGTGCAGGAGTTGGCAAATCTGTCAGCAGGTGGCTGGGAAATCCAGTTCTAATAACCTCTTTACCTCTTCCCTTGTCTTGGTCTGTGCTCCAAATCCACTGATGGGCTGCTAACGTCTCTAGTTTGAAAGAGGAGTTTTGGAGTGTAAGAATAGCAGATTTGAAGAATTCCTCTAAAACCCCAAGTATGAACCTTGATCTTGATTTCATTTGTTGGATGTTACGTGCATGATTTTTGGTGAAGTTCTGCATTTATTCTGTAAGTAAATACACAAAGCCTATACTCAGTGATCACTTTCCTTGCCTCTAGCTCACAGTATTTTAGGGCAAGGCACCAAGCTCTGTATTTCCCTATATGTAAAATCCATTAGACTTTACCCAGGTACTAGAAAAAACTGTAGCCCTGTGTCCATTGTCACAGCAATACATTTAACTTTGTGAAAAATGGACTATTTCCTTGTAGATTAAAAGTTCTATAGTTGCTACTAATTTGTTGCCTTTAATACTCACAGAATCCCACAGTCCAGAACTGACATTGTGAGACTGGAAATTAAAGTGGGGGAGAGAGAAGCTCCAAATTAATTATTTTTCAGAACCTAAATGGAAAAAAGCAGTCAGTGAAACTCATAATAATAATTATATTCTTAATATTAATTAATGAAAATACTGCAGGAAGGTGTTGTTTTACGCTATGGTTCTGTATTTAGATCTGCTAATGGAAGGTTGCAGGCTGAGCATTGCTCGTTCCAGAGTTCTTGCCAAAGTTTCTAAAGGATTCTCTTTGTCATGCAAGCTTTCCCCCATGGCATGGTGCTTGCATGCTGTACATGCCTCTGCTGCCACATTAAGTAATAGTGTCTCTTTACTAAATCTGCACTAACTGCATGGTTATTTGTACTATTGGAATAAGTCACAAATATATGAAAATACTTCTTTCCCTCCCTTGGGTCTAGGGTCATTGTTAAGTCCTGCACCTCTTGAAAAGCTCTAATATTTGTTCTTTGCTTAGGTACTGGAATGGGGGTCTTTAATTCCCGCAGTTATGTGTTAGTAAAAAAGCTGAAGGCCATGTTCAGGAGCTTGATGCCCATGTGGATGGTCTCCTGTTCCACTGAGAGTGGCTGGGTGGTGTTCCCAGTGCCCAGAATGCTGCTTCAGGTGCTGCCACAAGGCTGGCAGCATTTGTGCCCTTTCCGTGTGGAATGCCTCGGCAGCAGGGGCAGGGCTTTCAGCTCAGAGGGCACCAGTATTCCTGTGCCATTGCATACACCAAGCTCATGTGTCTTAAAAATTTTGGGACAGTTTTGACCTAGAACTTATGGTTTTGTTTTGCCCTTTAAAAGGGCAGAATGGTAGTAATAAATATTAAAGCTGTGAAAATATTCTATGAGCTAGGAAAGGTTTAACTCTGTTTTACAGGTGGGAAAGCCAAGGCACAAAAAAGGAGTTAGGAATTATGCAGGGGTCTGACAGTTGAGACTGGTCTCACATTTCTGGAGGTTTAAGTCCAGCATCTGGGGCAGCCTCAGGTTGCCTATATCCCTTAAGCAGGATGTTACACTATCAACATCTTGGTAGAACTGTCTCACCTCTATGAGCTGTGCTCAAGTCATCCTGTACCCCAGGCACCCCCTGTTCACTTGTTTGTTGAATAGCCTGAAAAGCATTCCCTGTTGGGCAGTAAAAAATACTTGCAGCAGAGCAAGCATGGCCATCTCCTCCATGGCTTTCGCCCTGCAAGAGTTCCTCACCTGTTTCTAGTTTTGTCTGTACTTATGTCGGTTTCATTTTGTTTTTTAACAGCATATTTGTTATTTTGCTGTACAAACCCAGCTGGAAACACAACACTTGTTTTTGCTGTGAGAGGGGCAGCCAGCTCTGTACCCACACCTCTGGACCTGACATCTCTTAGATCATAATGATTAAGGTACAGTATCTTATCTCCCTTGCTCACCTGATTGTTTCAGGGGAGAGTGCACATGCACCCATCCCGTGGTAGAACACACTTCTGTTGTGCTTGAAGCAGTGAAGACATGGCCCATGGCAGGCCCTGGTGCAGCTGCCTGAGGTGCTTGTCCACCTGCTCAAAGGCAGGGCCATAGTGAGAGGCTGTCATTTTGTGTACCCATGCCTCATGGATTCAGCTTAATGTTAGATCACTTGCAGCTTGTAATCAGAGATAATTCTATTACAGCTTGTTGGCTGAGTGGGAAAGGAAGGCACAGATTAAAACTGAAAGCAGATTTGCTTCTACTTCTCTAGAGCTAATTTCCTTCTTAGGTCATCCAGCATCTTGGTATCTGTTCTCTTTGTATATTTGTCCTCCATGGACACAAATGTATGGGTCAGAACTCTATTAAAAGAAAATGTATTTTACACAGGGCAAAATAAAAAGGAATTCATTAGCTGAGGACCAAATGCACGAGGAACATAATTTGGGTGCATTGTGGCTGTATATTTAACTGTGTAGGTAGAAAAAAATTAAAAGATCCTAGATCTAGGAGTTCACAAATATGCCTACATGGACTTCATGGCAATGTACACTTGTGCAAGTAGGTAAGGTGTTTTACAGACTGAAGTGAATGGCTCTGTGTGCATATCGTCAGACGTAGAAACAGTGCTTAAGGCATAAATAGGTATGTGAATTCTGATGGAGGATGAACCCTCCTGAATGGTCCTTTTGTGTCCATCCACTGTTCCCTCTGTTCCTGTGCTAAAGAAATTGGAAACACAAGAAACTCCCACATGTAATATTCATGTTGTGTTGAAGCAAATATCCTGCAGCAGTTATCAGTGTGACTGAAAAATAGAATAGCACTTAGATAAATGACAGTCTTGTCATTGCTTGGCTGAAGCCAAGGTGCTGTCCTTAAGTTACAGCTAAAGCAAAGTAAAATTGGATGAAAATCAGTGAAGGAACAAAGAAATGCAAAGAAGGGACTGTTCAGTGACTCCAGAGGTCTGGCCTGGCTGTCATCTTGTGTTGTTTCTGTGCCCTGGAGTATCTGTTATCGGTGATTCAGGAAGCGAACTGCTGGGATATGGATAGAACTTAGTACTGCTGATAAGGCAGTGAAATGATTGAAATGCCTGGTGTAGTGTCAGATAAGATGAAATGCCTGGTTTATCACGCAAGCAGAATTCTAGCAAGATCCAGGGAGGCTCTGCAGCTTTATTCAGTTAAAGGCTGCGGGCTACCAGGGTGACCACCGGACAAGCCAAACAGAATGGGGACTTTATATCAAGAATCTGCCCTGCACAGATCCCTACGTTTGAGCATGGGAGGATTTTGTGTTTCTGATTACATAAAGAGATTTACGGTAAGGGACTCCTTAGTGCTTTATTGTGAGCCTGGTTTGAAAGTGAAAACTTTCTGGATGGCACAGATTTGGTTTCTGTGCCTTTTATAACATGCTGTGTGTGTCTGACATTCTTGGCCAGATTGTGCAGCCTGTTGGCTTGCAAAACACCTGCCAGCATCAAGGAGGTGTTTCTGAAATGATGACTGCAGGCTTTGCCTTCGTAAATAAATTTACTTTTCATGAGAACCTTGGCGTATTAAAACTTTTATTGGCATATTAAAACTGGAATATTTGTTGTATAGGATGGCAGACTGACATTCAAATGATGTGGAGGTTGGTTGTTACAGCTTTTTGTTTTGGTTGTCATATGTCTCTGAGTTTTAAGACAATGACTCTGTCAGGCAGGCTGACACTGAGGTGATTTAATGAGCAGCCAAGTTCTGCATGAGCCCATTTGACCTGTGGTAAAAGCAGTGCAATCACCTTGAGCGGTGGGCACTCAGTGCTTCAAAGGGTGCTCTGGGGCAGTCCTGGAAAGCAGTGAGATCAGAACCCCACTGTGCAAAGGTCTGAGGGAGCAAAGCAAAAGAGAGCTGCATCCGAAGCTTCCGGCTGATGGGCAGAGCACAGACCCCGTAAGCGCAGAGGGACGTGCAGACGCCACTGGTGGAAGAGACAATGGGAATCTGCTTTTCTACCTTTGTAAGCTACTCATTAAAACCCACTGTGTTTTCAAGCTACCTGTGAAGTTCAGTTTCGGTTGCTACCATGGTAGGAAGTCTAGGAAAAGTATTTGTTTTCAGCAGCTTGTTTGCATTTACCTACTTTTTGAGCTGCTGAAAAGACCAGTAGCAGAAAATGTACTTAAGCAACCTTAAGAAGAATGCCATGTACATATAATAATTTTCAAGAAATTAAAAAAATAATAATTGTAGTAGTTGCATTTAAAATTAGAATAGATCAAATTGTTGTGGGGTTTTTAAAATTGTTCTCTTTTAAAAATTTGAAGAAAGGATTTCCTCATGTATTTTATTCAATAATAGCTGTAATGGGTTTTCTTAAAGAGCTTGTATGTGTAATCATCTTTGTGTTTTAAAGAGCCAGTGGAGTAAATGAACTAAATCAACAGCAATAAACCAAATTCTGGCTCAGTTGAAGAAAGGAAAAAAATTTTACTAATTTCAATAGGTAGGATATTGTTCCAAAGTCTTAAATTCCTCTAATGTAACAACATGTAGTGGATTTAATAGCCAAGAGTATAATATAATTTTTTTTATCATATGTTACATAAGAAACAGAATGGCTCAGAAGACCAGACACATTTCATATCCTAGTGACTGCATGTTTTGTTGTCTATTTATGGCAACATAGCAGAAAAACATTTTGGTCTATTAATTTGAATGTACAACTCAACTGTTCCTCATGTTGAAGAGATAATGATGTGTTTAAATTGTTCGTGTTCAGCTTTTTGTTAAAGGTAATAAACAGCCTGAAATACATGCAATTTTCTCTTGCTTTTTTCTGAAGGAGTGTAGATGGAAGATGTTTTCAGAAGGACTACAGAAGGTGGCCCTAGAACCATAAAAACAAATGAGCCAGGGTTTTTTGGACTAGTCGTGTCTTGGGGGGAAATAAGTCAGTACTGCAGTTACCTGTCTCCATGGCATTCTGTGGCTTGGCTCTGTGCAGATGAGAGTTAGTGTTTTGCAATGAAGACTGTAATGAGATTCAGAATATCTTGTTTCTCTGTAATTGATCTGTTGGGTGACCGAGTAATTCTTTGATACTCATTACTTCAATTTCCTTTTCCGTAAAATTAGTGATAATGGTGCTTCTCTTCTGGAAATAGATTAAGGTAAAAGTTATCCGCAGGTAAAAGTTATCTTAGTTTTAGTTTGATTTATTAGTTTTCCTTGTCCTCAGTGCACTAACAATCAAAACCAACTTTGTTTTGGATGTCTCACGTTGGATTACATCACTCTGGCCAGTTTACCAAACTCATTATGTTTATCTCTTGGAAAATCATTCTTTGTTTTGTTCACAAAGCTAGTACTCAAATTCATGGAACATTGCAAGGGGAAGGACGCTTTTGGAGGATGTGACCAGCAGAGAACATACAAGGATGAATAGTCTTGAACCACGTGTGCAATTCGTAGTAAAGCTGGTGAGAACTGCTCTAATGTGTAAGTTTAATATTAACCCTGGTGAGAGCATTCTTCTCCCAGTGCCAGCCTACAGGTTGGGTTTGAGCCTGTCCCAGCAGGATCTGCTGGGTGTGTGTACGATTTTGATGCCAGTGGTTGCAGGGGGGAACCTGTTGTTTGCATGTTTATGGTCTGGAGTCTTGTGGTGCAGTACCTGGGGATCTGCCTGCTGCTGCTCCAACAAGTGGCTGGCTCAGCTGACTGGGCTGTTGTGGAAGGATCACAACCCCAGGCAGCTCTGTAACAGTGCCCTCTGTGTTTTTACAGATTGATTGCAAATCTATTATTGCTCAGAGGTACAGCGGAGGGGGAAACTGGTGCTCAAGCAATAATGTGAGGCATTTTTTGTCTCTGAAATTAATTGGGCTCTTAGGAGAGGCAGTGATAGGAGTGTTCTAACATGTGCCTGAAGATCAAGTCACCTGTACTTCCTTCAGGCTTTTCCTTTCTGGAACAGCCTTGATGTTCGCCTACATCAATCCTTTTAGCCTTGATGGCAATGCTGGCTTTCTTCTGCTGCCTTGCTGGACCTGACTCTTCTTTTAGGACACAGACCCTTAATGAGATATTTGAAGTCACCTAGTCATTCACATAAGTGAATCTGGATGCTCCTTTCCTCATTCATGGTTGTGGTGGGGGGTATGCATCCCACTCTGTCGGGTTTTTTGGAGGGGCTAACATCTTGCTGCTTTTGATACTCAAAGTTATTTTTTCTGAGTCCTGTGTAGAGTTCTTTGGAACTCCTCAGGTGATGTTGGTTCACATCTTGAACTTCGTGTGATTGTTTTCAAATGTCTTGCACTGTGCAACAATTACCTTTGCTTTAATCTCTTTAAACAGTTGTCTCCCGTTTTGTGGAGTTGATGCTTGGACAGCAGAGCTGCTGATGGAGACCAGCCCTTGACACCTGCAGTTCAGGCTCCTGTTTACCTGGGGAGTCACTCATCCACGCTCTGGGCAGTCCATGTACTGCAGGGCCCAAGTGGCCCTCCCGGGGTCCACATTCTTGGCAGGCTGTGTGCACACTGCTGTGGAGAGCTCACAGAGAGGCAGACAGACTGAAAGAAATTAATGGAAGAAGGAAGCTATTCTGAAGGTTTGGGACTTTTAGAAAAATACATGATTGAAAAACTTCTGAGCATCTCAGTTGTTAACGCTGTTTCCCTAGGCTTTGTGGGAACTCAAGGGGAAGATGTCACGTGCTCCAATTTAAATTTTGAACCATAGTGGTCTGCAGTCTAAATATACTCTATTGAGTATCCTTTCAGACAGTTCATATCCCAGAAACTAAAGCAGTAAACTATATATAGTCTCTGACATTACAAACCAGGTTTGTTTTCACCTTCTCCATGGCTGAATTGAGACAGCAGGAGCTAACAGGTCCTCCTGCTGTTGTCTTCTATATTTGTGGCTCACCTTTCACTCTCTCATTTGTGTCCTTGTTTTGTTGTTCAGGCTTGAGCAGTCCATGTGCTTTCTGACTGACCCATCTTAGGCATACTTCTGATTTGAGGTCCCAAATGCTTCCCTTCAGAGACCTGATTCCTGCCGGCACTGTCGTTGCGTATTCAGTGGTATTGTATGGGCCTGGGCAGAGTTGAAAAGAAATGCCCTTTCTCTGTAAATTACTCTCTTCTGGAAGTTTTCTTGGTGGGTTCCTGTTCCCAGTTTCAGCTAAAGTCCCCAGGAGCCCAGTGTGGGAAGTTTCAGGGTTCTGGTTAATTCTCAGCACCTCTTTAGTAATCAGCACAGCTTGAATTGCATCTTCCTTGACCTGTCTTGCTATAAAAAGAAAATAGTTTGCTACAGATTTGATGACTGACTGACCTTCTTGTTTCTGGATTTGCTTTATGCAGAATTATCAGGTTTAGGGCCAGAAAACATTGGCACAAGTGACCAAATGGTTGTGGGTCATCCCACTGCGTGAGGCAGTTGTCACCACGGCCAGCAGGGATGATTTGTCTTGGTAAGGCAGGTAGAAAGCTGCCAGTCATTGCTGTGGGCCACTGAGCTTGTTTTGGGGCACTTTTATCTGTGTTATGTTCAGTGCAGAATCCACTCTTCACTGGATTCAGTTTAGACAAACTTTGTCGGAATTTTCCCATTTCTCCTTTTGTGGCGGAACAAGAGCAAGAGACCCCTGTATTTCACTGTTTTCAGGGACTGTATGAAGAGACTCTTGCCAGCTGTAACTTGCTTACCTCTCTGCAGAATATTACTGCAGTATTTTCCAGCATCCAGCCCCGTGTTCTAACTCCTCTCCTAATTTCTTGCGCTGAGAAGATCTTGTTGTGCTGTTACTGGATTTCTGGCTGGCACTGCCCTACTACCCATTAGTGACAAATACTCCTGGTATCAACTGATATGAAATCCAAACCATTTATATCCTGGATCTTTTATCAGCACTGTTATTTGCTTGCTTTCCTCTGAGTGATTTTGGCTTTATGGTGCCAGGACTTGGGGCTGTTTTTGTAGTCTAGCACTGATAATCAGTGTGTCTGCGTTTACACTACAGCTGTCTCTGCAATGCAGCTGGAGATTAATTTGTCACTGATCTAATAGCAGAATTCCAAAATCGATGATTTATTAGTTTTAATTCAGGAGCCTCCTGTGAGTGCAGAGAAATGTCTGTGTGGTTGAGGAAAATTAATACTCCGGAGTCTGTAGACGGCTGATTAAAGGTAGCAAGGTGGTTCAGAAGCGAAACTTCCTGAGTCCTGATAGAAGCATTGGGGGGTACTTAGTGTTTTGGGAGTGGAAATGGCTGTACCAAATGTGCTCTGGATTTCTGTTTTTACTGGATATTTGTACTGAGATACTAACCTCAGATGTAAAAATAGATCACTGTGCTAATCATACCTCTGGAGCCCTAATTCAAGGCTTCTCATTCACACCCAGCTGTTCTTAAGCTATCTGCTTTACAGAGATAAACTTTAAAAATTGCCTTCTCATTCCTTGCTCTGAGAAGCTTCATTCCTGTTGTTAGTTGCTTTCTGCAATTCCACTGGCATGTGATATAATGCTCTTCTAGGCAAGCTTTTCTGTAGATCACATTCTTTTGTTTGTTTCCTGTATACTTCTTCCAGTCTGATGAAAACTATTGTAAGTTTAGCTGGAGATGTTTTTCACAGATGGGTGCAGCAATTTCTCTGCTTTTTGCCAGACATTGAAACATTCATGTAAAGGAGAGCAAGTGGTTTCTATCTGAGCTTTTGATTACTGAAAAGAGTTTGCAAAACCACTGCTTTTTGTACACAAACTCTTTTATTCTGAATCTTTTTCAAAGCAGTTTGTGTTGAGACTAAGCCTGAACTGATGGTTATTCCTGTCTTTGTGAATGATGTCAAAGCAAAATATCAGCCAGATCTAAATCAGCAGGTGAATACAGCACATAGCAGGCTTCATTATAGGACAGATAAGTATTTACTTGATCTAGAATTTCCTTAACATGGTGTTTTGGTTTTTAGTGGGGTATAGCAATGTCAAAGAGTGTTCTTACTTAAAAAAATCCCCGCGCTGTTGAGGTCCTGTAAAGGCCACTATTTAGCAAGGAGCAGTGACCACAGTGCTTGGTGCTTGTTGTACCACAGTTGGGAACGTGAGTGAGAGAAAAAATTCAGTGACTGAGACTCCAGCTTACACAAAGCCCGACATGATGGCAGTAACTGCTTTTGTAAACTCCACCTGGGAGGAGTTTCCAAGGGTGTGGGGCAGTAGCCAAGGGATGCTGGAGTCCATTCGCATGGTTTGGGAGGCTGGAGGCTGCCTCTTGCAGGGCTGCCTGTGAACACTTCCGTCACTTAATTCCAGTGCACTCCAGCATGATTTGAAGTGCTTGTGTGTTTTACCTGTCAAAGACCTAAACTACTGCAGTGTAAAATTGTGCTCAAGGTGATCATACCTCAGTCAGTATCCATGAAGGGCAGAAGGGGGGCTGGAGGACAGAGTTCTTGCCTTTTAACCTTGGGAACGTAAGTGACGAAGCAAAGAAAATAGTGTAATATATTCTTGTAACAATTGTCAGTCATGGTGGTGGGAAAGGTGAAGTTGGAAATGATGGTTACAGATTAACAAGTTAGTACAGCTCTGAGTGTGCATTTTTGTTGGTTTTTTTCAGACTTGAAGCTAAAAAGATCTTCTGAAGTAGGAAGGGAGAAGAAGTGAAGAAAGCACAGTGCAGTTAGGGGATTTTCATCTTCTCAAACAAAAGCATGTTGCTGGCAAAGCAGAGGCTTTTCTGAGGGATTTGATTTGAAGCCAGTCAAATTTCAAGTCAGCAAGAACAATTGTGCTGGTTTTAATGTGTTTTGGAGCAAACTCTGGATTTTGTAAGTTTGTTTTCCAGAAAAGTTGACTGTCTAGTAATGACCCTTCTTATGCAACAGGTCTGTTCCCTGTAAATCTATCCTGCGAGCCCTATCCCATCGCTTCAGGGACAAGAATTTCCTTTTACTGAATTTATTCCTGTTGGCATTACTGCACAGCCAGGGCTACTCCTTTGTGTTGTGGCAGATCCCTACTGACTTAGAATTACCTGAGCAAACTGCCATTGACACAAGAGTTTTTGGCAGGTGTCAAGTGGGCCTCAGGGCTCTCTGCTGAGCTCCCAGTAGTACTGAGAAAGCATCTTGTAAATAAGAGGCTTCTTGAATCCTAGGGAAGCTTTTGTGGCTGACCCTTTAAACCAGCAAGCTTTACGAGGAACTGACTGCATTAGATATAAAACCACTGAAATGCAGAGAAAGCAGGAACAACATGACTTTTTTGTTCAGTTTTCAGAGGAGAGGTCTTTGTTGGAGGGTGTGGAGGAGTGGGAGGGTGAATCCTTACCACCACCCCAGGGAAACATTCTCAGTTACCACTCTTCTACTCCAAGTTAGTTAAATAGTTTAATAGCTGCTTAAAAAGAAAATAAATTGGAAGGATGAAAATTCAAAGTAATGAGCTTCTTAATGTAGTTTCTGTGAGTAACAGACTTGGTGGTGAGAATAAGCTCTGGGGTCAAGTGAGTGAATGTGGATGGACAACAGGTGCTCTTTTGGCCTCCTGAGAGGCAGAGTAACCTGGTGGAAGGACTGTGGGCAAAGGGTAAACAGTGTTATCTAGAAATCTCATCACTTTGATGTAAATGAAATGTCATAATTGATCTGTTCAGCTCTCTGCTGTCAGCTGCCTGACTGAGATGCATTACAGTAGTGCACATGATCTGGGGTTCAGTAACCTATCCTTAGCTCTGCTGCTGCCTGGAGACTTATCCTTAGATTCAGTTGTCTGAAAAATAGTGAAATGGAAGTGGGGGAGGAAGTCAGGACTTGCCAAGGTATTTCCTAACCTACTGTGTTATCAGTTTTCTGTCATTAAATACATAGAAACCCCAAGTTTCCACAGTGGTGGCTAAGGCTGAGTGTACCTGGCACCACAGTCATGTTGTGACAGAGACAATATTGAGTCGTATCATGCCAGGGTCACTTGGGGATACCAATAGTGTTCCACAGATCCTTTTACTGGGCAGGTGGATTTCAACCAACAGTGGCATGAATGGTACATTAAATGTGGGTTTCTTGGCCTTCTAAAGCCGGTATGGCCCAGTTCCCGGGATGATCTGGTCCCAGCAGGAAAGCCAGCCATTGGACTAGATGGATTTATCCAGGCTGTATGGCATATCCTGCCTTTGGAAGTTGTTCCTCTGAGTTAGAGCCAAAGCCTCTTTTGCATTTGCCATTGTGAGAATTGGTCTGTTGCTGCACCATTGCCCTGTGGATATAATAAGTTTACCTTCCATGCTGTTCATGAGAAACTAGACTTAATATTTCAAAAATTTAGGTACCCTAAGAAGGTTCAGTTACCCTTTCATTTGCTGGGGGGAAAAGCAGGAAATGTATGTTAATGAGCTGCAGCAATTAGACGTAGATTAAGTAGATTTTCATTATAACTTGAAAAAGCTGAAATCTGGTTTCTAAATATGTAAAAGATATTTGCTAGTTTTTTTTTTTTGCCTGAGCAGTGTTTATCAGCTGTAGCCAGACTGCTCTGAGCTTATTTGCTTTGGTTTTTCCTTTTGTGAGCTCCTGATGTTTTGCCACATTGAGTTCTCCATCGTCTTAGAACTCTGTTGCACTGCAAACTTTCCCCAAAGCCTTTAAGTTCTCTATTAAGCTTTGGCTTTTTATAGGCCATATAAAAAGTTATTTTTTCATTTTCCTATGTATTGTCAGCCATCTCCAGTTTTACAATGTTGTTGGAAGCAATACAACAATCTAATGAGATGATCTGTTTGAGCAGCTGGTTTTAACCTCTGTGACATTTCTTGTTTGGGGTATAAGTCTCTGCTGTCACTTTAGTACATGGTGTAGATTTTTTTTTTTTTACTTCTTTTCTATTCACTCCACGTCTGAGGATTTTTTCCTTCCTTTGGGTCAGACCTAGCAAGGAGGAATTGTAACTAAACTGCCATATGATAGATTTTCTATGGTTGAATGTGAATTTTTCTCTTGTTTTCTGACATCTCTCTCTCACAACTGGGAGAGTGTGTGTGAGGTGAGAGCCAAAGAGGAATGAACTCTTCTCCCCCTTGAGAATAGAAGTCTCTTTGGCATCATTGTTTCAAGGTCACTTGTGGTTCTGTTTCTCCAGCATGTGTGTTCCTTTTCTCTGCATTCCTGAGATACCTGATACCTTGGAGGTGTTCTAAAGGGATCAGAGAAGTTCATTTCAGTTCAGCAGACAATGGAATCAAGGCAGTTTCCTGCACACTCCAGATCCCAGAGCTCGTTTTTTGTTACCTGGAAGAAATGAGCAGGAAGCCACAGGAGACCAATGGTCATCAGAAAGTTTGTTCAGAAAGTTTGTGATGGAGTCTTGTGGGTCACCAGTTAGTTTTGGCAATGCCAGCTGGGGTGACTGAGCATAGCTCTGCTCTCTGCAGAAGTCCTGCAGCATTCCCTGGTATTTGCTGCTCATACAACACACTGTGAAATTCGGGGGTTGGAGATGAAGCACCGTGTGTTGTGGTATCTAAGTGCAAAATGTCATTATAAGCAGTAGCTCCTCACAAAGAAAAAGTGAGTTTAATAGGCTGTGGCACTTGTCACAACAGCTATGCTTTTTTGTGATGTCAGGCATTTTAGGATTTTTCCCTTCTTTTTTGGTAACTGTTGAAAGGCTTGGGACTGGCAATGGAAATAAATACTCTCTCCAGGCTGCTCAAGCAAGATCTGAACGCTGGGCACTAAATCAATGTTCTGAACAACAATTGCCTGCTGTTGTAATTCAAAGCAAAAGGAATAAAAGGGTTTTTGCCAGTATTTGAGCATATTATCATCCTGAAGGCAAGACAAGCTGTTAGACCTGCCAGAGCCATTTTTTCTGTTTGTGTTTGCCAGCAGTGCAAAAGGGGAGAGAGTGGAGGAGAAAATGAAAAGAAAAAAGAAAAGCTGACCTTAACTTTGTGACAGATGTTTAAAACTTTTCACTTCGGTCCAAATGAGGTTTCTTCTCTGTCCTTCACCCCATCTGTAGTTTTGCAGTTGTTTATGGATGCACAGTTTGATGTAAGTAGTGTAATAAGTCAAACAGCTGTATCTGAGTAGGAGGCAGTTGTGGCTGGATATTCCCTGTTCCTCAGACAACATTGGCAAGGAATATTTGCTGCATATTTTTAGCAAGAATTCTCTGTAGAGCATTATCTCAAACATCTCTCAGTGCACTGTGTGAGCAGTTACTGGGTGGTGAAATCTGTTCCATGTAGCTGGAATCCACAGTGCACGTGGCTGAATCCAGAGGAGAAAGGGATGGGATTTTATTTTTTTTTTGAAGCCCCACTTTTTGTTCCACAGCATTTACCACTAGTCCATTGTATGTGAGGAGGATTAAATCAGCAGTTACATGAATAATAACACTAGTTAATAACAACTGGGCAGCATTCCTGCTTTTTGCTCTCAGTTGTTAAATAACTAAGAAGGCAGTTCCAGGTTTTGAAGGAGTCCTGTTTGCCCCCAAGCACACCCAGAGGCCAGTTGTGCTCGAGGGTTGTACTTGCATTGTTTCCTGGCCTGTGCTGTGCCTGGAATAGCACACTGGTGGTGGCAACTTGAGTTCTGAGTGTGCAGTTGGGGATGACTTTCTGTGGCTGTTTCCTTGTTGGAGTATTTGCTGTACATTGTCTGACTTTAAATACAACACTCTAATGACTCTACCACTTTCTTTTTGTTCCTAAGAGGGCAACATTCAGCAGGTACTCTTGATTTAGTGAATTATGTTGGTTGTTTCTATCTTTTATCATCAAGCATGTTTGTAGGCTTGAAAGAATTAATTACTTGGAGGCATTTGGCTAAAAACTCTGATTATTTAAATACAGTAGTAGAGTTGCAAGGCATTTATTGCCAGTGCCCTAAACCTTCAATATAGAGTTGTATATTTTACTGTGTTGTATGGGATATCACAAAACTTAAACCCTTCTATCCCCCCCACCAGTGACTTTAAAATACCTTTTTGGTCAGGAGAAGTGACATAGCATGAAATGCCAAGTTTTCTTCTAAAGTCATTGCTTGGTATTCAAACTCTCCTGTGAAGGTGATGAATAGTCCAAGTCTCACAGCTTTTGCTGTGTTTGTTAAAGCTGGTTATTGGCCTCTAAATGTCACAGAACCACCAGGGTGGCTATAATTATATGATGGCCTTGGTAGATGTAACACTTTTTTTTTTTAGTGTAAAGGTAAAAATTCTTGTCTTGCAGAAGTGGCAAGGACTCAACATTGTCTTGAGAGGGTAATTTTAGTGCTGCTACTACTCTGTGTGAAGGATTTTAATGTCTAGGATGTCTTATCTCATACAGGAAATTCACTTTAAGAGTGATATTTTCTTTCCATATGCCCCTTACAAAAAATGAGGAAGGGACTGGAGGCAGAGGGATGCTCAGTATCCCAAAGGCCGGGGCTTTGCTGTTGTTCCATTGTCCTGTCAGGACTCCTGTGGCAGCAGAGTTTCCCCACTGATTTCTCCTCCCTGCTCTACAAACAGACCCGGGAGAACCAGACACTGTTACAGTGTCACATCTGGCATGGGGCAAACTGCTCTCTCTCGATGCCACAGTTCATCCTCTGTGGCAGAGAACTGACTCCCCTTCTGTGTGGTGTTGTAAAGGTGCATTCATTAATGTTTCTAAAGCATTCAGAACTGTGGCAGTGGAGCCTGTGCAGTGTGAAGTGACTCTTTCTGTTCTCTAGGGACTGTAATTTGTGAAGCAGATATGCTGTGATTCAGAAGTGAAAAGCAAGTCAGTAACAAATCCTTTAATATTTATGACTTAATAATTTCATTGCTAATAGTTTGACTAATTCTGCTGTGCCTTCATTATGGTTTTTTTTTAACTTGGTTCATTTTTATAACCTGGGAGAAAGATTTAATTTTAGAAGTTTCAGTTGACAAAGACATGCTGGTGCTAGATACGTATTTCAGATCATTGTCATTGTACTCTATTTTTAAATTCAAGTGCCAGCCAACTGAAAGAGCACCCTGTGTCGATGCTGGGTGTTCTGCATCCGTGCTACAAAGCTGAATTCTTCCAAGCTTCAGCACAAGGCCAGCCAATTTACTTTTATATTTTTCCTGTTTAATGAAGGGAAATGTTCTAGCACCTTTTCATTATCACAGAACTAAAACGGGTCATGAAAACAATTCCCCTCCCTCCAGAGGCCTGCGCAGGCATTGGCCATTGTTAAGATGCTTGCCTATCAACAGCCACTCGAGAAAGAATTTTAAATGGTTTTGTGACGTCAAGGAGGCACAAGAAAACATAGTCTGGTGCCAAATTGCCTCCATCATTGAAAGCCCACAGTAAGAAATAGATAACACAGAAATAAATCTTTTGTGCAGTAGCTATCTTATGATATGTTCTAGCGACTCCAGTAAGTGAGCTTGTCTGGTGTAGGAATAGCTGAAGAAGATGAACTTTCAGAGCCTCATTTTCTAATTTATGATTAATGAAAAGCCAGCCTAATCTGTTTGACTTCCTGCTGTCTGGACACAATGTCTGCAGGGAGCTTGGACCTCGCAGAGGGAAACGCCCTGACAAAGTTTCAGCCTACGAAAGTGAACAGTTTGAGTATGGTGGACAAAAAACTGTATCTCTTGAACGAAAAGATGGACAAACTGTTGCATTTCCAAGAAGACCTGACAGGCAAACTGCAGCGAGTTGACAGAGGCATTGCTGATGTAGGAAATGGCATTAACAAGCTCACAGTGTCCCGAGCAGCTCCTGATGACACAGATGCAATGCAAAAGGGCCTGAAGGTACCGGACGGTGCTGCCCAAGCTGACGTCCAGAGCATATGCTCAGAAGTGTTGAATTTGATGAAGGCTGCCCAGCTAGATGCCTCCAAGCATAAGGAGAGGCTGGCAAAGATAGAGAAAAGGGTTGATACCCTGGATAAAGTTATTACATTTGTGGGAGAAGTATTAAAAAATTCTAAAGTAGTGGATTTCATTCTCAAAGGCATTGTGCCCTGGAAGAAGGGGAGTCTGCTGGAAATCCCTGTTGAGGTTGGTTTAGTTTTACTGTTCTTCATTTCACTTTATGACATAGCAGGGCTTTAGGCTCTCCTGTCAATCTCTTGCATGATGTTTAATTCAAGATTTCCTTTCTGTGTTGCTGGGACAGGTTACTGCTGGGACCTTCGAATTGCAAGGCTCTTAAGGCAGGGAGCAAGCTCAAAACCGTGTCTGAGGTTCCTGAAGGGTGCTGGGCAGTCCTGTAATGAGTGTGAGAAGGAGATTGCTACTGTAAAGGAAAATTCAGCTTCTACCAGTGCTCAAAGCTCAGCAATGTCACCCAAATTAGTGACTGAATTGAGGCCCCAGAGAAAAGTATGAGTAACATACTAGAAGCTTTTTTTTTTTTTTTTTTTGAGAGAAGCTTCTATTTCTTTGTTCATTCACAAATTCTGAATCCACACCCGCTCCTGAAACCTGCGCTGACTTATGGTCATGTTTCTAAGAAATTTACATTGTCCTTGCACATCTTCTTGGTCCTTAGCTACGTTTTTTTGATGCAGCTGTGGCTTCATCAACTCCATTGATACCGTTCACTCCTGAAATCGAGTAGTTCTTGTGTTTGCAAGTTCCCAGACATCAGTTCCTAAGCATTTCTTAATTATTGAGGACAGGGAGGGAGGAACAGCAAGACCAATACTTAATTGATATGGTATTTTGAAATAGATTAACCTTGTTTTTTAAAAGTTACAGGCATCTGGAATTAGTTCTTGGTAATGGGAGTTTCCATTTTTCACTATGGCTTCTATCCCACCATGGGGACGAAAGGGAGGAAAACTGCAAGAGCTGGAATATGTTTATTGATTCCAAGAATCTGGTTGTATGTAGAGATGTGATTACAGTAAGGAGAATTTAGCTCAAATGAAAATGTCCATTTGTATCTTAATCCGAATATTTTTCACCAAAACTAAAATGTTTTGATGGGAATGTACATCTAACTCTTTAGAAGAACAGGGCAGTGCTTGATGCCAGTGTAACTTTTCAGGCTTTCAGTGCTGTCCCTTTTTTAAGTGCCAGAGGCTAAAGTGCGCTGGCTGTTAGGAGGCAGAAGAATTTATAAAGTGCTTGCATTAGTGTTGAGAGCAATAAATCATGCATTAGTTATCAGCCTTAAATCTGGATAGAGATAAGGCTCATACTTCCAGTTCCAACTTCAGTTCTACAAGTTCTTGGAGACATGGAAAAGTCTGATATGTTTTGGGTAAAGCTGTGTTGTTAGAGTCACTGCCTGTAGTCACTGCAAAATGCCTAGAGACAGATACTGTCCTTTGCTTGATTTTGTGCATAGGCAGATAGAGATTGAGAGGTGGAATGACCTGCTGGTGACAACCTGGTGGGCTGGGATGGGGTGGAGGTCTGTGTTCCAGGCTCTAACCTGTGCCTTGGTTGGAGAACAGTCAGGGTGTAGTGGGCGAGCAGTTTTGTGGCAAACTCCAGTTTTGCAATATGACCATCATTGTCCTCCTTTTTTGTTTCTGGTCATGAACACTTTTTGAAATTGGAGCATAAGGTCAGTTATAAGACCTTAAGATAAGTCTGTGCTTTGATCACAGACTGCTGAGTGATATCTGAACTTGGCTCGAATTAGTGAGGCTCTGTGTGTGTTGTGTGTACGTGACCTGGCTGGGAAATGTGGAGCAAAGCACAGGTGAACTTAAGAACAAATTACCTTGTGCTGAGCCATGTGCTAACTTGGGTCTGGTTTTTGCAGCCTGCTGTGTGATAGCAGCCCAGACACGGCCAAAGAGCTCCACAGTTGCAGGGGGAGCACAGAAAAAGAGCTTGCTGCCTGCTTGTTCCTGTTTTCCAGCCTTTGCTGTTTGTAACAGGGCGCTGCTCATCACGGGCTGGCTCGGGATGGGCTGGGAGTGGGGAGGCCGTGTTTGCATTTCTGGGTGAAGCTGTTTGTTGACAGCATTCCAGGGATGCTGTGGGAATGCTTATGGAAAAGTTTTGTGGGGTTGGAGTCAACAAAAGACTATGAATTGAGATTCTTATGTTCCAAACCTCTAACTTCTTACTTAAAAACCAGAGAAAAATGCACTGGCATGAAACTGTCACTTACCCAAGGCTTTCTTTGCATGTAGGATTGTGCAAGAATAATGTTCACCCTGGTCATTGTTGCAGGTTTGCTTAGAGCTGTAATAAAAAGGGTAATGATTTTTTCCTACTTTTACTCTTTGGGTGTTTTGGGGTTTTTTGGGAAGGGGGAGGTGGGAAGGCTCTGTGCAATCTCTAGGGTTGGTGCATGAAATCCTTTGCTGCTTTCACTAACAGGTGAAGGGCTGATGTGCAGCTGTTGTGTAATCAGTTACCTGCAGAAATACTTTACATGGTGCTTATCTGTTTGTACAAATCAGGATAGGAGGCTGCTCATCACTAGATTTTTAACTTTATGCCAACCACAGGAAATATTATCCCTTTTCCTAATTTTGTGTAATGCTTTTTGCTAAATAGTATTCAGTCGTAATTTGATTTCGCATGTATTGCTGTGTGAAGTCTTTAGTGGTCCTGTTACAAAATATCTCTCCTCTCAAAGTAATTGGGGGAAAAACACTGCTTAAAAATAAAAGTCTGCTTCTGTTTTTAATCTGTTTTTAATCATTCTAAAGGTGACATGTGAAATGTCAAGTACATACACAAGAGTTGCCATAAAGCTAGAGTCTCTTTTTTGGTATCACCTCTATCAGGTCAAATAATTAATTTTTAGATACCTTGAGACAAGTATGTTTTGACAATATATTCAGAAGCATTGCTTTTCATTCTGTCACTAGCCAAAAAGCTACAGAAATACAGTGTCGTTTCTTTTTCTACTCTGTCATGTTTCACATGTCATCCTTGTTAATCAATAGGAGTAAAGATGACAGGAGGCAAAAACTACGACAGTGAAAATTTTGGAAGGCAGTGAGCTAATGTATTAATCTGTGTTATGTTGTTTTAAAAGGATGCCTGCCTGCAAGGGCAGGGAGAGATTGGAAGAAGGAAGTGAACACAGCAGTGTCTAATAATTCATAAGTTAAGAGATGTTGCTGTCCATTTTACAGACTCTGCCTACGTAGTTGGAGGAACCTGGTGGGAAATAGACACTCTTGGCTGTAACTGTTGTTTCTGTGTTCCCCTGTCATTTTTAGGCCAAAGATAAGTCTGAGGAGAGTGGTGCAAAACCTAAGCATGTGCTTAGTAACAGAGGAACCCAGAGTGAAAGCAAGAAGCCTCTGGAAGGTATGTATCACTCCAGGCATGCTACAAGCTGTGACTCTAGAATGTGCAGCAGACAAACTGAAATTAATAGCCTACTATTTCCCACTACCTGAATTACTCAAATGTAAGTGAGTAACTTTGCCCCTCAGTACTGGGAAAATAGAATTGTTCTCACCACCTTCACAAGATGATTTATCCCCAGGATCAGGCACCACAAAAAGCTAGAAGATACAGAAATTAAAAGGAGCACCTTTGTTTAGCTGAAGAGGTGAGATTTTTTGAGTTGGGTTTCAGTGGGCTGAATTCAGAGAGCAGAGCTTGTTTGGAGATACTGTGAAGATAGTGGCCGTATCCCATAGCAAACCTAGCAAGTTCTTTTCCATTAATACATCTGAAGCAGCCCCCCTCTTCCCTCTCTCTGTAAAAGGGATGTGTTGACACTGGGAATATCTTTTTCTGATCAGCAAGTTTCATTGGCATGTCAGGGCCAGATTCCTATTTAGGGTGCATCTGTCAGGGCATTGCCCTGTTGCATCCATTATTAATGCCTGTGGAGTTGCAACAGGGGTGAATGTGATGTTGAGCAGGCCCTGTCATGCTGTTGTCTTCACGAATTGTCAGTGAATCTTTGCATTATGGGCAATCCCCTTTTTAGCTTCATCACTTTGGAAGTGACAAAAACAAAGCAAATGGTCACAATTCTGACTCAAAAGCTACTCAGAGTTGTGAGCAAACCTTGGTTTCTGGTGGTCTGGGCATGCTGAATGTTAATAATCACAGCCATTGTCATGGGAAGGTGATGAAGAACCTTTTAGTTCTTTTGTGGAGACTGCAAGTCGTCACTGTCTCAAGCCTCAGTGTCCCTTGGAGTCTTGCTGGGTGTGTCTCTACCCCTGTGAAAGGGTAGAGGGTGTATTGGGATCAGGAGGGGTCCTGCAGGATCTGCAGTGCCTTAACTACCCATTATATTTGCCCGTGGAGTGATTTCAGATTTTAGCTACAAGGAGCTTGAGCCTTGCAGGTTTTTCTTTGCTTTAAGGAATCCAAGTTCAATCTGTGACACTGCTGGAAAGCCACCAGAGCAGGTAAATCTCTGGTTTTAAGCCATGAGCATTAGCAATATCTCGAGCCTGGTGGTGTAAGGATTTTAAACCTTTTGGAGGGTTTCTTGCTGTCTTTTCAGGTGTAAGTCTGTAGGTTATTTTGAGAGGTGTGTTGCTTTATTCTTTCTCTGTTTTGCCATCACTTTTGCCAAGGATAATTTAGTAATGGATTATTTTATTCAGAGACAAAAAGCATGAAAAAGCTGGATGAAAACAAGGGAGCATGTGAGAAGGTGAACTCTTCTAGTGCTGTAGCCCACAAAGCTGACTCCAAACCCCAGCTTAAAGAGAGGACAGCACAGCAGCAAGGGGTGGAAGGTGCTGGCAACACACAGAGCTCTAAGAGCTGTCCACAGCAAAAGGACGTCAGTGTCAAAGCTTTGAATCAACACAATGGTCTTCCCTTCGTACATCAAGATCATGCAGGCAACCAAAACGCTCCTGCTAAAGCACAGAACGTGGTTAGAGCCCCACGCCTTGATGAGTGCCACAGGCAGCTTGTTCATCAGAAACCTGGGAAGAATGAAAACAAACCTCCAGCACCGAGTGCGGCATCCCGGGAAGCTGAGCCCTCCACATCCCGGGCTGTATCTGACACGGGGTGTGAAGTGACACATACCAGGTAATGGCCTTGTTGGTAGCTTTCTGTGTGACCTGAAACCTTTTCATGTGCTAGAAGGGAAAGAAGGAAAGCCAGGCCATTAAAGGAGGCAGCTCCTGTGTGAGGGGATAGGAGTGGGGAGACTTTACAAGGGTTAAGGCAGAAGGCTCAAGGGGCCCTGTGTAAAGTTCTGTGCAGCCCAGGAGTCAGATGGGAGGGAGGGGTTTGATGTATCAGCACTTCAGTGTACTGACATAGAAAGGTGACCACAACAGAGGAGCTCAAGTAGTTATAAACCACTTAGTCCCTCCCAACTCCTTTGTTGCTATAACCATGGGGGTGAAAGGAATTTGAGATATTTATTAGTATATGACAAAACCAAAGGACTTGTGTTTGTTGTCCTCAGTGTTTTCAATGTCTTGGTCACCTAAAGATTGTTCATTTGTTCATCACTATCAGGCTAATATTTTCCTCATATAAGTGTTTCATAATCCATTTTCCTTGGAATTATTTATCTAGGATTTTATTTTAATCCCATTTATTTAAATTTTAAAAAACCCACACAACAGAAAACAACAAAACCCCACAACCAAAAGACCCCTACCAACTAAACCCCAACAAATGGAACTTCTGTGGCAGATTTTAACTGCCAATGCCTTCTCTGTCTGGGTGGGTGGCTATAAAGTGGTTTATATATGTGTGTGTGGGGGTGATAGATGCACTCATCCATGCACACCTACATGTGTGTATATGACGTTGGGTGGGGAATTTCTCCGTTGTTCAGGTGTACAAATTTGGTGTCTGAGCCCAGATTTTGGCTTGGGGATGAGGGAGGCCAGCAGGCAACTGGAAGGCAGAAGCTGGAGTAAGCCCCAGGGGCAGCTGCAGCCGTCCTGCCCAGGGCATTGTCACGGTTTGGAGTGTGAAGTCACGTGAGGGTGGTAAACGCCTCTCTAAAATGGATGCAACTTCTAATGAAGTTCGTAAGCCCACGCAGAGGTGTCAAAGGAACATTGTGTTCCCCAGCTTGGAGAAATGCCCGAGAGTCCCACTGAGTTCAGGCTTGTCTAGATAGCAGAGGAAGTGTTTGCTCAGAGCTGGGTTCAGCTGCTCTCATAGCTCACACCAGAGCAGCTTAGACCCACAGCACAGCACAAGGGTGTTAAAGGTGCAGAAAATGAGACATTTCAGACTCCTGTTTTACGAAAGCAGAAACATTTTCTTTTATAACATCTTTTGTAATGAGGTTGCTCCACCGAAAGAGGCAGTAACCTTTGTGGAAATGAGATATATTCTCTCCCAGACATCAGAAACTGTCTTCATTTGCCATTGTATAAAATGTACTTTACAACTTCACAAGATTCAATTAAGCCTCGGTAAAATCAGACTGCTCTTGACGGTTGGAGCAGTAGCAGTTGACTCAAACATTATCACATGAATGCCTTTGATGGTGTTGAGGAGCACAGAGAATTGGTTCTAACCTGTATTCTTTCCAGGCAACACAAGAGGGGAAAAAATCACTAAACTTTTCCAATAGTTAAAATGCCAAGGAAAATTGTATTGATAGAGTGAGAAAGTTTATCAAAGTTAGATTTTTAAGAGAAAGCTGTGGAAAGAATGCTATCCCATCAGAAGACCCACACACAGATGGCTGAGTGTGCAGGTCAGCCAGCTGGAAGAGGATGCAAACCATCAGAGCCGTATGAGCAGCCAGCTATTTAGATAATCAGCCTGTAATTTGTGAAGGCAATCACTATCCTCTCTCTGCCCAGATGAGTGGTGTTTTATTAGACCAACTGTAATAATTGCAAAAAGTGGTAAGCTTTCAAATGTGGGATTAACTCTTTGCAGGGTGAGACATTTTGTTCAGCAGAAGGGCAGACATGTCGAGAGATGAGGATACAGAAGAAGAATCAGCATGCTTTTTGGTGCTCTCCCCTTCGTGTTTGTGAGTCTTTCCCAGCACGACTGGTACAGTTAGGTTTTATCAATGCTGTAGAAATTTATGGGTTTGGAAGCTTACAGATTTTTCTTCCCCCACAAAGTTCCAAAAGCCAGGCTGGCCACTTGCATCAATATCAAATCTCTCCTGTTTGCTCTGCAGGATATCCATCAGTGTACATATGACTGACATGAAAGAAAAGATTGAGATGGCCAAGGAGGGAAACGTAAGTGACAACAGAGGTAAAAGTCCCAAAGTGAAATCCACACCAGCAGACTTGAAAGGAGTCAAACAGCTGCCTGACAAATTAAAACTTCAACAGAGTCCTAAAAACATCAGCTCAGAGCCAAATTCAGAAGTTAAAGGGGACAATAAGCAAAATGAACTTGCACCTCAAACAGGGAAGCAACAGCCATTCCTGAGCAAGCCCAAACCAGGTAAAAAGGCTGAAGAGAAATCAGAATTAAAATGCAAGCCCTTAACCTCACAGGATACCTCTGCAAAGGAGCCTGGGAAAGGTGCAGGGGTAGAAGTGAAAATGCATCAAGAAACAGCAAAAGCAGAAAAATCCTCAACAGACACCAAGTGTGAGAGGAGAGAATCTGAGTCTGCACCTCCAGGGGGAAGCGGGCACGATGCTCGGCAGTGCACAGGAGAGGCACCGGAGAAGACCAAAGCTCTGGAAGCTGGCAGAGCTCTTCCCACTCAGGGAGAAATCATCGGTGAGTTGTTCACAGTTACTCTTGAAACTTGTACATTGAGGATTTTGTGCTATTCCTGCCTGTTGTATAGACAATAAGAGCAGGAGCAAGGCTCAGTAGAACCTCCATATCTTACACTTCAAGAGTGTTTTCCCTTGGGTACCTTTGACTGTGTAAATAACAATTCACAGATTCTTTTAATAGTAACTTTCCTTTTAAAGTGTGTTTTGGGGAAAAAAAAAATTAAAATAAAATAGGGTGAAGTGTATGTGTGATCAGAAGATGAGAATTTTGAAATTTGAAATTCTGAATTTTGAAAAAATCAATTTTCTTTAGATGAAGCGTTTATTCCTTCAGATAGAGTGTGCAAACCAGGCACACTTTAGCAACTCTGGACTGGAGATCTAGAGCACAGAAAAGTACTGCAGGAAATGTTTCTTGCCGTGGCCTGTTGTGTAACTGGCCGTGGATCTCTTGGTTCCTGGGGAACACTTGGTTGCAGTGTCTCAGGGAGTGCTCTCTCCTGGCAGCACACACGTGTATGTTCCAGAATGTACAGACTTGGGCAGATGACCTGACTGCTCTGGTGTTCTGAGCAGTGGCTGGAGATGAGTTGAATACATGTTAAATTGCAGCCTGAGATACCTGGAGATTAATTATAAAATTGCTTTCAATGGGGGACATCAAAAATTGGTTTAATGAAGATTTATCTTAGAAAACCTTGGACATTAGGTGATCACAGTTAACTAATTTAGCTTACCACAAACAGACTAAACTTAGTAGTTGTAATGCTAATATTTGCAGCTTTAATTTGGAAATTGTCTGCAAAATTCTTGCTGCTAAGAGGAACCTCACGATTTTATCAATCACTGTCCTCATTCCTCAGTGCTGTGTATTTTTGCTGTTTTTTCTGGCTGTCACGTAACAATTAAAAGATGATCAAGTGTAATTTTTTTCAAGCTTTCAGATAATTTTTTTCAGGTGATCCTTTCTGTTAATGCGTGAACTAAGATGCTGGTCTCCTAAAGGTGTCCAGTGGGTTTACTGTGTTAAAAACAGAGAGGAGATTCAGGAGGTGGGATCCTGATCTCAGTTCTGGGACTTTATTCCTCATCTGTAGAAGGGAGTTAGCAGTGAGAGCCCCTCACACGCAGTGGGGTGAAATCCGTGGTGTGAGGAGGTGGCACAGGGCAGTGATGTGTGCAGAGATGTCAGTGACCAGCCTGTCCCCTGTGCAGATGACAGCCCCTCTCCTCCGGCTCCTTTCGAGCACCGCATCGTGAGTGTCAAGCAAGCAGAGGTGACCACGTGCTACTCCGTGTGCCGTCACGAGGTCCTGGGCGGGTAAGTGTCGCTGTCCCCGTGCTGTGCTGCCGCTGGGGAAATGCAGGGAGCTGCACAGCTCTGCAGCTGGCCCCAAGGTGTGTGTGTGTGAGGCACAGACAAGCTCCCTGCAGCCAGAGGGAGCGGGTTCATCCTGGAGCCCTTCGGGCCATCACAGCTGCTCCTACATCAAGGGTGTCCCTTAAATGGCTGGTTTCTGCCCCAGCTCCATTTTCAGATGCCTGACTGCCATCTTGGGTGACTGTTTTTTTCATTTGTTACAATAATCCTGGCCTCAGTGTTGTGGAAAAAACCTGTGCCCTTAAGGCAGACAGATTCAGAGCATCTGATATCAACAAAGCCCATTAGGTCAGGCAGCTTCCAAAATCTTTTTCTTTTTTGCTGTGCTGAGCTGCATATTAAAGAAAACTGAGGAAGAGTTATAATTATTTTGACCTTGTGTTTAGTTTTCACTCATAGGAAGTCTGCAGCAGCTTCAGCTTTTGTATTCTCATATCCTTACTTATGTGACAAGAAGGCTTGATTTACACATTGATCCACGTACAAATATGGCTTAATAAGTGTAAGCAATGTGATGCAACAGCAGGGAAGATGGTGTTTAGAAATCATCCCAAGGGGCATTAACGTATCTGCGTTACATGGGGCAGAATTTACAGCACGCCAGAAATGCAGTCTGTGGAGTGGCTACAGTTACTGGTCTTATGGTCATTTAAAAAGTTCTGAGATCAGGACAGAAATATCCTTGTTAATATACCCACTAACACATCCCTGAAGGACAGCGAGGGGGTCCAGTTACAGAAGGGAGCCCGAGCATGGCCAGGCCATCATACCTCAGCAGGACCAACGGGGCTTAATATTTTAATGTAAGCACTGAACAACTGGCTGGAAAGATAAAACTAATCCTTCATAAGCTGAGAGAAAGAGGAGCTCCATGCTGCTGGCCACCCGACTCCGTTCACTTTGTACCGGGCTATTTTTGCTCACGATAAGAATAGTCGTAGGAGAGGTTTCTGTGCTGAGCTGTGCTGAGCTGGTTTCCCATCTTTTCCTTGGCATCCACAGGGGGCGTTTTGGGCAAGTCCACAAGTGCACGGAAATATCGACGGGGCTCAACCTGGCAGCCAAAATCATAAAAGTGAAAGGAGCCAAGGAGAAGGTAACCACACTGCTGGGAGCCCTGACCCTGCCCTCCCTGCCAGACCCAACGCCGCTGCCCCAAGCTGCCCCATGAGGGGCAGCTCGTCCTTGGGTACCATCAAATACTGCAAAATCTTGGGCTTAGTGTGACTCTTCATCATCTCCTGTATTCATGATGAAACCTCCAATCCCCATGAGATCTGTGATGTAGCTGTTGTTGGACTTTACAAATAATTCTGTTTTGGTATGTTGAAATTTAAGGAGCGTATTTTGCTCATTTTTTGTCCCTTTGTTATTTTTTTCAGGAGGAAGTAAAAAATGAAATTAACATCATGAACCAGTTAAATCACGTGAATCTGATCCAGCTTTATGATGCTTTTGAAGCCAAAAATAATATCACTTTGATCATGGAATAGTAAGTTTAAATGATCTCAGGAATTGTCAGATGTTTGGGTTTTCTCGGGTCACTAAAGGAAATAGGGAATGATAATTCTGAGCTGTGAAGAGGTGAGTGGTTTCCAGCCTGAGAAAGAGAGCTGATCTCACTTTCAGAAGGAAAAAACAATGTTTTAAAGGTAATTTCTTCAAGTTAAAAGCTTGTCAGAGCTCTATCTCTGACTAGTTTTCTCTTAAGTTCCATGCAGAATTAAGTTCACTTGTCAGCTCATGTAAAACAGTTTTCAGTTTGAGAAGTTCCATTTAGTAAATTTTGTAGGTTGAAGACTTATTTTCCCATGACTAATAAGATGAGCGAATAACAGATAGTTCAGTACTCCCTGTAGGTTCTCCCATAGGATCACCAGGTCATGTGGCTTTGGGTTTGACAGGTATCCCCCCAGATATTTGTGACAACTTTTCCATTTTTGGATTTAGATTGATACTTAATTTCAAGAGAAATAAGTCTCTTGAAGTCATTGAGGCTGCTGATACACTTTATATTGGATGTTTTGTTAGCACCCTCAATTACAGACCCTAATTCCCAGCTTGGAAATAAATTGGGCTAATGCAAGATTTTAGGGTTTTTAATGCTTTTCTATGTCAAAATTTTAGTCTTGATGGTGGGGAATTATTTGACCGGATCACAGATGAAAACTACCATCTGACTGAGCTGGATGCCATCCTGTTCACCAAACAGATTTGTGAAGGAGTCCACTACTTGCACCAGCATTACATACTCCACTTAGATCTGAAGGTCAGTTGTTCGTGCTCTCTGTGCTTTAGTGGTGCTGGTTTAGGCACCACAGAGTCTCTAATTACTGAGGAGTAATTCCTCGTTTTATGGACTCAAGTCATAAAGGAATAGACTTAATAGCTACAATGAATGGAGCTCTAGAGATTCATTACTTTTTTCCAATGTCTGTTGCTTGGAATAGTGAAATGATCAGGATTCTGGGCTTTTGCCTTTCTTAAATCAGAAGCTTTTCATTCTTTGTAAGATTAAACAATCCCCTTTTGTCATCAATGGCAAAGAACCCCACCCAAAACCTCCTTGGCTAGAAGTGCCCACAGTCTTCCCTCCATTTCCCCTACCCCTTTGTAACTGTGTTCAAATACCTGTTCAATCATCTTCTGTAGTTTGTGCTTTTTACTGCCTGGAACCAACCTGCAGCAAAATTGCAATGTTTTCCTAATGGTCCCTTAATAACTGATATTTTTAAGCAGAAATACAAACTGTTTTTTTCCTACTTGTTTACACAGCACCTTACACAAATGATATTAGACCAGGCTGGCTCATAGACAGTTCTGCAGTTGTAATAGGTTTGGACCCCATCACCCTCTCATCCCCACCTTGAAAAATATTCTCATTGGGAAAAAAAAAACCAAACAGGGTGCATTTGATCTGGTTTTTGTGGCTTTTTATACTATCTATCTTTTGCTAGGTCTCTCTCTCAAACGTTTAACTAAAAAGACCATCTTCTCTTTTTGTAGCCTGAAAACATACTATGTGTAAATCACACAGGAAACCAGATTAAAATCATTGACTTTGGATTAGCAAGGAGGTAAGAAAATTCAGTTGTGAATTTATTCTAAAAAACAAAGCCAAATCAAACTCACAGACTTCTGACATGTTTCTGGTAGTTCTTTGGTGGGGGATTGTGTTTTGATGGCTCTGTAATAATTCTGTGTGAGTGAGCTGAACATTATGCTTTTGCAGGCATGAGTCTTCTGCTGTGTGCATTAATTATCTAATTACTTTTTCAAATAACATTTCTCTTGGATAAAGCTGTACTACTGTTCTAATTATCTCAAAATTATTCCCCATGTAGAGCTTTTACTCTAAGGACACTGCAAAGGCTCCCAGAGACTTCTTGACTGCAGGGTTTCATGGTGCAGGTTCTAATTGTAGAAATTATCTGCTAAACTCTTTAAGAAGCTAAGTTGATTGAAGGAAAAAAAAAAGAAAAAATCCCCATGTTTGAGCCATCCCATGTGAAACAGGAAACCCTCAGAGAACTAGAAACTTTTCTCCATTCTTTTATTTTGCTTCCTTGAGTTTGTTGAAGAAAAGCTGTAAGAGCATGAGTCAATTGCCATAGGATAAAAAGGAATTATTTCTGTTTCTATGACAGTAAGAACAATAACATTTCTCTATTTATTTTTAAACCCTTTGAGGTTTTTCTTAAGCTAAAAGCTGGTACATTCATGCCTATATATATATGTGTGTGTGTGTTTGTATATAAGTATCCATTCAAGGACTTTGTTTCCATAAAATACTTCAGAAAGAAAAAAAAAAGTACATTGAATTTGGGGTTTTGTTTGTTTGTTTTTTAAATTGGGAGAGTAAAGATACAAATTGCTGCTGAAGCAGTTTTGCGAACAAGATCCTCCAGGAGAAAGAGATTTAAAAGCAGTGCTTTAGTGGCTTGTTCTGCCTGAACACAGATGTTACTCCAACTGCTGTCAGTGTCAATTGTTACTGGTTCAGCTTTGTAACCTTTCCCTGTTAAGCAATAGAACAGAGTCATTTCCCCCTATCTGGGGTCACTATAATACTCTCCAGTCCCACCTTAGTGGCTATATTGTGTTCATATCTGTGATGCAGATGTCTACCCTGAGCTGTAGCTGGGTACATCCCACTAATCAAATGCTCTCCAAATCTTGTATAATCAAAGATGCTTTGTTTTATGTTTCATGGGTTTTGGACAACATCTGCTGGAAAGTATTCTCTGGTGCCTGGCAGAGAGTAAAGGTGCTACCACTCTTGGGGAGCCCTTTGCAAGGTTTAGTGTCCTTGGTCTTCCTCCTGGCTCTGCTCTGCTGCCACACTCCCAAAAGCCTTGCCTTGCTCTTCCCTTGGTGAGATGAACTCCCCAGCTCCTCACTCGTGGCTCTTTTCCCGGTACAGGTACAAACCCTGTGAGAAGCTGAAGGTGAATTTCGGGACTCCGGAGTTCCTGGCTCCCGAAGTGGTGAACTACGACTTCGTTTCCTTCCCCACGGACATGTGGAGCGTGGGTGTCATCACGTACATGCTGTGAGTGGCCCTGCCAGGGGTCGTGTGGTGGCTCTGAGGGCCCTGCAGGGCAGGAATGCAGCAGCCACTGAGCCCATCTGGCTGTGACTCCTCCTAATTAATTCTGTTCAACCCCCCCAGCTTTTCAGACAGAGGCACCTCACTGTGTGTCCAGAGTGTCTAAACAACAAATGATCCTTTTAATAAATATGTAAATTTTCTTCTCCTTATCTTATTTAGTAAAGTAAAATGGGTCAGGTCTTTTTTTTTTACCCTGAAAAGTTGCCCAAAGTATGCGAGAATTTTAATTTTGATTGTGTTTTTGAGTTAGTTTTTAAATTTGTAATCTGATCATTTTATGATCTTAGACTTGGTGTGCATCTGCACAGGAGAATTAATATTATCTGTGTTAGGCCATGGGTCTAAGAAATGACCTGTCATGAACAGGGTTAAAACGTTTCTCTGCTATCTGGATGGCAACCATGGACAGCTTGTCTGTCCAAAGTCTCTACCTTTTGATGAACTTGTTTTGCGTCCCAGAATCTTTCACAGACGTTTTCTGTGAACTGGATAATTCTGGTTTAAATTTGTATGTTAGCCAAAACCCAACTGAATGAAGTAATAGATGATGGAAACAATAAATCTGGGCTTAGAGGCTAATTGTAAAAAGCAATCTATTGTTCAGAATTCTGTTTAATTCAAGCCACATATGGATATGGGCCCTGATTTGGGAAAGCTCTTGAGTCCCTCTAGCTTTCCTAGCTGGGAAAGCACTGAAGGATGTACCTAAATCCTCACTGAATCCATTCCTTGGGGTTCTGTTAATGGTGCTCCCTGACCTGAGTGAACTGCTAGAGGGTAACACTGAATTACAACACCTTATTGCCCCAAACTGTTGCCTTATCATGGCAGGGACTGAGAAGTGGAACCTTCCATAGCTGAGAGCCTTTTCCCTCCATAAGATAACAACAGTTATAAAGCAGAGGATTCATAGAAGGAAAAACACATCTTGCATATGATAACCCTCTTCTCCCCTCCCCTTCTTTCTTTTTTTAAGGCTTAGTGGCCTGTCCCCATTCCTGGGAGAGACTGATGCAGAGACAATGAATTATGTAGTCAATTGCAGCTGGGATTTTGATGCAGAAGCATTTGAACAGCTCTCGGAGGAAGCCAAAGATTTTATTTCCAGACTACTTGTGAAGGAGAAAAGGTACCTCTGTGTCTGATTGTGGGGACAGTAGCACCAATGATACTAAATTCCTGCCAAGCAGCTGTTTGGATTGCAGCCAACAATGAGAACTTACTATGTGACATTTCTGTGTGCTGTCTCTGGGCTTGCTGGGCAGTTCCTCAGTGATTCAGAAGCCCCTGTTTTAAAGGGAATTGTCTGTGTACCCTGACTGAGGAAAGCTGCTTTTCACAGTAGCATCAATACAGGCAGAACACAGGGAATCTGGAAGGATTTCCAGTATAGGAATCTGTCTCTAAAGCTTTTGCTTCTCTGAGGCAAAAACTATTTCTATTGTTAGTTTGGACTGTCACAAGCCTTGACACAAATTGCAAAAATGCCTCTCGAATGCCATGGAGGATAAATGGAAGCTGCAGCTGTGAAAATGTGCATTGTTCTCTTCTAAAGTGGTCTACAGGCTTTTGGGAGATATTAGGGGGTGTTTGGGACTTAACTCTGTATGTGGCTTCTCATTCTTGGCTCCACTGAGATAAAAAGTGATTGCACATATGAAACAAAGAAGAGAATGAGGATGATACTGATGTCAGACCACGGCTGGGGGGTTGGCTGAGTAGAGAAATTTTTCTCGTGCTGAGTACTGCCACAAAACTAATCAAACCAGGAAATGATGCATACAGTGAAACAGATTGTGTGTTTGAGGGGAATTCAAAGGAGTGCTTAGAATATTAACAATTTTCTGATCATTACCTAAATCAGACAAATCAGTTCTAGTACTAATTACATTTTGAACAATAGGTTCCTATGAAAAGCAAAGAATTAACAGAAATTTAACATACTGCCAGCAGGAGAAATCTAAGGATTTCTTCTCAGACTGTGATGATGATTTGCTGTGATACTGTAAACTTCGCTTTGGAGTCTTCAATTTTCCTATGCAATGGGATTAGGGTCTCCAGAGGGACACTGTGCAGTCTGGGTAGAAGCTGTGAATGAAACGAGTATGTGAGAGAAGTGTTGTCAGTGAGCTGCAGAGAGCAGTGATTGGTTGGCCCGGTTGTTCACAAGGTGTGTGGCAGCCCCAGCTCTCCTGCAGACCAGGCACCTTTGCCCTGCTGGGACAGTGGGTCTGGCCTTGTGCAGGATCTGCAGCCCCCTCCCCTGACTGCTGAAATCGGGGTGAGCAGGCAGGAGTTGGCTTTTCATCATCTCAGTGACAGCTCAGACAGAGCTCAGGAGTTGGGCATAGGCTTTTGATTTGAAAAAAGGCAGATTAAACTTTTTTCTCAACACCTCTACCTCAAGATTTCTTCTATTACCATATATTTCTCAAAGCTTTTAGGATAGGCTGTGGCATTTGGGCCCATTTTTGGATGTCAGGATATAAAGTATGCTTAGCTTGATCCAAGTTTAGGGTGAATAGACAATTGTGCTTTTTAAATATGAGGCACAGGATGGGCCTTTGCTGTCAGGGCAGACAGATAACACCACAAACATTATTCTTCTGTTAGCAAAGTTCTGAATTCGCATCATAAAATGATACATTACCTCATGAACTTAACCACGGCTCAACCAAGCCACTGCAGAGCCACCAGCTTCATCCCACTCACCCCTCCTGCTGGAGAGTGCAGGATGCCATTAGGATCCCCTGCACGGGGATGAACAGCATTTTCACTCGTGCTCATTCATTTGAGGCAGTTTCCTTATCACTAATAAAGAGGGGCCCAGGGCAGTGAGGAAATGAGCAGAAGGGGCTGGGTTTTCACGGCAGATCCCTCCCCTGCAGCTGCCGGATGAGCGCGACGCAGTGCCTGAAGCACGAGTGGCTCAACAACCTCCCTGCCAAGGCCCAGAAGTCCAAGCTCCGCCTGAAGTCCCAGCTGCTGCTGCAGAGTTACATGGCCCACAGGAAATGGAAGGTAAATACACAAAGGCTGGCAAATCTGCTTCCACAGGGAACATCAGCACAACACAGGCAGAGCCATTCCCTCGCCTTGTGTGTGGGCTCACTGGTGCCCACAGGCTTCTTGATTGTAAATATCAGTTGTGAAGTCTATTTTTACCTGTAAATTAAGTGTTTTGTCCTGCAGAAGAATATTGCTTCTGTTTCTAGCAAGTTTGGTTTCAATTTTCACTCTTAGTGATTGGTGTTTAGAAGTTTAGAAAGATACTTTATTTCTACACGTTCAGAGGCTTCAGATGCTACTTTATATTAAATGTTCATTCTCTTTATACTTTTTCCATTGGTAACAGTTGCATTGATCTGTTGTCACTATGGAATAGGGACACAACTTTAGACAGTTTGTGCCTCCCACTGCAGAATAGAAGTGTGGAAGAGAGGAAAAAAAATTTGGCTTAAACCCATCGAGAGAACTCTTCAGGATCTTTCTGATAACCCCAGGCTCCTTCTGAACTAAGTTTTTATGAAGTGATAGATAATAATTTGTGTTTGAGTCTCTATTTGACTGTAGATAATTGATCCTAAAAGGTGAACACAGTGATCTTGTTAGAAAGAAGCCTGTGGAATTGTGAGGCAAACTCAGTGAGGACCATTTCCTTCTCTTCTGTCATTGGGGAGTTGCAATTCCTTTCCAAGGAGTTAAACCAGAGGCTTACACTTCATTCAGTCCTGCACTGCAACTGCTTGGTGGCAAACTTCTGCACCTGCATTTTAAAGATGACATAATCTAAAGACCTATCACTGTACAATTCATAATAACACTGAAGAACCTCACAGCCCCAGCTGCTGTGCAGGAACCACTGCAACCCACACAAGCTGGGGGTCACTGGAAGGAAATGGACGTACCAGGAAGAAAAATCCCTGTCAGCTGCAGGAAAGTTCCTTTGCCTCGGTCGCACTCACGCTTGGACTGTTCTGTTCTGTTCACAGAAACACTTCTATGTGGTGGCTGCTGCTAACAGGCTGAAGAGATTTCAGAGTATGTCTGTCAAGCTTGCGTGAGCTTGTGTGACACCTCCACTGCTCTTGGAGATGGACATGAAGCTGTGGAAGGAGGACTCAGTGTCTCCAGTAATTTCTATCCCTGTTTTATAACATAAGGTTTTGGGACTGTCTTCCTCAATTATTTTGTGTGTTAGTGCTACGTTTCCAAAAGTGCCTAAAGGAAGAGGCACAAGATTTCTAAAAGCAGAAGCTACTTTGTTTTTACAAGCTTTTCGTTGTTCTATATAGTGGAGGAAAAACATGGCTGTTACTGGGGCTGACTTCTTGCTGAAGGCTTTGATTCTGCAGAGTATTGTTGGTGTGTTTATAGCAGAAAACCCCTGGCAGTTTTCTGGTCTCTCACACCAAGCATGGGATCTCTAAAGACTTTCTTCCTGACTGATGTATGTATATTACCAGCTTTAGAGAACTGCCACAACAGTGGCACAACTTGTCCCTCAGGGGTTTGTTACTTAAAACAAAAGATACAAACATTGTTTTCTTCTCTATTTCTTTCAAAAAGGTAATTTCCTCACAACTTGAAGATGCTTCAGTGCAACTCCAGCTTGGATGGGTTTGGTTTGTTTTTGTTTTGTTACTATTCTACTCTCTCCTTTAAAAAATAGTCACTGCGTAGTTAGGAACTATGAGGAACCCTGGGTCGAAGCAAATTAAGTTGGTCCTTTGCTGCTGTTTGTTATGGCAAGTTGAACTGAGATAAACTGCTTGAACTTCTGGAAGGAGATATGTGAAACTGCCATGAATACAAATCACCTAATGACTGTTGGGTCTATGCAAAAAGATCTCATGTTGTAGAGAAAAGGAGATTTCAGAGATTTTATGTTTTTAAAACTTTTAAGTGCTTTTCATTGTCTGTGACTGCAGCACTTAAGTTGCTAAGTTTTAGTCTGAGGATTTGTTTCTCCTCTCTGGAAATTTTAGTAAAGTCTGAGAAGCTGGTATGGTGTGACATGCAAAACAGGTTTCATTTCTAATAGGTTCAGTGACAGGGAAACAGAGTATTGCCACACTCTGCCTTTAGTCCAGTTAGGAGGTTGAAGCCCTTTTTTCCTCCCTCACCTTGCTCTTGAACATTAAACCTTTTCTTCACAATATTAACTTATTTTGGATTTTAAACTCTTTTCTTATGTGTAGAGTGGGAGCCACTTACAATCTCTCAGATAAAAGTATAACATTATTTATTAAACCTATGGTTTCTGGTTCTGGATTCTGCAAAACTCAGTGTGAACTGGATGGCTTCTAGGAAAAATGGAAACTAATACTACTAGAAGTAGCTTTCCATCAAAGGCACCTGTAAAGCTCCTTTGAACTTTCTGGACTTTCACATCCCTTGAATTTGCAGAAGCGTCAGTTGCTAACGATGAGGTTTGTAAGACTGGCTTACCCCAGTCTAGCAATCTTTTCCACTCAAGTGCTCACTTTGCATAGTTCTGACTTCTGCAGCATTTCCAGAATTGGGACAGAGAAGAATCTTGGTAATTTATCACCTTCTATGAAGGCCCACTTTTGTTCATGTTTTCCTTCCACAGTGTTTCTGCATGCTGAATGTCATTGTATTCATTGGTCTGTATATTTCTGAATTAATACTAATAAATTTCATGAAAGTGGAACAAGCCTATTCATCAACTTTGGTTTAAGCCCCGCTGCCAAACAACCTGAAAGTATTTCTGGGTAGGTCCAGAGATACAGCCCAGGCAGAAAATATGCAAGAGAAATGGAACACAGACCTCTTCTCTAAGCTTATGACTGTGAGGCACAAAGAAACCTGTTACCAAGTCCTTTTCCCCTGCAGATATTCCTTCTTAAGGCACAGGCATCTCCTCCATGTTTTCTATTTTGCATTCCAAGTACATGTGCCAAGAACAAGATGTCATAATACAAAGCTTTTCCTTCCAGTACTTTTATTGTTTCTTGGAATGTTTGGGACCCCTTACAAAAGCACAAGAGACTTCATTCCTATAGACATGAAAATAAGTCAAATTTAATGACTAAACAATATTTATTAAAAAAACCCTTTAAAAATAAGGCTTCATTTCCCTGCTGGCTTTGCAGTTTAACAAGGCACTGTTAGTCCCCTCCCTCTTATTTCACTGACTGGTTCCAGCCAGGGGCCCAATGGCCTGTAAGTTATAACTTATTTACACTTAAAGTAGCATTAGAATGTTACCTGCTTCTTGCAGCAAGAGAATGAAGCTATTCTATCCCTAATGCCACAGCCTGGTGAGTAGTCAGACAGGCTTCCTGTAAATTCCCATCAATTCATGGTGTCATTTATTAAAAATAATATTCCTAAATAAAATCAGCTGTCTGCCAGGCAGCCATCACTCATATGCTACTGGATGTCTTGTTAGAGCAAGAGGGAGAGTTAAAATTAAGAGCAAGCAGCAGTTACATTACTGGGTGGCATTACAGAGTCAGTACTCCTTGTCTCTCGTGCCTTAGCAGCGTTTTCCAGGATTTTCTTTTTCCATTCTTCATAGTCCTGCTTTGTTTCAGTCTTTGGCCGTTTACATGGCATCTCCTCATCCTCTTCAGAGCCTATGAGGAAACAAGAAAGCCCATGAGAGGCCACCATGGGCAACAGGCTGCTGGGGAGAACAGGCAGTGAGCAAACGTACAGACACCAGCAGGGGGCTGTCCCTGTTATCTAATCCCGTGGTCACTGCTCCCCTCACCTGCTGGGACAGTCACCTCCTCACCTCTGTGTCCGAACACAGCTCTCCTTAATTCTAGGACTACTCAGTATAAACTCCACTGTCCTGCCAGGCTGTCTCTGTGCTTCCACAGCCCATGGTTTGCAGGATGGAGAGAGCTGCTGTGAACTGCAGCATCGTGGCCCATCACACAACTAAAACACTGAGCAGCAAGAAAGCTCAGAACTACTCCAGAACTTCACTCACAGCTAAACACAACTTACCCTCTTCCTGCTCACACTGCTCCAGGGCAGTCTGCAAGCTGTCAGGTGTCTCTGCAGCCAGTGGAACATCTTCTAAAAAAAACAAGTAAGTTGCTTTACTTTTGAATGGTATTTGGGGCTCCAACAGTGGCCTACATGTAATTCTTTGACAGCAGTGCCACCTTCCACAAGCAGTGCTGTCCAGTCAGAGCAGCTCCCTGGTCCAGACAGATACTCAAGCTCTACAAGAGGTGCCAGCACTTCAAGTATGGCATGGACTGACTGGCTGCTTTAATTAGCAGGCTGCTAATTAGCTGCTGCTGCATTGGTAACCACAATGATCCACCATGTTCATTGCCCAAAACCACACTGCTACCCTTCTAGGTAACTCAGGCAGGATTATCAATTATTTCTTTCCCTTCGATTCCATTCCCACAATTTTTGCAGATACCCACAACATGCAGGGGGGCTGTCCAGGTATACAGATGCACACTCTTCCCTGAATTCATATTGCAATTCCCAGTGGCCTTTAGTTGCTTTAGTGCTGGGGTAATGTTTGGGTTTTTATAGGGCACACATCTAGGACAAAGTAGCAGCTTTTGGGTTAGATTCAGGCAGCATGTTGCAGAAAACATCAGGGTATGAAGACACAGTGAGGCAGGATAACTTTCAGTGGGAAAGTAAGAATGAAAGCCTGGGAAAGGAAAAAGGAGAAAGAGGAAGCAGCAGAAATACAAGGATATTAGTGCATGTATTGTATTTCAGGCTTTCTCCTCCACAAAAAGGAGCAGAGAGAGCTGCAGGCTCAACAATGGGCAAGAAATATTCCTGACATCTGCCCAATGTATGAGGAGGGGTGGTGCCAGGGAATGGCTGAGTTGGTACCAGAACAGCAAGGCTTATGTGTGTTAATCTTGCAGTGGGGGAAAGGAAAGCACAGGAGTGAGTCAGTCTGAGGAAGATGTTTGTGATAATTCGTGTGTCAGGTTGCCATGTTAACAGCATGCAGAAACCAAGCAAGGAGGAGGAATCCAAGATAGGTCAGGTAGTATGGGAGAAGCAAGCAATAAATTGCAGCAGCAGAGACTGTAAAGAGCAGTGAGCATTCAAGAAGAGAGGAATATATTTTTGCCCTTGCCACTTTTTTCCTATTTTTGTCCTTGCTAAGCTATTGCAACTTCTCCAGAAGCAAGGACTGTGAATGGAAACTGGGCTGCAGGAAACATGTTGGAATGGATGGGCAGATTTGGCTGAAAGGGGACAGCTGAAAGTGATCAGACTGAAATCACCAGTGGAACAGGATGGGGCACTGTGAGGCCATGGGATGGGTGTGCTGTCTTACAGGGATAAAGCCAAAAACTTACTGCTGAGTTGCTGGCTTATCTTCTCCAGCTCATTGCACAGCCGGTCAAATATTGCTTTTTTCACTCCAGATGTAGCCAACATTTTAGTTCTGTCCACTTTTAGCTTCAAACACCTACAAGAGAAAGTTTTCTCTGTACAAAGCAACATGCCAGCAACTATCACTTAGGTGAGGTGATAATTACTGTACCAACACTGCCTGTGACATGAGGAAGGCAGGCCTGACTTTTTGTCCTACCTATCCTTGTCTCCCTCAGAAACAAATCTGCTTAAAAACCAGACCCCTACACTACTCAGTCAATACAGCTCAACTGAAACTCAGGGTGAGTTCAACTTACATAAGGAATTGTATAAGGAAAAGGTAACTTTTCAGGTTTTCAGGGAACCAGGACAAAATGCCACTACAGCAAAAAGCTGAATGTGACTCTGTGTCAAGAAAGCCCTTGTAAGGAGCTGTGCAACTACACAGCACCTGTGCTGCTGAGTAAGACTGTCACAAGGTGTAATGCTGAGGGAGGAAGATCTTTGCATATAAGCAAATTCTTCCTGAGTGCTGGCTGAGTCACACACCTCTCTTAGCTGATATGGGCCTACAGCTATCAGAGCCATCTCCCAAGGGCTAGAGCACCCTCAGGATGTGATGGCGTAGGGCTTGGGGCTTTTCCTTCTTCAGAATGGCTGCTTCTTGGTGCTCAGAAGCCCTTCTTGCACCTTGAGCAGTATTTCACCAAAAGCCATAGAAGTTTTTGCTTTGTGCAGTGCACGTTCAAGACTTCACTATGAGGAAAGGCCTGGTTTGCTCCAGCTGTCTCCATTTTCAGAAGCAGGGCAGCAGGATATGCTAAGCAAGACCCTGAATGCTGGCACTGGTTGGTGTCTCAGCAGGCATTTCAGCCTGTAGAAGGTCTCCCAGGTTACACTCACCTGCATGCAGTGCACAGTGCAGCTGTTAAAAACAGGGGTTTGGAGAAATCCAGGTCCACTCGCTGTGCTTCCGAGAGGCTGGATTCATACCTGGGGAACAGCAAGTGATAATTGAACAGTGTATTTGCCTCACTGAAGCTGCTGAAATCCATCTGTCACGTGGCACTCGGCAGCTGAACAGGTCTGTTGGAGCACCTGGGCCTTTGCAAGCCAGTCAAGCAGAGACAGCTGCTATTGGCTCAGAGGAGCAGAAGAGATGAGGGGAAAGAAGGGGGTTGGGATGACCTCCTCTTCTGGAAATACAGGTATTTTAAACTGGGGATCTGGATCAAGGCATGTCAGAAAATCTGCTTCTTGTGCTCCTGATCCACACAGCACTTTTAGCTCTTCCTAAGATCTAAAATTTACAGTGAGATGCTTTGCATAAATCCATCCCTACAACAGAAGGTAGCATTACCGTTTCTCTGATTCCTGTAATATGTATGTTACAGAGAGGAAGGCTTAAATATGGAAAATGACACAGTGGATGTGCAGCACTGAAGAATGTCTTTTTATTGTCCACCTGCCCCAGGCTATTTTTTTCCAGTTTGTATTAAGCACCACGAAGCAAGCACAGCCTTTGTGCACTGACCTAACAGCATTTAAACATGTGCTATCAGGGTGACAGCACTGCAGAACAGAGCTCTTCAGGGACTGCTCTGGTTAAAGTAGATGATACAGAATGGAAAATTATAGTTATCTCTGTTGAATCTCCACTGAAGTGTTCTACCTATTGGTTTTACAGATAAAGTGAGGTGCATTTTAAGAGATCTGTGTCCCCAAAAGGGAGGATTTATTTCTACTGAGCATTACTTCTGGACTGTGCCATGATCAGCAGCTAAACGGACGACAGTGTGATGCTATGGGCAAATACAGGGATTAGGAGTCCTATTTTTTATGCTATTCCTAGATGAAGAATTCAGGGTTGGACGATGACTTGCTGAGATTCACAGACTAAATCGTTTTAACAGGTCTTCTACAAAGTGGCCCAGCTCACGGCTGGATCATCAGTGCTGAGAACTCACCTCATTGCTCCAATCAGCAGGAGGTATCTGGCCCTTCCAAACATCAAGCTCTTTATACATCTAAAGAACAAAGAACCTTACTTGTGGTTCCCAGTGTGCTCATGAGAGCTTCCTCACCTCTGCAGGATTTCTGAAGCCATGTTCACTGCCTCTGAGCAGCAAAACTGCACAGCCAAGTCTCGCATCCCCAGCCTTTGGTTCAGCTCTAGCAAACACTCCAAAGACTTCATGGAACTCTGGTAGGTGGTCTTGTTCAAACCAGAGAGTTTAACACAATAGCTCTGTCAAGAAGACAAAGACAAACCCCAAGAATTAGCAAGATTCCTTTCTGACATCTTAATAAGGCAACCAACACAACACCATAAAGTTCAGTTGCTACATTAAACAAATTTGTGCAATGAATAACGTATGTTTTGACTGCACACAGAAAGATTAACCACCTAGGAATGCCACATCTTTTAATGCAGTGATATTTTTAGACCATTTCACTGGAAGTGAGTTTGACATTTCCATATATGACATGGCCCCTTTATCACAAGGCAGTTAGTGACAAAATTACCAAAATCTGGGCAAGTTGAAGACACGAGCAACACCTCCATGGGGTCAGATCCAATTAAGTTCTCTGCTGTAAATGGACAATCAAGAATATATGTCGTATCAGGCATTATTTTGACAGCTCACTGCTATTCACCTGACAGATCTGCAGATGGAGGTTTACAGGTACCCCTACAGTAACAGATTCCTTGGAGCAACTCCTTTCTTCCCACAGTAAAAGGACAGATCTGAAATTTAACATCCTTGCTGGTAATTTATTTGTTACTACAAGAGTTGAAATTAAGCTGAAATTATACCAAAGCGAGCTCAATTTGTGAAGGGACTATGACACTGATCTCAATTTGTGCTGTTTCAAACTCTGAACAGTGAAAGGTCTAACACAGCGAACTGCGGGATCTAGGGGAAACTTAGCTGTTATATCCCATCCCTGCTCCCAACACACACTACAGAACAACGGTTTTGTGGAGTCAGGCAGAATGCACCAAGCAGCCAGGTCACACACTCTATCTTACTTTGTCAACCGGTTGTTTCATGAAACTCGCCGCCAGGTCCAGGCACATCACAGCAGTGCTTGTCGCTGTCATTTGAGCCATTAACCCCGTGCATTTCACCTGGGACAGCCGCAGATACTCCTCAGCTTTTCTGCAAAACACCCAGAACACAAAGCCCTCGTCAACAAAACGACAGCTACAAGACAGTCAGAATATCCGACAGGACTGATCCAAGGTTTCGCAGTCCGGCTGCAGCCTGAGGGCCCGGGGTGCTGACGGGGCAACGCCGCCCCTTCTCTGATGATGTGCAGCAGCAGCAGCTTTGCACTGCAGGGCCGGCGATGGCTGTTGCATCGAGCCCACGGGTATGGGACTTCCATCACATCCACCGGACCCAAGGCGGGCACGGCTGTCCCGGGGTGCGGCGGCGCTGCTGCGGTGCCGGGCACAGTCAGCGCGGGGGAGCGCGGGCCGGGGGGGAGAGCGGGCCGGAGGGGGGTCCGCCCGGCCGGACCCGCTGGCCCGGGCGGGAATAGCGCAGGGCTGGCTGCGGGCACGGGAGCGCGGAGTGCCCCGCGGCGGGGCCGGCGGTACCTGAGCACGGCGGGCTCGGCGAGGCCCAGCCGGGCCGCCATGGCCCGCACGGCCCCGCGCTCCATCGCCCGCCGCGCCTGGCGCGCACGCAGCCTATTGGCCGCCCGCGCCGCCAATCACCGCCGCTCCGCCAATGGGCGCGCAGAGCGGCACTTCCTCGGAGCGGGCCAATGGGCGATGCGCGCTGCGGCGGCGGGGCGGGGCGGCGCGCGCGGCGCAGTCACATGACGGGGCGGCGCTGGCGGGGGCGGCGGCGGCGCGACCATGGTGAGGGGCGCTCGCCGAGGGGCCGCGGGGCGCTGGGGAGCCCCTGCCGCGGGCGGGGGTGCGGCAGGACGGAGGGGTCCGGTGGCCGAGGGACAGGCCCGGCCTGGGCCCGCAGCAGCGCCCTGAGCGGCCGCTCTGGGCCGGCGGCGCGGCGGGCCCGGCCGGGTGCGGGGCTGCAGCGGGCGCGGAGGCCTCACGGTCCGGCCCGGGCGGGGCTGAGGTGCGGGCTGCGCCCGTTGTGTCGGTGGTAACGCTGCCCGCGGCCTGGGCCGGGTCACCGCCTCGCTGCGTTCAGCCCATTTGCTCGTAGGGCGCAGGAGAAGGCGGTGTTTTTACTGGGGAAACGCGGCCGTACCAGCGGTCAGTTTCGGTCTATTTCGCTGTGCTGCCCCTGTGCTAAACCCGGGCTTGTGTCATTGCTGGTGCTGTGCACGTGTACCGTGGCTGTCCGCCTTGCAGCCTGTGCTCCAGTCCCTCCTGACCTTCCAAGACTGCAGTCGTAGGCTTCCTGAGTAAACTTCCTTTCTTTTCCGGCAGAAGAGGTGGTTTTGCATTGGTGAGCGCAGCTCATTAGCGCTCTTTGCCGCAAATGTTGGTGTTTGTTAAGCAGGGAGGCAGCGAGGTGAGGGTCAGCCTCTTCTCCCGGCAGTTAGCAGTAGGACAAGAGGGTATAGTCTTAAGATGTGCTGGGGGAAGTTCAGGTTGGACATTTGGAGGAATTTATTCACTAAAGGGGTGATTGGACATTGGAATGGACCGCCCAGGGAGGTGGTGCAGTCGCGGTCCCTGGAGGTGTTTAAGGAAAGACTGGACGCTGGACGTGACACTCAGTGCTGTAGTCTGGTTGACAAGGTGGTGTTTGGCCGTAGGTTGGACTCGATCTCAGATGTCCTTTCCAACCTCATTCATTCTGTGAAACCTGAAGTTTCTGCATGGAAATAATGTGTACTGAGAAATGCTTTTCAATCCTCAATGAAAATAAGGGGCCAATCAAGTTTTCTAGTTAAACATAAATGTCTTTAATGTGCCTTCAGTGGTATGTAATATTCCACAAAATTTTAAGTAGCCCTTGCTGTAACCACCATAATGTGTAATTAGCCTAAGTGTGGAGTGTAAACAGTACTAATAGTATATAGTGAAGCAGAAAATAGCTGAATGCTTTATGAAGAAGGGAATGCACAGTTCTTGGGCTTTTGGAAGAGACTTTGTTTTTAAAGTTGTATGTATGTTGATATCTGTATCTTTGGGAGTGGGTTAAACCTGTAGTGTTACTTGAAAGACTGGTAAATACTGAATTGGGTGAAGAGAAATTCTTAATCTATATAGCCTCCAGTCTCTGTCCCCCACACAAATATTTTGTGATAGTCATTAATTCAGAAATGAAACTTCTTTTCTCTGCCTGTCATTTCTATGGGAGCTGGCCGGAGACTTGTCTGGTCTTGTGGCTTCTTTCTAAGAGTAGCTGTTGTCAGGTGATTCAGAAAAAATAAAGTTACAGATGTTGAACATGGGATAATCACAGGTGTTGAACATGGGATAATTCTCTCTACCAGATTAAGCTCCCCTGTGATTTCCTGTGGCTGAGCTTCATTTAAACCCTGAAGCTGAATGCTTAAGTACCTTTAACATGACTTGTTTTAAGAGGGCTCTGGCTGGTTTTGATCATACCCTGAATAAAAAGTCCATCTCTTTAATACTTAATAATGTCTTGTGGCTTCCTGTGGTAATAAGTACCAGTTTCAACATGCGAAAAATGCTTTCATCTCTCTGGTTTATCTCTGAACTCCTGTACTGTGAGATGTAATAGAAGTTCTGAAGCCCATCGTGTTGCAGAGAAATGCTTCCTGTATGGTATCAAATGCTTACGCCTTTTTTTTTGGGTGATTCCCTCAATATATTACCCAGCAGTGCACTATGTGCACCCAGGCTTCAGCTGTAGGCTGGCAGTGTCCTGATCTGCTGCTGTAGCTCCCCCATCCTCTCTCTTGGGTAGCAGTAATTTGAAATGTCTCAACAGTGATGTTTTGGCAGGTAGTCTTAATAACATCCAACTGGGAGGAGGCAGGAAAACCTCCTTGGGTAAATGTCATTTGTTGTGGTATTCAATACAGGCTTGTGAGCAAACAGAAGGAAGTGCCATGTGGAATAGGCTGTAAGCACATCAGTTAGCTAAAGAAAAGGGCTTCTGGAGATTAGATGAACATGCACTTTAGAATGGAATGGAAGCAAAACCTCTTACTCGTTATTATTTATACTCTGCATGCAGCCTAAGGCACCTGTGTGTCAGAACGTGAGCTTTTAGGCTTGACAAGCTCCCTTGAGCTCTGCTCTCTCAGTACTGTGTCATTCTTGAGTACTGCAAGGTACCAGATTTTCAAGTTAAATAAGTCAGCACGTTGGTTATTATTTTGGGCCATCTCTAGAGTGCAGCTCAGTGTCAAATACGGAACTAAAAATGAATCTCATGGAGCTGAGTGTTTAGAAAGTGAGTAAATCTTACACAATAGGTGCAATGTCTGGTTTGTATATTCAGGAGTAATTGCTGTTAGGAGGATAGGCACGATCCAGAATAATGTTTGCTGCTGCAATAATAGACTTCCCTAATAGTTATCTGCAGGATAACTTTTATTGAGTACTCTGGTCAGCTGGTTTCAAGCTGTCTTGGGTTTAAAAAAATTGTTTTCCAAGACAACTTACAGTTTAGTAGCTTACAGTTTACTTAACAGTTTACTTTTTATTAAAAAAAAAGCGCCAAAGAAGCAAAACCTCAAAGGAACAAAAAAAGCACACCAAAAAACTCAAAAACCCACAGCAAAAGCCAGCTTTCCCCCCTCCTCCAAATTAATCTGCTGTGAGTTTTGACTTCCATAACTTGCATGTGGTAACTTCTGCTAGCCCTATCTTCAAAGCTAGCAAAAGGCTTTTGTCTCTTTTGCAGAAACTGCTGGTGCAGCTGGGAGAGGCAATCCTCTGTCCCTTCTGCATTGCTCACTTGCATCCTTGTTGCTTCAGAGGAAAAAATCAGTAAAGCAAAACTCTTCACATCAACTGTCCTTTTTTTCTTTAACATTTGCTGTGTGTCTGGTGTGGATATAGCTCAGACATTTCTAAAGTCTAAATGGCTGCATAATTGCTGTAAATTGCTTCTCTTGTGTTCATGCAGGGGTTTATACCTTATTGTGCACGTAGTTGACAAGGCAGGATATTTTGTGTGTCAGTTAACAGAGTACTGCTGCTTTTGCCCAGTGTCAAAACATCTTCCACTTCAAAAGCTTATGTTCAAGATTGTTTTTGTAGATGTGTCTAGGACTCCACAGTTGCTTTTCTCATAAAATGACCCTTGAAAATACCATCTTGTGTTACTAGGTTGGTAATTTAAGTGGAAGATACAGAACATAAACAGCTTTATTCAACATGGAATCTGACAGAACTGTGTTCTGATTCAGTGTGTGCCCTGCTGGATGTCACTGGTAGGCTTTTGCTGTATGTTCTCTTTCCTTCACTTGCCTTTTGTCACCACATCCTCAAACTTCAGGCATGTGTTAACAGCATATGTGTGTCTTGATGTGGTCTTGTGTATCACTTCATAATAACCAGGTTATTTTTGGGAACCCCTACAGTTCTAAAGCTGAAAGTAGTTTGCCTTCTGAAGTTGGAAGAAAAGGGTAAGCTGATGAATATTCAGACTTTGAAAAGTAAGAAGGAGTTGGAACTTGTTCAGTAGTGCTGCTGTTAAGATGTTTTCTTATTCCTACAGAAGTAAAGCTGCTACAAACAACCCTTCAAATAACACAACTGCTCCTGTTGGATGCTTTTGACAGTAGTGTAGGTTATTTTGCTACCTGTGCCACTCAAAAATGCTACAGTTGTCTTTTCTTCAGACATGTAGTGCCCTTGTAGTAAAGACACCATTGTTTAGACTGATCACCTTCTCAGTCTTCAAATGAGCACTGATACAAATTGAACTTCCCTCTTTCTTAATTCTCTATATCTTGAAGAGATACTGAAGAAATAAGTTAATATCTCCTGTTAACATGAAAATGCTTCTGTTGATGAATTCAGTACTTAGTGTTGAATAGAGTGTAGGACCTGGCTGTTCAAATTCAGAGCAGAAATGGAAGTAGTCTCTGTCTTCTGTTAATGCAGACAGAGTTTGATGTAAAGCTGACACTATGCATGAATGAAACTCCAATTTTTCCCCAACTGCTGCTAAACTGCAGCAGTTAAAGTTCTGTAAGAAGATACAGATGTATCTGCTGAGCTCATTTCATATCATGAAAGCATAATCCCGAACTTGTAGCCATGGTTCCGTAACCAGCATGTTTGCACACCAAAAGTAAGGAAACCAATGCATATGGACTCAGCCAAAATACTTCTTGGGGTTGTAGCAAATAAGTGTATGTTTCAATAAATACTTTGGCTCGGTGTTGCTGTTTAAAAGCCCTCTTTTCACAGCTCTGCTTGCAGTGTTTGATGTGGTTTTAGGCTGAACTAGGTGAATGGTAATCTATTAATCAGCTGGGCTTGTCTTACAGTTTATTTGATGGTTTACAGCCTTAGCTGCTCTCTGAGCACTACCTGGCCCCATGAACAGCTGGGGATGAAAGAGCAGGGCTGGTAGCTGTGTAAACTTAATGCCCATCAGGAGAAGAGGGCTTAGGAAGTTGTGGTCAGTGTTAGCATTGCTGCATTGTTTCTAGCTGTGCTTTAATAGAGATTTGATGTGGTTGGAGCATATGGCTTTCAGCTCAGTAGTGATTTGTTTTCTCTGAAGCCCTGGTATGGGTTCAGGGGGCTGTAGAGTGTAACCAACATTCTGGTATAGACATAATTCAGCAAGTCTGTTATGTGATGTTCTGATATTGATTACTGCACACTTGTCCCAGCACTGTCATTTGACGTTCTTTAAAAGTCTGATCTGCCATTAAATAATTAAAGCTTAGCAATTGCAGCAAACTTCTGCTGGCAGAACATACTTGTTTCACAGTTTGAGGTTGTCTAAGGATTTGTAGCTATTGAATTGCCTGGGAAATAGGATCATCTAGCCATGGTTACTGCTTTTTCCTTATGCTTAAATAATTTTTGGAAGACCTGCACATTGATTAATTATATGTAGAGAGTGCTTTGTAAGAGTTGCAGTCACTCTAATTAGCAGAGATGGCTTTTTCTGTTGACTAAATACACTTCTTAATTAGTTATTGTGCATAGTTGGAATATTACTGAGGCACAGAGTCACAGACGTGTTGGTTGGAAGAAACCTTTATCTCATATAACCTCCTTGAAGCAGGTTTGTCACCAGTGTTGGATCAGATCAGCCTTGGTTTTGTCCAGCTGGGTGATTGCAGAGCTGCAAGAGCAGAATTTCACTGCCTGAAATTAGGGCATGATCAAGGCAAGAACAGTATTGCAGAGCACTCTCTGTTTTTTGTGTGTGGAAAAGGATAGTGGGGAGATTTCAACTGCAGAACAAGAACCCAATTAAATATGGGAAATAACAGGGGTGTGAAATGTTTTGTAACCATTAAATTGGTGTTGGAGTAAAACTTCTCCGTTTTAATGAAGGCCTCAATTTTAATCTTAGTCCTCAACAGATACTTCTGGGGACTCCACGCATGGGGTGTGTGGGAGTTGGTACTGAAGACAGTTTTTAAAAACATTAGGGTGATGTAATTCATGGCTTTCCAGCTTGTTTCTGAAATGCAGTTAAAAAGAGGAGACCAGGGACCTTCGGAGCACAGTGGATGAAGGGAACAAGTATAAATAGCTGAGAATTTGCTGTAGGCTCAGAGAACCTGCTGTGCTAATCACTATGTGCTTGGTATTTGTCAAGACTACAGAAGATGTAGCTGAGATGCCACATCAGTGCTTTTATATCCCACAGTATTTCGGAGAGGCCATCTGAAAACAAACGGCAAGATTGAGAGGAGTGGAGATGCTCTAATGAGGTGTTGAAGGCTGATCCTGAGCGAGAGGTGGATGACAGTGTTTCCTTGTAAAGTCTTAGGAGGAAGGCTGGGTGCAGGTGGGGGACAGCAGTAGGGGTTCTGATCTGTGTAAGTTCGGACATCTTAGTGAATAGCTTAAAGATGCTTGTAGAAACCGGTCTCATTATTCTGGTAGAGGGAAGGGAGCAGCTGCAGAAGGAGAAGACGTGTTATAGCTGGGTTGAGGGGAAATCTAAGGATGTCAGCAATGGATTTATTTAATATTTTAAGAAAATGCAATATGAACCTTGGAATGTCAAAAGGTGGTGAAAATTTCAGTTGAAGGCATAGAATGTGCCTCTCTGAGGGGAAACGAGAGTCACTCTGACAGAGTGACTGGGACAAGGAGACATGAAGACTTGTTGTTTCTCTTCAGCTTTCTGTTCCTGTCTGCAAGTAGCTTCTACCTTCTGGAATGCACTAACTGTACTTTATCCTTTGCTTATCTGAAACTTGTCCTGAATGGAATGGCGTGGCTCAGATAACAGTTGAGAACTTGTGACTTGTGAGCAGAGAAAGCATCTGTGCAGTTGCAGTGTGTGGTCTGGGCATTTCTTTGAAGCTCTGTGGACAGAAGGAACAACAGTGCTTCCTCTCAGCATAGCCATGTCTCTGCATTCTCTTGGAGCTTTTCTTCCCATATACTTGCACTGGATTCTTGACCTCTAAATGTTGGAAAGGAAAAGTTGGCCCTGCTCTGTCCCTATGGCTTTGCTCTCCAAGAAGCAGGGGTGCTCACAGGCTACCTGTAACCTCCCCTCAGGTTTTTGCAGAGCACTTGAACTTTCTCCCTTACACAGGAGTTGGCACACAACCATTTCTGACAACTCTTGAGTGGTCACACTGCAGTGTTGCTTGCAGTGCATTCTAAAGTGTGGGAATACAGTTTTAGTCAAGTCATAAACAGCTTAATAAAAGTAATTGAATTCAGTTTTGTTTGGTTTCTTTTTTCCTCCAGCCAACAACACAGCAATCTCCTCAGGATGAACAGGAGAAACTCCTGGATGAAGCCATTCAGGCTGTGAAGGTGCAGTCGTTCCAGATGAAGAGATGCTTGGTAAGAATGTGACTTTAAAATGCAATGAAGCTTCTTGTCTGCTAGGAATAAAACAGTAAATCAATACTGATCTCTAGTGCTGTGAGGAAAATTAACCCTTTATGCATCTTTGTGCCAGAAGCTTTTCCAATAAATGAGGCAGCTGCTCATTGAAAATGAGCCTTGGGTATTCTTTGAATATGTCTTCCTGATTTTGCTCCAGTATTTGACAAGATAAGTTAAAGATGTACCTTTATAATTTATGTGCTTGCATTTAAATAAATCTAAGCTGAACTTTATTGTGAGATTACTGTTTATGTCCACCATTCTGTTGGTTTTTTTAATGTAGCCTTTTCTTGGTATGTCTGTCAGACTGAGAGGCTGCTGATGAATTACCTGCTGCATAGGATCAATTTTGTAGTGATTAACTGTAGAGGGACGTGTGAATTCTTCTGTGACTGGAAAACACCACTGGCTAGTGTTGTGTTGAGATTTTTATCTTGGAATTGTAGCCAATTCAGGCAGATTATGTAATCACACATAGCTTTCTTGTGTTTGAGAAGCCTCTGTTTATATTTGGAGAAACTGCTTAAAGTTGTAATGAAAACTTAAATATTCGTATATGCTTTCATGTGGGAACTTTGTTTGCAGCCAAATGACAGTAGCAAGAAATGTAACACCTCTTCCGGTTTTGTACTCAATGGAATGCTTTGGAAATCTTTAAGTAGCTGCAGCTGAACTTTTCACTGCTATCTGTGATTAAGTGACAGTATAAATACACTAAGTGGGTCACACTAGCAATTCTTTTTTGTTCTCCCTCAAAACTTACTGCTACTGCTTGTGATGGGTTGCTCAAGTCTGTATAGGTGGTAGAGGTCTGTGGTTGTATCCTGTGATGCCAGGTGATTAAATGCATCAGAAGTGTAAGTTAGATGCAGACTAGTAAGTGGTGGCTTTCAGTGAGGTTTTTTGTGGTGAGAAGTAGGGGAAGGTGTTGATGGCAGTGTGTATTGTCTGTCTCCTAGGGGTTTCTAGGAGATCTGTGAGATCTGAGCAAAATGACAGACAGATTTGGGGGAGGGGAACCTGTGCTATTTTGCTTGCTCGATAGAATCTGAGTATTGGGTGGAGATTGTTGCATAAGCAGAATGATTTTAGATTTTTCTACCATTAGTATTGCAGTTTATTACTGTAGCTCTGTCTTCAGATGCATCTTCTTACCACCTTCAGGTAAAATGTTCACTTAGTTAGCGTGGGTGGTGTAGTACAAACTAGATACTAAATCACTTGATTTTTTTTTTTTAATAGATAAAAAGTCCTGCAGTTGCCCAGTGTCGTTTCTAACGGGCTTTTCTCTTTCTTCCTCTGAAGGACAAGAACAAGCTCATGGATGCTCTGAAACATGCTTCCAACATGCTTGGGGAGCTGCGGACTTCTATGTTATCTCCAAAGAGCTATTATGAGCTCTGTATCCTTTCAAGAGGAAACTAATAGTTGAAATGTTGAATTTGGAATGGGATGTTCATCTGCTTTTTTTGGTACAATGGTATCTTGTGTCAGATATTTATTAGCACTTTTCTCCTCAGTATTCAATTATGTGTATATATCGCAGGAGAATATACACTTTGCTCACTGTGTTCATTTTTTCTATCTGGTAATAGCAAGTCTTTATTGTCTTTCATATCTTCCTCTGGGAAATTTCAGGAGTCTAGTTCTAAAAAAATTATCAGTTCTGTAAAACAACTGTTTTATTCCCAATTTTATTCCCATTTCTGATATGCTAAAAATTGATTGAAGGTTTGGGGTTAATTTTGCACACTTATCCCAATAGTGATTACTGGTTCAGAAGTACTGACTGCTTGGGCATGTTTGTATTTGGTACAGCATCTTTCTTCCTGGATGTGCAGATTACTATGAAAATATTGTAGACATTCTAACTTAAAATCCTTAACTATGAAAAAAAGACATGGCAATTTCTGATGAGCTACACTACTTGGAAGTCTACCTGACAGATGAATTTGCCAAAGGCAGGAAAGTGGCAGACCTTTATGAGCTAGTACAGTACGCTGGAAATATCATTCCAAGACTGTAAGTGTGTGTATGTTGGTGTCTGGCTTTGTTTGCTTTTTCTTTTTTAAACTGGTGAATAGTTGTCCAGCTTTGGGTTCAGACAATGAGTGACTTCTCAATCAGTTTACAATGGTCGGTAGTATTTCTGCCTATCTTAAGAGTGGATTACTGTGAAACTTCTGAGATTAGGCCAAGAGTGCAGGTGCAGAAGGTCAGTTCTTCCTGTCAGTGTGTTAATTTTGCACATGACCGAGATGAAAGCACTTTAATCTTGGAGTCAAGTTGGGTTTTGGGTAAAAAACTGATCAGTGGAAGATTAACCAAGTACCACACTCTGATCAGGGAGATTGACTATGCATTTATTAACTGTTTCTGTTACCTGAGGGTCTAGATCTTAGCTTTCCCATGCAGTAGTTGCTTCATAACCTTCTGCCTTTTTAGAGGATGAGAAGTGTGAGAAGGAAGCTGAAAGTTTGTGACTTCACTCGTAGAGTCTTTGTGCTTCTGAATTTTTCAGCAAAGTGATAGCATGCCAGAAATGATGCTGAAGGCCTGTAAGGCTTGTCTTTAAATATGTGACCGTTGAGCTGCAGTACATCTTTGACATAGTCAGTCAGATTTAGATTTTGCTTGGTACTGAAGTTTTTCATTCCTGACCTTGTGTTCATGCCAGGAAGAGGCTCTGGACACGCTAGGCTGCATCTTCATGCAATTTGTGGAGTTTGGTTGATGGCTACCACAATGTCTTTTCCCTTGTGTGTAACCATCAGAGTTGTCTTCCTGCCTGCTTGTAGACTCTGGTTCTCTCTGATGAAACTTGTGGTGCTTTCTTGGAGGTCCTGTGCATGAGGCAGAGGAGCATGTGGGGAGGGGTGAGGCCTCTAAACCTGTAGGTTCTGAGTATTGTAGTTTTTGTCTTCTAAGCTGAAGGGGAGTCCAAATGTACTGGAGCACCAGTCTTCTGCATCTCACATATTACTGCTGCCTGTTACCTGATGCAGAGATGCTGAGGGAATGAGTACAAAGCGAGTAGTTCCTATCCTGCTAGACTACGGTGTAAAAGAGGCTTAACTACTTCCCCATCATAGGTTACTCATCTATATGTGCCAGAGCTGTTTTCCAGCTTGGTGGGGTGCTGGAAGTATAACTGAGCTAGTCTGAGAGCATTCAGAACTTTGTGAGCATTTACACATTCAGTGTATCAAGCATTGTAATGACGTCTAGTGGCTGTTCAGACTTGCTGTGCTCTGTAGCAGAGAATAGGAGTTGAAAGCTGACTAAATATGCAAAAATATGGGACCCAGGTGATGATTTTATTGCTTTTTTTGTGCTTTGGTAATCCTGCCATAATGCTGAAAAGGAATTGTTGCCTTTAAGTGTGATGTTGTTATTTAATAATTTATTGTTTGACTCTGTGCCTTTTGCAGGTATCTGCTGATAACAGTAGGTGTTGTCTATGTCAAGTCATTTCCACAGTCCAGGAAAGATATTTTGAAAGACCTGGTGGAGATGTGCCGTGGAGTGCAGCATCCTCTTAGAGGCCTCTTTCTTAGAAATTATCTTCTGCAGTGTACCAGGAATATCTTACCAGATGAAGGCGAGCAAGCAGAGTAAGAAGGATGGGCTATAACTTGATAAAATTACTGTTAATAGAGCTTATTTAAATTTTCTGTGTGACTTTCTTTAGATGTGGGAGAAGTAGATATGCTAGAACTCCATAGACTTGACAGGTGTTTTGTTCATTAAGAATTCCCTTCCAGCACTAAAGTTTCTCACAAGTGAGGATATGAACCTTTCTTATGAACCCAGAAATCCCACTCCACATTTCCCCACCCTCTAACCTTCTTAAATCTTGTATATTCACTAGTGGCTGGAAGGATGAATACCTCTGACAAGCTTTTCTGTTCTTAAACTCTTACCAATTGCAGTGAAGAAACCACTGGAGACATCAGTGACTCGATGGATTTTGTGCTGCTGAACTTTGCTGAGATGAACAAACTCTGGGTGCGAATGCAACACCAGGGCCACAGTCGGGACAGAGAGAAAAGGGAGCGCGAGAGGCAGGAGCTGAGGATCCTCGTGGGAACAAACCTGGTTCGCCTCAGTCAGCTGGAAGGGGTTAATGTGGAGCGATACAAGCAGGTGGGATGTCTGTCCATTCTTTCTGACTTCTGCTAACGTTTTTGAAACTAAACTAGTTTGGACTTCCAGATGAGCAGCTGGAAGTGTTACAGCTTTGCTAAAAGTTCAGTAATCCCAGTGCTTCTCAAACTCTTCACCTGAGGAAAAGTTCTGAATACTGTATACAGTGTGTTCTCAGGCCAAGGACATGATTCACGCATTCTCCTGTCTGTCTGTAACAGTGACAGTGAAATTCTAAAAGTTCCCTTCCCAATTCCCATTTTCCTTGCAGAATAGTGGGTTGGTTTAAGGGATGTGTACACATCCAGTGTTCTTGGATAGACTTCCCAAGTTGTGAGGCTGTTCTTCCCAAAGCATTCATGAGAGCTGTTATTGTGTGAAATGACAGTGAAGGAAATGTATTATTTAGAAGTCTGTCTCTTGTAAGTTCTACAGTACAGCTGCTGAAAACAGCTTTGAGTGGTGCTGCTGAGACCCTGAGTTTGTGCCAGCAAAGTCAGTAGCACTGACTTATGAAATCAAAGCTTGCATAATGTATGAAAGGGACAGACCTCTGAGATCAGTAGATTTTTTTTTTTTTCTCTGAAGGATGGAACTGCAGAAAAATGGGACTTTTTATCAGAAAGCTTTTATGTAGAGAATCAGCTGAGAACTGTTAGAAATTCTGCTCTGCTTGGATTAAATGCATGTGTGAATATAAACTTAGAAGGTAATTGTAAGATCACATCAAGACTTTTTCCCCCCTGTTCCAGATTGTTCTGCCTGGAATACTGGAGCAAGTTGTGAACTGTAGAGATGCTTTAGCTCAGGAGTACCTCATGGAGTGCATCATACAGGTGAGCTGCTTAAATTCAATTGCAGTGATGGGACGTAGAGACACTTCTATACACTTAGGCAGATTCAGGCAGCTTTCATGTCTTCCTCATGGACTGGAAAACTTCATCACTGGGACTTTTACACAGTGGCTTGTCCTATATTTTTTACCAGATGGGCAGAGTGGAGATGGATCCATTTAATGCTCCTTCTGTTGCAGTAGCTTGTAAGCATTTGAGCAGCAGTGCCTGTGTTGTGAGTTGTAATAGATAGGCGGGCCCTCAAGTTACCCATTTGTCTTATATCTCTTGCTTCATGCATTTACCCAGTCAAGGTCAGCTTCGTAGGCCAGAGTGTATTTACTATGTGGCTATCTGCTTTAGAATTATTCTGTTGCATTTTACTTCTGTGTAACAATGGGCAAATTCAGTGTATAACTTGATGACTATTGATCTAAAACTTCAGGTTTTCCCAGATGAATTTCACCTCCAAACCCTGAACCCATTTCTCAGAGCCTGTGCTGAGCTGCACCAAAATGTGAATGTGAAAAATATAATTATTGCTTTAATTGACAGGTGAGTGACCAAGGGGGTGGAAATTGGCTCAAAATTAAGTTTGTGTTGTTCACAAGCAGATGATAATTCTTCTATCATTTGAATATGTTTAATTTCTGATATCACTTCACTGTTTCCATGTCTTTCTATCAGCTGTAATTAAAACTGGGAAGAATATTATTTCTGTAGCTTCTACTCTCTGGACTCTGCTTTTACAGCTTCCAATGAAACCTGCTTTATGGACTGATTAAAACTTGTAAACAGATTAAGCCAGGAAGCAGCCCATTTAGTATTGAGCAGTTTCATGCTTCTGAACTGAAGTGACAGCAGTGCCCTGCTTTGGCAGCCATATCACTCATAGGTACCTCTTGAAAGCTTGAAGATCCTAATGGCTAAATCATATATCAGGGACACGTTACCTTGCAGGTTTGATCAGAGACCATAACAATGCTTCTTCAGAGAAGAGCTAGTAGGAAGTGGAACTACCTTCATAATTCTTAGCTTGCCGCTAGCATCTTGACAGTTCTCCCAAAAGCATGTTTTTCCTGTGGAGGAGCTGCTTAAAACTGCTTGCACTGAGGTCAGATTTGGGGGAGAAGTCATAGAATCCTTTAGGTTGGAAAAAACCATTAAAGGTCAAACTGAAGTTTTAATTTGTATCCTGAAAGGAGACACAGATTTTCAGTGAGTACCTGCACTTTCTTACTGCAGAAAGGAAGTGCACTTGCATGGCTTGTCTCAGCCTCAAGAAAAGCCTTGTCCTTTGCCTTTGCACACAAGCATGTACCTTCATACATCTGTTCCATATACCGATGTATGGGCTTCAGTTACCCCAGGGATCTTGGGTCCCCCGGCATTCAGCACTGGGTAGGATTACTGCATCATCTCTAATGCCTGGAGAGGACTTGTGTGTATTGGGCATGACCAGTATAACTTAGGATCTTGAATTGTTTACTTACCAAGTCTGTAGTTTGTTTTCTCCAGGTTATGTCAGATTTATTTGTTCAAGACTTGGTTTTTATTGGAATATCTTTCAGTATTTGTGCATTTGTCAGAGACACCATGCTGCCTTCAGACTTCATATAGAGATATTCACAGGAGTTCATTGGTTTCCCACACTTCCATGCTGTGGCTCAGATTTTTCATAATTTTGTTAGCTTTAAAAAAAAACCCCAAAACTGTAAACCCCAAAGACCACAAAACACCCAAATCCTAAGAAATGTTGCCTGTAACTGATTTTTGAGACTCTCTTGATTACTTTTAAAAGAGGTCACGGGATCTTTTGCTAGGCTCTTACATTGGAGTGTGGCAGTGTCATTCTTGTGAGAAGGCTTTCCTTGTGTAGCTTTTGCTGTTGTGTTAAACTTTGGTATTACCTCCACAGTAAGTTTTTTGTGTTCTTGTTGTTACAAACACCAATAAGTGACTGACCAGCAGTGAGCCTCTGTCCTCCCAGACGTACCACTGCTGTGGTTTGTTGGGCCACTGAAGGCTTCCAGAGCCCTCTCTTTGGGCTGTAGGACAAGGACAGAAAGGTGGCAGCATTATGATCTTTAGTATGGCAGCTTGAGGTTTTGACTGTGATGTTACTGCAAGTGTTGGAGCATATGAGTGGATCTGTCCTTGGAATTCATGCAGGTAGGGAGGATGTTGCTCTTGTGTTTGTGTTGGAGCTGGTAGCAGCAATGGCCAAGAGTTTCAGCATTGTGTAGTAAAGATGAGAAGCAGCCTGCTATAGGTTGTGCCTCTTGGCACTTCTCATTTTTGTTTCAGCTGGCATTGGGTAATTGAATCTGAACATCAGTGGCTGCTGAAAAAGCTTGTGAAAATTTTATTCTCATTCCTGTGGGGCTTTTCTGCTAAAGGAATCTCTGCAAATAGTCTTGCTGCTTTGGGATCTTTGTTGCCTTGCTAAACTATTCATGGCTTTTAATTATGCTGCCATCTGCCTGCAGCTTGTTCATACCTTGTATCGTTGCTGGCTTTACGCTGAGCTGCTGCCAAGGAAAGCTGCCTTGTGCCTCTGAGAAAAGGCAGTGATTGTTCCTGGCTTTAGAAAGTCTGCTTCTTAGCACCCTAATCAAATATAAGAATAGTTCAATGTCTTATTTTTCTTGGCAGTGAAGATTTTTGGGCTTTTCTTATTTGTCTCTTTATTTCAGACCCAGAGTTCATTCAGAATCAAAATTTAGAAACCTTGTAGAAAGAATTTAAAAATTTTAATGTGATGCCTTTTCCTAAATATTTTTGTAGTTTTCTCTAATTCAGAGTAGAATAATCTCAATAATTAGAAAGTCAAGGTAGCAGTGCTGAGCTTCTTAAGCTGCAACTTAGGTAAGGTGTTAGTGTTCTGATAGTGATGCTTTCTGTCTTGTATCTCATTTTTGCAGAAATGATGGTTGGCATGACTTTTTCCTCTTACAGATAGAAATACCTCTCATCATCTCCTTGAATGCTTGCTGGATAGCACTTTCTTGCCCCCTGCCCCCCCTTCCCCCAAAAAGTATTCTTCACTTCTCCGTTCTCAAGTTCTCTTTGTATTTTGTTCTCTGCAAATAGTGTAAGTTCCAAACATGTTGGTCTGTCTTTAGAGACAAAGAATAGTTAAGTCAGCGTATTTCTTCTGCGTGGGTTTTTTTTTTTTCCTGGAGGCTGTTTAGTAGAGAATGCTATTGGGTGTCTAACTTCAGTGATATCACTGAATGAATAAATACAGGATATTTGCTCTTCCATCAGCCTACTCTATACCTCTTTATCTGCTGGAAAAAACAGAGCACTTGCCTCTAGCTGAAGAACATCAATTATGAAATGTCCTTCCTGTTCCTTCTTCACCTTGCCTTTTCTGTCAGCACTCTTTTCCAGGACTGAGAGTTACCAGGCTCAGTTGCTCATAAGGCTTCTGACTTCCATTAATTTCCTTTTTGCTTGTAATAGAGCTTCCAAATATACCTAAAGGACTTGTTTTTTCTGCCAGTACCTCTTTCTGGTCTGTATTTGAGGAGTGGAAAAGCTATCCTAACCAAGCTGCTTTCCTTGCTATGTCACCAGGTTAGCTTTATTTGCACATCGTGAAGATGGACCTGGTATCCCAGCAGATATCAAACTGTTTGACATCTTTTCACAGCAGGTTGCTACTGTTATACAGGTATGTTGGGTATCCCTGCATGCAGTTTTGGGGGTGTTTTTTTGCAAAGTTCTGTGCTTTAGTATCAACTTCATGCTGTCTTAAATTTCAGTCTCGGCAGGATATGCCCTCAGAGGATGTGGTGTCTTTGCAAGTTTCTCTCATTAACCTGGCTATGAAATGCTACCCAGATCGAGTGGACTATGTTGACAAGGTGTTGGAGACTACTGTGGAAATATTCAACAAACTTAATCTGGAACAGTAAGTGTCTCTTACCTTTTCCTTGGCATGGCAATTAATATCCTAAAATCAGGCCTTCTGCATTTCACCACGTTTGGTAAGATAGCAGAGCCATGCTCTGGATGTGTAAAGTCACTGCTTTTGGACCGAGCTGCAGCAGTCCTGATAAACTCCTGACTGACCAGGACTTGCTCCCCTGTGCATAAGTTGTGCTGTACAGCCACACAATGTGTGTGCATTATGTAGGCATCCCTTCCAGCACTCTAGAGTTCTGCCATTGCTGCATTTGCAGCCACAGTCTCTGCTTCTGCTGGCAGCAGCTTAAAACATGCATTTGTCACTGTATGTCCCAAAGAGCAAGAGCTGACTTGTTTTGATACTCATTTCCTTTCTCCCTAGCAGCAAGTTGCTTAGTTGTTGTTGTATACCTCAGAATTGATATTCTGAAGCAGACTTTAAACCTGTCTACATGTGTGAACTATTGATTAATTGTGGTTTTTTGCATATATTTTCTTTTAGTATTGCAACAAGCAGTGCTGTTTCAAAGGAGCTGACTAGACTTTTGAAAATCCCTGTTGATACTTACAACAACATCCTGACAGTTCTGAAACTAAAACATTTTCACCCGCTCTTTGAATACTTCGATTATGAGTCCAGGAAGAGCATGAGTTGTTACGTGCTTAGCAATGTATTGGATTATAACACAGAAATTGTGTCCCAAGAACAGGTATGATACAAGTTAACTTGAAATTCTAGGTATTTAAATGACTGTTCAAAGACCTGAAAACACACACTGGGTGACTTCATGCAGGGCATGCTTTGTTTCCTAGCCTGCATGCTCCTGCCTCCCTTGGCACAGGCTTTATCCCACTTGGTAATTCTTCCTCCTGTGTTCCTAAATGCCTTTGCACATCTTACCTAACCTCATCCTAGAGGCTACTTCTGATTTACCATACCTCAGCCTAGACAGTAATCTGTTAGGTGTGAACAAAGACCCTGTATCCCTTTAAAACTGGGTCTATTACCTAAAGAAGGCTGCATAGCCTTTGGAATCTGAATTTCCTCTGCACTGCTGTGCTGCCCTTTCCCACTTGTGCTAAGAGGGACCCTTCTTCACGGTGTAAGGCACATAAAGTGTAGAGTGGCTGTAAAGATGTTCCCAATTGCTGTCAATTTATGCTTACGCACTGCTGTAGTTTAAACGGAACTTACATTGCCTTTAACAGGTTGATGCTATCATGAATTTGGTATCCACGCTGATCCAGGATCAACCAGATCAGCCTGCTGAAGACCCTGACCCTGAGGACTTTGCTGATGAGCAGAGTCTTGTGGGAAGATTTATTCATCTCCTGCGTTCTGATGACCCTGACCAACAGTACCTGGTTGGTGACTGGTGCTTCTCAATGTCTGTGCTCTCTGAACTGTCACAGTTCATGCATTATTGACTATACAAGACTTGAGTGAAGCTGGGAGCTGGGGTGTTGCTGCTCTGGCACTACAAACTCGGTAGAGAACATTATGTATGACACCTCTCATGGTAGGATGATACGTTTTTTATTTAGAAAAAGCAGGTGAGGACTTAAGGATTTGTTGATTTTAAAGTTTTCATCCCATGAGGTGGCAACTATCTGTATTAGTTTGTGGAACTCTTAATGTCCTGATGACTTCATATAACTCTCTATTGAAAATACAGCAAGTGCTATTTGGAGTACTGTGCTATTTGTGTATTTTGATACCAAGAGAATGCAAAAAACCTCAGAAAATACAGCTTAGTATGTTTGGCCTCAGGGGTTTTAATTTCTGTAAGAATGGGGTCTTCATACAACATGTATTGTCCTGCTGCTTGGTTCCAAATGCTTTTCGTCTCTGTTTGGTCCATCTGTAACAGTAGATTAGACATGTCCTTGAAACTCGTGCATTATGGTACTTGCAATGGTTTGAGTTGACCTATGGCAGCTTTATGTAGTTCTCTGTTGTTAATCTGCTCTGTCTGGTGTTAGTTTATTTCAAGTTTAAATGACCTCCGTGTCTTGAGAAGTGTGTTAGGGTAGAGGGCTGGGTACATTCTGTCTGTGCCAGGTGCACTGGAGAAGCTCGCAGGAGCTGTGCTGAAGTTGGATGCTGCTGCAAATGGCACAGTTAGTTAGCTCAAGTCAGAGTCAGGCCTGCTTAGGGACTGCTGTGAAGTTACAGTTTGTGCCTGAAATAAAATTGACTGACTCTGTCCTGAAGTTGCAGCAGCAACACACTGTATAAACAGAGCAAGAGAATAAAGTGCAAGCTACGCATAAGACAACTAGCATTAATTTAGCTTGGCTTTAAGGTTTGGTATAAAAACATCTTGCTTGAAGTGTAATAAAACTTGTGTGATGGGGAGAAGCATAGCTTTACAGGAATTGGAGACAGTTGTGTTTCAGGACCTTGTGGTCACTGGCTGCATTGTTCCTGAATATTGCTGGAATAAAGCAGGAAGGCTTTCTTGGTGGTTTTTGTTTTTTTTTTTTTTTTCTTATAGAGAGCAAAGCTTCCCTCAAAGGAATGCTGGCAACAAGGAAATTGATGTTTTTACCCCAAAAGACTTTACATAGCTAGAGATGTTGAAGCTGTTTCTGCAAATATTCAGAATGTCAGTCTGTCTTTATCATCTAGCAGTGCTTTGCTTTAATCAGATTGACCACCTTTAAATGCCACCAAAGGACTTGTCACATTATCTTTTGGGTACAATTCTGTGAGCTACTTAACACTTTTTGGTAAAAATGCTTAATAGCTCCCTCAGCATCACAAATGCTTGCATCAAATTTTTCTACAATACAGCAGCAGCAGGAAAAAATCCAAGGCTATGGGATTTTCACAGTATCTCACAGTATCTCACTTTAAATTATGTATGCTGTATGGAAGAGATATGAGATGCAAATTCAAACACCCTAGTCCAAGTGTATTAGCCAGAGTGGCTAACACAGTGTATAATGGGTGATTACAGACTTCTGTAGATTGAGGTTATTTACATGAATTCTACATCTAATCTAAAAATACGTGTAGGGTCGGGCACTGAGCTTCACTTGAGTGCTTGTTTCTGTGAAGAACTCTCTGAGCTCACAGTGCTTCTGTTCTAGATCCTCAACACTGCCCGGAAGCACTTTGGGGCAGGGGGGAACCAGCGCATTCGTTTCACACTGCCACCCTTGGTTTTTGCTGCCTACCAGCTCGCTTTTCGCTACAAAGAGAACTCCAAAGTGGTAAGTTCACCTCTAGCTTGCTCTTGTATGCTTGCTTGGCTTCATTTTCTTAAAAATGCATTTTGTCTGGCTACATGAGTATGCTCAGACTTGATATAGAAGGCTAGTTTTGGTTTTTGTTTTTTTTTCTCAAGGCAGATTTTTGCTTGGGGTTTGAATGCTTTCTAATTTAATGAAGATTTTTATCAAGTCATAGTAAATTACTATAGCACTTGAGAAGTGATGAAGCAGAAATCAGCTAGTTTTGTTTATTCATTGAGGTGACTGATTATGTGCCTTTACTGGAGACCAGAACTGATAGCATGAAACTAGTTTAAATCTGGATATTGAAATTCATCAATTTCTAAATCGTAACTACACTACTTTAATGTTTCTAAACCTACAAAAGAAAAGCACTTGCTTTAAACTTACACAGTAGTTGTAAAAGTGTATATTAAAATAATGACTCATCCATTTTGGCTCTTTAATGCTTTCTGATTGAGATAGTTACCTTAAATATGTATTTCCTTTATTGTGGGGAAATAAGTTTAAATGCTGTTTGTTAAAATACTCTTCAAAATGAAGGTTTTAAAATTCTCTTCCACTTCTGATTGCTCTGAACTGAACAGAATTTTTCTCCCCTTGGCTAATTAGGCTTTTGCTTAGTTATGTGCTGAGCATAGCTGTCCTAACTGCAATTCAGTGTCAGCTTCTGAGGAAGGCTCCTATGAGCTGGTAGGAGAAATGGATGTGAAATTTTTGTAAGTGAAAGAAATACTTTGTGCAGACCCACTGAAGCCAGCACTGTACTGCTGGGGCACTGGAGTGGCATCAGAGGGCAACAGAGCGGAGCACCTAACAGATCTTAGTACAATTCAGATTCCCTTTTCTTTGTAGCAATACTTTTGTTCGAGCTCTTACTTGTTTTTCTTGTCTAGGATGACAAATGGGAAAAGAAGTGCCAGAAGATCTTCTCGTTTGCTCATCAGACCATCAGTGCTCTGATCAAAGCAGAACTGGCAGAGCTGCCTCTCCGACTCTTCCTGCAGGGAGCACTGGCTGCGGGAGAGATTGGCTTTGAGAATCACGAAACTGTGGCCTATGAGTTCATGTCCCAGGTGAGTGTCCAGCTGTTAGAGTTGGTGTCCTGTGCTGCCTTTAAGCTGACCTGGGTAGGTTTGCTGAACACTGAACCATCCGGTGTGATTAAAGCACCTGAAATGATGGACAGCCAATGCTACTAGGTGGAAACTCCTCATTTCATTCTTGCTTCCCAGGCTGCTGTGGAATTAAGCTCCATTGCTACTGATCTGAATACTCAGTCTGACAACATGTGGTATGTTGCAATGCTGCCTCCTGCTCGTGTAGTTGGCTCACTGGAGGAGTGTAGTTTTCTCAGCATAAAATGCTCCTTCACTGCTTCTGTCTCCAGCACCTGATAGCCAGCTGGTATTGCCCTGACCACAAGCACTCTTTGGAAGTTCTTTAAAATTTTACATTGTTCACAACTGCTATGCTGGGCTTTGCCAATTAGAATCCTTGTATTGAAACCTATTATAAACTACTCTGAAAATCTACTTGAACTTGTAACTTGGTCTTAAGCCTTACTTGTTGTAAAAACCTTCCCCTCCTACCCATCAGATAAAGAACCAATGTATTTAATTTTATCCATGTTGTAAGCTTTGTCCTAATCTTTCCTTAATACTGCTACTAAATGCATGTTTCTGAACAGAGTTGCTGATAAGCTCAGTGTTCTCACTATGTTGTGTCAGGTGCTGTTGTAGCACGGTTCTGATGATGAGAGCAGCATGGCAATTATGTACTTTCCATTAGAGATACAGTTCAAGATTTGTCTGTTCTCTGAAGATTCTTCATCCACGTAGCAGCAGTGCAAGTGCTTTTCTTACCTACTCATCAACTTCTGCTCTGCTGTTTTGTGTGTTTCAAAGAACCAAATCTTCTTCAAGGACTATCTCTGCTTCTGAAGTTCTGTGTTTGAATAGGTGCTTGAAATGAGGAAGAACCCAATCTTCAGATTATATGTGGGATCACACTTGTTTGCTATGACCACTTAAATACTATTTCTTGTGAGACTTATTTCTGGTCTGTGGATTTAACTTGATTTTGACACTCTAAATGAAAGTTCTTTTTTCCTGCTGGAAGCTTTTAACAAATGTAGAACGGGACAGTTTTCTGCTGTGTCAGTAGCAGGTGTGATTTTTGTTTTTCTGATGTGTTCTGATTGAGTCTTGCTCTCTCCCTTATCTAGGCCTTCTCTCTGTATGAAGATGAAATCAGTGACTCAAAAGCACAGCTGGCTGCAATCACCTTGATAATTGGGACATTTGAGAGGATGAAGTGCTTCAGTGAGGAGAACCACGAGCCTTTGAGGACTCAGTGTGCACTGGCAGCCTCCAAACTCCTGAAGAAGCCAGACCAGTGCCGAGCTGTGAGCACTTGTGCCCATCTGTTCTGGTCTGGCCGAAACACTGACAAGAATGGAGAGGAGGTAAGAACAAAGTGACAACAGTGGGACACATCCTGCCTCAGTTACAGTTCTGCCTTTCTTCATTAGACACTTCTAAAGTAGATACATCAGTGAAGTAGATTTGGTTGGAATTTATTCTAATGCATGAAACTTCTAAAACTCACTGCAGTGTAAACTGCATAAATAAAAAAATTGAGAAAACTTTAATTTAAGGGTGGAAGTACCAGGCAAGCTTTTGGGTGTCAACTAGTCAAAGGCTAGTTGACTGGGCTGCACTTTCCTTGTGTTTATTATATTGGCTCAGTTTGCATGTGAACTACTAAACTTCCAAATAAAATATACAAGTTGTTGAAGTAAAGGTGGAAAAATCCTGTGTGTTTTTCAAGGCTTGTCACATAAGCTGTTGTCATTTTAAAGAGCAGTGTTTGAAACATATTTTTCGAAGTATGCATTATAGTACATGTTACAAAATTGGGTTGATTGATCTCATAATTAAAGGCTCTCAACAATTGTGTTACTGTGTGATTTAACAAAATCTAATATTGGTGGCAGTCAGGCAGGGTGGGCTTTCAGTGGCAGCTTGCTCTTTGCAGTTTGTGTAGTTTTGTGTTTCTGTGGCAGACCCCCAGGAAATGCTCTGTGTGTGCCAATGGAAGAGATACTGGAGCTCCCTAAGGTTCTTTTATTTCTTGTAACTTTCGGGTTTTTTCTTCTAGCTTCATGGAGGAAAAAGAGTGATGGAATGCCTAAAGAAGGCTCTGAAGATAGCAAATCAGTGCATGGACCCTTCTCTGCAAGTCCAGCTTTTCATAGAAATTCTGAATAGATATATCTATTTTTATGAAAAGGAGAATGAGGCGGTGAGTGGAAATCCATTCTCTGTTGCATCTTTTTTAAAGACCATTTCTTTAAACTCTTCATTCACACTTACACCACAAATTCTCTTCAGCTTGCCCTGTAGTCTCTCATGACATATACAAGTTCTTGTGATAACAGAGGAGTCAATTCTTGATCTGCTAGTAAAACTGTTGGATTAAATTTCGCTCTTCTTACATGGGGGGGAAATGTTTGCAGTTTAGTTATGAACTTAACTATTGTGAGACTTGTATACCTGAAATATTTAGATTAAAACTTGCTGGAACTTAGATGAGAAAGTAGTAAGATTCTAACTTTAGAGGTACCTAACTTAATGTGTACATAAGGGAAAGAAAATTCTTTACAGGTGTTCATGGTCACTGCTGACTATGCCAGGTTGGTGTAAGCTTTAATTTCACAGAATAGATATGACACCACATGTACTCAGCTTAAATTGTGTGTGTATAATCTGAGATAGTTACCTGATCCATTTTCTGTTAGCAGATAACTAGGAAAGTTACACAGTGTGAAAAACCTGCTTGGTCAAGTAGAGACCAGTGTCTCCTCTGATGTCATTGATTGAGAGCAGATGTTAAAGAGTACCATGTAGTTCTGAGAGAATTCGTAAGGAAATTTGAGGGATTTTCTGGCTTTCCAACAACTCAACTGGCTTCTCACTATAGGAGTGCTCTAGTATAGGAGGTACTGTATCTGATGGAGATGAAAATAAAGCTTTGAATTTCAAAGCACTTGGCAGATGTAGAAATACTCTCTGGATACTCTGGTGGTCTGCAGTGCATTTTGTGCCATGGTGTTCTCTGTAGTGCTGAACTTCAGCCTGTAGGCAGCCATGACTTGTTCTCTAAGAATAACTTTAAATCTGGTATTACCATCCTGACTGACTTCTGTAAGAAACAATTGTCTTACAGTGCATATACAATCTGATTGTGTGTGCCATTTGTTTGAAGCTTTTTAAGTTTGTATTGAATACACTGGAGAGAAATGCTGCTGTAAGAGTTAAAAAGCTATTAGGCTAATGACAAGTTTTTCACATTTGCTGAGGTGGGGGAATTTCCACAGAACTCTGAAATTGGAAGGGTCCTGTGAGGAACCAGAGGAGGCAGTTCTCAGCAGTTTGTCTGCATACAGTCTGATCAGCATTTTGAAGGACTGTCCAAATACAAATAGCTTAAAGACAAGTCAGTTAAAACTAATGTCTATGCACTTGTTAGTGCAACATAGGTGGTGTTGATGACTTCTGCTTTATGTTCTGTAGGTGACAATTCAGGTTTTGAATCAGCTTATACAGAAGATCAGAGAAGATCTCCCAAACCTTGAGTCTACTGAAGAAACAGAACAAATTAACAAACACTTTCACAACACACTGGAGCACTTGCGTCTGAGGAGGGAATCACCGGAATCTGAGGGGCCAATTTATGAAGGTCTTGTTCTTTAGAAGGACACTCACTGTACCTGTTTTCATTTACATACCGTATGTTTTTTTTTAAGATAGTTTCCTAGGTTGTGCCTTTCAGAAATGTCAAGTTAACATTCATGTGTTCAGTCTGGCACTTCAAACACTTGTGTTGAGTACTCTAACAAATTTGAAAGGTTGGACCAGCAACTACAGGTTTCATCAGTTAGCATGGCTGAGACTTTCTTTGAAATCCATGTGACATGGTAGGGCTCTTCAGTTCTGAGTTCTCTTCTGTCTGTTCACTGTTGCTTCTGTAGCACTAGAGCTCTAAACTGGCAGTGACTGTCAGCTGAAACTGTGTCTGATCCTTACAGAGCATCAGATTTTTGGGATTACTGTATGTCAAATTCTGCTTGTGCTTTTCTTTTAATGCAAGTTAAGACTAAGTGTAATATTTTTCCCTAAAACTAGAATATATTAATGCATGTTTGGAGAGTTTTAAAGTACCATGTTCAAAAACAGAAGTTATATTTTGCATATTAAGGCTCTGTGACATTCAGTGAGGGCCAGTACTGTGCACAGGGCATATTTATCAAGATAATTTTGTTCCAAATAGTATAAAAAAATAGAGAAATTGCAATCTATATAGATATGTATAACCTTCATTACTGTAAATTTAGGGGAAAATGCATTACACAAGTTTATTCAGTATCATGATTTTGCACCAGTGAAACAATAAAGTTGCTATTAACACCTGTTGTTTCATGTCTCTTCAGAGCCCACTGTTGAACCCAAAGCTAATGTTGAACCTTCTGATAAAAGCAAAAGAACTTTTCTTTTGTAGGGACAGAAAATCAAGGCATAGTTAACCCAGCCAAGCTGGGTGGCTGCTGGCATTTCTAATGTAGGAGTTTGTGATACAAACCCAGTGCTTCTCCACATGATGGATGCTGAGATGATGTGTGCTCACGTTTCAGAATGCTTTTGACATACCTAGAGTGAGGAAGAAGCCTACTGGATTCTGTGCCAGAGAGTTGAGTGTGAATGAAATGACAGTGCTGTAGGAAACTGAGCAGCAGAGCATGGCCAGTGGCAGCTCCTGTGAAACTGGTCCAGTCCATGGGTTAATGCCAGTTGCTGAAAGTTTTGACCTGTCTGGTTTGCCTTTACTGAATGTGGTGTTCTAAAGATAACTAATTGAATTGCATTACTCCTTGAGTGACCACTGTTTTCTGAAAATGTGTCCTGGCTTGGCTGGATAGTAAATGAGACTTTGGTGGGATTGTTCAATAATTTAGTGCTACCTGTTTTCTGAAAAAGGCAAATACAATCCTAGGAAACAACTGCAGAGTAGACAACAATTAGATCATTAATATACTGATGAATAAGTCTGGCTTGGATGGGAGGAGGAATGAATGGGGAGATAATTTAAAGGCTTTACTTCCCCAGGGATATAATTAATGCTAATTCAAAAATCTTAACGTTGCTCTGTATCTGTTGATGCTGTTCCTTGTAGAACTGTTAAGCTGTTTTGTTATAGCACATCCATAGCAGAATGTGATGATGATGTTCATGTGGATACATTCATAGTGTAGGGATCTGCCTTCCTAGTTTACAGTATTTGCTAACCATGTTTGTTTAGTCCTCAGTGTCAGTCCTTGTAACTTAGGAAGTGTCTTTGAAATAACAGTTTTGCAGTTTCATCTGCAGTCACCCAAATGTTGTAGACTGGTGCTTTTCCCCCCCCCTCTCCCACTTGTTAGGGCTACACAGTTAGAACTCTTCCACAGCTCTTAATTACTTTATTGAAAGTTTACAAAGTAAATAATTTCAAAATACGGCCTGTAAATATTAAGATCAATTGTATTACCATGCATTTTGACTGTGGAAGCAGACAACTAGAGCTGTTCAGCTGTTCACTTGTCAGCACAGGAAAGCATCTGTTAAGTTATGTAGTTAGTGCTAGTGATGGTGGAACAAACTTGTATCATTAGTGATGCTCAATGTGACACCTTGTGGGACAAATATACTCCAAACTCAGGATCAGTTGTGTGAGCTGCTCCTGTGGATAGCACAATAGCAGAAACACTCTTGGGCAGTAGCAAGGCCGGAAATTGTAACAGATTTTGAGTCATGCCAGTCACGATGCATCACCTGGGAAACAGCTAAACACTTCAAGTGATACTTTTTTGACCACTAATGACTTGCTGGATGGAAAGATTCAATGGGTGGGGCAGGAGAAAACAACACTTTTTTTTTAATGTAACCAGAAGTAGTAAAAATCCAACTGTAAATGTTTTAAAAATTACTGGAAGTTTATCTAAAGCTCTGTCATGGATCTCATACACTACTTAGGCTTACTCCGTCTGTACAGCAAAACATTTGAGTAACACCCTCAGCTCTGTAAGGAGTAGAGTTTTGACTTCGGTAGATGCCTGCCCATGCAGGATCCTGGTGGGGGGCAGGAAGTCACTGCTGAGGGAGGGAATGCCTAGTGAAACTCTTCCAGTGGATAAGTTACCAATTCTTGTATTTCCTATTACGAAGCTCAAAACCCTTTTATACTTCTGTTCCTGGACTTTTTTTCTACTAAATATTCCACTCTCTTCTATTTCCATGACCTGTTCCACTCAAATCAGTTCTCCCTTACCTGCTACAGTTGCTTAGCTTTTCTGGTAGCATCACTGTTGTGCTGCCTCCTGTCTTATGCTTTTCCTGTATTTACTTTTTTCCATTGGTCATGTCTTGTCTGGCTTGCCACTAAGTTGGGGGGGGAAAGCATCCTAGACTTAACAACTGAGATCCTTGGTGTCTTAGAGTGGGTTTGGGATAAGATGTAGCAGATCCAAGATTAATGCTTTATGAAATCCCAGTAATATTTCCAGTTATTAAAAGTGACAGAGCCTGAACTCCAATTATTAACAATGAAAATTATGTTTTGTTTTCAGCACTTCAATGCTAGTGCCCCATTACCAGAAAATATACTGTTGGTGTAATTTCCCAAAGAGCTTTGAGAAATGACCTTTCTTTTAATTGCTGTGACTTTTCCAGCTATGTGGATGATTGTATTTTTACTATTCATAAATATCTACATTTGTGCCTACATACCAGTATTCCATAAACATTTGCAGGTATTGCAATACTTGCTTTTTGGTGCTCCCACCAAAATACAAGATGTACTACTTTTCAGCCTGCCTACTTTTCACATCAAAATGTCAGGATGAATTTTGGCCTTTCGTGGACACAGGAGTTTTATGAAGGCTTTCCTAAAGCTCATGTGACACAGTGGGTAGAGAACAGGGTTAATGGCCGAGTTCACCCACAGAAGCCAGAATGAGATCTCATAGAGGGAATAGTGCACACAGTGCCCATGGCAGGCTGCCCTGATGATCATCAGGAGTGTGTACGGAGCCCAGCACAACCCAAACACACAGACAATAACTGCTAAAGACTTTGCTACTCTTTTATCCCGGGAAAGTCTAAATCTGTTTGCCATAGTGTTAGCAGTGTCCACTTTGCTGCTGGGGTGGCAAAGGCTTTCTGTTGCTTTGAAGAAGCCATTTGTGGGATGCCTGGTCTTTACATCCACCTGGAAGGGTGGAAGGTCATGACTGACATTCAGATTTGATGGCTGATTGCCAAGCTCAGCCGAGGCCTGAAGCCTTGGAGCCTTTCTTGGGGGAAGAAGGCTGCTTGCTCTCTTCCCATGTTTGTCTCTGTTAGCTGGCTTTACAAAAAATATAGTCTGTTCCCTTTTTTCCCCCTGGGAATTCATTTCACAGTCCTCTTGACCAGGTGAGAGGTTTTCATTTCTGAGCAATGTGCGTTTCCTGATGTTGAGGTAAATGCTTAAGTTAAAGTACATAACAGTGATGAAAGGTGTAAAGAATTCAATAGTAGAGGCAATCATTAGGAAATACCAGTTGTAGAAGAATTCTGCATGACATTCTCCCTCAGGGAGGATGCTCTTTTGGGCAATGTGCTCCCAGCTGAGAATGGCTGGCCCATAGAGGAGAAAAGCAGCAATCCATACAGTCATCATCTTCAGTCCTGCGTTTCTGGTCATCCCTTGCTGAGCTCTGTAGCTGACCTGAGGGACAAAAGTCACATACGTTACATGTATCTCAAACAGTTATGGGGCTGCGTTGGAACATGGCCCTCAGTCACTTGTGAGGGTTGGTGAGAGACTGGTTTTGGGAAGAGGGTTGTACCAAGCTTACTGGTACCACAGAAAGAAAAGTTATTTCTGAAATATGCCTCCCAAGAAACCTTATCACCAGAAGGTGACTGGATAAGTTCTGAGAATGTGCATCAGATCTTAAAAGCTAGAAAACCAAGTCTCCTTCAAAGCAAATAACCACTGCTCTTCCTAGAATTGGTTGTCACAGTTGCTTCATATTTTATTGCATTAGCTGTGATACCTGTTTACAGGATGGTTGGAAAAGTGACCCTTTATTTGGAATTTTTAAATAGTTTGAAATACATAAAAGGGTTTAAATTCACAGAACATCATGCAAGTTCTTTTCTTTCTACTTTGTAGAGAGACTTTTTTTCTTAATGTGAAAATCACACAAAAAAATTAATATACAACATCTTTTTCTGTTTGATATACTTAATTTCATTCTTTCATGAAGTACTTGCAGAATTCCTATTTGCAGTTAAGGTGTAGAGATGGAGTTGTGGTCTGCAAAGTACTTTACAGAAGAGTAACTGATTTCCGTTATTTGGAAAATAGCGAAGCTAAGGTGCAAAAATAATAAGTGTGTCAGTAATACTTCATCAGTAACCCATATGAGCAACAGAATTCATCAGAATCTTAAAGTCATGATTCTCTACTTCTCTGTTCTGATTCCCTGGAATATTTGTCCCTGGGGTACTGGACTCAAGCAGTGGCTTGGAATTCACCCTTCACGTCTCCACGGTGTTTCCGCACAGTGTTTGGAATATGAAATCCTCAGCCTGAAATTCTGCACGGGATTCATATTTACTGCCCCCATCTGTGGGCCTTGATCTCCACAGCCAGTGCTGTGCTGGTAGAGGAGCCACAAAGCTGAGGAAACCTGAGTGTGTCTGAATTGGGTCTGATTTTGGAGTCCTTAACAAAAATAGAAGTGATTTCAGGAGCAGTCTTGGAGGAAGTTACCATATTCATTGAGATGAAGAATAATTTGGAACTTCAGATATTCCTGTTCATATGTTCTCATATTGCCCTAACCCAACAGTCATTTTCTGTACTCTTGCTTGGGGAGAGATTTTTATATGAGGGATTAATTCGAAGTATTTTAAAGTGGATGATTTTTTCATTTATTATGACCAGTTTCCATTTCTGTTTCTGAAACTGTCTAGTTTATATATTTATACTATGTGCATAGTCATGAGAGATTGGTTTATGAAAGAAAAATTCATGGCTAATTCAGAACCTAGTAAATAAAGGAATTCTGAGTGTTGACTGTTTAAGAATTAATCTGTTCATTTCTCCCTCTTTGAAAAGAAGTTGGTAAAACACCAAGGTGCCTATAAACTGCTGAATTGATTCTCCAGCCTCTTTGTACTGTTTGTGATTTACAATGAACAAAGAAATTAAATGAGCATTTTAGGAAAATGTGGGTGGAACATAACCAAGAAGTGTGTGTAGAAGTGTGAAACCTATTAACAGGTAAAATGTGTTATTTTGACATCATCCAAAATACTTTTAGGCATTATGGTCTAGGTGAAAATGAAGTGCAAAGTCTAATCTTCCTTTCTTAATAACTGGCATGCTGCAGGCATGGCTTGAGCTATTTCTGTGTCTCTTACATCGAAATAGCATTTGCATCCTGTGAAAGATGTTAATTTATAATCTGCCACTTTTGACCTGTACACGGCTGTACACATGGAATTCCCCCGACCGTTTGATACCCACTGCAAGGAGGTCTCTGCCTTGTGCCACAGCTGGACTGTGGCTCGGCTGCCGTGGGCTATCAGTTGCCAACAGGGGCATGGCCGTGTCCTGAGGGAGCAGCTCTGGTTCGGCTGGGTAATACTTTTAAAGCTTGTTCAAGAGGCAGCTGGGGAGCAAATAAGTACACCTTGTTCCCTCTGCAGACACAGCCTGTGCCTGTTTCTAAAGTAGAGTACCGCTCCCACTGTAAAAGTGAGAAGGAAGTGCATTTCTGGCAAAGCCAATCACTCCCAGAACTATTTCCAGGACTGAGGGGAGCTCCTTGATCGCCCCTGTCTCATGTGCTATTTGAGAGAGGGTCAAGGGCGTTGAGAGCCAGGCGACCTAAGGAAACCACCCGGTCTGGAAGGGCATCCCTGGAGCCCCTACCGCCCCCGCTGGCACCCCTTGCTCAGCCCTTACCGCTCTGGTGACGCAGATGAACCTGTCGAAGCTGATCAGGACGATGTTGAAGACCGAGGCGGTGCACACCAGGTAGTCCATTACCAGCCACAGCTTACACAAGCCCCTGCCGAGCCTCCACTCGCCCGTCAGCACGTAGGGGATGTAGAGGGGGATGCAGAAGCCGCCTGCGGACAGAGCTCGGCGGTGACACGGGCGGAGCGCAGCCCCCTCCCCGCGGCGCCCCAGCACTCACCCACCAGCAGGTCGGCGACGGCCAGGTTCAGAAAGAAGAAGTTTCCCTGCGTGCGGAGGCTCCGGTCCACTACGAACGCCACAATGACCAGGGCATTGCCCAGCACCGTGGCCAGCACCAGCAGCCCCATGAGCGCGGCCAGCAGCGCGGCGGTGCCGGCGGGGAACGGCCCGCCCGCCGCACAGGCGCTGCCGGACAGGTTGAGCCACGGCCCGTCCCGGCCCATGGTGCCGGCGGAGAGTCCGCGCCGCTACCCGCACCTGGCGCTCGGCTGTAGCACCGCCCCGCCCCGCTCAGCCCCGCCGGGCGGAGCGAGGGGCCGGGCGGTGCTGCCCTGCCCTGCCCAGCCCAAGCCACCCGGTGCGGGGGACGGCGCCGGTTCGGCAAAACTTCCCGCAGTCCGGTGGCGGCGCTGGGGGGAGGGAACTGCGCCACCGAACTCTTGCCCGCGGCTGAAGCCCGCGGCTCTGGGGCTGAGCGGGAGCGCCCCGTGCCCGCTGCCCGCCCCTCCCCAGCCCGGCAGTGACGCTCCCAGCGCCTCTCCCGGTCTGTCCCAGTCCGTTCGCAGCTGCTGCCGAGGAAGCTGCGGTTGCCTGCCTTGTTCCCGTGGCTCGTTCCCTACGCCGTACCTCAGCTCGTCCCTATGGCCCTCGGGGCTCTCGGATGGTCTCTGCTCTCTGCCATTCCGGGCGGGCTCTGCCCTCTCGCCCTCAGGGGATCCATCCTCTGCCTCTGCTGAGCTCTGCCTGCGGCCGCCTCAGCCTTCCCCTCCGTGGCAGCGCTAACAAGGGCTCAGTGCTCTGCCTGGCTACTCGTTTTCACAAAATGTGTAGGACTGAGGTATTTCTGAGACGTCTCTTTTAAAAACTGGCAGTGGAGTTGGGCAGTGTTTAAAGTGCATTGTAGCAGTGATGTCAGCCAGTTGTACCGCAGAAGGCAGATCTGTTCCGAAAACCAAACCCAGGAGCAGCCAGGAAAGAGCCAGGGCCTCCCTCAGCCGCTGGCAAGATGGCTGAGGCGGCCTGGGGAGCACGAGGGGGACACAGTGACCCCTGAAAGAGCTGCTCAGACTGCTGAGGTTTGTTGACTTTGAAGGGTCATTCAGAAGAGGAAACACAGCTTTACCTCTCCTCTCCTGATTTGGCCCACTGGATCTTCATCTGCCTTAAAATACGTGGCCATTGAGGGATGGGCTTTGCCTCCCTTTCCATGAGAGTTCCGTGGAACCTCTAAGCACTTTGGGATTTGCTGCCTTCGGTAGGGCCCCTTTATCACGAAAAGACAACAGAACTTGCTCAAAACCAACGCATAATCTTCCCTTAATTCAGCCAGTGTTTCATATGTGGTAAACTCCTCTTTTATTAAAGATTTGCATAAATCAGCAGTTTGAAATAACAAGTTTAGAAGCAATTACAGCAGCTTTCTAAAGAGCACTATTCCAATGGGCATCAGGTAAGACAACAAGAGCAGCCGAATAACTTCTCTATTATTTGTCGGGGGTGCAGCGTGTGTTCTCAGGGTAACAGTGGACTGGCCTTCTACTCAGGGGAAAAGATCAAGCCTTTTTCAATGCTGGAAGTACAAATTCCGGGCCAGTTAATCCCTGTAAACCAGGAACTCCACTAAGGATATTTTGCAATTTACACTGCTTATGATACGGCCAGTCCAGAGACAGAAATGGCATCTGCATATCTAACGTGTGTGAGCAAAATACTCTTTTTACATGCCCCCACATCATTATCTCCCTAAAGCAAATAAGTAAAGCCATGCAAAACAAAAGTGAAATGAACAATGAAGCTTGTTACCACAGTGATTTTTATTAACCTCTAGTTTGGGGACTCATTTTCTCTATCCTTTGAGCCCAATTGGCGGTTTTCCATTCACTTCATTTTGGACAAGATCAAGTTTGTGATATTTATTGCTCTCTGATTGTGTTGTGGTATATAAAAGATAAAGAGTCAGCCAAGAGACTCAAAAGAGAAAAAATAAATATCTCAAGCACCAGGAAAACATGGGAGAATTTATTCTTTCATGAATAATTGCTATACTCTTTAACTCCTCTAATGTAAAGTAATTTTACAGTAGCTCAGTGAGTTTGCAGCATGTAAACTTTTGTTCTTTATGTGAAGTAGCTTTTGTAGTGTTTTACCTCCTGGCAGATTTTGAGATTCTCAGTAAGTCCCATAATTACCTTTATTGTCTTTTAATGCTCCTTTATTATTGCTGCTTTGGCAAGGGTGATGTCTTAACAAAACTCTGTTCCTGAAAACATGAACCATCAGTCCATACCTCTGCATTTTGGTAACTTATTGCTGAAGACTGTGCTAGTGCTGTGCAGAGACCAAGTGTGCATTAGGTGGGTAGCACTCTCAGAACAGCAGGTTTTAAAATCCAGACTTCAAGCATTTTCTTTTACCCTGAAAAAGGATTTTTTGTGTCCTGTGAGCTACTGTCTTTTTCTGAAAACATACTTTCTTCTTTATCTTTCTCTAATCCTCAGAGCAAGAAACATAAATTAGAGTTAGTAAAGAGGAATGACAATAGCCCAAGAAAATAATGAAAAATGTAGTATTGTTTTCCAAGGCATATCAATACTGATGTGTTCTGAAATTTTAACTTTTGCTTCCTGTGATTTCCTGATAAGTGTTTTCACTTCCAAAGACATCCTTCAGTAATTTCTGAGAGCTATCTGAATCATGCCATTTCCCATGACTCGAGCATATGTGGGTGAGTATATCCAGAGCAATGACAGAAGAACAGAATGATTTTCCCACACTGCAGACAGATTAACACTTTTCCCAGAACGGGCCAAAATCAGCTTCCAAAAAGACTTGGGAAACCACGTGGAGAGGGGTTACACTCCAGCTGGCTGTAGAGCCTGTTGGGCCACAGGGTGCTAGAGACCTTCTCAGCTGGTATCTTCTTTGCAGGACAGTTAAGTAAGGTAATAAATACATTTACATTGGGTCTTTGCCTGAATCTGAACCCAAGGCTAAATCATTGTGCCTTTTGCCAAATAGCACAGTGTACATAATGCTCTTCTTCTTATTCTTTACAGAGATACTTAGTTTTAGTCCTAAGATTTCACATGCAGGGCAGTTTTCTCAGTATGCCACAAGCTCTCTGGTACCGAAGCTTTACTGAAGCTTTGCTCTGTAGTGAACTGAAAGGCAATCGTTGCAGATTTCAAGAGTGGGATGCCATAGCTGGAACCTTCACTTCTTTAAAAGAAACTATGCATTAGAGGTTTTGCAAATCTTGACCAAATATTTGCTTGTTAATAGCCCCATTTAGTATTTAGAGGTTGTTGTCAACTATCCTCTTGCTATAAGTGATTGGTATTTTGGCCAGGAAAAGAGGAATGCTTTTTAGTCTCTCTGAGAAAATGTGTATAAGGCTTTATCACCTGGGAAATCAAATCCTGCTGTTGGAGCTGATCCTAGTCAAATGAATGGGGAAAACGAAATTCTGCCATGAGCATTTCCTATTAGCCTTATACCCTTTGCCAGCCAGGGTTTTGCTTGCATACTGATTCCCTTCATCTTTTTTTAATGTTTTGTAGAAGTCTTCCTGCATATGATGCAGTCCACATTTTCTACCTGTTCCCACATATGCAGAGAAAAGTCAACTGTTTGATGTGTGCCAGTGGAAGGGCATCTGCTTCAGAGTACACAGTGTTACCTACCGTTTACTGAGGAGGTATTTTCTTTTCCTCAGTAAGGAAACATCCCCTAGAACTTAGTCCTGTGGATGATGTGGCTGTGGCATAGGGATCTTTGGTGTAGGTGTCAGTAGCAGCAGCTGGTTGGAGTTATCCCAGCCTGGTTTTAAGGCACTTGGAAGGGAATGGCTCCAGCACATAGAAAGCAGACTGCAACCCCTTTGGTTTTTGGTGAGAGGCATCATCGCCTGCTCAGACATCAAGAAACTGGTTTCCATCCTCATCTAGTGTGACTTGGTGCTTAATGAAACCCTGTTGTGCTCACATGTAGAAAAGAGGCAGAATCACGGAGGTAAGAAGAGCCAGCCTGCGGTGATTGGGGTCTGCTCTGTGTTGTGCACTTCAGGGGAGGCCATGATTGCCATGTCCCATTCTGTGGGAATTCACCCAAACATCACAAGCCTGAGACCCCCTTGATGTCTAGCTTTATTGTCTTAATAAAAATTTGTCAAGAAGTAGGACTTGTGATTTTGGTGAATACAGATGAGAGATTTTAAATATGATTTAACTAATGGACATGGATAATTAGGCTGCAATAAACAGAAATAGTCATCCCATAGGCAGTTGCCTTAAGGTTACACCAGAATTTTATTAGCACTGAGAAGCATGGTAACAAAACATAGGCACTACAAATAGCTTTATTTCCTTTTGCTCCTTCTGGATTCATTCAGCAGTTTCACCTGTTATTCCTGGTACCCTGTATTACCAGTGCAGCAGTCTGGCATGTTTGGCATTGGTGTGCTTCCCATCCTGGATACTTCATGCATCAGTGTTTCACTTAGGCAATTTCATTTATATTGCCAGCATCAAAGGATGTCATCACAGTTTTGTCTCTTGGCTGCAAGTACATTACAGGGGACCAAATGTTCTCTGGTTACACTCAGTGAGAGCTGGACAGACTTCCAAAAATACCTCGTAACAATGTATTGGTGATGAGCATTGATGAGAGCAGAGGTACCCAGACTGTGGCTTATTTCACATTTTTAGTTCCTTCTTCCTTAATCCTTGGAAAAGTTCCTTTTCCCCCTGGCTTGTCACCTCTTTCATTTGCACTGATAATGTCCAGATGCATAATCTTGCTAATCTGGCAATTCTAGCCAGTGATACTCAAGTTCTAGGCAAACGGTGTTCCTGGCATTTGAATGTATTTGCACACCACCTTCTTTTCCACCAGTAGATGGCATTCCCCGGGAATAAGCGGGAGGCATGGCTGTTCTCTGTGTCTCCTCCTGGTCCAGCATTCCCCAGGAATAAGCTGGAAGCACATCTGCCCTCTGTATCTCCCCTAGCCCCAGCCAGGAAGGTATTTCCATAGCAAGCTGATAATAAGCACAGATTTACAATATTCTCCCCAGTATCTCTAAACATGCATTTCATCTGTATCAGAAGTCCCTGGGCATAGTGGATACTGAAAGTTCATGTAAATTCTGACCATAATTCATCCATTGAGGGTAATTAAACACAAACCTGCAGCTTCACTCTCAAGAATTGCCTGTGCTGCAAATCCTTGGAGACTAGGAGGGTGTTCTGGGGAAGTTTCATTATGTGATTGCTTTGTTTTCATGCTCTTTCCCCAGAAAAGCTTTCTGTGGGAGACAGGATTTAAGTCACGAGGCCTAATCTGGTTTGGATGTTCTTACGTTAGCCCATGGTTTTCACAATCTCTGCCTTGATCATAACCAGAGCCAGATGATGAATGCATGCATCAAAGGGAAACATAATTAGGGGTTTGCTGTTGAGAGCAGCCTGCATCTAGGAGAAAAATGCAAGATTAAATAATAAATGAACATCAATTCTGAAAACACTCATTCATAAGGTAATAAACTGAGATACCTGGTATGTTGGAGGAAAGGATATCAGAAACATTTTCTGACATTCAAAAGAGAGTATCAGAATTAGCCATTTGAGTTGGAAAGCAGTGCACAGACCTGGCCTGATGACAGACCATTCAAAGCCGAAAAGACAAAGTGTTTGAGTTACATGGGTGAAATTTGGTTATATTGCAATGTATCTTAGGCTCATGTTTCCTTCTGTGATGTGGCAGAGGTAGAACCATTTAGCCCTCTCTTCATTCACTTGTTCAGGATGGAAACTGAAAGACTGAGGAGAAAACTGAACTTGAGTTCCCCACATCTCTAGAGCTGCTGCAGTGACAGCTATTGCAGGGAGAAGAGGGAATTGCAACCTGTTTATTTGGACACGTGCTTTGGTTTTTGATGAATAACCCCTGGCCTTTTTTTTATTCCCCAGGAGAGTGCTCCAGTTGTAGATTTCCAGCATATACACAACTCCTTGCAAAGGAGATTTTGCTATCTAAAACAGAAAAGAAGTAATTAAAATCTGTTTCTTTGAGAGTTTCCTTTTGGCTAGTTTTTGTGGCTTCCCTCTCAGTGTGCTGCATGCTTGTGGACCTTTTCTTAAAATGCCACATACAGTGTGACACCCAAAACTCCTCACTCTGTGTAGCAGTGGGAATATCACATGGAGAGAGGAGCATCTGAGAGGCATCAGAGTGCATAGGAGGTGTTACAACATAAATGTAGTTGTACAGGTTTCTAGGTATAAGCAGTCTCTTCTTGAGCGGAAAAATACAATTTTGTGAAAGGGTACTATTTAACAGAACTACAGAGCTGGTATCTATGGAAACTTAAAAACTACGCTTGAGAGAGAGTCGAGGAATAGCAGGATAATTAGCATTAAATACCTCTTAATGACAAATGTTCGAGCTGACATGTATCACAGGGGACTTGCAAACTTCAGAATTATAAATGAAAGAAATGCTTGATCATAAGGGTACTCTTCCACACTGTCAGAATAGCACGGAAGTCTGTAACTTATCAGTCTACAAAGGATTCTCTGAAGCCATGGGCTGGCTGCATAGGAGGATGTCACCTAGGGAGGAGATAAAGATCACGTCAGAGGTGAAAGCCTGGAAAACTCAGCACATGATATGTGTAATATATGAAGGCTCAGCTCACAGTGTGGCTGGGAACCAGAGACTGGCACAGGGTGACAATTAAAGGAATGAGCTGTCAGATCATGAAGACTTCATTAACAGATGGTAACTGACAGCAGAATGGGTAATAACATTTCTGCTAGGTACATCTGTAATAATAAGAATGCCCTTTTCTTGCTAATACCAGGACCTAGTAATTATTGTCAGGGGGATTGTCTTGCTCTTAGATTTGCACTGTATTTTATAGTCATTGAACCAGCCTTCAGTGCCAGTTCAGGAATGGGAATTCCATCCCCTTTGATCTTCCTTCAGCTGTTAAGATTAGAATTTTGATTTAACTTGTGATTTCATTTATACTTCCTTCCATGTTCCACGTGACCTCATCGTGTTTATAAAAAAAATTATGTTTTCTCCCTAAGCCTTTCACTAAAGTTTTGACCTTTCAACCAAGAAATTCAAGGATTTCAATGTGTATGTATTGTGTCTGACTCATAAAAAACCAGCTTCTGACAATGCTCTGCATTTTTGTAGCTTTCAAATTGTCACCACAACAACCTGTGTATGCTGTCTATGAGAGTCAAAATCCAGATTTCAGTGGAATATTTGTTTGGTCCTGATCATGAAATATTTAAGAGATGGTCAGAAAAAGAAAGTGATCTGGGATTTATAGAAATCAATGAGACCTTTCTGCTTTTTTTCATGCAGCTTCACATCCCAGTCTAAATTTTAAGTGAATTATATGTCTTTTCATTTGTTGCTCTGCAGGGGTATTGGTGTAAATTAACCAGATTCTGCTGAGTTTGTAAAGTAGTTGCCTCCCAGCGTTAATCAAGACACCAACATTTGGAGTCTGTGCTTCCCAAAGACTATCCAGAGTGACCTTGGCTTTGAACACTGGAACTTGGCTTAGATGCCTGAAGTTCCTGTGAATACTCACTCATCCATGTCTGTCTGATGGGACATAGTGTAGATTCATCAAATTAATTTTTAATCTTGCTTGCAAGAAGGATGATAAAAAATCTGCTGTATTAAAATTTGGTACTCATCCTTTGATGATGAGTTCAGTTTTATTATTTGTACAAAGAATATAATTGAAATGGAGTGGAAACACAGGTGCTGCACTTCTAGCTATGTGGTGAACTTGTCATCTCATCATAGAGATTAATGAGTTTTCTTCCACCAGATCAACCTTCATATTTTTTCTGATGCAGCAATAGGTTTATTTATTCCATGGACATGGTGAAGAATTTTTTTGAAAATTTCAAGGTAAAAAGGGTGTAACATTTCTCAAATACTCAAAGGTATTAGCCCCTACATCGATCATGACTGATCCATGCTGGTTTTTGTGAGAGGTGACTCTATGGTAAATGACAAATGATAGCACAATTACTAATGATAGATATTTTTGGCATTTTTCTCTTCACCTGTATGGGTTTTCAAGGGCTCCTTACAGTTAGAATCAAGCTCTGATGCATCTGTTCAGGCTGTGACCACCCTTTTGAGTCCAGCTCTAATGGGAACACTTAAACAATAAGAGGTTTTTGGCTAAGAAGAATCTACTCCATAAGAAAAAGCTCCCATTGCCTTCCTGTGAAATACATCAACATCTGTGGAAGTTGCCTGTGTGTCTCTTCAGCACCTTTTGGTTTGTTGGGTTTTGTTGTTTTTTTCCCTCCTAGAATTCTCTTCTTTAGTGACCCTGCAGAGGTTGTGGCTGCACAGGAACTTTTCATAGAAGCAGAGATGCACAATGGATGGGATTCTTGGCAATCAGCAGGTCAGTGGTTTAAAACCAACCAGAAGGTGTAATCTTAAAATACTTTTCTACATAGTCATCTGTGACATGAAACTGAGAAAATAAGGGTTGTTTTGTTTTCTATGGCCATAGTCTTTGCTTTAGCTAGCTATCACAATTTGATATGCTGATAGCAGCTTTATTTTCTTATTCAAAATCTTGTACAGACTTTGCTCCTAAGCCAGTGTCAGGAGGGATGCTCCCTGAACAGCCTGTGTTTTTCTCAGCTGCAGAGGCAGCAGAATAGGACATTCATCACCACATCCTGAGCAGTCTCCACTCCAGTTCCAGTTTGCTAACAAGACTACCTAAGTGCAGCAGAGCTGCTGCCTGCTTCAAATGAACCAGCTGCCTTCTCCAGCTGCTGCTTCAGTAGGCTGTGTCTCCATCTGTTTTGGTTGCAACAAAACCTTCGTGTTTTGAAGGATCTGCTTCTATCCCCAGATAACCTTATGAGACCAGGATCCCATTTAAAAAACAACAAATTATGCAAAGAAATCATTTGGGCAAGGTTTCCTGTTTCTGAGCAGGTATTTGTACTTTTAAATTCTCAGTTACACTCACAGTTCATGGCTCTGCAGTAACTGTTAAGGGTGTTAAGCCCACAGCAAGGGCCACGCTGAGTAGCTGCTTTGGAGGGAGATGCTTTAGAAGAGAGCAGTGGCGCCAGGTGAGCTTTCTTACTTTAGAGTAAGATTATATATTATATTATATTATATTATATTATATTATATTATATTATATTATATTATATTATATTATGTTACTTGTATTCAGGGCCTCAGAAAGCTTAAATGAATAACATCATTAGTAAAGTATAAGAACATCCCATATATCTACAGTGTTTAGGCTAACCTGATTTCACTAGAAGTCAGACCCTTTTCTAGTCACAGGTAAAATATTTGCTGTACTTTCCCTTCTAGTACATAGGAGAGGGGTTTTGTATCACTTGTGCTTTTTTTGGGTGCAGCTATAATCTGCTCTATTACTGATTTCATGTTGTCTTTTCCTAGGCTGAGTAAGGTTTCTCTGTGCATGTTTATATGCATAGGTACAGACACACCTCGAATACATTTTCTGTCCTCTCTTAAAACTCACTGCTTTTGCTTGGATTTCTGCTACTGTTTTGGTCTTTCAGCCCCCACTTCTATGCTTTATCCTTGAGTTTTGTCCTGGCTATGCAAGTTTCTGGAGGACTTTTTGGTTCTCTTGCAGTACAACAGCTCAATGTAAGTGTGATTAACACTGAAAATAACCAGATTTGGTCCTGGCCTTTTATTAAGAGCTGCTGGTTTTTATCATTCCCAAGTATGTATCAGTTCTGGCAAGGAGTTGTGACAAGTTGTTTTTACCAGGCTGATTGGACAAGTGATGAGTACAGTAACTCCTTTCAATCTTTCCAGTGCAATATCTGGGACATTTCATTTTGACCTATTATATACTTTGAAAAGCCAGGCTGTGTGTTGGTATTAGCAGAGTTCTATAAAGAATAATGTTTTGTAAACTCAAGGAAATTGCTACAGGTCAGGATGGATGAGGCATATAGAAAGTAAATGTATGTAAACATGGGATATTCCAGTTTGGACCAGGTTTGTTTGATACAGTTAGAGAAAACCACTTGCTGTTATCTTCCTGTTATCAGTAGCAGAGCTCTGAACAAAAACATTGTCTCTCCCTGCCCTTCTCAGCCTTATCTTCTCAGAGGTGAAAGATCTGGCTCAGTACCAGTGTTAACTCCTGGACAGCAACACCTTTTTGTGATGTGGGGAATGAGGACTGTGCCATTTCTTGGCAGCTTTTGAGAGTAGTCTGTCTGCTGCCTTGTCAAAAGCAGGATCTCTCACTGGGCACATTTGTTAGAAGCATATTGATGATATTCCTGTGAAGGCTTTTCAGGTCATCTGCTGTATTTCAGTGCCTGCTCACTCCTCCAGACTTCAGCAGGAAAACAGGAGCTGGTGTGTCATGCAGGGTGCTGTGGTAGGGATGACTGATGTACTGTTGCCACTGGCAACATGGGAACCTCTGCATTTTTGTACTTGGAATGGAGTTAATGAATGGAGGGAACCTGGGATGAAAAAGTCAGTGACGAGCACGTGCCAGGGGTGTGGTTACAAGTGCTGCAGAATGCTTGATACCAAGAGAAGGATGTTAGTAAAAGATGCTTTTTATGAACAAGATTTGGAATAGTGGAGTTTTATCTGTCTAGCAGGAGGCTGCATATTTAGTATATGACAGATGAGATAGGAGGTGGCCATGAACAAAGTCAGTCAGCCTTTATTCGTCAGCACTGTCATCAACACACAGAAATTGTCATCCTCTGGGAATACCACACTGCCAGGCACTTCCCACCCAGCTGAGCACATCCATGCTTCCATGTGACACCAGCTCCTGGAACAGGTGCTGAGTGCACCACAGCTATACTGCCTGGGAGCTGTGGGAATTAGGCCACTCTCTACTGCCTGTGCTTTAATGCAGCTTTAATTGGATTCTTATTGCTTGCTTCCCCCAAGCTTTGTTCCAGTATCAGGTGGGGCCACTGTCCTGCCATGTATGAGGCTGAGCTTTCTACCTCAGCAACACTCTTTAAGTTGCCCTTTATTTCAAACAGCATGACAGGTATCCTATTCAGAGAACAAGGGTATCAGAGGAGAGAGTCTAAAAGAGTGTAGTAAAAGAAAAAGCAATAAAATATAATTTTTTCCTGTGTTGGAAAGCAAGGAGGGAAGCTGGCAAGGCAGAGAGCGCATTAGCAGCAGTCCTGTTCTAAGGACAATCTCTAGTTAGTTTGTGAAGAAGCCCGACCGTACAGGCAGAGCAATGTATTCTCATCAGCACACAGTGCTTTGCTTTGCTCCCAACAAAAAGGTTTATCTAAAAAATAGCATAAAAACAACATTTAAGAATCTGGAAATTATTTAATTTTATTTAATTTTATTTATTTTTAGCTGGCCAAGATCCATTTTCCATCTCAGAGGAATGTGTTCTGCATCATAGACACTATTCTAAAGTGGGGATGTGTACAAAGGAAAGAAATGCAGTAGCTTCAAATACTTTAAGATTTATCATTTTTATTTTTAAATAAATAGGGGTCTGGTTTTGAAGGGTAAGATTTGCAGCTAATCAAAGGGCCACCAGAGAGGAAATTGGTTTGGATAAAATGAAAGGGTTTTTTTAAAAGGAAAAATAATACTTTGTTTTACACTACTTAATATTTATTCTATTTATTTATTTGGGTATAATTTAAAGATAGTGTATATGGGTAAAAATGCATTTTTCATTGTCATTTTTGAATTTTAAAATTTCACTAAATAACCAAAATATGTTTTTGAAGGGAAAAAAAAGCTGCTTTTTTGATACAAGCTGTTCTGTTAATTAAATAGATTGCAGTTGTTGGGGATCACTGGGTCACATATTCTATTGTTTTATAAACCACAGACCTTAGAATGTACCCCAGTACCTGCTGTGCTGAGCAGAAAATATATATTTTGTCTGAAACTTTTTTTTTCCTGAAAGGCCTTCAACATATTTTTAAAATTCCCAAATATCTTAAGAATTCTGTTAGAACAAGAATTGGCTTTATCACATAAGTGTGTATGTAGTTATATGTTGTGTCATTATTGGAGCATGTAGTAAGATTATTGTGATCATGCACAAATTGCAAAGCAGATTGCAGAAAACCAAGTCAACACCAGAAAAGCAAATCCACAAGTCCATTGTACTCTGCACTCCTTATTCTGGCTTCTCTTGCCCGGACTGAAGTGTCTGTCTCTGCTCTGACTGGCACTGGAGGGAGCGCACTGAGATAGCTCCAGCTTCCCAAACTGCCATCTGCTAAGACAATCATAAACCCACTGACAAGTGTTTGTCAGAAATCACTTCAGGCTAATTCATCTCTTTTCTGACACACTTTAGTAGCTAATTTTTAAGACCTAAATCCGTCATTACTACACATTAGTTGTCAAGATAGCAACACAGCTGTCCTCTGGAAAAAAGAACCTAAAGTACTTGAACTATGACAAAATTGTAGGAGAATTGCTTTTAAATGGCCATGTTCAAAATTTTAACTGAGATGAAAGGAAGCATAGATCAAAACAACATATCCCATCTCCAACAGCTGCATTCTGTTGCATCATTAGTAAATTTAATTTTGTTTTGTTTACAATGAATGAAGAGGTGCAGTGATCATGCAAGATCACTAGCGCAAGTGATTTCCATTCTCTTCAACCATGCCTTCTTCCTGACATAATTGTGCCTAACAATTTGTTGCATTCTGCATCTGGTGTTATCATGATTTCATCCTCACATTTAATCACTGCATCTTAGCTATTCTTTCAAAGATGTGGTCAGCAGCTCTCGAGTGGCAGAAAGTTAAGGGGCCAGTAATGGCAATGATGCCAGTGAAAATTTTGACAGTAATAAGGCAAAACACAGCATTCACTCTGTTGTATAATGCTAAATGCCTGATAGATGAAGCTCACAGCATTAGTCATAAAGCTGAAGCCTGTTTACAGTTTCTGGTTTTGCCCAAAGTCTCTATTTATTCCTGTCAAATCTTAATTTCAATTTTAACATCTGTTGGCAAAATCTGCCTGCCTATTGTTTATCTCCAAACAAAGAAAACATTTTGTTGTGGGCTGTGTTCCTATTGTACCTCTGCAGTCAGTTGAGGAACACCTTGCATGAGGCTTGCTTTATGCCTCTGGTGCTCCTGACAACTTTGAAGCATCTCAGAAAGAGCTTCCTGGCTCTTTTAAGGCCTTTCTCCAAAGAGATGAGTACCTGCAGAAGGGGCCTGCCCAATTCCTAGGGAACATGATCGATAGCTCCTCTGTTGTAAATGAGTCTTAGTCAAGTACTCTGCATGAACTTGAACTTTCCATCATAATGTAGAGTCCTTCATAATGTAGAATCAGTATCTAGATTCAAAGTTCTCTCAGATGAGAGCATGGCTGAGTAGCTGTAGTATCAGCTACGTAGCTGAGTAGCTGATATGTCTCAATATATGTAAAATATATCTCAGTATAGGTAAAATAATGAAAAGGAAAGGGAAAAAAGAGGAAAAAAAGGAATGCCTCACCTATATTAGATCAGTTCTCAGCTGCACCCAGTTCTACTGAAGCATTTTCACAGCATCACAGAATGGGCAAGGTTGGAAGGGACCACTGGAGGTCGTTAATCCAATCTCCCTGCTCAAAGCAGAGTTTCCTAGAACGTTACTTTGTCTGCTCTTTAGTGGATCTTGAAAACAGAACTGCAGTATCCCCTTCAATGAGCAAAAGGGCTAAAATCTGTTTTACCACCTTCTTGATAAGAGGACACAAGGTTCAGTTTGCAAGGTCAGTCAGCTGAAACTTGCATTTCTGAAAATTAAGTGGTTGGCAGTACCAGGTATGTTTGTGGTTAAGAAAAACTCAATGCCCAGCAGGGAAAGCAGTAAGAATTTTGGAAGCAGTTAAAATGAATTGCAAGAGAAGAATGGTCTATAAACACGAAAATCCAAATAAGCAATGTTGTTACTGTGGTTTTTTTTTTAAATAAAAAGTGGCTGTTAGAACAATCCTAAAGCCAGCCAGTATCTTCCTGAAGAAGCCAATATTGAGAAGATGCTGAAAAAAATTGAGAACAGGTTTTCAAAATTCAATTGCTTTCCTGGTGAGAATCAATGCATTTACATTTACAACGGTTTAAGTTTATACTGCTACAAAAGAAAATCTAAAGACTGAAGAGATACTTGTCAAAGAACATCAGTTATCTAACCCAATATGTAATAAGCCATCTAATTAACAACAATCTGCCGTTTTGTGACACCATCCATCCCCTGCCATAAAAGTGGTTTGCAAATGAATTACTGAAACATATGCAGTAAAAAATACTATCTGCATTTTATAGTGCAGAAATGGAGGCCTAGAAAGACTACAGTGATTGCCATGGCAACAAAGGAAATGGGTGCCAAAACAAGGAAATTACACAGGAATGTTTTACTGTCGTATGTAGCGATCTCTTTCTGGATTTTTTTCTTTTGTGCATACTTGTTTCTTTCCCATCACTGTCACATCTCTGCTGGCTTGTCTCAGCTGTTTATTCCACATATTTCATAGATATTTTCTGATTTGCAAGCCTTATATTAACTAACAATTTTTTTCATTGAGTGTAATTAAATAATTTGATCTTTTGATTTGATTTGTAATTTAAGGTTGCCTTGTAATGAGACATGGTTAAGAAGACACTATTTTAAGACATCTTAAAGCAGAAATAGTCTGTATCTCGAATGAGATATATATATGTCCACAAAAGAGAGCTAGTAGAAGCAGCAAATTAGAATGAAGAGATTTTTTTTTTATTTTGGATAAGAACACTGGCTAAAACACTCTACTGTTTTTCTTCAGGCTTTTAACTCTGGATCAAATTTTCAGTGGGCATGAACAGACATCGCTCCAGTGAAGTCAGTGGCACAATGAAGTTCTGGTCAAGAGTGACCAGGTGAGTTTGTTCTCCTACATATAGTCCTGTACATGAGTGGGTTTTTTCATAAGCCCACATACAGAAGGGAGGGATATCCTGGCCCTGTTGGCTGCATGCTCTTTCCTGTAATAACTGGAGCCACCACACCTGCACTGTGGACAGCTGAGGCTCCTCTTACCCAGGGGGGGTGTGCTACCACCAGGCTTTGAGCCACCACAGCCTCATTGATGCCTTTGTGGCACCTGCACTTTGTGGAACTACTGTGATTTAACTGCTTGTGATGTGTCTGGGACACCCAGAGGAGCCAAATCCCACATGTGGGATCTGTTTTACCATTGTGTTTCTTCAGTTAAAATTACTGAAATACCAAAAGACAATTATCTTTTAGTAGTAAGACACTAGTTCCTCTCTGCATTTCCTTAGGTTTATGTAGCGGCTCTTGCACTAGTTTCTGTAAATGACCTTCTGTGATTTTCAACTCTATTTGCTGTGTCAAGTTTTGAAGTGAAGGCCTGTTTCAGATTTCAAAAGACAGAGTTCTGCATATGAGCACTCCTCACTGTTTTAATATTTCAAGGGAAAGAGCAGGTGAAAAAATCTATTTGGGGCCTAAGATAAGGCTGGGGGTTTTAGAAACATCTCAGTGACTCATTCACGGGAGCAACAGCAGTGAGATTTCATTCAAAAGTGTGAGAGCTGAGAACAGAGTGTGAGGGCAGCCACTTTCTCTCCCTCCTCTCAAACTTGGGAGTGTCAATGTTCCATGTACAATATTGCCAGTCCTCTGCACTTCACACAGACCTGGTCAGTCTTACACAAGAAAAAAACTAAGCTTGGGAAAAAGTGCAAAATAGAGGAGCTGAGGTAAATGGAAAGCGTGCTGTGCGAAAGGAGACAGACTGTGACTTGCCCAGTGAGGTTCAGGAAAGCACTAATTCATGCTCAATAGTAAACTGGATGGATAAATACTGTAGGGAGAAAAATAACTGTTTGAGCTCAAGAAATACCTGATGGTTTGTGCTCGCATGCACATGCAAGCTGGAAAGTGGAAGGTTTCCAACAGTAAGAGGACTGTTTCTATTTCCTATATGAGGGGAAGGAAACCAGCTGCAGTGGAGTTTTTTGACCGAATGGAGCTTGATATGCCCATGACACTTGCACCAGCAATCACTGCCAGGGCTGTGTTTCTTTGAAGTAAAAGAGCTCTTTTACAAGGATTGGGGATAATTAACCAAATGGTGTGGAAGTCTTATAAAATGGAACACAATCTGCTTCCAGCTATTCTGTAAACAAAACAGATAGGGGTAAATGGGTTGTCCTGATCACAGTGTTGTGCCAGTGTTTCACCTTGGTGTGAAAGAACTCATCTTCCCATTGTAAGCCCTGAGGAGTCCCTGAATTCATTGTACTTATTTAGAGAAAAAAACCCTTAAACATCTAAATAATATGTAAACCTCCATACCCATAAATTTATGGTTATATAGTTACTCATCCACCAACACCCCCAAGTCTTTCTCCCCAGGAACAGTCTCAGTCCATTCTCTGTCCAGCCTGTACCTGCGCTCGGGACTGCCCCAACCCAGGTGCAGAACCTTGCACTTGGCCTCATAGAACTGCATGAGTTTGGCCAAGAGCCCCCTTTCAGCCTGTGAAAATCCCACTGGATGGCATCCCTTCCCTCCATTTAATCGAGTTAAACTTAAAACGTGCCAGTTTAAAGACACTTTATTTACAAACGTGCTGCACTGAAAGCCTGACCTTGCCAAAAAATAAGCTTTTGCTTAGGTGTTTAACTGTAATTTTGTAACTAATTTTGATAGATCAAAACTACAAGTGGATGGTTAGACACCCATGCCCACTATCATGGTTAAAGTCTGACAGCGTATGACAGAAAAGTCTTGGGGACTAAGCCACTCTCTTCTTGGGGTTATGATGGGCAAGGGTTGGTTTCAGTGGACCTACCGCATTTCCGACTCTTGTAATGTCGGAATGATTTGTGCTGTTGGCGTACTCCGAACGTGAGATGCTGCGGTCACGGTGCTGCTGCTGCAGAATAAGCGATATTTGGAAAGTGAACACGAAGCTCTGCCGCGGGAGCTGCTCCAGCGCCTTGTCAGAAATCCAAGGCAGCCCTCTCGTGGCCACGGCTGTTTCGGAGCAATCGCTTTGGCTTCAATCCCTATCGGCGCTTGTGGTCACAGCTCGAAACACACGGGGTGGCCTCAGAAGGGCTGGGGCACGAAACAGACCCGTGTTTTACGTTTTGATCAGGTGCTTTCTGTGTACGAACCCGTCAGGGCTGACAGCAAAGCGGGGCTGCCCGGCGCTCCAGAGAATTCCGTTCCGTTTGTCGTGGGCTGGGGTCTTAGTTCGTTTATTTGTTGTTGTTGGGTTTTGGTGGGGTTTTTGTTGTTGTTGTTTTTGTTTGGGTTTTTTTGCGGTTTTTTTTTTTTTTTTTGAGGGTGCTGATTATTGGGTGCGTTTAAATTTTTTGCGGCTTGTCTGCTCCTTTCTCTCCGGGCGCTGTGCACCCGCTCTCGGCAGGGATGGCAGCATCCCCGGCCGCCAGGCTGTGTATGGAACGCCCGTCCCCGCGGGCAGGGCCGCCCCTTGCCTGACAGGAGCGCCCGAGTTCGTGGGTTCGGTTGGGCCTGAGGGGGAGGCTCCGGCCGCTCTGCGCCGTTCCCGCCCTGCTCCGGAGCGAGCCCCACCAGGCAGGGGACAGCGGCGCCTGCTAGGGCACCCGCGCACCAACGGCCGCCGCTGCCGCCAGCCAATCAGGGCGGGGCTCTGGCTCCGCCCGCCAGTCAGAGCGGGCGCTGGCTGCCGCTAGCCAATCAGGGCGGGGCGCTGTCTGCCGCCAGCCAATGAGGGCGCGGCGCTGGCGGCCCGCAGCTCCCCAGGCGTGCGCCGGCGCGGCCGTTGGCGGCCCGGGCGGTTTGAAGCCGAGCGGGCGGAATGGCGGAGCCGCGGCCGCCGGGACCGCAGGGGGACGGCCGGGACTCGCCGGCCGCCGGCGCAAGTGCCGGCGCCGGCCCGCGGGACCGCGCCGAGCAGGCCGAGAGAGGTACGGGCTGCGTGTGCCTGCGGGCGGGGAGGGGAGCCGGGAGGGCCGCGGGCAGCCTGCGCCCCGCGCTCGGGCGGTGCCCGAGGGATGCAGCTGGGTGGTGTGGAGGCGAGGGGCGGCCAGGTCAGGCTGTGCTGTCCGGGCTGCTCCGGCCGGGGTTCGGATCCGCCACGGGCCGCGCCCCGGGCAGGGTAACGCCCGCTTGGCTGAACGTCCCTCGCACCCGGCCGGCCCCGCAGCCGCCCCCCGGCTCGGGGCGTGGGCACCGGCCTGGAAACGAGGGAACGCACGTAGAGCTGGCTCTGGAAATCAACACTAAAATGTGGTGGGTTTTTTTTCCTTGTAATCGTAAAGTTCTGGTATGCTTCTCAGTGCCTGCTACGGGCGCTGAAATGGGCGTCCAGGAACGTATATGGGTTTGAAACGCTTCACCAAGGATAATTTAAGACGTGCCGTAGAAAGCAGGTTCATTATAGACCTTGGGCTGAACAGGAGTTCTCTGGGAATAGAGCAGTGAGTGAGTGGTTGAACTGACAGTTTGTGGGGTTTGCTTTACTCCCGCTCCTGTTCCCAGATCTGCACCGGGAAGATGCTGAGAGTGATTGGAGTGCTGACTCCTGGAGTGACTATGGCAGTCGTGACAAACCAGGGACTACTTTGGGAAGGACTGTACCAGATGGGAACGTGCTTTTTCCGGATATTTTTCACACCGATCATCTTTTGTTTTACGAGCGATTCAGAGCTTACCAGGATTACATCTTGGGTAAGTAATTTTTCCTTAGGAAAACAAGGTGGTGTCAGTTTTCTTGTAGTGACTTTAAACGATCCAGTTTAAGTGGAGTCACTTGTGTATTAAGCTGTGAGATGCTTTTAATAATGGGGGCTAGAAAAGATACAGTGTCCTGTCATCACTTATGCTGTAACCTCAGCTGCTCTAGCTGGTGGACCAGGAGGCAGTAATTTTAATGTAAGTGAATAAAATCTGAGTGATGGAAAGGCAGAGGTGTTAATAGTGGATTCTGTGCCTTGTTTTAGCTGATCTTCCTAGAATTTTTTTGTGTGTTGTAAACCTGTTTAAGATAAGGCATAGTTTTATGTGTTTAATACCATTGGCACTGAAACCTTCAGCGTCTGGAAGGTTGAGTCCTGGATGTCTTTCAGAGGAGCACAAACCAGATGCTCTCCAGCTCTCTCAATACTAAGAAAACCAGCAAAAATGCTGATGGTTATCACGAGCAAAACAGAATGAAGTCCGACATGAGAGGTGGTAGAGGAACGTTTCAATTGTGTTGGCTTTCATTTTCCAGTGATCTGGAGGACTTTTCATCCATTCCTTGCATAAATGTACTATCTTCAATTTCTTTTTAGCTGACTGCAAAGCTTCTGAGGTGAAGCAGTTCATAGCTGAGTACCTGGGGAAGGTCCTTGAGCCCTCTGGCTGGCAGGCGATCTGGCGCACTGATGTGTTTGAGGTCCTTGTTGGGGTGAGTGGATCGCTGCTGCTCAGGCATTTGTCTCCAGTTAACATAATTTACCTCTGTAACAGACTTTTCAGGTCTCTCGATGTCCAGGTCATACATCTCTGTTGCAAACCTTGGATGTTCAAACTTGCAGTTCCATCACGTGGTTGAGGAGGGAAAAGCTTTGTAGCCCCTCAGCTCTTCTGCCCAGTTAGTGACAAAAATGGCTTTCACTGGCCCAGACTAACGACAAACTTGGATTGTTTGTATCCTGTGGGCACTTTGAAAAATGAGCCTCGAAGGAGTCCCAAAGAGCTGTGAAGCATTGATTTGTTTGAGTCTGAGAATATTGCTTTTGCCATTTTTTAAAAACAGCAAAACAAAACAAAAAAAAGGGGAGAGCAACTCACTGGCCTTGTTATGAGCATTATGAGGGATTTGAATGAAGTTTTGGATGTGGAAAAGGTTCTCTAGCAGTGTGGTTGTGAGCTTAGCTCCGGGTCATCATTCAGCTGACGAGATGGCCTTGGCTGTACTGTGCCATTTGTGTTGGTTTGTGTGGGTCAGTTGGGACCCAGAATGGCCCTGACTGAGGCACATCACGTTCCCCTCCCTCAGCTGAATCTGCAGTTCTGAGGCAATCTGCAGAGCTGTTTGTTCCCACAGGTGGTTGGTGTGAATTTCTCGGCTCTGAAGGCAGTTGTGCAGCTCAGTGAGCCGTTCCTGTGCGAGTCCCAGGATGGCAGCTTTACCCTGGAGTGCATGCAGGAGCTCCTGGAGCTGAAGGAACATCAGATCCTACTGCAGGAGCTGTGGGTTGTGTATGATGAGTCAGGAGAGTTTGACCAGACAGCACTAGCCATAGAGCACGTCAGGTAGGACAATTTTACCCTGCTAATACCCAGTGGGTCCTGTCCTGAATGCTTGGGCCGTGCTGGCAGCTCCACAAGCCAAGTTTTCCAAAGTAGATCTGATGACTGGTACTCTGAGGAGACTGCTTTCCCTCTCTTTTTCACCCCAGAGTGACTGTGTCACTTGCACTGTTCTTTCTCTTTAATAACATTTTGGTGGATTTTTAATTTTTTTGTCCTATTCTTCTTTCTGCATTTTGCCTCCTCCCCTAAATTTGCTCTTTATTCTTTAGGTGTCCACGTATTCTGTTTCTTTTTCCTTCTTTTTTATCTGTCTCTTTTCCATCTCACTTTCTTTCAGGCACTACATGCTGTTTGAAACCCCTATATAAGTAGGCTGTTAGGACTGGACGAAAAAAGCTAAAATAGGAGGAGTGACCTACATTGTCAGAAAGAAAGCTTAGCTGAAGGGTGATTGGCCAAAACCAAACAACCAAAAAAGCCTCAGAATCTGAAGAGTGTCAGTCTTGCTTTTCAAATCCAGCTTTTAGCTGTTCACTCCCTTTTGAGGAAGTAGGACACACGTTATTATGAATTTCAAACTTAGACACACAAAACTCTTCATGCAGGTAAGCAACAGGCAGGAGAGGTGACTTCTGTGTGTACTGAGCAGCTCAGGGGACAGTAACATGAATTTAGAGAGAAGTGATGCTTTGGGGTGAATTCTCACATTGGTTGCATTGGTGTTTCCAGTGCTGTTGACTCTGCTCTCCTCTGTATGGTTTCACACTTACTTTGCTTCCAAAGGTTCTTCTACCGGTGCATCTGGAGGACCTGGGACGAGGAGGAGGAGGATGAGTTCGATTACTTTGTTCGATGTGTTGAGCCTCGACTGAGACTGTGAGTGCAACACCTTTGCTGTTCTTAGGGCAGAACCACTGGAATGTGTGATGTGGGAATAGTGACTCACAATTAGGTGTAAAAAACCCCTCTTGACTTGTAAACCAAAGCAAGTTTGTTCTAACAGCATTCACTGTCAGCTGGTCAAAATTTTGTATGGAAAGAGAGCACAACTGAGGCTGCCACTTGATTTCTGAGCCCTCAGTTTTTCCCTGTAATCTTTGGCATTCCATCAGATGGTGCCCTAAATCCAGCAGTAGTCACCCTCACATTGGTACAAGTTGTAAGCCTAATAAAGGCTGGCTTGGGATACTCCATTCTTTACCTCTGAGCATAAAATAAAAACCAGAATGGAGCTGAATGTAAACAAAAACTTGTAAATTGGTCATTCTGCAGGAGGAATGTGTGTGAATCTTCCTTAGTTTTTCTAATAAAGGCTTATATATTACCTTCTAAATTGTTACTTTTTTTTTTATGGCTGTGCCTAAAAAAAATTTTTTTTATGCCTTTATTTTAGGGTGAGTTTCTGATAGTTGTATACAATCTTTCAAGGTGGATGGGCAGCTATTTAGAAAGTAAAATGTTTGTGTTTGTTCAAATTTTCTGGTTTTGCTGCTTTCAGATAAAGTGGAGCAGTGTTGATGAAGACTGCAGAGAACTTTGACTCAAGTACTGATGCAGAACTCCTCAGGTTCTCTCCAGTCTCATGTTTGGTCTTTGAGGATTGTGAATGTGCTGACCCCTTGCTCTGAATTGCAGGCACTATGATGTTCTGGAACACCGGGTGCCTTCTGGGCTGGTAGTTGATTATCAGAACTTGTTGTCTCAATGTGAAGAACTTTATGAGAAGTTTTTAAATGTGAGGAACAGCATATCAAGCAATGATTCGGACTCAGAAGCAGAAAACGTTTCCATGGTGGAAGGACTAAAATTGTATGACAAAGTGGAGCACTTAAAACAAAAGCTAAAACTAATTGAGAATCCTCTGCTGAGGTAATTGGTGGGTTTGTGCAGGGAGGAGCCTCCTAAGGGCAATCACATAACTTAGAGGAGGTGTTTGCTGAAGGAAGAGCTGTTGGCTGTGTTGCTCTTGTTGCAGGTACGTGTTTGGTTACCAGAAATACGGCAGCCTCCAGGCTAAGGGACTGAGACCAACGGGTGCCAAGGTCACTCATGTTGTGCCCTGGACCATGACAGCAAGTCTGCTCCATCTGTTGGCAAGGGACAAACTTTGCCCAGAATCTTGTGAAGGCCTAGAAATACAGGTGCAGTAACAGGAATTGTCTGCTAATAGTTTTTCCTCTGTAGAAACGATGTGGAAGAATAAGTTAATTTGCCATGTGCAAGATACTACATTTGCAATATACTAGAATGGTGGGATTTTTTTGTCAGTTAAAAAAAGTCACTGTAATTTAAACGATAAGTGGTAAAACTGGATGATACAAATAATTTCTTTTGATTCATTTGTGCCTGTTGAGTACTCTGTACAAGCAGCTTACTTCCTGTGTGTAGGAAATAAGACAAACCTGTAATAATTCTACAATGAAACATGGTAAGGAATAACACTTGAATTTAGTTTTGAAATGCCCATGTCTCTTGATGCTGCTGATCATGATCTAGAGTTTGAAGGAAGAAATGTCATTTTCTTGCTTTGGTACTGTGTAGGAAATAATTTATTTTAAGAGCAGTTATGTTTAGGTTCAGTGAACTTGGACAAGACTTGCTACTTCAGTAGTTAAGAGCAGGCTGAATTCCTTGCACCCAAATGAAATGGTTTGCTGTACTCTGATCGTGTTAATGAATTACACTTTGCCAAAATGGAGCCAGGGAGAAGGTCCTGGAATAACTTTTAGGCTATAAATCTGATTTTCTGACTTGGCAACTGAAAAAATGCTCTTATTATGTTTACCCTGGAATTTGCTGAGATGCAATAAATGTGTAGTTTTTCTGTACTATTTGTCATCCTTCAGTATAGAATTCCTCAGTTATGTTTGTGAAGGATTTCAGCCTGCCGTCTTTATCAAGGAAAAGGACCATGTGGACACTATTTACCACTGTGGTATCTAAACTCTGTTTGAGGGTGACTCGTACCACGAGCAAACACAGGAGTATTCAGACCAGCTCTGATCTACTTGCTGAATTATTTGGTTTTTATTTTCTTTACCTTCTGTCATCTATTTCTTCGTGGCAAACTCATGGCAAATCACTTAGGTACAATTGAAGTGTTGGCCTGGAACCAAGGCCGTAGTGAAGTTTGCTTTGGGGTGCATGTGTTCCTTGATCTGTGTGTCCACAGTTTTCTCTTGGGGTAACGGGCATGACACAAACATCAAAGCCATGTGTTAAGACTGGTTTTGTCCACAGAGGGCTACAATTCTTGAATTCAAAGTAGAAATTTTGTATTATTGGTGCCATTAAAAGGGTTTCTTTTAAGCAAAAGCAGCAGCATTTAATTGAAAGCAAGCTCTAAGGGCATAAATGCATCCATTTTTACAGCATTCTTTGGGAGCTGATTGTATTTTTTTGTCTTTTGCAGTTTCACCGTGATCCACTGGCAGCTCTAAATGCCTGTTATGAAGGAGACAGAGTCATCATCTGTCCCGGCCATTATGTTGTCGATGGCGTGTTCTGCATTGCTGACTCAGTTGAGCTAGAAGGTAGAAGGTTTGCTAGTCTAAAGGTCCTTAAACAAGTAAATGGAATGTCTTAAACTAGCTCTGTGTAAGGATTTACTCTTCGCAGAGTTTGCCAGGAGCATTTGCTTTTTTCTTCAAAGTATTCCTGTTTGTGCTGCAGAGCTATGCCTAATGCGGGGTGGAGTGAGCTGTTTCATTAGCCATAGTGCAGATAAACTGCAGATATTGTTAATAAGTAGAAAATTCATAATTTCCTCCTATTTGTCTGTATAAATGGCGATTATGTAGGTAACAGGGAGGATTCAACAGAAACCTAAGGGACTTGATGGTTATAATAGTGGAAACAGAGAAGTTATTCTGAGAGGCTTCTACTAACTTAAGAGTACTTGAGAAATGTCTTTGTTTTTCTTTGCATGTCTGAATGTGCCTCAGGGGCAGCCTCTGAGCCCCACTGCTGGTACAGCCCCAGTGAGAGCAGGGGGAAGGAGCCAGGAGGTGCTCTTAGGATTTACTGATGGCACTTGGAGCATGTCAGTGATGGGGAGCAGGGGCTGCCAACCTGACTGCATTTGTGGGAAGCACGTGGGTGGAGGAGGAAGCTTTTGGTTAACACATTTTTTCTGTAGAAACAGACACAACAGATGTGATTTTAGAATTTTTCTTGCAAAATATTTGTGTTTTAAATACTTCTGCTTTGCCTAGGATATGTTGCTGTCTCTCCTTCACCATTCTTGATTTCTCAGTGTATTCCTCTGCTTTAGGCAGGCGCACTTTTGCAATGTTATAGTTTGTTTATCACTGGGGCTTCTGCAGCTGTTCAGATACTTATTTGGTTGCATTTTTATCTTGTCAAAGCTTCTTAATGAGAAGAAGCCTGAGAGTTTAATTTCCTGCTGTTCTGGACTTTATTTTTCTCTCCCTTCTTGTTTTATGAGTGTCATTTTCTTTCTTGCCCATCTCCTGTGTGTATTTGATTTATAGAGATACACATTGTGATAACCAGTGCACCTGCAGGACAAGGGACCTCGATAAAGTGCTTTATTTATCTCAAGAATGACATTGTTCTAAAATTGTGTGGTGCTATATATTACTTTTCTAGCTTTGAGGAAACTGAAATACAAATGGTGCAGTAGCACACATTAAAGGTTGAGCTGCTCTATTTTAAGGAGCAAGGCACATAAATATGTATTTTTAGTACAAACCATGCTCTGAATAACAAGTACTTGTCACGTATTTAATCTTCTTATATGGACTCCTGTTAGATAAAGTATTATAGCAATAGGAGCAGCCAGGAACGTTTGAAGTAGGAGCATCAAGACAAACTTTGCTGGCACTAATCTCAGCAGCTGGCTGCTTTGGTGGCTTTTTTGAGATGAAGGGGTGACTCATGGAAGATATGGCACTTTGCTTCGTAGAGCTTTTATTTTTTCCCAGCCACCGTGCAAGTCAGTACTAAGGTTGAAAGTATGAAGATTAGTAAGTCAGGGATAAATAAAAACTTACAGGAACTAAATAAGGTTAAAGCAGTAGCTGTTGTAGGAAGTCATGGTAAAGATAACTTCCATGCTGGACAAAAAGATGTTGCAAAGGCACCTGAGAACTTCCCTTCTGCTCTTGCCATAGTTGTTCAAGCTGGCTGGGAACCTGCAGCATCAGCCCTTCTCTGTCTGTGCTCGGTGTCAGTGGTTGACAGCCGCCTTTGGCTGCTGTGGAGCCCCTCAGCCCTGCTGGGGAGTGAACACCCCTGGGCAGCAGGTGAACCTTCCTTTGTTCTAGGGCTGCTGCTTCAGAGGTGAAGTGTAAAGCAAGCTAAAGGCACAGTTAGAAAACTGCAGTCACTCCCGTAGGACAATCATTCCTAAAACTCCTGCTTTGTTTTGGGTAATAACCTCATTCTGCAGTGATGAGAAGTTAAGCTACATCTGACTTTTGCTGTCCCGTGGTGTTTTACATGCTGGAACTGCCCCATGCCCCCTCCTCTCCAGGGGTGACCATAAATCAGTAGCAGTGGGAAAAGGTTTCTAGGTAATATCGTGTGTTGAAGTATCAATCACTTAACTTTGCATTAAATTGCCTGTCTTTAAAACTTTCTGCCAACTCTTGTTCAAAGGTTGGTTGTTTGGGGTTGGGGTTTTTTGGGGTTTTTTTTGGGTTTGTTTTGTTTTGTTTTTAGGGTTTTTTGGGGTTTTTTTGTTTGTTTTTAACCTTTCTACTTGCATGTGGCAGTATTTATTTATTTTTGTATGTGGTTAAAAGCTGGCATCCTGCTCAGGCACTTCTTATCTTGTGTGTGCTTTCAGAAAATGATAGGACTCATGCTGCTTTAATGGATGTTGCATTATTGCTTTCCTTATCATGATTCTTGTCAGTGACAAGCAATAAAAGCTTTACATGCTCATAAATTTTCCTGTAAGTGCTTAAATGCTGACAACTGTGGATGGCTTAGTAAATCAATGTTGGCATGTGCTTGTGAAAGCTTCTTTTTAAAGTGAATTAATCGGGAAGCCTGTGCAACACAGGAACTCTGAATTTTCCTCCAAATTCCAGACAAAGAGGGAAGTTGAGTGAGGCGTACTAACAGTATCAAGCCCTTTGCACTTGTTTTCCTTATGTTGTGGTGTGACTGCTGTTCCCCTCTGTGTTGTTTGGAACCTCTCCGTGCTCTAGTGAGTTTCTGTCCTTGGAGAGCAGACTGGAGGTGCCTGTGTGTCCTCAATTCCTGCATCCCCCCTGCTCTGTTGTAACTTTTGGGAGTGAGAACTTTGGCCTTGGGAAATGTGAGCTCAGTTACCCATTTGTTCAGCTTTCTCAAATAACTTTGCATTTTGTTGTGTGCCATTCAAGTTAGGTAACTTTTTGGTTTGGAGTGCCTGTAAGGTGTAGCCTGGCCACTGGGTGAAAATCCTATTCAAGGTATTAAAACATCAAGCTTTAAACTTCTGTCATTAATTTAAGAGTCTGTTATGTACTGAGCACCTCATTGTCACCAGATATTCTCCAAACTTGCTTCTTTCACCTCTGCCCTTAGGCTATGGCCTGCCAGATGATGTTGTGATAGAAAAACAAGGGAAAGGAGACAACTTCTTTGACTGTACAGGAGCCAATATAAAGATCTCCAATTTGAAGTTAGTGCAACATGATGCTGTGGAGGGGATTTTAAGTAAGTGTAAAAGCATCTTGACCTTTTTGTGACTCTTCCCTAATTAGTGTTAGAATTAAAGCTGGGGACCCAGTGTTGCAGTTTAACAAAATATTGTAGAGAGGAGCCCTACAGGTATAAATATCGAGTCTTTCCCCATCTTTTTTTTAAACTTGCTTATAATGTGGACATCAAAATAACTTCTGTTTGTACTTTGAAGCTATTGTGGCTCTTACACTTTATTCTTATACTGGGATAAAATCTTTTGACTTGATCATTGTTCTGCTGTGTCTCTGAGTGCTGCGCAGCCTCTGTCAGGCTGCCTGGAAAAGGAAACAATTCCTCTTTCCAAAGAAAAGCCTCCATGGCAGTATTCAGCTGCAGCTGACCCCAGCCAGTGCTCCACTGAGGAACAGCACATGCTGTAGGAGTCCTGTAGGACTTTGTTTCTAGCACCTTCAAACTGACATTCAACTAAGTCTAAATTGTATCCAATGAGTTTATTGGCCATGGCCTTGTCTTTGCAGAAGATGCTAATTAATATTTTGCCTCAACAGAAATTTGGGTTTTGAACATGTTAGAAAGTTTGTTAACACTTATATGCATGTATTTATTGTCTTTTGAGTCCAAAAGTCTATTAGGAATGTAATGAAAAGAATTACTGCTGTCATTAAAAAAAAAAAGCCAAAAAACTTCTAAGATAAATTTTCAACCAGTTTGTCTTGTAGTAGTGTCCCTGCTTAGACCACAAAAACAGCACGAGTTCAAACCACACATGAGCAAATCAGCGAATTGTACCTGAAGTGGATAAAATGAAAATACCACACTGCAAAGCTGCTCTAAGGCTGTCTGTCTGTAGGAGAGGTTTGTCTTTGCAGAACTGGTTCATCCAGCAATAACTGTTTCTATGTATGTAGATGTCCATCATGGGAAAACCACGCTGGAGAATTGTGTGTTGCAGTGTGAAACCACAGGGATAACAGTGAGGACATCAGCTGAGCTACTGATGAAAAACTCAGATCTCTATGGGGCCAAGGTACACACTCATTCTTAACTTCGTCTTATTTTCTAATTTAAAATAAAGGTTTCTCTTTGGAAATAATGCAGTCAGTCACAGGGTAGCTTCTGTCACTCTGGAGAGCGCCTTTACAAATTCATTTTGGACAGCTACATGTTACTGAATCAAGATTGGTCCCAGGGGTCTTGTAGCCTCTTATCATATCTAGTGAAATGTCTCAGGCTGATTTGTGTGTGATGATAGCAAAGTGATGCAGTTAACAGGGGACATCTGTGAAATAATCATTGCTGCATAGCTGATTCATGTCCTGCAGTACTTCTAAAGTGATTTCCTGGTTTCTCTGCCCGTAACTAGTTTTCTCATTTCCATTTGTTCTGCAAGTGAAATGCCCTTTTTGGACGCCTTTGATTCTTACAAAGGGGTGACAAACACAAAAATGGACTCTGATTTGGATATTTTGCAGAATGATGGGGCTTGAGGTATTGAGAGGGATGACTAGAAAACAAGCAAGTAATGCAAGGCTGTGCAGCTACTCTTCAGCAGGCCTCCATGGACTGGTGCCAGTAATACTGTGGGGCCTCAGCCTTGAGTAATGCTGCTTGAGCTGAGTAACAAAGCTGTGAAGCTGGAGGGGTAACAGTTTTGCATGGTGCGGACTGGTAGATGAACACAAAGATCTGCCATGGAGTGGTCAAGTTCAATTGTAAATGTGCCTGAACTGTTTGTGAACTGCTACCAACTGTATCTTGTAGGGTGCTGGTGTGGAAATCTATCCAGGAAGTGCATGCACCCTGCTGCACAACGGGATCCACCACTGCAAGGAGGGAATACTGGTCAAGGTCAGTCCCAGCCACAAGGCACTGGTTTGCCAAAAGCTTATCACTGCTACAGTTAGTGCCAGTAGGTTTGGGTTGGCTTAAAACCCTGCTGTGCTATGCTGGAACTCTTACATGTCACACGTGATGACAATGGGACTTGCTTGCCTTGGCCTGACCACCAAAGCAGTCACCGGGTTTTATTTCTTATCTGCCAGAAGGAGAAAATGCCTTCTGCAACGTCACTTGTGTAGGCAAATAATCCTGCTCTAGCCAATACAGAGAACTGATTCTACCTAAAGCTGGAAGATTTTTGTATCCCTTTAGCTGGACATGACATGTTGGATTTCTGTTTTGTTCTGTAGAACTTCTTAGATGAGGATTATGAGGCTCCCAAGATAACCATGGTTAATAATATGATCCATAATAATGAAGGATATGGTGTGGTCCTGGTTAGACCAGTGATGGCCTCTGAAATGAAGGATGCTTCAGCACAGGGAACTAAAGGTATTTTTCTTTTCCTCAAAGAAACTCCTAAAACTAGTAAGTCTAGTATACCCAGGTTTTTGGATTGCGTAATTCATAACTTGTATTTGAAATTTGTGGCTGTCATGAAGTACTTAATCAAAGAGTGAGTGGGATGAGGTGACAATGCTAAGATTGAAGAAAATTAATTCCAGGATGTCTTAATGATGTGGCTGTTTTGCATGACTGTTGGTGACATTGACTGTTTCCTGCCTTAGGGAATACACAACCTACCCAGGCAGGTGATGAGACAGCCTGTGCAGAGGGCTCCAGACAAGAACAACCTGGATGTGTAACTGATGAGTTGGAGCTTTATAAGCGAGCTGAGACTTCTGAACAAACTGAAAACAACTCTGAAATTGCAAATGTACTGGGGGCTACTTCTGCAAAGAAGAGCCAGATGCACAAGAAAAGACTGAGTGAGCTGGGGTTTACAGAAGCTGATGACAACTTAATGTCACAGGAAATGTTTGTCTCTGTTGAGGGCAATCAGTTTAAATGGAACGGGAAAGGAAGTTTTGGTATCTTTCTTTTCTGACTGTCCTGACTCCTGCTGGCATTGCAGTAGGAGTTGTACAGTTATTGGTCAGATCACGTGCCAGGAGTTGTGCTATGTTGTTACACTTTTATTTCCCAAGTGTAATCCTTATTAAAGGACTGGGGCTCAAAACTCACTTGGTTCTTTTGTCTCATGTTTTCCAAACCTTAAATCTCATGGGTGAGCTGCCTTTGTGATGCACACATAGCACTTCTTTCCCTTGCACTTCATTTTAAGCCTGGCTTATCTCTTGATAATGTCTTATCTCTGTTTTTAAAATCAGCTTTGTTACCAAATGGCAGAATGGGTCAGGTTGGAAGGGAACACAGTGGGTCATCTGGCCCCACCTCCCTGCTCAGGCAGGGCCATCCCAGAGCTCATGGCACAGGATTGCATCCAGGATACTGTGGAATGTCCCCAGTGAGGGAGACTCCACACCCTCTCTGGGCAGCCTCTTCAGCGCTTGGTCACTGCACAGCAAATAAGTCCTTCCTCACATTCAAGTGGAACTTCCTGGGCGTCAATTCCTGCCCATGGCCTCTTGTCCCATTGCTGGGCTCCACGGAGCAGAGCCTGGTCCCTGCTCTGACACCTCCCTTTGGACACTGACAGACAGGGATGAGGTCCCCTCTCAGTTGTCTCTTCTCAAGGCTGAACAGGCCCAGCTCCCTCAGCCTTTCCTCATCAGAGAGATGCTCCAGTCCCTTCATCATCTTTGTCACCCTCTGCTGGCCCTGCTCCAGGAGCTCTGTGTCCCTCCTGTGCTGAGGATCCCACAGCTGACACAACACTCCAGGTGATCCTCACCAGGGCTGAGCAGAGGGGCAGGGTCACCTCCCTGACCTGCTCCAGTGCTCCTCCTGAAGCCCCCAGGATCCCATTGGCCTTACGGTCACAAGGACACGGTGCTGGCTCATGGGCAGCCTGCTGTCACCAGGACCCCCAGGCCCTTCTCCTCACAGCTGCTCCAGGTCACCCTCAGCTCGTGCAGGTGCTGGGGTTGTTCCTCCCAGGTGCAGGACCTTGCACTGCCGTTGAACTTCAGGAAGCTCTTCCCTGCCATCCCTCCAGCCTGTTGAGGCCCTTCTGAAGGGCTGCACAGCACTCGGGCATTGTCTGCTCCTCCCAGCTTTGTGTCTTCAGTGAACTTGTTGAGGAGGCCTCTGCTCCCTCATCCATTCCATTGATGAGTGAGTTAAAAAATACTGTGTCCAGTACTGAACCCTGGGGGACACACTGATTAAAAAATAGTGGAAAGAAAGGAGGATGGGGAAGGCTAGCAATTTTGGTGGGTTAGAGGATAGCATATAAATTAGCCATTGTATAGATCCATGGGGAAAAAGAGCCCCAAAACCAATGGAAGTGGAGTGGATGGAAATGGAAACTAATATATGTGTTCAGTAGGTATCTCAATGCAGCTCCTACCATCACCGTCCAAATATTTGTAATATTACAAATGCCTCGGAAGACAAAGCTCCCATTCACTGAAATGTGTAACAGGCCAATCTTGACAGACACCGAGGCCACTCAATAATGCATGTTTTGATGTGCGTGTGAAGGGTGCAGGTCAGACCTCAGTGAGAGACTGGCTTTCTGAAAAGCTCCTCAACTCGGGGTTCCTCCTTAGGCCCACAGACAAGCAGGTTTCTTAGCTTACTTTGTGAATTGTCATGCAGTTCTAGCAGAAATAGTTACCCTTTCCTCCTTTTTACAAATGCTTTCGTTCCAGTGGCTCATACAGAAACTATTACAGCTGCTTTATTGTGCCTATTTGTAGTTGATCATGCCCGACTGCTGTGGTCGGGTCCTGCTCTGTGTAGGTCCACCCGCCTGTTTTGTGCTCTGCAGAGTGCACTTGAGTCACTCCCACAGTAGGATGCACTTGTGTAATTGTTGGTAAATCACTGGGTGGTCTTAACCCACTCTAATAAGGCCTTAATCTCTCAGCAGAAAATTAAAACCTGGAAGCAGCAGTATAACCAAGTACCACTTTACTTGAGAGTCCTCGAAGAGTCTTTCAGAGCTTTTCTTCAAAGGCTTGTTTTAAAATGTGCCCTTTTGTTCAAATGCTTTTCTCCAGGTTTGGTGTGCCTGTTTAATGGTGTGAATGTTTAATAGTGTGAAGCATGTTTTTCGCAGGTATTTTTCACATTAGCACATTCTTAGTCCTCACAAAGTCACCTGTAAGGACTTATAAGGAAGTGCTATTCATTGATGTGCTACTGCAGTTTGGGAGAGAAATACTGCAGGTTAAAGCTGGTGTTTGCCTGGCAGAGTACCTTTGAAATGGCTGATGCTCAGTGCCTCCAAGGCTTTCCAACCCCTGTTTTATTGCTCTGAAACTGAAATGAGGTCACAAATGGAATATTGGTTCCATAATGATATTTAAACTATCAATAGTGTTTTGTGACTTGAGAGAAGTATTTCCAACACCTGACTCTATTTTGCTCCTATCCGTGTCTCTCTAGATTTGTGCACAGCTGTGTTTGTCAAGCTGTCTGTTGTCTTAAGTCACTCTTTGCAGCCTGCAAATACCTTTCCTTTTTACTCCGTGATGCTGCACCACCACATTGGAGTGTTGTTGCCTTGTTCACCTGTTCAAAGGTGTCTTTCAGTTTGTCCTGTTTTCTACACTTTATAACAGTAGCAGACAATAATTCTTAGTGTCATTAGGGCCTTGGAGGAGATTATATAAATAGAGAAATCAGTGTCTGAAAGCGCAATGCACTCACTTGAAAAAGATGCTTGATACACTTTTTTTTTTCTCTTGTGTGAGGTGCAAAGTGTTGCAGCATCTTCACTTTTCCTGTGGTTAACATTCCCCTATCTACAGGCTTCTGGATTTTTGGACTTCCTTAGTTTGAGACAAGTCCTTTTAGAGATACTTTCTAAGAGGAGATTTGGGTTCTGTTTTCTCTTCAGGAAGTCTCAAAAACATTATTTAAATCTGAACCCAACTGCAATTAATGTTTGTACCTGGTGAATATTCTATGTGGGACCAAAGGCATCTTCTTGCATCTCTTAAATTTGTCTGTGTTTATAGAGAGAGGAAGGTAACAGGGAAATGTGGGTGATTTACTTAAAGGTTTCATGGTGATGCTTCTTGTTTAAGCTCTCTGAGGGTCTGTGCCAGTGCTTTTAATACGCTTTTAATGCTATTCCCAGGTCCTGGTACTCGTTTGCAAACTCATGTTCATTGCTGGGGTTCCTGACCACCTCACACCTACAGCTTTTGTACTATGCTACTCTTTTCTTCTTTGAATTCCAAAAGTCTGCCTTATGCTAATGGTGACACAGAAGGCAAGATAAGACACGCAGAGAAAGAATAAGGTTTTGCAAGATTAGATCTTGATTTACAGAGCAGCCTGGGAGGGTGTGCCATCCTTTCCCTGCTTCTGGGTGTTGGTGTTTTGAGGGCAGACAGAACTCCAGGTTACTTTTGTCTTTTTAAGTATAGAAGAATCTCTTCCTTTTTCGACTTGTTTGAAGTATAGGAGGAAACAGCAGAAACGTTTTAGCCTTAAGATGGGATGACAGGAGGTGTGAAAGCCTTTGTCTTGATGTATCTCACCACTTTTCGGGTCTTTGAAGTCATTCCCTTTTGCACCCTGATTTAGTGGAAACATACTATAAACCATGTCTGCCTCGAATATTCACTGTTCAGATATGTCTGTCTTGTGTTCCATTTCCATTCTTGGGGGAGGTTTCATAGGTTATCATATTTTTCTTTTTGGCATTGTATCCGGTAGTAATAGATTGCTTTTCAGTTGTAAAGCTTTGCATTTTCTTTTGGACATGAAAATGCAAGCCTGTAATTGTCTCATGGCAGATAGATGCTTGATGATTTTAATTAGAATAATTAAATTCAGAGTGAGTAGCTGAATTAGCCAGATTTAAGTTGTTATTTCAGTGTATCCATTTATGCATGGACATTTCATTATGGTAAGTTTTATTCTGCCTTTTTGGCCATATATACCAGGCTTACTCTTGCTGTTTGCTGAATAGTAAAGTGATACAATAAATTAATCTCTTGGACTTTTAAAATTGCAATTTCTTTCAAATCAATAAAGAAATTGCCATAACCTCCACACAGATGAACATTGATTTTGTTTTTTCCATTAGGTATATGAGGTACTTGTATTTTTACTCCTAATGAAAAATCAATTTAATCATTTCAATGTAAGGTAACTTTGATCATTCCTACTGTTTGAGGATGTTACTCTGCAGTTTTCAATTTAAACATCATCTGTGTTTATGTTCCTTCCGTGACTGAGAGTAATTTGAACAAACCAATAATTATTTTGTTACTGCTGTTTTAGAATTTTCTTTGACTCTATTGCTGTATTACTGGGAAAACTTGTCTGAGACTTCTCTAATGTTATGGGGAAATTATAGTAAAGGCACAGAAGAAATTCTCACTCTGATAAATGTATATTGTAGCACATAAAAAGCTGTGATAGGAACTTTGATGAGACTAATAATATGTGTAAGACCTCTTTGTTATGGTGAAATCCACCATTTCTGTTCCCAGCCCAATTCCAGGACTAGTTAATGTGGAAAGCAGTTTCAGAATGCACCTTGAATTGTGTTTCATGTGATCTTTGGATACTTAGAATATAATTCTATTATGGGTTGGATAGCCACCTTAATTTCAATTGTATCTTACAGTAACATACTGCCTTACTTTTGCAACTGCAGTAATGCTGTTTCTACAAAACTTTGTATAAAGTTGCTAATTCTGCTTTCCTCTCTGTTTGCTATTGGTCATCATCAGAAGCAGCAGTCTGGCCTTATCACATTGCTTTTTGAAGATGTGGTTGCAGTGGAATTAACTCCCTGAATTATTTAAGAACACAGGTTTTGGATTACACCAGTAGAATGTTTTAGAAGCTACATCTGAAGTACAGAATGAATGATTGTTTTATTTCTACAACAACTCTACAAATAATGGGGGAAACTCATTCAGTGACATAAAGAAAAAAGGATCATTCATAGCCAGTAACTTCTACCCTGGGTAAGTGTGTCAGCAAATGAGGGAAAAAAGAACACTGGAATAAAAGCCTGAGAAACCAGTTATGCCAAATGTGCAGAGAGTTAAAATAGCAGGGTGAACTTTCTTGAAGACAGTGTTTTAAAGGGAACTTATGTGGCTTTGCAGAGTTTGATTTAAATTTATACTAAATCCATTACTGTAATGTCAGATTATGTGGAGAGTTAAAAATAAAGCTTAGCCTGCTATGAATAATTCTCTGTTCTAAAATCTGAAATGCTTCAGCCAAAAGTAGGAAGAAATGAACACAGAATAACAGACATATCTCATCCAAATTCTGTACAGGCTTTTACTTTGTGCTACTCATGCCTTTCTTTTGGGAGAACTTATTTTCAAATGAGTTAGTAAGGGGTTTAGAGTTAACACAGGCAAACATTGTAACTTCTCTTGCTTCAGTATTTTCAAATCTGTAAGAAAACAGTATTTTGGGCTGTATTAATCACATCCTGAGGGTAAGGGGGTGAAATGCTGTGCTTTTCTGTAACTAAGGCTCTCCTTAGATGTGCTACTTTGTAACATGCAATGTTTTAAATCTGTTATAAATGCTTAAAAGAGGTTCATGCTGCATTTCAGGTATAGGGAAGTAGCTGTAACTTTTCTATTTTGCATCTTCTTAGACTTTAGCAGGAAGGTCTGGAGCTTTTGAGTATATTCCTTTTTACAAGCAATTCAACATTTTTAAAGGGGAAACAAAATAACTGTGGGAGGCTTCAACTTTCAAATTATCTCCACAGACAAAACAGTTATGGCTGATTGACTATTATATACTCTGAGGACATTGCTAGGGTTTCAATCCAGATTGTAGATGTACTTCTAACAAGGCTTTTATTTTCTCTAAACTCTCTGATTATATAAAAATATTTGTAATTTTGGAAAATATTTACTGTATCAGAGAAACAACACCTAGATATTTTACAAGTGAATTTAGTGCTGTTTGATATGCTTGACTGACAGCCCTAAGGACAGAATGCTCCATTTCATGTCCGAGAACAGACACATCATAGAGTAACAATGTGCCAGAACTGTTAAAAATTCAGAGTGAAAATTCAGTTTCTTGCTGTATTTGTGGTGGTGCCATGTATTCCATCTGTTCTGCTAATGCAGGCAGTGAAGCACACATCTCTCCTGTGATACAGTGACTTTATTAAGGCAGAGATCTGTCTGCGTGTAAAATATGATTACATAAACAATTCATATAGTCTAGGTCTAAGATTTCTGCCAAGCACTTACTGCGGCTGGTTACTATAGAAACAGGCAAAGGAGGCTGGTTTAAATTTGTTACTTCACTCTGTGTGTGGCTTTCTATTTTCTTGTATTTTGGTTGAGATGGGGAACATGCCAATGTAATGTCTCTGCACAAACAGTTTAAAGCTCGTGTAAGCCAGTCCTGTGGGACGTACAGCCCTTTTCCCTTGTGTAAATCACTTGTTTGTGGGAGTGCTCTGCCCGAATCCTCTCAGTTTCTCAGTCATTTTTGTGTGTAAGGGTGTATTGTCAGAAGCACTGGTACTTCATATGTGCTTCTTCCTTCCTGGAACACATCTATTAGTTGTTTTCGTAAAAAAAAAACCTGCACTAAATCAAGGTGAACACACCAGGAAAAGTGGGTGGATGTAAAAAGTGCCTGTAAAGCTTGATAGTTTCATATAAGAAGACACAGTCAGGGCTTTCAAATCAGGGCACAGAGGAGAAAGCCACAGCAGCTTCATGGACTGAAATAACACTGCCAGTGAGGAAGGTAGTGAGTAAAGGGTAGGGCTAGTGTCAGTGGAGAAAAAGGATGAACATGAGTGAAGGATGATTGCGCTTTTACGCTGAGCCTTCTTCCTTGGGAAATACTCAGCTACTGAAAAACACCGGTTCCCAGCAAGAGAAAGAACTTCACAAATGACTTTGCAAAGCTGCTCTGGGCTTTCCACCAAAGCTGTGGTGATTTTGGACAGGTAAAGTGATCAGTCTTTGTAGCCTGAACAGCTCCTACAAAATATGGAGAGCACAATGAGTGCAGGTGTCCTTGTGTGCGGGTGAGCTTGGCACAAGCTGAAACCAGCCACATCCCTGTGGCCCAGGGACCTCATGGCTCTATTTGGGAAAGGATTTACTGTAACTGACCCAGCCATACCTTCTTTATTCTATGTGATTCTGCTCCTTGCCTGCTAGAGGTGAGCGTCTTAGAAAAGCCCTGATAGACACTGCCAAAAATGATAATTCATTTAGATATCTTACCTGCGTACAATGCCATGCAAAGTAGTTTACTGTTATGTAATTAAAAGCTATATTTACTGCACATCAAGTCATATCTGATGCTTCTGATATGCCAAGATGCTGTGGAAAGTTTCAATTTCTTGCCATCTCTAATAAGTCCCTCCTGTATGTACAACAGGGAGCAGATGCTGCAGAAGCCTTGAGGTCTGTATGGTCTTACCTTAATTTTCTCCTTCATTTAATCACAGTATTTAATCATAGTACATTAGATTGATTTAAAATTATTATAGCTATCTGGTTAGAAAACAAAATTCATAATGATAATATAGAATGTTAACCCAAAGAAGATTATTCTGCAGTATTTGTGCTCCAGCAGATGTTTCTCTTTGATAAGTGCTGCAATCAGGACAAAGAATAGGGAGTTATATGGATTTCATGCTGAAATGTGCATGCAAAGCTTTTCCATTTTATTGAAAAAAAAAAAGGTCTGTGGGTTTAAAAAAAATCCGTCTCTACCCTGTGATTCAGAAGACTGGCAGGTGAAAGCTGCCTCCTGATGACCTTACTCATTCAGAAAAAGAACAGGAGTAATTTTCTTCTTCAATAGAAAATCTAACATATGCCTAAAATTTATCTTGTGATTATGATAAATTAGCAGTACTTACACGAGCACTTCCTTTGTTCAGGAGATAGGGTGCATAAATCTGTAGGAGCTGGCAGAGTGCAGCTCAGGAACAGAGCTGCCCCCAGCCATGGCAATCAGAGGAGCCCTGGCAGAGGCTCTTCAGCAGCAGTGGCATAACTCCTTGGCTCTGCTCTGGAGGAACACACACGACAATTCTCCCAACAATTGTTTTGTGTGCAGGACACAATCTACCTAACAAAACCACTGATCTGTGCCTCTGGATGTTGCTTACCATCTCTATTCCAGATCATCCAGCTGGTTTTGTTTTGGTGGGTTTTTTTGAACAAGCTGGCCAGATAGAAAATTTTCTTGTTTTCTGCCAAATTGCTGAGAAAAATTCTGTACAGAATTACAAGGCATTACTGTTACTCTTTAGCCATACTGACAGTAAACCAGTTATTCCTTCTTTAATTTCTATCCCCTGGTCAGTTTTGTTGTTTTGAGCAAGTATTTTGCTTCGTATCATATCTTTATTTGGGTTTTCTAGCAGACTCCTGTGAAGAATTCTGTCACAGGCCTTTTGTGAGCCTGAACAGGTCCTGCCAGCTGGTTTTGTGTGGTTACTCGGAAAAAGTTCATGTGCCTGATGGTGGCCTGCAGGGAGCATGGCTCATCCCTGCTGCTTGTGTCTGTCAGAAAATTGTCATTGTAATTTTGGTTTTTGTTATTAAACCATTTTATTGGAAACTAGACAAGTTTGAAAAAGTGTTTCCTTCCAGTTCAGCATGAGCAGGTACTATATTTCTGGTGTGTGGCTGTCCTGGTTGTGCTCTCGTACTGATATGAGTCCAGATAAATTTAACCACGGCATTTATTTTGATGCATTGTCAACTCTGTACCAGTCAAATTCAATACCTGTGTTTCTGCAGAATTAGTCATCAAAGATTCTTTTTCTTTGGCAAGTAGTGGTTGCAAAGCAATTTTTAAGACATACTTTTGTTTAGTTCTAAAAGCTAATAGATTCCTCAGATACTGAAGTGTTGAAAGAATGAAATTATTTGGGAGTGAAAATCTTTCCCAAAACTGGGCCAAATCTCCATGTAGAAATTGGATTATAGATAAACAAGTGCATTTCTTAAGGAAGCATTGACAAACATTCCACTGCTTAGTTTTGCTTGCATAACCCCTCTGTTTTGTTTCGGTAATTCCTGAGTATTCATGTCTGGGAACATTAAGAATCAAAACATGCTCCTATTCCCCTAGCCTTGGATTCATTCATGCCTTTCATGCTTGTATCCAGGAATGTCTTTGGAGGGTTTAAATAGCTGTAGCCTAAGCTCTGTGAGTCACTGGAGGAGAAATGGAGACGAGCAAATGAATACTTAAACAAACTTGTAGTAGCAAGGATTTTTAAACTGCATAAATTTCACAGGCATTGATTGCTGTGCTTTCAAGAGCTGCTGAGATACTCATCAACCTGTTCTGTAAGGACTAATCACAATGGAGCAAGGTTGCTATTTATTTCACTTACAGTATCCTAGGAATCAGTCCTTTGCATCCATTTGCTTTTTATGGGCACAGTTTATCTTACAGAAAATGTGTTGGTTTTTATATAGTAAGTTGTACAAATTCTATTCATCTGCTTCCTTGTGCTGGAAATTTTTTCCTTGACCATGACTTTTTGTCAAAATAGAGTAAAAACCTTTTCCAAAATTAAGAAATGTATTTTGAAAGTCCTGTGGTTTAATAATGTATGTGTACTCACACTTTGTGGTTTGTTTTTTCTTAGAATGTAGTGAAAAATATCATGCTCTAATATGAGAGTTTGTCATGTTTTCATTCTCATATTACACATCTCTTTCATTTTATGTATTTGGATATGTTTAGAAACAAAATTAAGATTGAACAGTAGTTAAGAAATTTCAAATTTATGGCCCCGTGTACAGCCAAACTTTTAAGTAGCTACAACTGTGGTCGTTTTAGACAGAAGGACACCCAAGGGTTACTTCTTGCTGTAGTCTGAAACACCATTCAATGAGACAGCACACATGAAATGCACGAGAGAGAGTAAAAACTTAGGTCTTTTAGCACAGAAGTATATTTTTAGTTGCTAATTTTTATTATATTGTCAAACAGCACAGTGCATTAAATGATGACAGTGATACATGGTGGTGCCACTTCTGATGTTTAATATGAGGTTTTTCTTGCACTGGATACTTAAAGCCTCTTTCTGTGGACAGTTAATCTGCATTAGCTGTGCTTAAGAAAAGAGGATCAGTCAAAGAACTGTCTATTTTAATTGTAATCAATTTAGGAAAGCTTGGGGCACCATATGGGGGACGGCTCCGTCATAATTTGAGCTGCACATGTACAAAGGAAAGATGAGCTAACACCAAAAAATCAGAGAAAACGGACCTTTTCTGCAGAAGGATGTAAAATAAACGTGATTTAGAACGAACAACCTTGGGTTAAAGCTCTGATGTGCAGCCAGGCATAACAGATGACCAGGAGATTTATTGGAGGCTGACGCTGCCCAGTATCTCTTGCATATTTTGGTCCTTCAGCACAGTGACAGTGGCAAACATTCCCACCCCTGGAGCTGCTGTGGTTTGGTTGCAGCCATTGAGAGCGCCTGCACGCCTCTCTGGATGGGCTCTGTAATGTGCCAGTGGTGGCACAGGAGGAATTTGTGCCACTGTAACACTGCAGAGAGTAGGTTACAGTGGCAGCGTCACAAATTCCGTCTCAGCGTCGTACTGCCTTGGACTCTTGGAAGATACTTTCCCTTTCCTTGACAGAGAAACACATCCTCATCATGCTGGTTTATGCTGACAAGTGGATCTCTGTTCCTTCAAGGTGTGCTGTGTGAAAGAGAGGAAATGCTTTGATTCTCTCCTCTGAGCCAAAGTGCTGCTTCCTGGGCTCCACTGCACCTCCAGTTCATGGCCCAGCACCAGCAACTCTCACAGTTACAAACATTTTGGTAGCTGCTGTTTCCAGCTGAGAGCTGTAAGAATGCTGGATAAGGTAGCAACTCAGTGCCAGGAATGTCTGGGGTGAAATGATTTTGCACGCACATTCTTTTCTGTACCTTGTGAAACCACCTCAGTCCTGGCAAACAGAAATACAGAGTCTGACCCACTGGTTATAAGTTTGAACTGGAGGAGCTTTTTTTTTTTTTTTTTTTTTAATATAACACACTCCAATTCAGCAGGTAGTTTCTATTTGTCTTATGTATTTTTGTGTCCAGGCTACTCTATTACTACCTTTTACTTATACTATTTTTCTTACTGCTGAACATAACCATGAGCCTCTGTTAAAGGTACTACAACCATTTTCTTCAGTTAGCAAAGAACATAATTGTCTCCAGTAAGATTTAAGCTTGTTCTTTAAAGCTTAAGTGTTCTACTAAACTGCTGTCTGCCTGATAGCAATCAGAAATGGATATTCATTCCATCGATTCACTACCTTCAGAAGGATGAGCTTTCTCTCGTTTCAGAAGAAGACTATTTATGAAGCAATTTAATAAAAGGTATAGATAAAGAGCAAAACCATAAAGCTGGGATTTCTTCAGTTACTTTGGTAAAGCAGCCAACATTACATTCTTTCCATTTTAACTGATCTAAAACATTTCCGTCGATACTGGTGTAAAAAATGCACTTACTACTCAGTCAAGAATCCTTGGAGGGTCCTCTCAGCTGTAGCAATGCTTTTCTTCTTCACTTACACTCTGAAAAAGCAGGATTTATTTGTGCTAACAAAGTGTTTGTCAAATCCGTGCACTGTCTCATTGAAACTTTCCCACTTGATAAATGCTGTTTATATTAACATAATTCTAGATCTGCATTTTTTATGATTTTTTTTAGTGTTGTATACTATTTAATTGCTTCCTTCAGTAAAAGCCAACCCAGTCTCTTCTTGTTGTCTTTGATGGGACCCCTCTTGTTAATCAGGACATTCAGCTGGAGATACTACCCACATGCCTTGGGCATGTTAAAAGCTTTGCTAGAATTTTTCAGAACCATAAAGCACCCTTTGAAAAAGCCACTGATGTCTGAAAGTCCATTTCTTGCTTTCCACGTGCTTAAGATTTCAGTTGCCTGTGGCTGGTGTTGTCTCTGTACCAACAGACATAGCTTAGCTGCTTTTACTTGTGGTTTTCTGTACTTGGGCAGTTGAACACTCCAGCAGCAGGACAGAGTAGAGTGAAGATGCAGAGAAAGTTCCATATGTATTTGAAACAAATCAGAAAGCAAACATCTTTAGAAAACATGCTTGGATTTGAAATGAAATGCTCCTGAAGTACCAGCACACTCTTCAAGCTTTCTAATTGCTGCCAAAGTGCAATCTGTCACAATACACATATTACGTGTTACAAATATATTGAGAGAAAGATGAGAAGCTGAAACAGTATTAGAGAATTATTCTTGTACTATTGATGTGTTGGGTTGAGTCATGGTATGGAAAATTCACCTTGGTATGGTTCCCCCACCTAGAAGGAATGTATAACCACCAGCACATGGACTAGTGGGGGGGAAGTAAGACGGAATTTTCTTCATGAGCAGAATGGTTTGGAAAGAATTGCAGCTGTGGTCATGTATTAGAAATTTCCCCTGGTTTTGTACACTAATCAAAGATAACCTGAAATCATTAAGTGTAGTCATATACACAGAATTACATCTGGCAGAAAGGGATGCAGGAATGTTTATGTACTGGAGACCTCTTGCATTTATGAATTCACTAGAAATTACCACTGGAGGAGAGAGGAGTAGTTGTGGAGAAGATGTGGGTTTACGGAAACAGTTCATCTCCAGCAAGAAGAGATGTTGCTGTGATCCAGGCCTGTCCACACAGCTATTGCCAAAGTAGAATATGGCAGATGACCTCACCTGGCTTCTCTTTCCATGCAGGTATGCTGAGCCATGCAACTGGGAAAATGTCTTTGGAGAAGACTGTACTTTGTTTCTGATGCTTCATTTGGGATACTGCATTCTGTCATCTTTGTAGTCCTGAAAAGCAGACAAGGCTTGCTTTGCCATAGAGTAGGCTGCCTGATCCATTCCTGATGCCAAGGGAGAGCATTTACCTTTGTCAGTTTAGTTGTCTGACAGCTGTTAAGAATCTATATATGCAGTTAACCAGTTAATGTGACTTTGGTTAAAAGTCTTCATTGAGTCTCAATGAGAGTAATAGGATGCCAAGGGTATTGTTTATGTATGATTGCCCTTTCCATAGTGTTTCACTTTGCACGTATGCAATGTAGCCTCACTGGTGTAAAGTGAGTAATTCTTCTGTGACTGTGCAGGTGAGAGGGGCAGCGACTCCTTCAAGAGGGACTCTGTGCAAAGGCTGTGTTGTGCTGCTTGAATGTGGGGAACAAAGCACACAGGTGATTTATCACAGCCAGGGTGAGGTGACATGGCCCCTGCACTGCCGGGCTGCAGGCACAGTTTGGCACACCTGGGGAGCTGGGGGGAAATCCCACAGCACCCCTCACTGTCTGGGTTCACCAGGCACTGAATCCTGCTCACAGCAGAGATTCCAACAGGTCAGTACTGCCACAGGGAACAAACTGAGTGGAGCTTCTGTATCCTGACTGTGAGGGAATACCTGTGCCTCCCCAGCCCCACCCAGGGCACGGAGCTCCTGTATCCCAATCCCAGTCCCAATCCTGAGGACACACCTGTGCCGCCCCAGCCCCACCCAGGGCATGGAGCTCCTGTATCCCAATCCTGAGGACACACCTGTGCCGCCCCAGCCCCACCCAGGGCACGGAGCTCCTGTATCCCAATCCCAATCCTGAGGACACACCTGTGCCACCCCAGCCCCACCCAGGGCGGAGCTGCGCCTCGAGCGCTGCCGCTGCTCCCGGGCTTTAAACGGGGTCGGTGGAGCCCGCAGGTCCCAGAAGGGTCCGAGGTTCCGGTCCGAGCCGGGATTGCTGTTTGGGATCTCATCTTCCAGCCGTGGGATGGCCGAGGTAGGCCCTGGAGGTGTCGGGAGGTTTGGGTAATCCCTCCTTGGGAAGCGGGGAATGTCGGTGCGGAGGGTGAGCCCCCCACAGGGCTCCTCCCCTCAGGTGCTGAGGGGGACCCGGCGCTGGTTGCCCCACGGCAAAAAGAAAAGCTGCCTCATTTTCTACTTTTTATATATATTTTTTCCTAATAAATGGTTGTCTCAGAGGTCACCTGAGGGCACTCCAGTAGCACTGGTACTTCAGCTGATTTTGTCTGCACAAACAATTCCCTAAATTACCAGAGGTTTTTGTCATGTTTTTCAACAAATGTAAATAAATTAAACACAGCATTATGGGAGAGAAATAGATCCTCTGGTATAAAGCTGTCATAATTGAGAGGTCTGCATTGGGGATTATGGGAGCAGCAGCATTTACTTTTGGGTTTAAATGAGGTAATTAAGAAGGATGTGTGTGATAATGTGGTTGGCAGTCACAGAAGTGAGTTGGAATTTAAGGTTTGTTTATTTCTTGTCTATAGAATTTTGTAAGCAGCTTTGACTACTTTTAGTAGTGGACCCTAAATTAGAATGAAGCCTACCCCGTACGTTTTCTGTAATCATTAAGTTTCTCTTCTGAGGTGTATTTGAAACATTCAAATAAATTCAGCGTCAGTTTGGTGCATAACCAGCATGTTTTGGTGTTCCTTGGAAATGGTATTGTTTCCCATGGCTTTTGGAGACTGGTTTGCAATGTTTCCAGAAAAGGAAAAGATATTTGAAGAAGTGACTCCAATGTGGTGTAGTGCTGCTGACACAGCTCAGGGGTTAACTGAAGATGCACAAATTCCCCTCACCGCTAGTTTCCACTTCTTCCTTTAACATTTTAAGTTAGAGAGTTGTTCCAAGGCCTGCTGCCATTAGTGAAAGTACATTAAACACAGCAGCCAGGGAGCTACACCTGCAGTGCAAATATAAAAATGCAAAGTCTCTGCAAAACACTTTACAGATCTGGTTGATGGGCTGAGAAAAATGCAATGGTTCCTGAACAGTCTGACCACTTCTTTTTCACCTTTCCAGACAGTTTTATATATTAGGGAATTTCCAGTTGAGACTGTGAGTTTTTTTCGGTATCCAAGTGTAAACTTCTATGTCTTTTATAGCTTAATATTATGTAAATATGTGGCTGGTACAGTTAAAAATCTTCCTAATAAACACTGTTCTTAGAGTTATTAAATGAAATTAACTGACAATAGTGCTAATTTTCCTACCTGGCATAAACTTGCAATTCAGGTTAAGTGTATTCCCAAAGCTGAACACTGTATTTTAGTATCTGTTATTTTCTTGCTTATTTGTTTGGTAAGTAATACCCTTTTATTGCTGAATTATGTTTCTATTTTTATAAACGGCATCACCATGGAAAACTGTGGGTCTGACATGCAACAAATATTTCCCATAAGACATCTATAAATATATTTTCGTGATTCGTTTAGTGAATAATTATTTGGCAAGTGTTAGGATTTCTGTTTGGAGCTGAGGTTTGAGCTCCGTAACCACTAGAAGGCACTCTGGTATAAAACTTCCTTCAGCTGCCTACAAACCCCGCTGTAAGGACGGACAAAACATAAACAAACACGACTGCCTTGAAGCGATTTCTCTCTGAAGAGAGTTGTGCTCGCTCTGATTTGAGGCGATAACCTTCAGAACATCTCTCCCCCGGCTGCCCCGGGGCTGTTGCTCCCCCGTCCTGGAGGATCCCGTGCGCGGTGCTGCTGCTGTTCGTCGGGCAGCACCTCGCACCGGGGGGGGCTGGCTGTCTCACCTTCGGGGGTCTCCACAGGTGTGCACCGAACGCACTCCTGGCATTGCTGCCGGGGGATTTTTCGCCCACCACGCTCTGCTTCCAGCACGGGATCGCTCTGAGAGCGCCGTGGCCCCGGCGCCGTGGGTTTGAGTGGAACCTCGCTCGTGCAGGGCTGGGGTTCGCAGTTTAGCACACGAGTCTAGAAGTGTGGATGTGTTGCTATAGTAACACTAAATTGTTTTGTGTGGAGAGTGCTGGCACTTGGAAATTGCTTCTGTTTAGTCAGGTTGTGAGATGTTTCCGGTTTAGTGAGTAGTTTGGAAGACAGTAGTTTTCAAGTTAAAACATCGTTAAAATAAACAACGTAACTTTTTCTCTTCTCTTTACTTCATCTGTAGTACTAATTTTCTAATTTTAATAATTTCAGTGTTGCATATTGGGTTAAAACACCCCAGACCTCTGGAATTCAATATTGGAACAATTTCAGTCTCAACGTTTTTGAAAGGTGTTCTGTGACATTATATTTAGCACCTTTGATACTTGCCAGTAGCTACTGAATAGATATGCAGGACTATATATCCTGGTCAGAAAAGGCAGTTATACTGGGAGAAATCACCTAAGTAGTGAAATTCAGTGTATGTCAGCATGAAGACTGATAGTCATTATAGCTAAATAGCTATAATATTATAGCATTATAGCTAAAGGTTGAAGGTCAAATTCTGAAACATCAGAAATGTTTTTAATCTCATGTAAATATTATATTATTTTGAATAATATGCTTATTCTCCCTTCTTATTTTTATTAAAAGTTTGCATTTTGACAAAGAAAACACATAATTAGGAAAGTGTAAGGAATTTACTAGATTGTAGCAAAAAATCAGGAGATCTTGAACTTGAGCCATTTGTGACTTTCATTAATTCCGACTTTCTTCTTTTTCCTCATGTGTGAGCTTTCCTGAAGATTATTTTTTCTTTGCCCTACACCCTCACCTTCCCCTTCCTGAGTCTCACTAAAGTGCTGTCTGGGAGGACAGAGGGAAAAATCTCTTCCAAAGGATTTACTACTTGTATTACTTTTTCATACTACTTTTACTAAGTATCTGAATCATGATTAGTTGTTGAGGCTGGACCATCGGTCCCTCTGAGGTTATCCTTTCCTAGACCTATGTTGAGAGATAAACCTCACTGCTGTCAATTTCAATAACTTAATTTTGCATATTAGGAGTCTTTAAAAATGTTAATTCTCTGCTAATTTTTTTTTTTTATTTCATGCAGACTAGTTTCAGAAAAAGTTAATACCTCTGCTCTGGAGGAGTATGTCACATTTCATTGCTTTTTTACATAATTTTTCCCAGTTGTAGGAAAAGAGATTTGCAAAGATATGCCGTAAGATGCTCTTTATATAAGTTAATCTAGAAAGGCAGAAGTCTCTGTGTGGACATCAATTAATTATACATAATACTAGTTTATGTAATCTGGTTCCAAATACATTATCCACAACCAATTCTGTTGCTGTCATTTCCATTTGATTCCTAGGAACACTTAGTGAGATGGAATAAAGTTGAAATCAACACTTTTATGGAAGTGTAGAACTGTTCAGAATGTACTAGCATTTCAAATTAAAACCTTGCAGGATATGCTTTTTTTTTTTTTTTAAAATCCAAAGTTCAGAATATGGTTGGCATTAAATCCAAAGAATAAAATAGTTTAGTCTTTGACAAGAGATAAAAAAAAGTGCTTTTATGCCAGCTTGAAGAATCAAAGTGATGAATGCTTGGGAAAGTCCTTACTGGCTTTTATTTTTCGTCAGTGATCCAAGGCAGGCTGCTGAGCACCTGTTGCAGTCTGGTACTCAGGTATTTGATGGTTTTCCTGCATAAGAGCAGCTACAGAAATGAGGTAACTTTGTCAAATCAGCTCGCTGGAATGTGGGGGCCTTGTCCTTGCGAGTTTGAACTTTGTTAAAGCAGTTACTTTCTTGCCCTAAGAACCAGTGAATTCTGCCTGGGAGGGGCCACAGTTCTGCCATTTAGTGCCGAGAGGTAAATCTTTATAACATGATCATTTGTGACTAAATCAAATCTAGAGGAATGCTACACATGGTGCTTTTTTTTTTTTTAATCACAAAAACCTACTTTAATCAGGAATTTGCATGTCAGCTGGGACTGTCACCTGAAGACTGTTCATGTTTTTCTAAAATGATCAGGATTTTAGCAGCACTCCAGGACTTTTCAGCCAAGCAGATGTGAAGATGTTTTGCTTGCCCTGAAACTCTGGAACTCTGCCCCCTCTTCCCCAAAAAGAAAGGAATTGTTACCTTCTATCACCAGTAGAAAATGATGGGAATATCTCCAAATTAAAGGAAACAATTTAGGCCTGTACATTGCATTTTCTTTTTTCCTTTTTAATTTCTTCCACCTCTTCACTTCATGTATTCCACAGAAGCAGCAAGTTCTAAGTTGCTTTAGGAATATGGTACTTTTTTTTGGTTAAGTTTTTTTACTCCCAAACTTAAGCAAAAAAATATTCTTTTCTTCCAATTCCTGAATTACTAGTTTCCATAGAGAATTTTGTCAGCCATTCAAAATAACGCATGATTTTGAGACTTAATCCTTTTGAGCCATGCTTATTCTGATCAGTAACTTGAAACAGCAAAGAATCTTTCAACTGCCTCCTAAACCTGTTGTGTTTGTGTGCTCTGCCAGCCAGAGGAGCAGGTATTTGTTAAGAGTTTCTGGGCAGTAAAAGCTGCAGTTCTGTTAAGCCTCAAAGCCCGACCATACAATCTACTTGATTTGCCAGTTGTCCAAGCATAACCATCCTGCTGCTCTGGCAGTTTATATTCCAGCTCTTGAGAAGTGCATGATAGCTGATACCTAGAAATAAATGTAACTGGTCTGTACTTAAAGTGCAGCTGGCATTGGTGAAAATACCTGGGCTTTCAGCTTTCAGAAAATGGGATCTTTATATAAGTACACTGATATTGTTATAATTTGTACCTGAATGTCGTCATGTCTCTGGCCCATAGTTACAGGGACACTGAAGTGTGATGTTTTATAAGGAATGCTCATAATCTGTAAATTTGGAAGTTTTGCCTTTGAGGACTAGATCTCCCTACTGTAACTATATAAAATAATTTATATAGATACCGTCACTGTCATGTAGTAATTTGCATGAATATCCTTTGACTCTTTCTGTATCTAATTTTGTGTGGAAAGCTCCAACCAAAGGTTCTGGTAAAACACTTGGGCTTACCCTGGATACAAAATTAGCCCAAATCCTGGCTCTTACTGTGGCTTTGCAAAATTCCCTGATATCTTTAGAGAAACCTAATCTTTCCCATCTCCTGTAAGTATCCTACCACAAGTGTTTCTGCTGTTGTTTTTTGAGTTTTTTTCTGACACCAGAAAAAAAAAAAACCCAACCAGTCTTAAAAAGTCAAACTCCTGTTGCAATTAAAATCCTGGGAAGGAATATAACAATCCTTCAATTTTGAAGACAAAGCTTGAGTTACTGTGATTAAGGTAAAGACACAATCTTTTTATAAATCAGCGTGTCCTTAAATTTTGTAATGGATGCTGATATATGATGAGTAACTGGAAGTAGGAATACATACTTGCTTCTATTCTTTGTTTCTGTGAATTAATGATCATACACATTTTTCTACTTAGGTTAGGCCAGAGGGTTTTTTCCAAACTCTCATTTTAGAGGGATGTTACATGATCTTCAGCATAATACAGTGATGACAGAGACTTACTTTTTATATATCTAGTAATTTTAATTCAGACCTACTGACTGTCATGGACAATCTGAAATGTGAATGCATAGTAAAGAAGTGATATTTGGCTCTGTCATGGTAGAGCAGCTATTCTACACCCACTTGGATACTGTTCTCTGAATGCTTCAAATAAATTTTCTTCAAGGTAATTCATGTGTAGGTTTGCAAGGCTGCATTGCTCTTTCATTTGAATCAGATAATTTTTATGTCCATGTTTTCATTTAGAAGTATATTGAATGCCCTCATACTACAGTAAGCGTATTGAAATTCCTCAGGGAGACATTTAAAACTCTCAGCAGGCTGGTAATCACAGAGACCATTCCCTGATTAAGTGGTAACTGCAATAAGTGCTTAGGAACTGGTAGCAAGTGTTAGACTGCAGAGAACAGAGACATGAAATGGCAGCACATGTGAAGCTGCCAGTACAGCTCACTCTTGGTCCATAGCACATTGCCTGGGATTTTAGTTTTTGTCCTTTTCTAGGCACAGGCTGATGGTGCCAGACTTTGTGGTGACCAGGTGCAAGCCCTGTTTCTGTTCTCTTCTGTCATGGCTCTTATTTTTTAAGGTAATGATTATTTTATTTTCAAAAGCTGTCTATGCAGCAGGATAACCACATTCTCTTCTTTTTTGTCCACACTTTTTTTTTTCCCTGCTAAGAGGTCAAGCCTTGAAGAAGAAAAATTGACACATGAAGCATCCCATTGACCTTTACACCAAACTAAACTCCCTCATACACTTAATCTGTTATATTGATGGACAGTCATGGTTGCAAGTATAAGATGCCCATCATTTCTTGTGCTTCCTGACAGAGAGAATGAATTATATTGCTGGGATAATGAACCATTTAATGACTTGTGTGTTGATTTATCAGATGGTGCTGGAGAGGCCAGTTTAAGAATATAAAGCTATAAGTCACAGTGTTGCTGCATATGGCCCATAGAGGCTGCTTGGCTCCCTTACCATGAATTGCTGTGTTAATCAAGCAGTCATTAGGGTGTGAAAGCAGTGAAGTGCCTCCTTTTCATTTGGGTGTGGCATTTATTCAAAATACGAATCTATTTTTTTTTCAGGTTTTGAAATAGTTTAATGTGATGAAATTGGCATTTTTGCTTTTCATAGTGAGGAAGTTTCATCCTGGACTAAAGAAATACATTGACAGTGGGCACAGGAATTGCCTGTACAACATAATAATTGATCTGTGAAACTGGCACTGCTCTGACTTGGCTCCTCAGTGCAAGAGCAGTAATGTTTTGTGCCCTAGCTTCTGTACTTTAGTAAGAAATACATACATTTAACTAGTAAAGATGATACCAATGCCCACTGTAAGTAAGAAATGACTGCATGGAATTCCTCACTAAGATGAGCTTTTCCATGACTTTTCTTTTTACAGAGGTACCTATTTTATTTCTTCATTTTAAAGATAATTTTGAGCTGATCTCTGGCAAAAGCTGAGAGAAATGTAGCCTGGAGCACCGCTTTTGCTTACTAACTGTTGCCATGTAGCTTACACTGCCTTAACCTCCTTCCACAGAAGACAGATCAATCTCTTGAGTCTTCCCAGTTAGTCTGGAAAGTTGTGTTTCTCTGTGGTCTCTCCATCTCAGGGCAGAGTTTCCCATTAGGGACATCATTAGTGTGAATAGAATGGAATTGTTCCCTGTCTGCCTTTCACACTTGCTTGTGTTGCCTCTCATCCAACAGCGTTGCTCTGTTAACCTTGTTCAGCTCGTGTTAACTTGGAGTCTAAGCCTAAGCAAGCCTTACCAGTCTTGCTGCTTAACCACCTTCTTTCTGTATTAGTCACTGTTGGATATTCCTGTCTTTACATCAGTCCTTGAGCTTAGCAGTATTTATATCCTATAGAGACCATTGTTAATGTTTTTTACTCTCATTCTGAATTCTAAACCTGTTTTACGGCATGGCTCTGGTCCTAACTTTGTATCAGGTGCGTCTTTGGCTAAGAGAAGTCTTTATTCCATCACCCACGTGATTCCCAAAATTACTGACAGACCTTGGTGAAACCTTCCTGGTGTGTTCTGGACAGGGAATAATTAATAACTGGTCTCTGAATGAGATTGTTTAACCATTTTGTCACTTATCATGCAATAGTTTCATCTTCATCTCATTTCCAAGCTTGCTTTGGACTGTCACATGAAATACTATTAAAAAACCTCCTACAGACAAGTTACAGGAAACCTGATACCTAGACACTCTTGTGCACTGTTACATAGGAAAACTAAGTTTAACTTGGTTTGTTTTGGGAAAAAAATCAATGTTGCCTGCTATATAATTGTGTTTTATCTTCAGCTTATTGATTGCAGGGGCGTGTTTTGTTTGCTTCACCATTGGTGCTGATGGTTTTTTGTTCTGTTTTGTTTTTTGAGTTTTTGTAGAGTTCAAATTAAGCTGTTTAATGATTCCCCCAAGTTCTCTTTTGGAAGATCAGTTCCTTGTTTCCCATTTTTTTCCAGTGTTCTGGCACTACCTTGGTCTTCCTTGGATTCTGAGAGCTTACAACTAGATTTCTTGGCAAATGAAATATTTTAGGATGAAATCCATTTGACCTAAGTAATTTAAAAACATCAAACTAGCCCATGTACTATAACCTTATCTGTTCTTACTATCTGCCTTTTTTCTCTGAAGATTTCCATGAAATAAATGCTTCAGCTGAGTTTCTGAAAACATTGATCAGATTCTGTTCAGACTTAGAATTTCTACATTCTGCTGTTTCACTCTGCAGAACATTTTGCAAAAATAGGTGAACTCTTAGCCTGCCCATAAAACTCTTCAGCACTTCTGAAGAAACTCTTATGCTTGCCAAAGGAAGTAATTCCATGTTTTTCCTTTTGTCCTTGCACTGTTTGCGTATTGGTAAGGGAAAATGTCCTACGGGGTCCAAAGCCCCTCCCATGCCTCCAATCCTGATGTGCTTTCCTGAGTTTTGTCTGCTGGCAGGCTGTATCTTTCCCAGAATTTTGTCAAATTATCTCACTGATGTGAGCAAATTATGCTTAAGAAATGATATTAGTCGTGATCAGACCCCTTTATCTGAAAATCAGGGAGACCTGTGGGATCCAAAATGAGGTACAGGATTTCTTTTCTGTTTTAAAATTTGGATAAAGTAAGAAGGATTCTATTTCAGTTATTTTTTTTTTAATCTAAAAGAACTTGAGGAATCATTGCTATGGCCCAGTCAGTTTACTGTCATACTTTTGGTGTTTCTCAGAAGGTATTTCTACACTACAGATCACCATGAACTTGGGGAAAAACAGAGTAAGCTCAGAGGGTGTCAACACAGAATATGTTCATGCTTTGATATCCATGACACTTTTTAAAGTATCAGCTTTGATGATTGAAAAATGTCTTTTTGTGCAGAGATGGTTCAATGCACAGAATTGCTGAAATGGAGATGTATGTACTAACTTTAAAAAACACCAGAAAATGATACGTGTTCCATAATACAAAGACTGCAGGATCCATGGCCTGCACACACAGTTGCATGAAATGATCCTGAGTCAGGCCTGAAAATCTATTACTTTTCTGCCATGCAGTGTGTAATTATTTACATGCATATTAGATTATTTTCAGGATGTACTGTTCTTTGTAGTGCCAGTTTTTACTGCCTTCCCCCCCCCTCTTATAACATGCTAAAATAGCTGTGAATCAGATAAAACAGCAAGGAGAACCACATAAGGGGTGCTGTTAAATGGAAACGATAGAGTAAGAGAGAGATTCTTTTCCTGTCCTGATTTGGGAGCCTCTAGAGATCAGTATAAGTGAACATTTCAGATGCACTAAACACACAGACCCTGCCTAAGCTGTAGAACAAAATCAATAGGCAGCAGATGAAAATTATTGTGTTTGTTTCCATAAAAATAACTACTGGCTGTTTCAGAGTGTTGGTGATGGCTGTTATTATCTGTCAGATAAAACTCCTTCAGAAAAGGGGCTTTCAGAGAGATTTTGTAAGAGTGAGATGTTTACTTGCATTTTTGTCTGGGTGTGATTATGTTTGGTCATCAATGATTAGTTCCTGCACCCTGCTGGTGTGGCCAACCAATTCCAGCCTGTTCTGCAAATGCTTAAATCTACTTATTTACTCACCAAATGCAGTCAGGGTAATGCACAATGCTGCCAGATCTGTGCAGGGAAATCCCTCAGCTGAATTTTGTTCTTTGGTACTCACACAAGTCCTGCACTGTGTAATCTCATGCTTTATTTGAATAACTAATGGTTTGTTTTCTTTGTGCTGCATTGATTGTTTTAGTTCAAGAACTGGATAGGGAAACTGAGAGTTAGAGGATGGCCATAGCTAATTTCCTAACTCAGCAACCTTTATCCAGGTATTGTACAGCTATAAATTAAGTGTAATTGTTTCTAGCAAGAGTTTCTTCAAGTAGAAGCTGAAAAATAATTTGTCAAAATTAACAAGTGATAATGATTTAGAATAAGGCAAAAGTGAAAAGGTCTGGTTGCATGAAATTGCTGCTTTAATTCAGCTGACTCCCAGTTTTCCCTCATCACTGATATTTCCTGGATTTTGGGGGAGCATTCTAAGTAAAGTGTGTTTGTTCAAAGTGAATCTTGGGTGTTTTCCTGTTATCTTTGCCAACATTTCAGTTCATTGTGCTGTATTATTTTCAGCAGGTTTGCATTGTTTGAAAACGCCATGCTATGAATTTTCATTTAACTTCTACTGACAAAGAAGGTGGGTTTTGATTATTTTTTTTCTGTGTCTGTGCTAAATTTGTGCTATTTACCAGAACCTTGGAGATGTGCCCTTTGTGCACAAAGGCAAGGAATTTTGTAGCCACCATGGGCCCAAGAGTCTAGACAAGAGTATATACAGAGAAGATTGCCTTTGGCTATACATTAAAAACAACCTAACAAAGAAAACAAACCCAATAAACAAAAAAACCCCCCAACAACAACAACAAAGGAGGAACAACTGCCAGAATGAGTTCTGTGAAAGGAAAATTCACTTAAATTAGTAGCACAGGACTGCCTTCTAGTTACATGGATCTCAGAACTACAACTGTAATGGTAGTTTAAATTGAAGGGATTTTGAGTTTGAAGGGGTAAGCAGCAGTGATGAGTGATATTTTCCAGAAGGAGAACAGGAATTGGTATTCATTTTTCCAAAGTTTCAGTAAGCTCCTGGATTTCCCAGTCAATATGCAAAAGATAACAACGTACAGCAGTACTCAGAGTTGCTGTTTACTGCACAGCATAAGCAACTTGTAGCACCTTTTATGTTACCTGATAAAAGCTGTGAACATTTCATTCCATTAGAGAGGCAGTATGGCACTTTCTCCCAAAACTCTTTTTCTTCTCAGCTGCTTTGGGTGCAGAGAACATACTGGTGAGAACACAGATGGACTCAGCACCAGTGCCTGCATGCACAGTAGCACAAGGCATGAGCATATGTGTGTTTTTCTGTTCCTTGCTCACTGTAAGTAGTGTACAAAGAACATAATCCATCAGATATGGTTGCTGATTACTGTTCAGCCTGCTTGGCACAACCACACTGCACTAGATTTCTTGTCTGAGGACAGATTAAAGGTATTAATAACAACCTGATTGCAGAGGATTTGTAGCAAGCAGCTTTGAAATCAAATGATATAAAGGGTACTGCCTATGACAAACTGTAGATGTGCTGTGAATCTCAACATGCAGCTCATAAAGAAGCTGTTGAAATTCTAAAGTGGGCAGACTCCCACACAGACAAGAGCTTGCAGCATCCAATCAGTTTAAGAGGTAATGCACAAATGTATGATTCTTCAGGTTGAAAGGCTGGGTCTATTACAAACCGTAAGAGTTTTCAGATGCAGTGTTTTACAAGGTTCCAGTAATGAAATGGCTCATTTTCATCTTAACCAAGGAACTGCCAGCCTTTATAACAACACAATATTCCTAAAAAGTGCTCAACAGTCTGATGAGAACAGCTCCTCTTTGAGCAGTGCTGATGTTATATTCCAAGGAATATTCAGTGTCTTGATCTATAAAGCTCAAACTTTCAGAGCTACAAGTGATAAATGAGACTCACTTGCCTTCCTTCGTTCTATAAATGCATCTGAAAGTTTAACCTGCATCTGTAGCAGGTCAAAAAATTTGAGGATTAAGTGGTTATGGACAACCTCTGGCATGGGCTAAAATGTGTTTGGGAGCATGTTAACTGTTTGAAATAAATGTGGTACAGAAAGAATGACAACAGGTTTTGATTTGAGGACTCTTAATGTAGGATGTGCTACTCTGAGAGAGGTTTTATTTCAATGGGGAACCTCAGAAATTAAAATACTTTTGGGGGGGTTAGATGACGTTTAATATTTCAATCTCAGGTCAAAATCTTAGCCCTTTTAGCCTTATTTTGTGCACATTACTTTAATGAATGAAAGACCCTTGAAGATGCTTGCTTTGACTGCACTAAATACAAGGAGAACAGCTTATTATTTAACTGAACCTTGTTTTTGTGCAGCTAGTGCTTCTTTTTTTCAGGTCTTGAAAACATATTGCTTCTGTCAGTGTTGGGATACATGCTGTGCATAGATCCTGTGGGGTTTCTGGATTTTTTCTTTTTTTTCTGCCCTGCTGTCTCAGTTCATCTCAGAATGACAGAGCACACAATTCACTAAACCAGCATGATTGTTTGAAAAGAGCATGTTTAAAAAGGCAGTAGCAGGCCTTTGAAATGCAGGGAAAAAGTTCTATTCAATGGGATAATGTTAAAGAATAATTTTTGTGTCAAATTTTAGAAATAGATGCCATTATTCTACTAAAGGTTTATTCCTTCTGATGTTTAGTTTTCTGTGACACATCCAAGATGCTGAATTTTCATTAGAGCCAACTGGACTTTTGCATATGGAGTAAATATTCATTATTTAAGTTACATATCATCTGTCAGATAATTTTCAGTCATTAATGTTATGTATTTGGAAGGGAGCCTTCACAAAACCCCAAAACAATGCATCAGAAAAACCCCTCTGAGTGTTATTTGTTCATGGATACCACAATTAGGTTGTTGAAAGCTGGGACATCGATGGCACAGATTTCTGATCAGAAATCCTCATGAGAAGTCAGCCCTCCTGTGACATGTGGGTGATGAAAGAATATTGACTCACACGTAAGGGCCGCCTTGGCCCCTTGTGAATTAAATGGAAATCAATTGTCAATGATTGCAGAAAGTACCCTGGTTGTGGATCACTGAACTGTCTCTGATTAAAGAGACTGGCAGGCTCTGGATTGTAGAGCTGCCTCTCAGCTGGCAGCAGAAAGTAAAAGCACTTTGGCAGCTGATGTTTGGAAGTTTGGAACAGCTTTAGGTGTTTAAGCAATACCTTTTGTGATTTTTTTGTTTGTCTACTTTGTCTTTGGTCTGCACAAATTTCCAATTGTTTTCAATTTCAAACTATTTCTGGCTGTAAAGGCTGTGCAAGTGCAGCTAGGAAGGTTACTCTACCCTTAGTTCCAAGCAGGAATGCCAATATTAAATTTAATACTTTGCTATAGGTCAAATGAAAGAATAGCCCCAAAATGTACTTTGCTGTTTATAAATTAATGCGTGTACGTAAAACAGGACTGTGGAGTGGATCTGTCTGTGAGGTCGGGGCAGCTGTGGGATGCCTAAGCTCTCAGCAGCTGGTCGTAAGACTTTTTCAGTGTTTCTGGTCATTTCCTTGAATAATACTGGTTTTTTGACATCAGAAGACTACAAGTTCCATCAGGAGTTATGGGAATCTATGATGCTTAAGCCAAAAGTCATGTATAAGATTTAGAAAAAGTTTAATAAATATATCCTGTTTCTATACAGCATCACATGTGTTTTCAAGGATGATCAGAATTCTGATGCTCAGCATACCTGGTATCATCTTCCATTTTTAAGTATTTTGGAAGTTGGGAGTAGTAGTTCTCTTTAGACAGTTGGTGGTTTTTTTTTTTTTTTTTTCTTATGCAGCCAGTTGATCTGAAGGTCCAGGGGTTTGTGTTTTCTGTGTCACATGAAAAAATGAACCCTGTTCCTTCCATTTCTCCCTCCATCTGTAGGAGGAGCGTAGCATTCAGTGATTTGCTTCTCCTTCCCGCTTACCACCAGTCGTCTGAATTATAGTAAGTCCCATGTTAGCATTTTGCAAAATAAGAATTATGCATTTCTCATTTTGGTGTGGTGTTTCTTAAAGCAAATAGTGACACTTCTCCTGGTGATGTCCAAAGGTGTCAGCTGCAGTGAAAAAAGTGGGAAGCAGGATTGTCATAGCAATATTATACTTCTTAAATTACAGAGCTGTAAATTCTGTACAAAAAAATATTATTCCCTGAGTGTATGTTACAACTTAGTTTCAAGCTGCAGAATTCTTGCAGAAATTGGTTTCTGCTCTGAATAATGCCTGGGAAAGATGCTCACTGTTCTAATCAGTTCTGTGCTCCTTCTGAAGGGAAAACCCATTCTGTTTGTAAGAAAGTGCTGGCTGGAAAGCTGAATGTTAAACCACAGTTTAATTAGTATTTAAAAACAAAAAATCTGATGAAAAAATATTGTCAAAGACTCACCCTGCTTTGCTGTACTGGAGATACAGCAGTTCTGTGTTCACAGGAAAATATTGCAACCAAATAGAATAGTATAAAAAGCACCAATTTAGTCAAAACTGGAAGCTTTAGCAGAGGCATCTGTGACAATGAAAAATTCATGAAATAAACCTTTTACTTTGAAGCTGGAAAAATCTGAGAAAATTTGCCTCACCAGAATGTTAGAAAAGGCTTTAATTTGAAAAATAAACTTCCAAAGTGGCTTTAACAGGTCATGAACTACCGACTTCTTTTGGAGTTAAAAGTGCTGACCTAATGTGAGAGGACCCAACTGTTGATGTTTGATTTTTAAATGCAGAGATGTTCACATTGGCCTTTCATGTCCTGTGAGGTCTAAACCATTAGAATGTAGATGGCTTCTCCTTGTGGCTTCTCTTTATGTCCCATAATGGTGCATAGAAATGGTTTCAGCTGGGATAAATGAGTTGGATGAGAGGGAGAGGGGCTGAGTTTATATCCTGGTTCTCTCCCCTGCCCTGTTTTTAAAAAAAAATAATTATTCTTGTTCCAGGTCTCACTAAGTTGACTCTACTCACTAGATGATGATGATGGTGATCAGTAGCTTAAACATGGGCCAGGTGTCTGAGGACTTTTGAGACTTCCTTTGGGTCAGTTGCCTGTTAATTATATAACCATTTGTAGTTGAAAAAGTGTAGATCAGCAGTAGATAGCATATTTGATGTAAAATCCTGATCCAGCAGAACTCTAAGAAAGCTGGGAAGTTAAAGAAAAAAGCATTGGAAGCTTTAGCATCTGCTGTCTGGGACACTTGTAAGAGAAATTTTACTTGCTGTGAAGTTTCAGAAGCACTTCCTGTGATTTGCATCCTACCTGCCCGTGGCAGTGCATTCCATCAAATGTTAGGTAGATGTGTCAGGCCTGAAAAGAAATTAAAAAGTGGTGAAGTGTTGGTGAATAAAATCATAATCTTTAATGTATTTGGCCTTGTGAACAAATAAGACCCTAAGTAATATTTGAAATGCATAGTAAAATATTGGCTACATGAATGCTTTAGAAGTGAAGTAAATATTTCAAATCCAATAAAATTAGAGAAGAGATTTTAAAAAAAGGGCATAAATTGTTTATGTACCTTTTAAATACAGTTGATGGGTGAACAGGGAATACACCTTTCATGTAATTCCATCCTTTAAACACCTGTTCCTTGAAAATACCCAATACAATGTAGATTAAGGCGAGGCTAATAAATGCTTTTAATTTTTCCAAATATCTAAGGATTTTTATGTCTTCTGAAACATTAACATTACCGCTGGATAAATGGGATAGGTGTTCCTTTTTTGTTAAGGAAAAACTATATCACTATAAGAGACAGACAAATGGTGGGAAATGTGCTCAATCCCCATTTTCCATATGTTAAAGTGCTGTTTTTGCCTCAACACAAACACTGGTACTGAAATAAACACATGTGGAAATATCATGTTTTTCAGCAGGGTGGTGTGATGTGGCAAGTGAGCTGTTCCTGGTGAATGTGAATTAGCAGTGCCTGGATGTGCCATTGTATGCTAGTAAGCAAATAACTTCCTTTTTCATAATTGGTTTGCTTCTGTCCTTGAAAATATGTGAGCCTTAAGGACTGAAAACTAACGACAGAAAGAGGTATGAATACCCAGGGAGCTAAGGGTAACATAGCAGCCTGATGTAAAAATTTAATGAGCTTTCTTTTGACACTGTGATTTGTTTTAGCAAATTTTTCTAGTGAGCAAGGCCAAGAGCCATATGCAAATGAGTTTTTTTTGAGATTGTGCTTGCCAGACAGCTGCAGGGAGTGTTAGGGTGATGAAATGATGCTGCACATAATGGGGTTAATGAAGATTACAAGTTACTTCCTTCAGGGAAGTGTACTCTGTTCATTTTTTTCTTTTGTTTTAAGCAAGCTTATCCCGAAAGTCAGAAGTTTAAGTGTTTAAAATGTTGTGAAATCTAAGTGGAGTTTGAGGCAGCTTTTGCAGGTAGCTAATTAGCTATTGTGATCTCATGTGAGTGGTTGTACTTCTCTGTGTGTGTATTTTTCACTTCAGAAGAGCTGTGGGGCTTCTCTCTAGGCCTGTGCATACCTTTGCAATAGTTAAATACAACACTTAGAAAAGAGAGTACCAAAAATCGCTGGGCTGTTATTTAGATACAGAAAGAGTTCTGCAAATACAATGATTTGAGTATTTAGATTAATAAACAGCTGTAGAAAAAAACCAGAAACCAAACCCAAAAAGCTTGTGATATGTTTATTTACTCAGGAAAGGAGTAGACAGACTTGAGAAATGCCTGTTTTAGTCGAAAGGTAAGTTGCCAGAAGCTAGTATACTTCATGTACTTCCTATCAGAGAAGACTTAAAAAAGCTGTTAGCTCATGAAAATGAAATTTTCTAGATGCTTCTCTGTCATGCAGTAAGTTAGATTTTGAGAAGAGCCAAAGGCAGAAATCTTCAGTGCTTTGTAGAAATTTTAAAGGAAAACCAGGAGGCAGTGGCATATGTGTTTTTGCCACACGGGGAGAACTGTGCCCTGGATTTTCAGTTATGAGTCCTTGAGTCCAGATAATTTTAAATTTTATTTAATGTATCAGGGAAGGGGAAGAACTGCTTGGTTATTTTGCAGAAAAACGTATCCCAGTCTGTTATTGTCATGTGCAGTGCTCCACTGGCTTCAGGGACACTATAAAAAACCTGTTCCTGTTTTCCTTTTCAGCTGCATTAAATCACTTTGGTGTAAAATTACCTTTAGTCCGATCTTTTCCTGTCTGAGTCTCCTCTCGATAAGTGAACATATTTGAAGACAGTTATCAAGCGCTAATGTTGGTGACCTTGTCTGTTCCCAGTCAAAGAAGGAAGGTTAGAACAACATTTGGAATAATTACTTTTCCTATAAGTTAACAAACTCATTATGTGTCTGTTTTTATCTTTATTAAGCAAAAATTCCAGCAGATGCTCCAAAGAGGAGGCTTCTCCTACCAAAATCTTTGAGGCTTTTGTTCACTTGGGGGTTTTATGCCTCATGTACTGCAGTATTTGAAAAGATGGTGCCCAAGGAGCAAGGTTATTTTTAAATATTGTTTTTAGATATTTTTATTGTGTGGAAAAGATTGTACTGAAGTGTCCACTTAAAGCAAATCAAATATGATGATTTATGTTTGCCTGTTGCAGCTTGTTTGAATGTTCTTAAATTATTTTCTAAGGCATTTCGTAAAAATCCCTTAGTGCTCTGTTCGTGTTCATGGTTTTGGGAAACAGACGACATAGGCTGTAGTACTTAACAAGCTCAAGTAGAGCCAGGATGAAGAGACAAAGTGTTTGTTTAGTTTTAAATGAAGCACAGTCCGTGAAGTGACTTAGCACAGTGACAGGATAGACAAACGTGTGTGCTTTGTAGTCAGTGGCCTCAGAACAAGAGCAGTTAGCAATGCCCAAATGAAACGAGAGAATTACTTAACTCAACCTTTGTTGCTCAAGATAGAGAATACTTCTAATCATTCCTGACAAAGATTAGCAAAATGGTTTACTTCTAAAACAAAGACATGTTCTGAGGCACTCAGTGTGTAACCTCGCAAGCTGGATCACAAAAGAGAGAGGAAAAACCTCAAGTACATAAACTGTGACTCCCACGCTGTGTTTACTGGAAGGGTGCATTCCTCTCTGGATAAAGTCCTGAGCTCAAGTCTCAGATACAATTAAAAGAGAAGAAGTTAAGAGGTGAATAACCAATTAATTCCAAGAACAAAGTGAGTTACTTCAGGAACTCCATGGTATCTCTTTTCCTAAAGTTGCCAACACAGAGTTCATTCTCTTGCTCTGCCCCTCTGCTGAGGCCTTGCTGGTAAAAGAAATTTGTCCAATCCACCTGGCAGTGGGTTTGTGCTGGGCTTTGGTGTGGTCACTTGGGGCATTCACAGTGTTAGCACAGGTTACCAAGTTTGGGGCAAAGGACTGACAGGAACCTCACAAAGTCCAACAAAGGGAAGTGCAAAGCCCTGTGATGGGGACGAGTAACTCCATCTGTTGGTACAGCCTGGGAGCTGACAGCTGGGAAGCAGCTCTGCCAAAAACCACCTGGAACTCCTGGTGGGCAAAAAATTGAACGAGAGTCTGCAATACACCCTTGCAGCACAGAAAGGCCAACAGCATCTTGGGGAGCATTTGGAAGAGCTCTCTGCAGGTTGAAGGAGGTGATAATTTGGATGTCTAAGCAAGGTTTTATTCTTAAGACTACTTAGTTTCAATCTGTCTCTTATTGCAGCGTGTTTCATTTGCAAATCTGTGCTTTTCTGCTGCCTTGAGCCGCATTTTCTCTGTTCTGCCCTCTTAGCCTATGTTTTTCATTTCATTCTTCCCTTACTTATCTGCTTTTCTGCTCCATTTCATTGTTTACCTTGTTCATCCTTATCATAAGTCAAATTTAGCTATTGGCAGCAAAAGTATTCTGACCGTTTCTTTCAACTGGGTTATCCAATGGGTTGTTGCTGTTTCTGTTAGAGAAAGAAAGAGAGGTTTGAGTATTTCTAATACAGTTCAGTTTATTTATAAAAAAATTCTAGAAAAGCAGGTGTCTTAGAGCACAGCAGGAATCAAACTGATTATAATGTCAAGTCTTCACTTGAGGAAAAAATGTGCCTTTTTCTTGGGTGCTAAAAGTGCTTGTTCAAGTTGCTTCTTTTTCTTCTTTGCTACTTCTTTGTTGCCTCTTCAGCAGAAAGGCACGCTTCCACAAATATCTGCTGAAACCCCACTGTGTATGTATCTCTGTGTGGTAATCCACGTCTGTGTTGCTAGTTTAGCGTTACTCTTCATTTCAAAAAGTATATTTTATATTAAATTCTAGAAGTTGGAATAATTTTGGGGAATAGTCTATGATGCATAAATATTTAGTCATTCTCCAAGCCATGCTGGATATCATTCTGTGAGTGTGAGGGAAAGAAATTTCTAACTGGCACATACAACTATTTCAGAATGTCAGTTGACTGTTATTATGCCAGACTAGGCAGAAAAGATAAGAAATATAGTTTACTGGGACTGTTGCCTCTTAGTATATTTGTACAAAGATGATATGTTTTATATTATGAAATGTAAAATTTAGTCCCAAGAAATCTTCTGCTTTATCAAATTGAAGTTTATTGCTGTCTTCTAGTTTGACAGAACACAATAATATGTTTTATTATATATACTTGTAATCCTTTGATTGAAAGAAACCTTTATTCCAAACTCATACTTTTTAATGTCACGTGAAGATGATTTTGGTTAGAGTACATTATTATTTTGTGCTGTTGGCTTTTCTCTCTCTTGTTTTCCTATTGCATTGAAGACTGTTTTGTGATAAGTATTCTTGATGGATGCCAAGATTTGAGAGGCGTGTTCAAAAGGGGACCGAAGACTTTTTGTAGACAGAATAATAAATACAATCCCATGTTTATCTAACCTAGCTGCATTATTGATATGAATCAACTTGGAAAGGATTCTGTGCTAGTATTTGTTTCTGTGGTGTGATGAACCTGCATGAAATTTCATCATCACATTTTCTTACCTTTTTAAATACTTTTATAAAAACCATAGAATATGACCTACCCAGAGCAGCAGAGAGTATTAACTTACCTCATCTACCACAAGGGTTTAGTGCATTTAACATTGCATTTGCCAAAAAATATCACACACAAACTTTTAATTACTGTGAGGAGCAGCTCTGTATTTTCTGATAAATTTGTCATGCTTATGAAGAACTTCCACCTTTGTGTGGAAAAGATTAATGGTTTTTTATATGTGAGAAACTGAGGAATGTGGATGTGCTGCTGTGCACTGTTTATAGTCATATAGAAAGCCTGGTGCAGACAGAATTTGAAACTTTAATCGCAGCCTTGTGCCTTGGTGACTGTATTATCCTTTCTCTGACTTTACTGTGGGAGAAATTTACTTAACTGCCTCTACTATTCCTATCTTGCACTCTATTTCTTGATCTAATCCTTGACAGTTGTACATAGTTTAATGTAGTTCCCTTCACACTTAAGCAGTCTGTACTACCATAGAATTGATGCCATCAGTAAATACTCAGTTTTCACGTAGATAACCTGTTTCTGCACTTTGCAAAAGTGAGACAGGTAATTTTTCTGAGTCAAGAGAATTTGATTACGTGTTGGAGATCCTATATGCCTTGTGGGGCTGCTTTCTGGTCCTATACGTTGTGACTGGCAAGAGTTGAATATCAATAAACTTTGAACTGTAAGAGATGTTCCTGTAGGATTGAAGTTGCGCTCTACTTCTACCAGTTGATTGTAGAAACTAGAAAGATTTAGTGTTAACTATTGTGTATTGTATAGAAATTTTCATTTTAGACTGTACACTGTGTAATGGTAAGGAAGAAAATCTTAGATTCTTCTTTGATACAGAAGAGGAAAAGATTATAAATATTATTATACGTAGTTTAATTTAAAGTGACATCATAAGGATAATACATATATTTAATTTTGTTTCTAACACCATTCACCCCATATTTACAAAAAAAACCACTTCTCATTTAGGTTAAATGAGAAGTTTAACTCATTTAAAAATTACAATATTCTGTAGAACACATCTAGGAAATGACCTTTCTTCACTTGAAATGCTCTAAAATTAACTTTTCATAGACTGTAAGTTGCACTCCAGAGACAGGTTCTTTAATGTACTGGTTATTGCTTTCAAAGTACTCTTAATTGCCTAAATTAATAATGACTTTTTTTTCCTTTGGTTCTTGTAAGGGACAAATGAATTTGAATCACTCTCTAAAGAATTGAATCACTGGCCATCCTCTGATTACTTTTTACATTCATTATGAAATTTAAAGAAGAAAAGAAAAAAAAGAACAGCAAGGTCACCTTCAGAGTGTTTTCTGTTTGTGAGAAAAGCAAAGGAAAGTGACACAAACTCCACTTACCCAATCTTAGGAAAGAACAGAGACTGCAAAAATGGGGGAACTTATGTCAGCTCTGAATGGCACAAGTGTCTGCAAAGGCAGCGTGGTAGCTTCTGATTTGTTTAATGAAAAATATATTTTTATTCAACTTAAACTATGGGTGTAATAACACTGTTGTAAAAACAGAAGCCAATACAAAAAGATTTCTGACCTGATCTGAAAACTAGAGGAAAGGGTAAGCCTGTTTTGTGAGACCCGTTTATATCTTTTAGGAATGGTAAAGTAAAGCAGATGTAAAATCTTCCTTAGTTTATTTTTTTCCTAGCTGTAAGCTTTATTCATTAATATGAAAATCTGCATTATGGGATGTACATGGGTTTTCTGTACTCCATCTGGCAGCTCAGAAGAGAGACAGAAAATTAGTCAGGAACTTTATTAATCACTTGGGAATCAGCTGAGTATGTAATTAGCCCAGAACAGCTTTTTAAAATGTTGCCTATAAGGTATGGTAAATCAATTCCAGCTCAATAAATCAGGCTTGTTTGCAAACTTGAACTTCCAAAAGTAGCACATTCGGAATGCTAATATACCAGCAATTTGATAAAAAGCTCTTTAGTGCTGGGTATCAGTGACTCGGGTCCTTAGTGGCAGCACCCAAATTAAAAATGGGAAATGTGGAAAATGAAGAGACGGCGAAATTGTAGTTTGGGCAGCCTCAAGTGCTGTCTGTGAGGAAAGTGGTATTTGGGGTTGTGCCTGTGACTGGGGCTCTCATGGTACACGGATGTGCCTTTTCAGACAGTACCTGCTAACGATGGAAATGTATGAAAAGATCTCCTGTCATGTTTTAATTATGGCTATGGGAGTAATAACAGTGAAACAAATGGAGCAGGTGGAAGCCAAGTAAATAACTACGGTCGTTTCATGGAATGGTTTCTTTAAAAGTTTTTACCCTCGACTGTATTATAGCTGCTACTTCAATATTGATGTTACATACTATTCTTAAACAAACCAGATGTATCCTTTAATTATTAATTCAAGGAAAATTAACTAAGGTAGGAAGACTGAGTAGAATCTGGTGGCCTGTTTCAGTTCTTAAAATTTCCTATGTAAAGAAGCTTAAAATGGGTCTAAGTTGTTTTTTTGTCTGTTTTCATTTTTTTTTTAATACAAATATATACTATACTGTGAAAGTGATAGCTTTGGTCTGCTTTTATTGTTTTGAGGGGAATTCAGCTTCGTTCTATGTGGGGTTTTCCCTGGAAGAATGCATGACTTGACATTTTAATGCTAATGCTCTTCTCATAATATCTTCTCTGGTTTTTTTTCAAAGCCTGGCTGGCAGTTTCAGCAATCCCAATGCAGTGTATTTTCATGAGACAGGGATGCAGTGGTTTGGTCTGTAGACTTACAATTTCCTGTTAGGAGCCATTTACTAGCCCTACTTTCAGCTGATCCATGGCAGGAATACTACATGGAATTATGCAAACAGCTGCTGTGGGAGTGCTCAAGGTACTCCAGCTATGCAGCCAAGAGAAGCCTGCATTTTGCAAAGACTTAGTGAATTTATTAATGAACAAAAGTAATATTACAAGATTATTATACATAAGTAGAGAGTTACATTTTAATTCCTTAAATTTTAAAATGGTGGATTTCAGGCTATCTTGAAATGCCTGGGTAACTGGAAGTGAAAATTCTCTGCTAGCATGGCAGAGTATGTATCACACTCCCTCCAAACTTCCTCTCTTAATGTTTGGGATTTCTATAAGTAGAAGAGAAATCTTAAAGACAATACAAATGTTTAGACATAGCTGGGTCTTGTGTGAGCTTTCAGTGCTGTGCATGATTTTCCATGCTTTTAATCTACGTGTATGTACTGGACTCTTTCTATGCAAGCTATGAGCTGGTGAAAGGAAAAAGAGTTTTATTATACATAGAAGCAAATTTCTAGGAAATAACAAACTTTTTTTATGTCAATGTCCTATAAAACTGAGGAGATGGACAAATATCACATATTGCAATACTTGCCATAGCACAGCAGGTCAGAGACAATTCCAGTTCCCTTCTTCCTATTATTTGGTCTCATTGGGCCATAGTTCAAATGGCTGTCTGCAATTGGAGAGTGTAGAGCCCGAAGTGCCACTTTTTCTCTGATCATTACCAAATCTGAATTAATTTTAATGTGAGGAGATATTTCCCAGAGCAAGATTTTTGACATGCTATAGAAGATTAATCTCACTTTCAATAGAAATATACATCTGTTATCTTAAAGAAACATGCTGCCACTGCTGGGACTCTTTGTAATACCTCAGTCTTTGCTTAATTGCTTAGTGTTTGTTTCATAATTAAGACTTGTTAATTTGTTATATATTGATAGTGGGGATGGACCCTGAAAAAGGCTTGCAGTCCTCTGTAGTTTTGAATCACAGAACGGTTTGGGTTGGAAGGGACCTTAAAGCCCATCCAGTCCCACCCCTGCCATGGGCAGGGACAGCTTCCACTGTCCCAGGCTGCTCCAAGCCCTGTCCAGCCTGGCCTTGGACACTTCCAGGGATCCAGGGACAGCCACAGCTGCTCTGAGAGTCTGTGCCAGGGCTTCCCTACCCTCACAGTTAAGAATTTCTTCCTAAAATCGAAATCTACCATCTTTCAGTTTAAAACCATTACCCCCCTGTCTCATCAGTGAATACTCATAGGAAGGTGTTAATCTTCTGTAGTTATTGCAAAAACAGTGGAGAGCAGTGGAAAAGTGCTGGAGTTTGACTCATAGAGCACAGGTGCAGTTTCATACTGTTCAGTAGGCAGCAGATAGTTCAGAGAGCTTCATTGCTTTTGATGATGTTTGGCAATCTTTTACAAAAAGAGATCAGATCACCAGCAATTATAACATGATGTGATAGAAATCTCTTCATATGAAGGTTAGGTTGTGCAACAATTTAACTGGGAACATTTGGGTCCAAAAGATATTCACAAACTTGAGAACACATTAAAGAGATCTTCAGATATTGTGGTCATGTGCTTCTGGGTTGACTTTTTAGTTTCCTCAATGTCTGTCAGAAAAATAACACCTGCTGGAATGATCAAGGGGATCTCAGGGAGAAAAAAATGTTTGCAGATCTCTAAAGGCCACTCTCTGTACTCCCCAAGACTGTACAAATATACTAAAGCTGACAGTAATTGTTTCTGCACTTTCTGTGCATCTCACATACATAAATGACAATTTACCAGGAGCCCTGGGATTGATTTCAGTCAATAACAGTTTGGGATCAAGACCTGAACTGGAACACAGTGCATCTTTTCCTTTTTTAAAAAACAATAGCTATGGTGGAAGGGATTTTTTTAAAATCACATGTAAAAACCAACAGCATACAGGCAGCATCAACAAAGCCACTACCTAGGGGTTTTTCCTTTTTAACAAGCTTTCTTCAAAATTACAATAATTGACACATCTATTGATTTTAATGGTCTTTTCAGCATTCTACAATATTGCACAGATCCTAAAATGGAACATCTAGGAACATAGTTTTCATCAGCTGTGTTGGAGAGAACTGATTTTCCACATACACATTTTTCCTTGTTTTGCTGCAATTGCTCTGGACTATGTGAACTTGTGGCATAGCTGGAAAGGACATTACAGGTGAACATGAAGAAACACTTCTGGCATGGCGTCTGTGACACTATCCTTTACTTGTCTCTGCAACTCTGAGGAATTTAGCAAGCAGCTGATGTGCCCCAAGGTTCCAGATATAAGCTAGTGGGTCAAAACTGGAAAGATTTTAAGCAGGACAATAATTCAGATAAATGTGTGGGCTATTTGTACATACCACCATCTTTTTTTTTTTTTTCTTATGACATTGTCCTATGATGTGTGTTTGGTGTTGAATGTACTGTTATAAAGGGAGGAGAATTAGCTGGTTTTCTTATCTTGTAAGATGCAAAAGCAAAACACCTGGTATTAGAAGGAAACTTTGGGGCTGCTGGAAAAGGACCCTTCTAGGTCTATTGAGCACATTGCAGGGTTTAGCAAATGGGGTCTGTAGAACAGTTGCTGCTTGTGGAAACCACACAATGATCACAAGCCATTTTGTGGTTCATTAGCAGTTAGAGAACATTTTGAAGGGATGGGTGCAATATACAATATTTTCTCAGAACCCTATCGAACAAAAAAAGGAAATCTGATCAAAACAGTATCAGAGGAAGCCCTGGGATGTTCTGTTGTAACTTGAAATCCTGTTAGACTATAGCAAGTTGGAGGCACGGCAGATTTTATGCTTCAGCAACTTGTAAGGGTCTCTTTGACGTTTTCAACCGTAGATAATTAGTTCATGGTGATGATACTTCACCTTCTCTTGCAGCACAGTATTTTGAAGCAGAACAATCTGTTGGATGCAGATAAGCATTTACTGAAAGTCATTATAAGGTAATAGGAAATTGTTCAGAGACCTCCACTAAAACCGAATAAGCCCAGGAGCAAAACCTACGTACTAACGGTCCAATTACACTCACAACTTACTCTTAATTGTTATTCAATAATTAATAACTAAGAAAGATTATATGATGCTGTGTTTCCCTGCTGGATTACAGATCTGAAGTAAACTGTGTATAAATTGAGGAGTATGTTGTTTTTCCAAACAGGCATGGCAAGTGGCATTATCTTCTGCTCAGTTTGGCAGCATGTTTGCTTGGGTTATTTAGGTTTATTTGATTTAGTGACAAATGCAATAAATGTTACTGATATTTTTATTTCTGCTGGCACAAGACAAGAAATTGCCTTGCTTTCTTGAAATGTTGATAAGGTTATTTGTGTAGGCTGTTTGCTAGTCAAACACCAGTGTTGTTTTTCCTGATTTGAAACTGAAGTGGTTGTGGTCATAGAGCAAATGGACTTATTCACTGGCATGCAGTGGATACAAAAGGAAAATAACTTCCAAAGAGTTGATAAATGATGTAAAATCAGAAGACTTTTCTGGTAAAAAAGTAGGTGATATAAAGATAAAAAGCTTTATCTGTTGCTTAGGAGAAAACAATGCCTTTTGAAAGGAGGGGAGACATGAAATGAAGTTAATACTAGGAATAAAAATATATTGAAAAGGGGTCTAAGTGAGATCTGGGAAAATATTTAGAAAGACAAATTTGAAAAAAAAAACCATTATTATATCTGTGTGCATAATGTAAAGTGGTAGAAATAGTTGACAGAGCTCAAAGTTCAAATTGAAAAAATCCTATATTGAAAAATATGGAAGAAAAGCATTAGAGAAATCTGTGTTTCCCCTCATGTAGAATTATGGGTGGCTTAACAGAAATACTTGTAAAATAGAAAAATTAACCAAGTTGAAGACAAGTATTTCCAGTATTCAATTTAGAAGTTATGCTTATTTTTTATTATTATGTGTTCTTCTCCAGCCTGTCTAAACCCAGTAGAAAATGGTGAGCATTTATAGGATGTTTTGGATAATCCAAACAACATTGAGGAATTAGGTTGATGTTGAAACAGGTCCAGTGATGCTTTAAAAAATGTTAACATAACAACTAATAATCTGTTATGAGCATTTAATTTATGTAGGCTGAATTCTAAGGTTTTCTTTATGGCTGTATTTGACAATTATCAGGTAAAATTGTACTATAAGATTAATGTTATTTTTAAGATGATATATTTGCAGGCATTATTACAAACCATGAAGGCAGCTGAGATATAATTTGTAGAATTCGTTTGAATTGATTAATCATAATTTTTTCCTCCCCCTAATTTTTCTCATTAAAAACCCAATGTTAACTTTTAATGACCAGTTTTGTTCGACCCACCAATGTATAAACACAAAAGACAACCTAATAATACTCAATATTACTCCATTAACCTTCTAGAGCTGGTGTTCCCTAGGTCCAAGATTATATTAGCAAACAAAGTTCATTACAGACTAATGCTGTTTTGTGTAATACTCCCTCTAACATATCCTTAGTTTATGGCATTAATCATCAATGACAAAAATTTTAACCTTTTATGGCCTCCCTAAAATTAATGAAAATTAAGCTTCACAGCATGTCAAATTACATAGATTACTGCCATTGATGGCCAGTCTGCCAAACAAATGACTGTGGCTTTATGCTCCTTTTGTGAGGTCAGTTCTGTAAGGATTAGGATAGTAATATATTTCCTACCTTAATTTATGGTAAATTCTTCAAATAGAATTCTCCATGGGAACTAAATGCTGGGATTTTTGATCACATCTCTGAAGTAAAACCTTGTTCATTGTCTTGTATTCTCCAAAGAGATGCTGTTAAACAGTATGTTCTCGAAATTGAGTTACTTAATTTACTTACATTACTTTAAAGGACAAAATGAAATAGATATAGCAAAATCAAAAAATCCTTTTCCTTTTCATGTCCTGCTAGGTTTATTAGCAGGCTCTCTGGATGTGATTATAATTGTCCCAATGTCATAAATGGTTTGTTGTGGTTTCTGCAATGCTGTTAGTAAGTACCTTACAAAAAAAAGTTCACTCCTTTTATGTAAAAGTGGTCTATCCTTCGCTGAGTGGGAAATTTCAGACACTGTTTGGCTATTTACAGTAATAAAAATTGAGAAAAGTGTGTGTGTGTGGAGGGTGATTTAGATGATATATTCTGTCTATACTAGAAATAAACTCATAAAAACATGAGTGTTCCTAGAGGGGCAGAGTTATTTAAAAGACAGATGGGATGGAAAAACTTTGTGACACTTTTGAGCAGCAATAAATTATGTGTTTGAAACTGCTTAGATTTCAATTTTCTTTGTTCTGTAATTAAAATACTTAATTCCTGTGCTCTCTGGAGAGCAGAATGTCACAAATTCATTGTTCATTCTGACCGAAGAGTCAATTGTTTTCACACCTCTTTTATTTATATTTATTTACTTATCCACATGTTCTTTTTCAGCGTCATTGGCAGAACCTGCATGCTGCATGTCTGACTGAAAAGGGGTGGCTTCCCAACTCCTGCTACCTCATTATTTGTGAAGCAGCCGCTTTTGCTTCTTCACTCCTCTTAAAATACAAACATAGCCCAGGATAAAGCACAAGCCTGGAGATACAAAGCTGAATGCTGTGTTAGATAATAGCCCAACTAAAAAAAAAAATGGCTTGCAGGAAGGAATCCTGTTTTCCTGCTGGTCTGTGAGACTTCCCATGGTATGTCACTGTCCCCTAATTTGAAATGAGATATTGCAGTAGGGTTCACAATCCAATGTGTGTGCACGGGGCAGGATTGGCACTGCCTGTGTCATACCCATGAGACTTTGTGCTAGAAATTTCATGAACTATGAATATGTTTAACTTGTACTTTACTTAGCTGGTGCTCCCTGATTCAGTCACTGTTTGTGGGTATTGTGCAGTCCTGCCCAGCATGAGGACGCAGGGTGTGTCCTGTAAGGTAAACAAATGATGAGCACGACTGCTTTTCTGCAAATACGAAAATATGAAATAGATTAATATGGGACTTGGAACTGATACCGCCTCACTTTGAAATCTCTGTGTAGGTTTAGCTTAGGCTGGCAGCAGGTGTGCAGCTCTAATGAGAGTACCTTTTAGAATGTTATTCTCTGGAAAAAACCCTCCATGTGGTGTGTACTCCTGTAGTTGGGTATTTAGGCCTTGCACTAATTGAAATTTCAGTATGTGCCCCTTTTTGGAGTTGCTATCTGTAAACTTCTGGGGGTTCCTGAGAAAGAGCGGTATCTTGGTAGCTAACCTGGGCATATTTCTTGGTGCGTGACTGTGTAGGATAACCTTGAAATGACTGAACAATTTTCCTTAGGTCTGTGACTGAAATTTAGTCTCTTTTTGAAGTTCATTTCTGTGCTTCCACCAGTATTAAGCCTTTATACACTAACATTGTATGCAGATTGAGTGGGAAAGGCTTGAAGGAAACTTTTAATGCTCAATGTGATGTGCTGGGGGTCTGTTTAACTTGTTCATAATGCTTCAGGATTAGTGCTTTGGGGCTCGAGTCATGGCATCCTTTGTAACAAAACAGTGCCAGGAAAACAAAGTGTGGGAACTTCTTTTCCATAATAAATTTATGATCAGAGGAAATGTTCTATTTCTCACTGTAGCTGAGTTGGTCAATTAAGAGCATGTAAAGGTCATTCCTACCAAATGCTGAATGTATGAAGTACGTTCTTTGACAGAAGCAAGGTCACCTGTGCCATATGTTTGCTTTCATTGTTGATAATGTGCACATTTTTTCTGAACCTTAAGCTAAATTAACATAATCTTGTGTGACAGGTAGTTTTCTGAGTGATAAGGAAGCGTTTAGGGAGTAGATTTTTAATGAAATGAAGGATCATATATAAGTTTGAAAATTGCAGCCTGGTAAATAGGTTTATGCTGGTGAGGAGAGCTCACAAAACAAGTCAACTGAGGGAACAAATTAATAATTAAGGTACTGAGATGTGAGAATATATTAAAAAATAGTTTAGGGCCCTGGAGGAAATGGCAACAGCTATTTTGGGTTTGTCTTGTTTTTCTGAAGGGAGAATAATTCACAAGTAGAGGTCAGCTATTATTAGAGAAAATGCACAACAAATCTGGTTGGCTTTTTAACTTTTCAGTGTCAGCCCTTAAGGACACAGGATGGAATTTTCAAGGGTCTATAATACATCTGTTACTGAAATTATTGGGGTTCTGTCACTGAAAGTGTCTGAAAAATGATCTTATTCTAGGAAGTGTCAGCAAGCAGTGGTGTCAGATCTGGCTAAAAAATGTTTAGGCATCTAAAGTAACCTAATTGAAAACAAAAAAAAAATACACAGTTTTTTTCCAAAGTCTGGTGAGCCATACAATTGAATACAACGTGGATGTAATCACTCCATGCCTTACCTTAAATAGCTTCAGTGATGGTGTCATAAGTTGGCAGTTTATTCTGCCAGCTTTTATTGTCCTGGGAAGAACAAAATGTTTCCTGATTCTCAGATTTGCTTCAGCTCCCAATAAGAGGATAGGAATTTTTTCTGTCTCATGGTTTTTTTGTTCATCTCCCACAAAATTCTCTAAGGGCAGGCATTATTGCCCTATGTTTATTCATCAGAAATCAATTAATATTTTTAGTATTAATGAACAATTTACCATTTAGAAAATGATAAAAAAAAATTGCCAACTCTATGTGCTGACGGATGTGCTTTGTCAATGCCTGGCTGGAAGAATGACTGTGTTACGTGGTCATTGAGATGTTTGCTGGACTGCGTGTAAATGAGCATGACAGCTTTCATAAATACTGCAAAGAAATCTGTCAACATATCTGACAAAGATGTCCCAGTTAAATACAGCAGAGAGGCTGGTACTTTTCATTTGACAATTTGGAGGCCACTTCATGATAATTCTTGAAGAAAAAAAATTCACACAAGTTACAGGCGCTCAGATGTGAAGAGGAAATTGCTGGTTTATTTGAAATATCCCAATACTTTAGATGTTGGCCAGTCCTTTTCTGAAGGAGAGAAAGTTTACAGTGATAATTTAATTTTATTTTTGATGCACAGTTCTGCAGTATATCCTAGAGTTGGAGGGAAAACAAAATTTCACTTATCTGCTGGCTCTGGTTTAGCTATGGGAATGAGATGCAGATTTCATCATCTGATACAAGTTTGGCTCTATAAATATATATTTGTGTGCATATATGAGTATATATTTCAGTGGTATTTCTAAGGCTTGGAATATCAATGGTACGTCTTGTAGTCATGCAGCGATGACAGCACATTTTGTTTTTATAGCATAGACTGATATTTTATTTATGTTTTATGCAAAATAATGTAGCCAACATAATTAGACAGTAATTTGTGACTTCCAATGTAAACATTTTAGGAGCTGTGTAGTCAGAAGCGATTGCTAATTAGGGAGCTGTTAGCTAAACATATATAATTGGGAACAGACTGACAGGCTATTCCAAACAGCAGGCTATTTATAACTCCATGCTGTTCTTAAATTGTATTTTGTTTAATGGACTTTGGACAGTGCATAAAAGGAGGGGTTTGTGACTTGATCTGCACTTTAATTTCTTTAAATAAAATGAAACCTTGCAAGTGTGAATGCCACACAGGCTAGCTGTGATAATTATAAGCTATTATTAACTAGATGACTTTCTGGCTGAGCCATTTTCTAATTTCTTTAGGAGTGTGGACTCCCTGAAGAGAGTTATAAATTCAAGTATTACTTAATTATGCTTTTAACAATAAAGGGCACTTTAATCAGCAACCTCTCAAAAACCCCTCTCCTGTAGTCATTTATTCAAACAATGAAAAAGTCAAGAGACACTTATATTATAAGTCTTCTAAAAGTACAATGTACCTATTCACAGGCCCTAATTTATGTTATATTGGTTCCTATCGATGCTTATCCTCCAATATCAAAAGAAAAGTATTATTTTAACTGCTTTTGGCTAGCAGGAATGATTTTACTACAAAGATTTTTTGTTCTTGTTGAAGAAAAACTTAGAAGATATCTGGGTCTTGTGGTCATGCTCATGGATAGGGGTGAATATATGAACTCTGATAATTGTCCACTAAAGGATGTGTTATGTTTCAGAACCTGGGAAAACTAAATATACCCTGGAGACAATTTTAACATTGAATGGGGAATTTATCTTGAATTTTGAGAGAGAATTCTGATAGTTTCTCTTTAGGACAGAAAGAGAAGCTTTGTCTTTGGAAGCTGGGAGAAGGACTCAGGGTGCTGGAAGGGGTGTGTGAGCCTAGTGCTGGTGTGTGTTGGGAATTCTCACCCCAGGTGCAGGCTCAGCTCAGACACCAGCAGGGGTCCTGAGGATGAGGCAGCCTGTAATGGTCTTTCAAAGCTGGAAGGAATTCTCCATGTATGGAGGAAACTCGCTTGTAGAGGGAAGAGTATTTTGCAAGACGCAAGGGAAGAGAGAACTCCTGTTCCACACCCGTCTCCAGTGCCGCTGTTCCAAGGCAGTGCTGTTGCAGCAGTGAACTGCCTGCACTGTAGCAAACAAATGAATTTCAGGGCTGGTGCTCGCTGCCCTACAGGTTCTCTGTGCTCATTTTGAAAATACACACATGCACTGAATAACACTGGCCTTGCTTAATTCTCCTCTGGTTGGTAAGTTAAACTGTGATAAAAATGGCTACAACAAATGTACTTGTTGCTATTCAGCTGTGACTTTCAGCATCCAGCTTCTGGTATGTGTTTTCTTTTGCTTTCTTTTATAGTTCTCCATATGCTGTTTAACCAACCCCTGAAACCCGTCTGTCTTTTTTTGTTCTAGAAAAATTAAAGGAACAAAGTGGAGAAAAGAACTGGCCATGCAAACCCCCAATTAAGGAATGTTGTTGAAGAAATGAAATCAGAAAGGAAGGCCTTTCTTGTAAGTGTGACTTCTTATATTTAAATTAATCTCCTTCATGTTTTTATTCAAACCTAATCTATATTTTGGCTCGTTGAAAGGGCATGAATCCAGTTTTACAGCACGCCACAGCTAAATTTTTTGGATTTATATCGTTGTTGCTCAGAGAAACTATTGGAACCAGAAGGTCTAATGGTCTTTGTAGTCCTGAACTGGTCAAAATGTTAATGAATGTTTATTCTACTGTAACACCTAAATGTTTATCTTCAGTGTCCTCACTATATATCTGTGAGTATGGTTTTGCCCTCAGAACATGAACTTTCTCTTTTGTGGTTTTATAAATAGGGATTTTGGTTCCTAGGCAAAAAATACCACTTTTTTTTTTTTTTTTTTTTTGGAACACTGGCTGCTGAGTTCATAGTCTAGAATTTTGTCAGTTGGTGCCTTGTGTTGTATTCATCCCTGAAAGTGAAGAGCGGGCATGATATAGTTATAACTGGTCATCTTTCAGCTGATATTAAATATTAGGGACTTAAAGAAAGGATGCTGTATATTTCTGTAGGTATCTTTTTTTGTTTTGTTTTCCCTTCTCATTAAAGAGAATCAGGATTTCTAAATGAATCTCCTGCCAAGCCTTTTGTAATCCCTGGGAATTTATGAAAACTGAGAATTAAGTATTATTGAATATACACAAGAGCACTAAGTAATAAAGAAATGTTTCCATTGATATATTTCAGCTATGGGGCAATTTGCATAAATCTAAAAGTCACATCAACAATAAAGAAAAGCAACAAAAGTTTGCTATTACTCATGCCGTAAAGAATTGTGTGGCATATCTTACCTTTGAGGATGTGATAGGTGGCTACAAGTGCTCTTATTAGGTTTCAAAGAGCTCCTAAATCATGGCATATACACAGAGGTAAAACTAAAGTAATATTGACAGAATACTTCAGACCGAATGAGATCAAGAGAAAAGAATATTATCTTTAGTTTTCACATTTTTTGCTTCAATGAACAAATGTGCTCTGCAAACATGGAAAATAAAATTCATGTGAAATTAAGACTTAATGATGAAACAGGGTAGGTTTCATTCAAATTAAATTGCTTTCTATTTGGGTATGTTTCTTTCAAAAATCAAATAATGGTAAAGTCTTTTTTTCTTATATTCATCATAATTGTTGGTTCCATTGCATGTGAAATAGAGCTGTGTTGGTGTGCACAGAAAGAAATGAACTATCCTGATGCAGCAGCCAAGGGCAGAAACAGCAGATTTAAACCACAGTGCTGTCAGATTTCTCACAGCGTTGGTGTGATGTGATCACATGTCCAGATGATTGTGCAGGTACAACGTGAAGAGCATGACACAGTTCTTGTGGCAATGTCACCTCTGCCAGCAGCTGCCAAGACCATTTATGTGTAAACTGGAACTGTAGTCAAAGAGCAGCATTCCTTTAGTTTTGGCTTTTCTGATAGAAGAGAGCTAGTTCCAGTAATATGTAAACCCCAGAGAGATTTGTTTGCATTTAGGTTTGGCTAAAACTGAAGGCTGAATCTACCAAAAAACTTTTATATTTTAACATTCTAAAACTAAAAATGAAATTCTATCACCTACTTGGAGAACACGCATAAGCCAGCTGTAAAGCCTTATTTGGTTCCTGCTGAAGGTAGGGGGAAGTTGATCAAACTGTAGGAAGACATGAGAGACCTCACAAACCACAGCAGCACTGCAGAATGAGGTAACGTTTAAAGGCCCCTGTTTGTTGTCTGACTAAAACTGCAGGCAGCATAAAAATGCTTTGTTGGGAACATGTCAATCAAGTGGTGCCTTGAGAGGTGAAGAAACGAAAGTATGGTGAGACTGGTTTGGTAGTTCCGGGTCCCACATCGCTGTGCGCTCTCACCACGGTAACTGTGCAGGATAAAAAATTATAGATGATGTACAAAGAGATTCTCTTAATCAGAAAGATTCTTTTAATTTGTGATTCTATGAAAAGACGAATGGTAAATTTATGAGGCTGCTTTTATCAAGCTGCATACTGATGTTAATTTTCAATCTATGCTGCATAAATTGGAAATGGGAAAAGGCTGAGATTTCATAACATCTTATTGAAAATAATCTCTCGCATTTGTTAAGTTGCTTTCTGTCTTTTGGATATCTAAAGTGGTTTTGACCATAACTGTAGCTTTCCTCACCGAAGTTACACAGATTTTTTTGAAAGTAACATTTGAGTACAAAGTGGTCTAATATTGAATAAGTGGCTTCCAATTAAAAATCTAGGAAAAGAAAAAAAGGGGGAAAGTAAACTCTCCTTCTTGTCTGTTTTGACAATTTATTTTCTCTTTGGTGATCTCAATTCTCTCATTAAAGGCCTGTGGATTAATTGAGGTTTGCTTATTTCTATGACTTATCCAAATGTTTGGTGATTCCTTTTAAGGTATCTTGTTTTATGTAATGGTTAAAAACGACCTCGGACCTGATCGTTTCTAATTCGCCATTTCTAATTAAAGAAGTTTTAATGTGCTAACAACAAACACTATGGCTAAATCATCAACAGAATTGTTTTCAAAAAGGCAATTTCCATTTCTTAGACTGTGTTAGTGTTCTGACATTTCTGTGCTACATTGCATTACATTTCTGTAAACCTTATTAACTTTTTCACAAGCAATTAATTATGAAAGCAGTGGGAGTAATAAGACTTGATTTTCAATTCATGGTTGGACTCTTATCTAAAAAGGCAAATCAGCAAATTCTGATTAAAGTTTTTCCTATGGTTGGGATGTTCATAACGCTCTCTCTGGTGTATAATGAGAGCTGGGTTCGTATTGCAGCCTTTAATAAAACTTCTGAGAATGTAACTCCACGGACTCAGCTGTCAGGAGCAGAGGTGAGCAGATGGGCGTGACGAAGAAATGCTCTCAGGAGTTTGATGTGAGGTTTTACTTGGTCTCAGGCTAAAGACACATCGAGGGACAGGCAAAAGACAACAAGCAGGAATTGCACTGAGCAGTTTTCTGCTGTGTGAAGTACTGAAGTTCCTATTCCAAATGAGGATGCCCACAGTTTTCAAATTAGACTTGTCCCACGAGTTCCTGAAGGAGGACTGTTGTGGGGTCACTGGGTATGGCTTCTAAACTGAGAAATTTTCCATGGAACCTCCTGCAAAACCTTGGTTTCAATAACTTGAGTTTGTGATGGGAACATGATCTCCAGTCTCTAAAAGTGGATCCAAATGGGTCCATTTGAACCAGAAAGGCACTTCTGGCCATTTGAATGATGACTGGATTATTAAAAAAAAAAATACAAAAAGCACAAATCCAATTCTGCATCCAAATAAGGATATGATAAAGGGAAGGGCTGTGGTTACTAATGAAAGGGCAGCTTTGCCATGTGGGTCTGGAGTCAGCTGGCAACATCTGTTCTTTCATCAGATGCTTTCCTTTTTTGAATCACCTGTCTTCATTCTCTATTTTTGATACATGATTTATCTTCATCTCTCCAATTAACATTTCCCTCTTCACCCATTAAACATAATTTTGTGGATGTATTCTTGGAATTCTACCTGAGATGGCCTGTTAGGCATTGTAATTAGTCTTGAGTTCATTAATAAGTCTGAACGAGCCAATTACGATGCATCTGTGAAACAGCGATTAGTTCTAGAAATGCAGCTATTAGAAACAAAATATATTAAACATTTTACAGATTTTTTTGTTGTTGTTGTTCTATGTGCTTATTTCTATTACTGGAAAAGTTTATAGCTTATTTTCAGTTGCAGCCTGCTCATTATTTTGAGCCTGCTCCAGGTGGACTCAGGAGAATTTCTCTCAAGTACCTTTGTTGCTTGCTTATTATTGCATTTGTACATGCTAGAAGAGCATGCTGAAGTGACAAATTTGTACCAAAATCTTAGCTGATGACAGCTGTTTAAAAAATTCAGATCACTTTTCTTATTCTGAATTTTTTTTTAAAATGGAACTTATGTATTTCCAGGTAATAGAAATGACTCAATTATTTTCAGTCCTGTTTTTAGAACTATTTTCAGCTGTTTGGAAAAGTTAAGTGTTTGCAGGTGCTTTGAAATAGATTTTGAGAAATATTGCAAACAAGTATGTGAAGTTATATATTCTGGTAAACAGGAATTTGTCTCAAGACGTTTCTAATACCTGTGTGCTATTTAATCAAATTTATCTAGGAATCATTTTTAGTCAAGAAGGCATCCTCTCTGCTTGCAATGGGTTAATGTATGTTAAGATTTTGTAGATTTGGCTTTAGAGCCATCAGAAAAAAGCAAAAAAAAAATCTAGGATAAATACAATTTTATTTTCCTCAAACATCAAGCAATCAAAGTCTCAACTAAGGAGTTTCTTGAATTATTAAGGGGCCCATGTTTGCAACTGAGGAATCTCTGTGTGTGGTTTGGTGCCAGAAGAGCTTGATATTGGGAGACCTTAAATCAGTTCTATACTTTATAATTCATGAAAGTAAGAGAAGATCATAGTCTGGAGAGAGATGTGTATTTTATTTGGGAACATGATGAGATTTGATTCCTGTACAGGGCAGGTAAATGTTTAGAAAGGCAGAAGTCACAGGCTCAGTGTAGCTCTTAGAGCACAAAATGGCAGTGGGTGCCCCTAAAAATCTACCCAGCAAACTTTCTCACCACGGAAATCTCCAGATCTTTGGGCAGTCCAGTATTCATGAGCTGGGTTTTTGTACTCATACTATTATGATTACTTTCCAGTTGCTACTGAGATTTGACTGTTTATGCTAAATAGTGATTTGCGGGTGTTGCATGTGAGACTCTGACCAGAATACTGGAGCTGGGAATAGAAAAGGGGTGTGTGGAGTAGCGACCTCTGAAATAAAATCTAAAGACAGTGGAATAAAACAGGCAATTATGCAAAAGAAGTTGATATTCAATATAATTTTTACATGGAGGAGCTAAGTATGTTAATTTGATATTTTTAAAATAACATAAAAAGTTGTTGAGGAGTTTTTGACAAAAGTGCATAAATGAAGTACTGTTCAGTCAGGGATGCAAGGAAATTTTGGAACAATGATTAACTTAAAAAGTGGTGTTAAAACTTACCATTCTTTTACTCTGTCTAGTATAACACATGCTATAGGGACATTGCAAAATGACTGTATTTCCTAAAAATTTTAGTAATTAAGGTTAGAAGGGGGGGTGTTCTGTGGTTTTAGGAAGGAAAACTGGCTTTTTAATTAATTTAAAAAAAAAAAAAGATAAAAGGATCAAAGGTGAAAATGGGTAATGAAAGGCACTTAAAACCACCCTTTTTTTTTTGCCTCCTCTGCTCCTCATAGACTTTTTGGTATTCGGGAGATAAGAAAGTAAATTTAAAAATAAATTAATTGTAACAATATTAATTTAACATAATAGAAATATTTTTATTGGCCAGAATTGGAATTCCATAGAGAAGGTCAAGACTTTGTCTTAAAAATAATTCTTAATCCTCAAAATAGTTATTGAACATGAAAAAACAATTTTGAAAGATCTTTTTTTTTCTCTAACCTCAAAAGGTTTTTTTATATACATATAGCTATTTTTCTTCATTAGCAGATAAATGTATTTTTGTATTTTGTTCAGTTTTTAATGAAAGTGAGGGGACATAACTGTAATGTGAGCTACTGTAAACTGCAGTTTGATTCAAGCAAGTAGATGTGATTTCAAAATTACCTGGGGATTTCAGGTCAAATAATACAGAAGAGTAGCGCATGGATTTTGCTGCCTCTTCCAGCTTCAGCTGAATTTGTTCTTGGAGTTTGTCTTGCTAAAGGTTTGCAAGTTTGACATTAAACAGTGCCTCAGAAAGTTTTTGGAGCAATCTGCCGTGCCTTTGGTTTAACAGGCTTAGCTAATTGGAATGTTAATACAAAAGGCACTACTAGACCCTGCTTAAAATTTCTTGACATTAAGCTGTGCCTCCTTGGAAATGAAGTGTGCTTTGGATTCCTTTACCACCTGCTGGTGTGAGGATTTATTTGAGTAACTAAGCTGTCCAGAATTTTAGTGGGATTTTTGAGTCCTAAATTCTGCAATGTACATGAAGAATAATTTACTAAATCCACAAAAATCTTTTGGTTGCCTTCACATAACTCAAGCTTTATTTAGAGTTTCTAGTTTTTCTCTTGAATCTTAATATTCTTTCAGTCTTTGCAGTGCTGAATATTCTGTGGAACTGAATACTTGCTTTTAAATGAGTGATGAACTTGCCTTGAGGTGCATTCAGATTGAATGAGTTCCATTGGTTGTGTGATTCCCTGCTGCAGTGGTCTCCAAACCTTTTGATCATCAGCAAAAAAGTTTTTGAGTGTTCACCTCCAAGACATGTATTTTTATTTGGACTCTTTGTTGCATCCAATTGCTCAGTATCTTTTTAAACTGAACTTTGAATGTTCTCAGGCATGGAGATTCCAAACCTCTTTGGACTTCTGTTCCAGGGCTTGATTGTTCTTATGGTGAAGAATTTTTCCATTCTATCTAATCAGAATCTTGTTTGTGACTGTTTCCTCTTGTTGCATCCTTCTGAGCCTGGCTGTGCCTGGTAATTACCTGACTGCCTCAGGTAATTGAAAATTGCAATTGGATGCCCTGGGCCTTCCCTTTATCAGTCTGTGCAAACCCAGTTCCTCCAGCCCTCCATGTACCTCAGCTGTTCCAGATCCCAAGAGCTTTGGTGACCCTCTGCTAGAGGGTCCCTTTCCTCCGACAGGGAACTCCAATCTGGACCCAGTACTCGAGGCATGGTTTGGAAGTGCTGAATGTGGGGGAATAATCTGATGCAACCTGCTGGCTGTGCTCCTGTGAGTGTGAAATCACTGCTTCCTCTCTGCTGTATTTGAAGGTGCTCCAAGCCGAGAAGGACGAAGTGTTGGAGCACTTCCCACTTGTATAAAACCTGTGCTTGACTGAGCTTCTAAATATGCTGCTAACTGTAAACCTCTGAGCTCTTCAATATCTAAGATTAATCCCTGCATGTTAATGTGAAGCTTGTCAATGCCTTATTCATACAAGCTGCAGGTCTTCCTTTTTTAATTGTGACAGCAATTTAATTGAGCAACACTTCTAGTTTTTTAAAATCTTGGGATCTGCATTGATTTGTATTATACATTTTAAACTAGGAGTGTACGGTTTGATTAGAACCATGAACTAGATAAAACACTTAGCATTTTTCTCTTAAGAGATTTCATTTGGCCTCTTGGTAGGAAAGGAAAAGTAACGTTGATCAGGCATATTTAATATCAGTATCATTGTACGAAAAAAGAAATCCCTTGTCAGACCGAAAGGATAAATCTTTTTGTATTTGAAGTGAACATTAGGTGGTATAAGATGCTGGGTGGATAAAATAATAGGAAGACAGCAAGTTCTGAAGAACAAATGGGTAGAGAGACAAAATGTAGTTCCAGGGAAGCAATTGGATTCTGCTTCAGCATGGTCATGCAGAAATAACTTTATTAGTCTCTGTATCTTCCACAGGAGTAAGGTTGGAGCTTGTAAAAATACAGACAGATGATTACTGTCCTTGAATTCAATAAAGGCAATTAATTTTGGTAGGCAATCTGCATAGACACATGATTATCTATACTCTTAGTTTTTTGCTTTGTTTATAGGAAATAATAAAAGTATGATTCCAGCTGGAAAACTGCTTCCAGCCAGGTAAAAATGAAAATTTTAAGCACTCATTTTCAATAATTATTGTGGCAAATAAATACAGGATCCATAATATGCACATGAAATAAATATTGCTGTTCTTCTGGCAGTAGTTCACGATACACAACTTTTCCAATAATGTCATGATGCTTGATCCTGTGCTATAATTAGTGGAAACTGCAGCTGAAGGAATTAGTGAGGTCCTGGCAGAATTCACTGAGAAACCTGACTTTAGTAAATTAAGGATTTTTGATTGAAATTAAGATACCACATATGAGGAGAAGGAGGGAATAAGCATGCTTGCCCATATTTCTAATTACAGCAATCCTGACCAAGTGATTGACGTGAATTCTGCAGTGCGAAAATCTTTCCCCATTCAGGTAACACAGAGCCCTTGGTGAACTTTGCCTCTTGCCCTTCCATTGCTACCCTTCTGTGTAGTGAATTGTGTTCACTTGTCTTGTGCTTATTGCTGGCACTCATGGCATTATTTTGAGTGTGCTCTGAAATTCTGCTTTAATTTTTATGGTCAGTTCCCAGGTGGGACACCACTCCCTGTATCCACCTGCTCAATTCTTACCTTCCCCTCTCAGTGCTGCTCCCTGGCACTCCACAGCCCTCTGTCCCCATGTGCTGCTCTCAGGTCAGTCAGCTCTACTGTGCAGATCAGAATCTTTATGAAGCTGTTACATTTTGCTGAAAAATGAGGGACTAGGAAGAAAGGCTCAGGCATTTCTAACTAGGCTTCAATAAATGGCAGGTTTGTACTCTAAGGCATTAGAGCTGAGAATTAGAAAACAGAGGAAAGTAAGTGATACAATCAAACTTAACATGGCAACAGAAATTGTAGCTAGGAAGAATATTTTAATTATACTTTTCTACTGCCGTAACTTTATTTTTAAATATTACATTTTAACTTCTATTTCTTGCATGATTAATCCTGTTCCTGATTAATTTGAAACACTATGTCTGTGCTACTCCCACATAATATTCCTGGAGGGATAATGTGCTTCAGGGACAAATGTTAACTGAATGTGCTGCATTATCTCTTCCTGGCATAGCAAACAAAGGAGAAAAAAAATCATTTATTTCCAACTTCAGAAAGCAGCTTTAGGGGATCAGTGGCAGTGCTTTGAATTCAACTGAATGATTGTGATAGCTTTCCCTTAGTTTTATCAGTAGACAGGAATGATGACACACTTCATCAGTAAACTTGGAAACTTAAAATTTCTGCAGAATCCATTCAAGTTGAAACAGCAATCCTGTTTATCTATGCAACATTAAGTCATCCTCTCTCCCCTCTCCACTACTCATTCTAGAAAATAAATATATTGCTGGACTAACTAAACAATTATAGATACTTCTAGACTTTGGCCTAAACGAATCTGAAATTAAAGATGCAATGATATATTTGAATGAGGTTTTTAGAGAGCTTAGCACTGCTACAGGAATGACATACAGATCCAAGGCATTAAATTATTCTGCTGCTTTATGTTCCTGGGAATGTGTCTGGTGACTGATAGCAGAGAATGGTATAAAGGTTCTCTGCAAGAGAAAAGAGAGAAAATGTGGAAGGCAGTTGGCTCTTAAAATAGATCAGGAGACAAGTAAAATGCCATTTGGATCCAATTATTACTGCATGTCAATATGTGCTTTGCTCTGTGTCTGTCTGTCTGTCTATCTATCCATCTCTATCGTGACTATGAATCGATGGGGGTGGATTTTCCAGTAACATTTTACAGAGGAGTGCCTTAAAAAGATCTGTGTGCAGGAGAGCAGATTCAACCATGGTCTCCACATGGGATATTTTGTTGTAAAAAAGTTTCATTTTTTTCTAACTGCTAAATGAATGACTGTGGATTTGAGGGGTTTTGCTGTCTGTTTGTGCTGTATTTCCATACAAACCCGTAGATAAAGTGTTTGTTTGAATACGTGAAGACAAAAAATGTATCTGTTGTACCACATCCACTGTATAGGATCTGCTGTCTATAGTCAAGTTGGCCTTAGGCTCAAGTATAATTCTGATAAATGCTTTATAACTGCTTAGAGCTCTATCTAGCTGAGCTGTCTAATTTAGCTGCTGTCTAATTTAGCTGATAGTTATCTTACTGGGAACGGCTCTTAATGGAAAAACAGAATTATCTTTCCCTTTTATTGTCTTTAAATTTACCATTTCATTCAAAGAAATAATGTTTTGTTCTAGTTTAGGGAAAAAATCTTCATCTGAGAATATTTCTTCCTGTAAGCATATACAAGCATATGTCCCTGATTTTTGGCTTTGTACTTAGACGACTTTGAGTTGCATGAGCGCTGTCACAGTTAAGATGAGTTGTTGGGTCCTTTTCATGAAAAGTATATTTTGAATGAATGAAAACAATCTGGAAGCAGTTTGGAAACTTCAGGCAAATAAAGACTCCAGTTGTACAAAAATATGGTTTCTTATGTGCATAAATGGAATGAACACATATGAAATGAACTGGCCAATGTGCACATGGAGTGTGGTCATGGCAATTGTAAATCAGACACTCAACTTGAACACAGTAAGATAATAAGTAGGTGTGGTATGTAATTTTTGTCTGTGCATTTTAAAGCACATTAAAATGGAAGATGAAGTAGTTTATAAGAGCAATGGAATCTCCCCTTTTACATAAATGTAACACTGGGGGCAGAAAGGGGCAACAGGGCCATTTTTTCCCCAGTGGTGCCACTGGGGAATTTTGGTTTCTTAGGAGCAGGCTGCAGTTTTGAAGTGTCTAAGAATACCTGCCTTAGAGTTTTCTCCTTGATCTGCCAACACAGCCTTCCCTTCATTTGCTACTGAACTCTGCATAATGCACAGCAGAAGTAATTTGAAATGATGCATGACAGGACCCTGTGCATGAAAATCATATGTGCATTAGAAGAACAGACTCAAGACAGATATTAATATCTAATGTGAATAAATCTAGATCAGTGAGCTCTTGTTGTGCCCCAAACCTGAAACTAAAGCAGAATCTTTTTCAAGAGACATTATAAATTACGCCCATGTGAATTAAGCAGTGCGGCTTTATCTGCTTTTTTTAATGGTCAACAGTTCCAAATCAGACCAGCACCGACAATTTGTAGTCTTTCAGTTCCTGTTCAGATACAGCCTGAGCTGTAATACAGACTAAGATGGTTTCTAAAAGCTGCTGGCTTACTGATTTTACTAAATACAACATAGGTCATGATTTCCACAAGCCCATTAGAGAACACAAACCCCCCTATATTTGGAAGATTTTACAAATGGAAGAGCTGGAGTAGAACGTATTTTTCCAGGGAGACATATTTGCCAAATTAACACATTTTGAGTCTCACTGCATCATCCATTGGTCATTAAACATTAGAGCAAAAGACTCGTGGTTTTTCACTATAGCTGAAGATTTTAAGCACTGTCAGCCTGTCACGAAGTGATGTTTTTAGAGGTGTGACTAACGTACAATAAACCAAGTGATTGTTGCCTGTTTTTACCCTGTTGGTGCCACGCTGTCTTTGGCAGCGTTTCAGATCAGTACCAGCTATGTTCTGCCCTGTCCATTTTCCTTTTCACAACTAGATGAGTCTCCACTCTGGGTATGTACTCAGTTTGTATTACTTAGTGCATTTGGGGTCTTCGAACAGTGCAAATTTAAACCAAGATGTTTGCCCTGCATCAGTAGTGGACATTAGGTACGCAGCAATACATTCGGTCCTTGAGTTAATTTAACTTCATTACATCACTGCTGTGAGGTTGCTTCAGTGTTATGTTGGTTAACTAAGCAAAAACTGTAACTCTGTCAGCTGGTTTAAATATAAAGGAATATTTGTGTGCAAATAAGGTATTTCCTGTCTGTAGGAGTTTGGTCTTAATGATTTATCACAGAACACAGAAGCAATTTATAAGGGATGTGACTTCTGAATTTGTTTATTCACAAAAGCTACTTTTTATTATTATTGGCTGTGGTTAGTGGTTGGTGCTTCTGTCATTTTCTTTACTATTTTTCTATTAATTTATTAATTTTTTTCCTCGAATGCTATTTTTAACATTCAAATGTAAATCCCATACAAATTGGGAAGATACTTCTGATAGTTGCATCCTTTTTTGCTCGGTTAAATTTACAACTTTACACCCTTGTGTTATTGACTGCTGCTGTGCGAGAGGATTCACAGAGGGTAGGGACGGGCTTTTCCTTTGTACCTCAGTTTGGAACGAGATATCTTATTTATCTTCCCAGCAGAGAGAGCTACAGCTCCTTCAGGTATAGGGGCAAATTGATCACATCCAGTAATCGAAGAGAGCTATTGACTTATGCTGTACTTCTTGTTCCATTCTAAATTACAGATGGCACGTTTTGTAGCTGAATCCTCATCGTATTTAAAAAAAAAAAAACAAAGAGATTAAGAACATTTGTGCTCAGGAGCCCTTTTAGTTCACTTTGATAAATGGCTCAATTGGTCATTTTTCACAATGGCAGTATGCATGAAAAAGTAAAGTATTTTTAGATCACTTATGGTGAATTATATAAGTAATGGCTATTGAGCTATCAATCAATCAAGGTGGAATTGTTAGAAGTCACTGAAGCAATATCTCCAGGATGGTCTTCTCTCCTACTATTTTTATGTGTGTTGTGAAAAATAGAGTTTTTGGAACAAATGATTGATTGAACTGGCTCAATTTTGGCTAGGAGAGTTACGTTTTTCCCCCGCCCCCTTATGTTCAGGTAAGGAATCTCAGGCAGTTTCCCCAGCAGAGGACACTGTGCTTCTGCTGTTGGCTTTGTAGGGTTTTGTTTTGCCAAAGACCCATGGAAATAAATCAAGATATGATTTTATACTTGGTATTCTGTATGGACACCATGACTGACATTGCAATTATAGGTTTTTGCATTGTTTATGCTTCTCCAAAGGCGCATCTGAGTGCTCTGAACCACTGGCTGAAAAGATCTGTGCAAGGTTTTATTACAGTACATAATTGTATTTACCCGTTAAGGCTTCCAAGCATATTTGCGCTTTTCATAGCTCAAACACTGTTTGTTTTATTTGTAATTAAATAACTGATTAAATGAATCTCCAAATCATTTTTGTAAAGAATGTGATTTAGCACAGTTTTTGAGCATACACGTGAAAGAAACAGACCATGCTCTGCTTTATATTTCTTTCCTTGATGTTCAAGGGCATGGCTTGTTATCCCCCTTCCTTCATCATTTGCATAAAACACATTTCCTCCAAAGCAACAACTGTGCCAGCCTAGATGTTATTACTGTCTCCCTTGATCTATGAAATCATATAGACATGCATGTATTCCACCAGTGTATTTTGTTTGAGGACACTGGGTTTACAGAGTACAGAGAACTGGAGCCTGTTTTGAAACAATGTAGGTTAAATTTCTTTTCTGTGATGTGAATTCATCTTGCTGAATTCATTAACTGGGAGGTTAGATATTTTCTATCAGCTGAGTATTTATATATTAACTTAGAGCTTTCATGAAGAAAGTGATAATGGTATTACTTCAAGAACATCCTAAAAAGGTGTAGGAGGGTCTGTTGAGTAGAATTGTTGGAACAACAGATGTAATGGGGAGAAATAATTCATTGAAGAATGCTGCTTGTCAGTTTTGTCTTTCTTTATAATGTTTCTAATAGGTGCTATGAGGCAATTAAGATTTCATAATAACAAATATTTGGAGCTGCTTGTTGCAGTCACAGTGCAATTTAAGATGGCCAATTAGACATGTAAAAAAGGAATATATGATGAGCTGTCAATTTGTAAGACAAATATAGAACTACAAATTGTTTCCATGAAGTACCTTGAAATGTTTTTACAAATTAGATCCATATAACTGTAGGCTTCTAATTAAAAATTATTATTACAAAGACCTGAGGCATTTATTCATGCAGTTTATGGCTTGCTATTATTTGTAAATCCTGTCTGGTGATTCAGTGTATACTCATGGACTTCAAAATGATTTAGTAGTGAAGACAGATGTCATTTATGGCCCCCAGTAAATACACAGAGAAAAAGAGTTTTGAAATGAATTATCCAAGGGAATTTCTACAGCAGGTCAATAACAGAATGAGAGAACTTCAGATTCCACTTTTGAAATAAAGGAAGATTTGAAGTCTTCTTCCTTTAAGTTTTCAAAGTTTGTTGGTTTTATTTATTTTTGTTTGGTTTTATCCCTTCTCCAAATTGAACTCTGCATGCAAGCTTTATGTTGTTGGAACTTTCAAGTGATTATGATTTATGCACATTGCACATCCTAGGTAGATGTGATATTGGATCTAAGAAGGAACTATTCACACAGGTACCAAGGAGTGGAGCGAATAGAAAACTTCCAGAAATGATTGTCTGGTCAGATTTGGTGTGCAAGATAACGCACATGTTTTGTGTTCAACCAGTTTCTAAGGATTACTACACCACTTTTAAGTAGGTATGTACTGTGTTAGGAATTAGATAAAATTTGACTTCTGACAACAACCACCTAAGTAGAAATAATTTTAATTATTCAATCTTGACATTTACTTTTAATAAATTCTACTTATTCCAGTATTATTAGAGATGTGTTAACTGCATATAGATTATTGCCTACATAATGTTGTTCTTGAAATTTTTAAGTGTGCTAATCATTCACATGAGTAAAAGACTGCTGATGCTACTAAGGAAAAGATCTGATTTTTTCCAGCTACTCCTTTTTGTAGCTTATTTATAAGCTAATACTCCTTATTTTTGAAAGGTGGTCACTCAGGTCTGAGATGTAACTGTGATTTACCTTAATTTGAATCCCATCTTGGGAATAAAAGATTTGTATTCGGTGCAGTTCTTCTCTGTGTTTTAGTTGATTGGTTTTAGATTAGCCCTTTAATGAGAATTGAGTGTGTTTGGAGAGCAGTAATGCTGCTATCAGTTTATAAAGTCTGCACAGGGGTGGAATGAAACCAGCTTGAGAGTTCTTTTAACAGAAATAGTGTTACTGCAAGCACATTTTCTTCAGATTAAAAACAATGAGTTGAGCATCAAGTAAAAACGTGCCATTATGGTCGGCAAGCAATTGAGGCATTGCTCTTCATCGAAACTCCTTAAAAAAACAAAAAAGCCCCCAAAGAACGCCAAAATCCAATTCCCCAAAAAACAAACCCAGTCAAACAACAAAACCTTTAAACAACCCTTGGTAACTCGAAAAAATTTGATTGGTGCTTGTGAGGAAGTCACGGGACAGGTGTAACAAACCTGTGGTGAAGTGAAAGGGCTTTTTTTGTTTTTTCCCCTCAAGTCCAGAGCTCCCTTATGGTGTGAGAGGGCCATGAAAGGGTGTCTGTGTGGAGATCTCTTCTGTGCTTTTATTTTCATTCCTCTTTGTTAAATATAAGTTATAGTTAATCATGACAGAAAGAAATGCTGTGACTGCCAAAATAATCACACACAGTTTTTAAACAGGTTTTGACATATTGTATTCTGACTATTTCTTTAAAAGTTTGACATTCTTAGCATATTTAGAAATTTGACCCATACATTTAACTCTTCCTACCTTGAAGCTAAAGAATATGTGAGAGATGGGTCTTTTGGATGGTGTCAGTTAGTGGTTGTTTTTACACCAGTAGGATTCCTGCTAGTGAACTTTAAATCCTCACTAACAGAGGAAGTCAGATTTAAGTGTCCAGGCTTGCATATTTGCATGTGCTTTCCAATGCAGACAACACAAATAATTTACTTATGATGGGTTCACCTGAATCCAACGATCGGAGATCCTTTTAGTTGCAGGACAGTGGGGAGTCCCCTGGTGATGTTAAAAGTTATAAAACTAGAGTGCCATTTATGGATTGTTATAGCTGCTGTCCGTGGTGGTGTGCATGTTGCCAAGAAGTGCCCATGCACATACTGATGATCAAATACCAAGAGCTGTGTTTTGGTCACAACCCAGAGCCACTCAGCTCTCACTCTTGCTGGAATTTAGGATATACTGTGGCTGTTACCCTCAGAACTGAATTGTCATTTGCCTTTTCTAACTAATTGTAAGAGCAATTTAGTCCCAAAGAAAAGACTGTTGCAGGTTGTACTGTGCAGATTTTTCCTAAGCTGAACACAAGTTCTGTGCAGCTGAGCTACTTCTACTAGAACACTTATTTTCACTTTTTCTTAAAGTGGCTTACAAATTCTGATCAGCTAAATAAAATAAAGTTAAATAAATAAATAGATAAAGGTCTCCCGATGACAAAAACTAAGTTTAAAAGTATTTTGTGAATTAAGTGAATTGCATCAAGTAAATAAAATGCATTCTACCCATTTAGTATAGATGTTCTGTCACCAAGATAAATGGACTAGCTAGTACAAGTATCTGTGTGGCTGAAATGCATAACAACATAATTACTTTGCCAGCAAAATGCTAACCTGCTTTAATCATTCTGTTCACAGAATAATGTAAAGTGATTTAGTGGGTAGAATGAATCCACTTACAAATTGTTTTATGGTCATAATGCAGTCCCTTTGTAGAATGTAAATTGATGATGATAATTTTATGGGCAAATGATTTTTCAATTAAAATGTCTTTTCACAGACAGAATGGGAACGTTACAAACTGTTCCAAATAAGAGTGTGCCAGGGTGAAGGCATATAGGATTATCTAATGTATCAACCAAAGCCTCAGCCGAAAGAACTGCTATGTTAAAAACGTGATTTGTTTTAGTCAAGTTTTTAATTTCTTTTCATTACATGTGCAAAGTACCCTTATTTGGTCCCATTGGCATAATAACCAGTGTAAGAATTTACCACATAAACAGTAGCAACTAACTAATTTCTCTTGTTCTCTTTAACTCCCTTATATGCTAATAACTTAGGCTTTAATAATTATTTTCAGCTAGCTGTACCGTTGTCTGTATTACAGTAATTGCAATGTCTGTGAGGATCAGAATAAATCACTGCAGTAAAGTCATCTTTAATTTTAAAATTGTGATGAGGAAATGAACGGTATTGCCCAGCCTAACTACATTAACTCCTATTCAGCATAGTAGGGCATTCCTTGATTATTGCTACATTGTTATTATATTCTAAAGTGTTTATATAGAACTATGTAATTTTATTAAGTAAAAATCACTTCAGCCTTCAATAGCTTCTGCTGCTGCATATAAATGCTTTTTTCTTTGGTGGTAGGTCAGCCTAAGAAACAGTTGAATGGTGACTCTTCTCAAGAGTTATTAACTCAAAAGTCAACATTATCAAATGCTCTATATGTTTTCCATAATATCCAAGTGAGGCCCCACCTGCAGAGCTGCCCCAGCCCTGGGGCCCAGCACAGGAAGGACCTGGAGCTGCTGGAGCCAGGCCAGAGGAGGCACCAGGATGATCAGAGGGATGGAGCAGCTCTGCTGGGAGGAAAGGCTGAGAGAATTGGGATTGTTCAGCCTGGAGAGGAGAAGGCTTTGGGGTGACCTCATTGTGGCCTTTCAGTACCTGAAGGGAGCCTAAAGAAAGATGGAGAGGGACTATTTACAAGGGATGAAGTGCCAGGACAAGGGGGAATGGCTTCACACTGACAGAGTATGTTTAGATCAGATATTAGGAAGAAATTCTTCCCTGTGAGGATGGGGAGGAACCACGTTAATGAGTGTAAAGCCGGTAGTTTCTGGAGCAAACTGATACAGTAGCTGGCCCTTGATACTAAAGACAAGGAGGAAAGCTCAAATATCACTGTAAGAGGCAATGCACCGTTGTGTTAGAAATACAATTAGCACCAAACAGTTCTGTTGATTGCAGTTCAGAAATTTTTGATGAGCGGCATCAAAATTTGGTGGTCACAGAGATAAATGTGTCGTGGTTTAGCCCCAGCCACCAACCAAGCCCCAACCAAAACAAGCACAATATGTTAACAGAATTGTACCTTGGGAGTGCAGTGTAATGAAGGATAAAAACACAGATAGATGTGTGATGTGTTGTTCAGTCTAAAATGGCATCCTGAATAAAGGTTTTAAATTTCGAAACCTGTAGTAAAGGAGGTACCAGAAAAAGGGGCAGGAGAAGTCATAGGTGTGTAATGGATGTGATTTACACAGTACAATCTGTCCAAGATTTAACGGTCTCTTAATTCTTATTTTCTATGGACTTTTCTTCTTTCTTGCAGGCTTTTCTCACTCCATTTCTCCTCTGCATGAGCTTTGAGGAAGTTATGACCACCCTTTGAGCATCTCAGTTCAGCCTTCTCTTTCAAGCTCCACATGTAGTGTTTAAGCTTTCCAAACTCTCACAAATAATCTGATTGTTTCTACACTTCTCAACAGTAATCTCCTCTGAGGCCATTTTCTGCTGTCTTTTTTTCTGTCATCACTTCCTTATAGAATGCTGCTGTTAATAGCATCTTCCTGACTCCACTGCTCTGATTGTCACATCCCTTATTAAAAACAAACTTCTTGTCCTTGCTTTTCAAGATTGCTGCTGCTCCTTTTCTAATTTGATCTGTAATGCAAGATTCTGTCTTCCATTTTCATTTTAAAGGGATTAAGATAGATTGGTTAATTCCTTAATTCTGTCTCTAGTCCTTTCACATTGTACCATGTTCCTTCTAAGTTGAGGAGTCCTTCACCTTCAGAGACAGTGTGTGCTGTCCCTGCATCCTGCTTACACTGAGGGATGGGACAAGCTGAATTTGTATTACTGTGGGCTAAAACCTGTGCTACTTTATTTTCTTATCTCTGTCACACATTATTTTGGTGAACTTTTGATTCATATGCCTGTTCTATCCTCAAATTTAAATATTACAACATTTGTAGTGAATGCCTCTGGAGATTTCTTCCATTTTTTTATTCTGTTTGGTTTTCATCATCATAAGCTCTGACTGGGGCCAGTGACTCTCAGTCAATTTCACTGAGTCTCACCAGACAGATCTTTTGGTGTTTTGCACAAAGTGAAAAACCCCAAACCTCAGTTTGTTACTCATACCAATTATCCATCATATGCCAAAAATTTGAAAAGTCTGAGAATGTATATGTCAGACTAGATTTTCAAGCTAGTCACATTTTACTGATCTCTTGGTTTTAGCAAACAGCAGCTCCTATTGTTAAAACCAGACATAATTTTTATATTATTTGTAAGAGTGAAAAAAGGATTTTCTTCTTCCTTTCAGTAAGAACTTTTTTTAAAAAATTGACAGAGTGAAAGCAATCCTCTCTTCTTCTGTTGCTTTTTGTTAGAGCATCTCAATGCTGAGTCCCTGGCTGTGCCCTCATCGTGTATCTCTGATGTATGGTGGTCTATTGATGCTTGTTGCTTATATTGAATGCAATAGTCTGTTATTAAAAAAGAGAGCAGTCCTGGGATGCTAAAACCTTTCAGTTCATAAAGTTTATCTTATGATTCTGCGTGGCCTGATTTCTGGAGAAAAAAGCAAAATATTTCATCCAAGATGATCTCAGATTTAGATTTTTAATAAATAGGGATTCTTAGCTGCACTATTAAACTAACGATTTGTAGACCTTCAAAACTTTTAAACACTGTGTTGGGTTTTAATTAATTTTCTTTCTTTCTTTCTGATAAATGACTGTAACTTAGTAAATACCCTCATTCTTCTACTATTTCTGCCCTTTTTGATTTTAACTAAAAGTGGTTTGTCTTCATTTCTGCATCAGCAGCCAGGGATCACTTTGATAGTATCTCACTCATAACATTTTTCCAATAGGGATTGTAGCTGGAACCCGAACAAGAATAGCAATTTGTTACACTTTGAGAAACGTCTATAAATCCTCAAGGCTTTGTCATACTGGAAGGAATTTAGCTGTATGATATGGGCAGGAAAGATGCAGAATCAATAATAAAAAATAAGTAAGAAGCAGCGGGTGGTCTGAATTGATATTGACAAGCCAACAATACAAGCTGTTTGTGCCTGATTACATTGACTATAGCTCTGGGAGGACTTGGATGCCAGCTAATGGCTTTGTCATCTTCTGATAGTTTTGAAGTGCATCACCTTGGGGTATCTCGTGTGTTAGTTTCTTTTGTGAATGTAGGATGGGGCTGTTCTCTCCCATAAGCTATAATTTTACCTGCAGATCTTTGCAAGATACAGAGATTCTTTTGTCCAAAAACCAGAAGGAAAGAATGTAGATAAAATCATGCTATAATTTTAATGTGCTTGGTGTCAGTCATAAAAAACCAAACACAAACAAAAAAAATAAGATCAATAATTCAAAAAATAAGAGGCAGGTTTTTTTAAATTTTTTTTTTAATTTTTTTTTTTTTTGTTGAGAGAAGCAGCTACAAAAGAGGGACTCCATGGGGGGAACACACAAGGAAAGAGAGTGTAATAACATTATAATACAATGGGAATATATGTATAAACCTATTAAAATAAATGGTCAGTTGCCTTCATGATTTCATTAAACCTGATAATACCAGTGCACCTTTGTGAGCCTTTGGCTTGTTATTTTCATATTGGCAGGCACAGAACCAACCCAGGGGGAACTGGGTTTTGGTATTAAGCAAGTTTTTTTATAGCTTTGCACACTTAATTGGGAATAAATCTGCCACTGCAGCAGTGGGATGTGCATTGTTCCTTGAGTATTTGGACAGTGTGATTTTATCAGTGCTCTCTGCTGCTGCTGTTTGATCCTTATGGACAAAATCTCCACAGGTAACTTTTCAGGGCCTTAGATAACTCTGAGTCCTCACTGCAGTTGTTTACATCTTCTCAAAAAAATTAAGGAGGTGGGTTTTGCAGCATTCTTAAACCACTAGGAAAATTTGCTCTGAATTTAAATTAGAATAAAATTATCATGGAAAAATGCTATCAAGCTTGCATAAATTGAATTTTTGTGCAAAGCAGTAAAGTCATTTAAATTTCCGGCAGGGTTTTGGGAATAGGCAGAGAATATGCACCTGCAGACTTTGAGATCATGGTGGAAGGGGGATTTCGTATTTCTGATATTTTGCTCATGCAAGCCTTTCTCTCAGGCCTGTTTCTACTGAATCTCATATCCCACAGCTCTTACCAAAGATAAGCAGAAAAGTGAAATAGAACTCATCTCTGTGGCAACTGTGCAATAACCACAATAAATCATGGCTTCGTACGAATGTGGTGACAGTCCTTTTTGACATTTACTTGTAGTAGAAGATTCTCTGTGGTTCTTTGTATTGAAATAAAAAAGAAAAGTCATTTTTTGAGCTGAGAATGGTATAAATTACAGCATATTTAAGCATTGTCACTCTGGATCCTCTGTTAACATCTTACAGGGGGTCTCAGTAATGGTGTAAAGTCTTCCCTTGGTTATGTGCTTCTTATCCTCATTTGAAGAATATTTAATGAACTAGCAATGTATGAGGAGAGCAATACGAGTGTGTAAGGGAGTAGAATATCTTCCAGATGAGAAATGGTTACATAGGTTAGAACTGCTAATTTCAGAAAAGTAATGGCAGAGAGCGATAAGAAAAAGGACAATGATATAATGAGTAATAGAGGGAAGGTGGAAAGGGAATGATTGTTCCCTGTCTCTTGTAATATGACAACTGGTGCCACCAAAATTAAATTATCAGGAGTGTGTTCCAAACGAATAAAAGGAGCTCTTCTTCACACAGAATGTAACCAAGTTTCAGAACTTATTGGACGAGATGTTATGGCTCCTTGCAGGGCAGTTTAACACAAAGATATGGTTTCTGGCTCAGCCTGGAAGCTTTTGAGCTCTGAATTGCTGGAGGATGACAAGAACATGGATAAGACAGATGGTGCAGAGCAGAAGGGATGAAGGAAGGTTGTGGGGTCATCACGTATTCGGATGAGCCAGAATAACTGCAAACACAGCTGTGGATGTACTTGGATATCAAGCCAGACTGACTGACCAGAAAGCTCTGGCTGACCCTCTACTGTACAAATTTTCTTTTCCTAAATGATGTGAAGTGCTGAAAACCAGGGAAAAAGTATTGTCTGATTGACAGCCTCTTTATGCACTACTTAGGGCTTGGTCAGTCAGGTCTGGGAAGGGATAGCTGCAGATGGAGTCCATTTTCCCCCTAAAGGCAGTGGTGCATAGTTTGGGATTTTGTAATCTGATAGAACATCATGGTAAAGTGATGGGGTTCTTGGCAACAGTTAAAGTAAAACTTTGCGTTATAACACATTGACACAAACAATAATGAAAATTCATCTTGAGAGATGTACTGAATAATTTATTATGTAATTTGATAATTCTTAATAATTCACTATGGCAAATACCTAATTATTTTTATATTTTAAGTATAGGCTAAGATAGCAGGACTGATCTTTTGATATTTCAAGTTATAAGGCTACTGCTCAGCTGAGATAATTTAGTTTTGCATCTTGTATGAATGATTATGGAGTGTATGCAATGATTGTTTAATTCTCAAATGGCATTAAAAACTTCTTAGGGGAAGCTTTTACTAAGATCTCTGCTTCAGTTTAGAGTTCAGAACAGCTAGTATCATTGTGTTTAAAAAGTACCAAAAATAGGAAAAGATTGAACTGACAAGGTAAAAGTTGTTTTACTATCTTAGCAAAATCCCTAAGCATTGTGATTTCAATTTTTGCTTTTTCATATAAATCAAACAGACTTTTCAGGGGATTAATTTATGTACATTAATATAAATATCAGATGATATCTTTTCATAAGAAAAGTGCTACCCATTTGTGTGTATTAACTGAAATAGCATTTCTAATGAAACCTAAGAATTACTTATATAATCTTACTCAAGGATAATCTTTCAGGTATCTGTTCTGCTGATGGATGAAATCTAAGAACTGTTGGTAATAAGGTAAGAAAAGATGGGCAATTGCTGTTGCTTTAATATATGTGAGGGCATTTTGTTTTTTACATATGTGCTAGACTCTATAAATAATTTTTGCCAGGGCAGCAGTCAGTGATGTATCTTATAGGAAGGTTATTTAAGCCCTGTAAATGAATGAGTTTGCCTTTCAGTGCATTATCTGCTACCTCATTCAGGTTTCTATTCTGATTATTCTGTTGCATTGCGTTTGTCCTTGATACTGAATTTAAAAAAATTATTTCCTAATTGCTAATTATTATTTTATAGCCTCAAATAAAAAAAAAAGGTCCATGAATTGTCAGGATCCATTTTTGGAATAGCAACATACTATGAATTTGAGTTAGGATTCTAAATAGAATGACTGGCTTTCAGCTCAACAGGAGGGATCTCAGTGTTAGTAAGCTAACAGCTTTTAATGGAGAGCATTTTTCTGAGTTCCAGTTCCAAAAGAAGGACTCCCAAGACCTTGCTGGCTTTTATGTACCCTTTTTTTTCTCTGAGTAAATTGTTCATCCATTTCTAGGCTAGTAATAGAGCATTTTTAATTATAACAGAAAATGAATTACAAATGTTTTGACGTGGAGAGCATTTGGTGTGTTTAATTGTCTAAAGAAAAAAAGGCATCTTGTGTAATAAATTATGTGGTCATCCCTTAAAAACTGTCTTTTGCTTTGCACTCATTAATTATACAGCTAAACCTGGGAATGAGTGGAGGGCATCTGGATGACCTCTCCTTGTAATGGCACCGTCCAGTGCACAGCAAACATCTCTGGTTTGCTCTCAATGGTCTGTGGACCTTTGAAACAGTGAATGTGGGTTCTTTGTGCAGTTTGCTTCCTTGCACTGCTCCCAGGAGGGCACATGGTGGTTACTACATGTGCAGATCATTTGAGAAAGCAACAATACCACCCAAAAGTGTGTGGTTTATTTCCATGAAACAAGAGCAGGATGGTGCTGCTGTAAGAGTTATTGTACAGGCATTAGCAACACACACGTCTCACTGCTGGTAGTTCTGGTCCTTGTTTTCACAGATTTTGCCACTGCTAAATAACATCACACATCTTGTAAGTGTCAGGTTTTCTAATCCTGTATTTTTGGTACTGAAAGTTACAGATAAAACTGAGCAGTAGCAAGTGGGACAGAAACAGCAGCAGCGCAAGCAGAAAGAACGAAGGGATTAGCCAGTGCCTGACTAGTCCATGCTTGTAGACCGAGAGTAATCAACCCAAATGTCAACATTTATTAATGCTGTTCACATCAAAAGCTGTCAGTTGAGCACTACATGAGAGTCCCTGGCTTCAAAAAAGAGATATCGATTGAAATAAACTGCGATTGGAGTTTCAGCCTCTGCACTCAATACATATCTAGCTTTGTATTCTGTAACAAAATCTCTAAAGGCTGGCAAACTCAAGAAATTACTTACAGAAATGTCAAATCATGATCCTCACCTGGTGAATACTTGTCTGTCTGATTCCTTCCATTTACTGCTAGACTTAAAGTAATAATAACTGAAAATGGAAAAGTTGCTAAAATCCCAAGCTCATACTCACGCACGTGTACAAATGACTTCATGTGCTGCTGTGTACTTACGTGTGCCTGCAATACATAATTATCATATTTAAGTTTTAGTGACACTATATAATGTGGCAAAATATTAAAGTGCTGTAAAATAGTCTGTTATCAAAAGCAAATTTTTGGACACTGGAAAAATCTTAAATGTGTAGTTTTTAACATAAAGAGATTAAAGCTATTTTAAAATAAAATAATGGATTTCAGTATGATTGTGTGATTGTATCTTTGGCAGGGCTTTAATGATCAAGTTACATGGTCAGCTAAGAGAGACCAGTGCCTTATGAAACATATATTTATGTGTGAGAGTATGGAAGTCCCACAAAAACAGAAGGGTTTTAGACCCCTGGACAGAACAATTGCACTGCTTACATTGCTCAGCCAGTACCTTACTCAGCCTTTCCTCCTTTCTCATTTCTGTTTTATGTCTTGGTCTTTACAAGACCTTGCCTCACTTGCACTTGCCTCAAATGCAAGTGAAGAAATATTTAAGTGTTGCCTTTGCAAAGAGTGGTAACTGCTTGAAGAACAGTATTGCCAGCATTAAAACATCACAAAGTTTGATTCTTGTTTGTTTTCTTCATGTCAAGCTAAAGGCCTAAAACTGTCTAAAAAGGGTTTTTTAGTCTGTCTCCATTACTGTGAAACCAAAGCATCTCCTCTTTCCTGTGTGATTAGGAAAAGTGGTTCTCTCCAATATCCAGATGCAACAGCAGGTAAGTTAACTTGCTTTATCCCTGGATAAAGGTCTGTGGGGCAGAACAAAAACTTGGATTTATGTATCTGGCATTTGTTGCTCTTCGCAGTAGGTTGTTTAAAGTTCCTAAATTGTCTGCCCTCTTATTCTGTATTCAGTGTCCCATAGAACACTCTCACAATACATGGTGGAATTTAGTTGCTGAAATTGAAACTCTCATGTTGTTATTTCAGGCTATTTTCCATTTAGCTTTTCATGCTTTTGCCATAACGTACACAACTTTGTGATGAAGTTTTGAGCCTTGTGGTTTTAATATCTCCAGGTGCTTAGATATTTGCATACTTCCGTAGCAGGCAAGCATCTGTTGAAGTTTTATTATGACCAGAAAAATGTGAAACACCGGCTTTATACATTGCAGTTGAAAAGACAGAAAGCAAAGCTCAGAGGAGTTGCCATTAAACCATTGCTGATCTTTACTGCCAGCATTCGTCAGGAAGTACTGTCTAGAACCAAGCAACTACGTTTTTTTGGTTCCATTTTTGTTCCTTTTTTCTTCTTTTAATGATGCTGCTCCTGTCCAATGTTGTAGAAACTGTATTACACCTACACAGGAAAAGAAGGCAAATGGTAAAAAGGATTTTTTTCCTTTTTTTGATGAGCACTGCAGAAGTTGTTAGGCTTAACTTTAGCCCTCTTCTGCTTAAGGATGAGGATTCTTAGCGGCTTTTGGAAAGCTCTTCTAAATGAAAAATTTATCAAGTTTTAGTCAGTTGCCATCTTGAAGTTGCTGTCTACTTGAAATTTTGCTACAAATTATGTCTGAATTGAGAAAATGGTGGTGGTTGCCAGATATTTCTACCATTCATGTTTCAGTTTGTGCAGAAATATGGTCTGGGTCCATGGCAAATACAACTCATTTTTAAATTAGACCTGATCCTGAGTAAGTTGGACTAGTGAGTTGCAACCATGCTGTGATTCAGGCATCCTTTTCAATTCTGAAAGTTTATCTTATATTTTGTTCTAGAAAAGTGGTTTCCTTTGTCTTCTATTTAGTAGCTCCTGTCTTTGTTTCATGGATCTTCTCAATGTTTCATGCCCTGCATGTGTCTGAGAATGTGTTACTGCAGTGATTTCTGGTTCTGAGTCTGCATATTACATTTCTCTGCTGTATTTCTGAAAGCAAGACAGAAGTTACTGTTGTTATGTTTTTAAAATTTTTTGCTAGCTGTGCATTTCAAGGATTTAATGAGGTGGGGGAACTATTTAGAAAAATCCTTTTTTAGAAATAGGTGAAAAGTCATATAATCTGTGTTTCAAATCTTTCACTTCTTTGTGACTGGGAGTAGTTGAGGAAGTTAAAGATTGTGCCATGTTGCCTCAGATAGAGGAACAGTTTGTGCTGGGGTCTCACCAGTGCATTTGTGCAAATATTCTATAGCAAAGAATTGAAGTAATTGGATTTTGTGATACAAGCTTCTATGTGGCTCTATGTGTGTGTGTGTGTGTGTGTGTGTGTATATATAGGGGTGTATGTGTGTATATATATATATATATGTATATATGCATGTATGTATTTGAAAGAAGCTGTGCCTGATACATGCTTCCACAAGGGTTATCTTGGGATGGGTTTGCAACTTTATGTTTTGCCCAGAGAAGCAGAAATGCTGTGGGATGGGTGTTTAATTCCACTCTGTCTTACTGGTTTTCTTCCAGAAGTCTTTGCATAAAAGAAATTTTATAAAAGCTAGTATGTTTTGTATCCATATATGCATAAAAGAATCAGGGGAAAAAAGTTATTAAAATGGATGTTCTTAACCACAAAAGACACTGAATGTTCTGCTGCAAATGTCTCCTGTTTTGAATGATTAGGCAAAAAGCTTGTTAGTGTGTTTCTTATTGCAATCTTTACATGTCAGAAAGATTCTTAAAGCAAAAAAGCAAATTATTCAGATTAGTTCCAAATTTCTCTTTGTTAATATGTATGATATGCAGCTTGGAAGATGAATTTCAAGTTGTTTTTCCCTGAAAATGTCCAAATAATTGATATCACTGCTGTATCTTTTAATCTATATTCATAACAATCACGTCTTTCAGATCTGATTCTTTTTTTGGTTGTTTTGTTTATTTCACTGGTAGCTAATACTTACTGTGGCATCTCATCATTCCTTCTGTCTCTCACTGGTGCTGCACCCAAGCAGAGTAGAATTGGGGGACAGTGAGTATGTTGGGGAACAGTTAGGTCCATCTCCAAGGTCAGATGGTTGTTTTTTTAGGCTAGTAATATTTCATTTAGCATGTAAATGTAAATCTGATTTGGAAAAAAAAGTGTAAATTATATTCAGTCTAAGTTATGCCATACGTAATATGGACATAATAAAAACATTTAAAGAGTGTTTGCTAGAGCAGTGCCAGGGAGATGGGGTGGCACCTTAAGCCAGATGTCCTGACTGGGTGAGAGAATCCTTTTCAGAGTGTGCAGTGAAGCAGCAAATCTGAAACCTATGGAATTAGTTAGTATAATCTTCACTGTGAAATCTTAAATATGTACCATCTGTACCACTTATCCTGGCATTTTCTAATCCTAGAACCGTAATACAGAATGTATCCAGCTCATACAGAACTGAACAGAAAGCTCTGTGTAGCAGAGCCAAGCCCAGCTGGCAGCTCCCTGTATGGCAACCACTGAACTGGGATTGCATTCCTTGTCCTGGGACAGCAAATCTGGTGCACAAAGGGACATTTACATCCTGCATGCCTGCAGATGTACTGTGTGCACTACATGTGTTAGAGCAGTGGCTCTGGGAGACGTGGTACGACATTTCAGAGATGAGCTGAACCATCAGAAAGTGATCTGTAGTGGCAAAAAATTTTCATTTAATTGTGAATTAAGAGAAAAAGTGTGTATTGTGTGAACAAGCAGGCAGTTTATTGCAGTGGGTGAGTGTGTACATGTGAGGGCTGTGTTCTGGCTGTAAATCCAGGGACATCACTGCATTCCTGTGTCACCTTTTTCCCTTCATCTAAACTTCTCTGCCAAGGGTGTAGCTCTGCTTTCTCCCCCACAGGAGTTCTGGTGTGAGCAAGAAAAGCAGAATAATATATTTTTAAAAAGATCCTCTCCTTTCCATTTGCTTCTCTTGATTTGCTTCAGTGAAGCCATGCCAGTTCATGCTAGCTAAGGGTGGAAGAATGGATTTCTGTGCTGCATGATCACAATGCCTCACTGGAAATTCAAGTTTAGATAAAACAGTCTCCCACAATAGGGTCAGACATGAATATAAACCAGTCATGAAATCCACAACAGTGACCACCAGTAAGGTGGTCTATCAAGCTTAAGCACTAACTAGACCCATATTTTTGGATCTGTCTTAAAATGTCAATTGCTCAACAGAGATTGAAGGTATTTTTTACGTTTATGATTCTTGTTTTGTGTAAATTTAGGAAATGCAGTGGGTGAAATAAAGGCAACCATTGCAGTGGTTCTGGGCATCTGGAATTGTTTATCACCAGGACTATACTATTCTAGTATCATTACTGAATTTTTGGATTTTTTCCTTTTTGCATCAATATATGAGAATTACAGTGTGGACTAAGGTCTATTTGAAATGCTTCTGTTCAACTTTCACAATTGGAGCTATCAGTCAAACTGATTATATACTTGGATGTGGCATCACATCTAATAATAAAAAACATTTTTTGAGTGACAGAAAAGGTTAGGTTATCTTACATGTGGGTTTAACATCACATCCGCTTGTTACAAACTTTCCTTCTGACAAGCTGTAAATGAGAGTTTTATCATTGATTTATGGTAGGAAATAAAATGACGTGTGTATTTTTCACAATTAATCTTTTATCATTTTTTTGACTTGTGAAAAGAGAGACTGTTTGGTTGGTAAAGGTAAGGTATGAGTTACTGAGTTTCTGGTCTAGCACTGTGCCAAGCTGGACCTCTATTTTAATTTGTTGTGTACAATTTGTTGTATGCTTACCAAAGCAATTAATAACAATAGCTGCGCTAATCACAGTCCCCTGTAGTGTCAGAGAGCAGCAAGTGCTACTTCAACACAAAACTGTGCTGAAGTAGCAACGGCTTCAGAGTCTGAACAGCATAACCTTAGCCCTGAGAATAGTTTGGGAGTTTGTGTATAATTCAAAAATTATAAAGTTCAGTGACGAAACTTGAACACGGTTGCCCTCAGTGCTCTTAACACATAAGGACATTAATTCCAGTGCCTCAGTGATGCTGGAAAAGAGCAGGGCATGCACAGTGCAACCCAACCTCAGTGGTGCCCCACCAAGCTTTTCTTTGGCATGGATGAGGCATTTAAAGAAGGCACAGTCATTTTGGTCCCTGCTAGTTTTATGCTTTGGCACTGAATCTGGCAGAAACCAAGCATCTATTTACTGTCACCTGAGTTATTTGAACACATGACTTACTTGTCTTGGAGCAGGGGAACAGCTTGAAATGAAGCAAGCATTGGTTGTAATAATGCACTGTTGTTTTCTGCACATGGTCACAAGCATTTAAATTCAGAGAAGCAGAATTAATTTTGAACCTGCACTCTTGCAACTCAACCTGTTACTAAGTAATAATGCATCCTAGGACTTGTTCTTTGATCAAGACCCAGATTGTTTTAGCAAAGCTGTGTTTTTGTGCACATTCTGAAATTAAATAGATCTGCCTGAGCAGCTGAAAAGTGTTGAAGCATGAAAGAGAGACTTTTGACTGAATAGGTAGCAGAAAAGAGAAAATCTGAACCAGGCTGTTGGATTCTGAAATGGAGCTTGATCATAGGCATTTCAGAGGTGATTTCCTGTACTTCAATATCTGGACACAAAATATCTATTTATATGTAAATAGTAAAATCTGACAACTTATCTTTTTCCACTGAATGGTTGAAAGGTGTGCAATGCAGCAGTTAGCTGTGTGGAAAAGGCAAGCTGTGTATGCTTTCCATAATCTCTTGGAAAGGGATAAGGAGTTTTTCATCATTCTGAACCTCATACCTTTAGCTGGAAAAGCAATAACACATATTCCTCTCTCATCACTGTTTTCAGTTGATAGTACATGTTGCATTGCCAGATTCTGCCAGATGTATTAATTTGCTCTTTTTTATCTGGCAAAACTCCATTGGTTTCAGGGGTATTTTTTTCTGGAATAAAACCATGGGACCAAGCACTGTATCTGTGATTCAGGTTTTAGAACTGCAGCTGTAGGCAGGGGCTGGGTGCATTCTATTAGAGGTAGAATGTTCACTGCCAAAAATTTACCGTGAATAAACTGTATGTGCTAAATGACATATTTGTGGTTGTAGCCCAGAGAGATTGCTGTGGGATAGTAACATCACCTGATTTTAGTATTTCAGTGTGTGCATTTTCCCAGTAATCTCAAAACCTAGTGGAAGATTTATTTGATATTTACCATTAGGGCGAAGATGCGTTGGTAAAATTAGAGGTGTTAGGAAAAACCACTTCATTAAACCCGTAATTCCTGGGGCTGTGAGGGGCCAATGTACAACTGCAGGGTGCTGGGTTTCTGTCTGAGGCTGATCATACCAGACTGGGGGGTGAGCAGAGTTTCAATCTCCCTCTGTACAGAGCTTTTCAGAGCCTTAACATTGAGTGTTGGAAAGTTAGTGAAGTATAATTCAACTTCCAGGAGTAATTTTTAATGTATGACTTGGCAAACTAAGCTAAAGCAAATGTTAATGCAGACACCAGTTTCAGTAAGGCATGGATAAAATTTGAAGACCGTGGCAAGATTGATCTGCTTTCACACTGTGATGGAATATGAGTATCAGAAAATTATCTGCTTCTTCTGGGTAGATTTAGTTCATTTATCATCTGCTCAAAAATTAGAATGCCCATTCACCACATGTTACAGTGGCTTAATATTTGACGAACAGTGGTGGTGTCAGCAAGAAAACAGGAAAAAAGGAGAGGGAAAAATTAATGTTCTTTGAGAGAACAACTTTTGAGAATGCTAGTATTCAATGTAGAAGCAAGTTCTTAAGGCATCAAATTAAATATGAACAGAAAGTAAGCTTGTAAAAAGTCTGTTATAACTTAACAAGCTCTGAAAGGAGGAGCATGTCAAAAGGTGAACTAAAGTTTCCATGGTTAAAAAAAAAATCTTGAGCTCCATTTAGCCTTGTCCATGAGAAAGCAGGGAGATAAAAAGCATAGGGAAGGGTGACAGTGATCAAAATATAATAGAATGTCCTCAGTCCCTGAAGAAACTGCCCCAAAGTAAAGATATGGTATATTCTTAACATATTGTATTTCTAGTGAAATTATTTCAGAAAATTCTCATGAACTGACCCTGTAAGTAATTTCCTGTCGCACTGTTTGTGAGCACTGAAACAGTTGTGCTGTATTTTGTAACCCACTTGACGGGGACTATTTCCCATATATTGCCCATTTTTCCAGTCTGTATTTAGTTCTGTAATCTTTTTTTTATTCCTCCTGAAGCTCTGACTTACATTTTCTTATTTAATTTCAGTGCACCAGGAACATAGAACCTGATGCAGTTTTAATGCATTGGTTAGCCCTGATACATGAGAAGGTTATTTCTATACTGTGTTAGGCCATAATGTGTTGCTACAGTCCCAGTTACATCTTGGAACCATTTACTAATGAGCTTTTCCCTGGCTTGCTCTTGAAGGAACCCTGAACACGTCCTGGGAGCTGCTTCTCCCTGAAGAACATCCCTGTTGAAAGGGTGCCAAGAACCTCCACTGACCTACTCAGTAACATTGGTGAGTCTGAATATCTGCTGTCTCTATTAGCTGTGCATATTCTGATCGTAAAGGTCCCGAGCTCACCACTCATTTTCTTACATTCTGTGGCATAAGCAGTTGTTGAAGATCACACACAGATTCTGCCTTTATAACCAACTCTCAGATGGAGTCAGTCACAGGCTGATAACTCATAACATCACATAAAGGGCTCCTGAGTCCTGTTGAGATTCATCACTGCAGCCCCTCTTTGCTGGGCTGTGCTGATACCTTTGTCAGAGGAAACCGACACGTTATTTTCAGATCTTACAGAATGAAACATCAATTTGAAACTTTCGGCTTTAATCCTGTCCCCATGAGATAGTTTGGTGCCGTATCTGCGTGCCCCAGATGTTTCAGGAAACCAGTTGAGTAAATCAATAGGTCATCAAAGTAAGCTAGGAAAATAGAAAAAGTTACTGTTTTGTAAAAATCAGCCCAGTGTGGTGGAATTTTTTTTGTATTGGAAGATGTGCTCAAAGAATAAATCCTTGTGTGTCACCAATGCAGGATTTCAGTGAGGTTCTTCTGCAGGAGTCTTCTGATGGTTATCTAACCAGATAGAGTTCTCAGTGCTGAGCACTGATTTTTTTCTGGGGAAAAAATGAAGAGAGCTTCTCTGTGTGTTTCTATACAACTGGATATTGAAGTCATGCTGGGGAGCATTCAGTCTTTAATTATTCCCTCTTCTGAGCCAGGAGATTTTGGGACTATGAGCTGTGAATCGCTGTTCTCAGCTTTGCCTATTTCCTCATGTTCACATATTGAGATTAAGTTAATAAAATGATGCATGATTGTTGCAACAGGAGAAGCAGGAAAAATCACCCAACAGGAAGCAAAGATTGAGCAGAAAGTAAGGCAGGTGGAACGAGATACTTCCCTGAGAACAGACTGCAAATGCAAGGTTTGGAGCACTTGCTTGTTGTGGTAACACAGATCAAAGGCAGATGGTGCGCTGGAAACCAGGCAGAGCAGGGAAAATGCAGCTTGTCAACAAGGCTGGGAAGGTGTGCCATTGGTCCATCCAAAAAGAAAATAAAACTATAGTGACCAAAAAAATTGTCTGAAGGAAGGCCAAATATAAATACTTCGGACTCAGAAAGTAGGAAGAAAGGTTTGCTGACTTCCAGATAGGAACTGCACAGGAAGATATGGAGAGGAAATTATCCTAAAACATGGGAGAATCTGGGGTGGGGATTAAAAATATCATATTGAAAAAGATGGTATTTAGCATTTATCCTGAGTGAGTGGAATTTCAGCTGTCATGTCTTCAAAATAATTATTTTTGATTAAATTAATTAATAAGTTTGGTCAAAAATTTAATTTTCATGGTTTTTGTTTGTGGGAGCATCACAATCTCTATTATTGTTAGCTATTTTTATACTTCACTTCAGCCATCATAAAAAATTAATAACCAGTTTTTGAAAAACCTCAACTGGTAATTCCACTAGTGAGACAGAAGGAGACAGGCAGATTTGAAAAATGCCAGCAAGGGAAATAGATTGTGCTACTTTTTCCTCAGGGAAATAGGATATCTTTTCATCTTTTTTTTCCTGGAATGAGTAAAACTGGAGAAATGTCAGGCTCATTGACAAATCCTCCTCTCTCCCCAGGGAAATTACCCAGCGTGGCTTGAGGTATCAGGTAACTTCTCAGGCCAAAAGACAGTGCAATGATCCAGTAATGAACAGCATTAGCTTTTTTCTGTTCTGCTCTGTTGTGCTATGTGTGGCTATAACTTCACCAAAATACTTCTGTACTTGGCAACTTATTTGCAGTCCAAAAGCCACATCAAGAGGCTATTTCTCCCAGTCTCTCCAGGCACAGCAGCTTACAGGGAATGCTGTTCTGCATGCCACCTGCTGCCATGGCCAAGACAACACCTGGATGTTATGTCAGAGTAACATTCCTGTCAGTTCATAGCTCTGCCACTTTAAAATTAATTATTACAGAAAGATAATCCATTAAAGAATTATTTATGAATAATAAGGCTAGATTTCCAGAACTGATTTGATTGCATCTGCTGTTTCTGAAAGGAAACTCCTTGACCAATTACAGTAATCATATTTTGTCACTGTAGAAGTGATTAGACAAAACCTAAAGAGCTGAGAATAGGGAAGACTTGATTATTGTCTGTTATCTCAGGGATAGGCTTTGGGAGCATGTACTTGTTTTTAGCTTTAGTACAGCAGCTGAGGTTGAAGTGACCACAAATGAAGTTGTTTTCTGTTTTTGCAGATTTAATGGAGGCCTGAAAGCTTATGTAGCCCAACAAAATTTTCTGAATTTTCAAGTAGATTAGCAATGTTTCTCTGCATTTCACTGAGTCTTTAAGTAAATGACATAACAGATTGAATTGACAATCAGTGTTCTTTATTTTCTTAATACTGTGCAGAAATTGTAACAAAATTGTTGCATATTGGAAATAGGAAAAAAATTGTTGAGCTAATTCATATGAATGAGACGGGAGCCTTTTTTATATGTATCATCTAAATCTATGCTAGTTCTGACCTTGTCATTGTTTAAAAGTAGTGCCAAAGGGTGACTTTAATCTCCTTGTTCATCTCTGCTGTTGTCGGTACTAATTAGTCAAAGTTGAAAAAGGATCTTTCATGTGAAATAAAATATGTTGATGTGTAAGCTTGTTAAGAATATGTTGCTCCTCCTCTTAAAAATCTCATTTTTCTGTTTGTGCAGTCTGACATGTAAATTAATCAGAGAGATTCAGGGCTATTTTTTCAAGTAAAATAGAACCATGTCACCAAACTATCCACATTTCATTTTTATCTTGTGAACTGCTGAAGGCATGAATAGCAACGTTCAAATTATGATCTGTTCCTTGTTTCCCATCTCATTTTCCTACTTGTTGTCTTTGCTTTTGAAATACTCCCATCTGGATTTACATCTAAGGATGACAGATGAGAGAAAATTTCGGCACACTGCAGTGTTCTGTCTGTCGGACAGAGGCATCCCATTTTCAGTGATATGGTCTGATTTACATAGCCTTGTACTCAATGTTTTCTACAAATATTTGACTCAAAATCAAGATCCTGCTTCAAGAAAGAACAGCATCTATTAATAAATTCAGGTGAAAATTTGGAGGTATTCTAAAATGATGACAATTTTTTTATAGTCTTTGTAAAAACGCAGAAGGTTTTTAAGAATAAACAATAATTTCTTTTCTGTAGCAGTGTTATATATTCTGAAGGCTTCCTTATCTTCCCCTGAGTTGCAAAGTGAAAATGGATCTGTTCTAAAAAACTAAATGAAATTTACAGCCTTGAAGAAATTGAAAATATTCTGGTTTTAGGATACTGTTTTCACTATTTGTCACTGTACTATGGAATACACTAAATTAAAGACCTCAGTATCTTAAGATATATTGGAATTTCAGCGTGCTCCATCTGTTTGAATACGAGTTCATACCTACTGAAGGATGAGTTATCTCACACATCTTGGCAGTGCAGATAAATGCATATCAAAGATCAGCCACTGTGCATGAAATAACTAATATAAAACCTATAGTATGGGGCCAAAGAAGCCAATAGGGTAGAAATCTATGAAAATAAACCAACATTTATGAAAAATAAGTGAACATTTAATCACATAAACGCTGTTTTTGACTCATGGGATGTTTTGGTTTTGAATATTGGACTCAATACCCAGACATCTCTAATGGACAAAACAAATGGAAACTTAAAAACTGCTTAGGTAATTTTGAAAGGACATGAGCTACTTTTTCAAGATACTTCAGTCTTCAATGATAAATTCCTGCATGCCTATGATATCTTTAGAAAACTTTTTCACAAAGTGGGGATTGGATGGATATATTTTATAAATACAATATTTGCATTTCACAGTCACATATCTTAGTCTCATATTAAAGGCTAGAATACATATAATATGTACAATATAAAGAAAATGGAAAATGCACAAAATTGATTTGTCTGTCATAAGGAATAGTTGCATTCGTGATGATTAGTTTTTAACCATAAATTCGTATCTTATTACACTCTTTTCTCCTGTCCTTAGAAAATCTCGGGGGGAAATCATGTATCTTGGTATTATTTACCCAATAGTGGTTTTTAGGGCAATCTTTTTTTTAAAAAATTCAAATTATCTTATAAATGAGAACTGACAGATATCAGCTTGGTGTCCCAAATGGTTAAACTGAGTTTAACTCAAATGGTTAAACTGGTTAAAGTTCTCTGTGTTTTGGTTGATGTCTGCGTTGCTTTATGGAGTTAAGGCAACTGGTAGATGGATGTTCACTTCTCTGCATCATTTGGATTCCTTCAGCTTTCTGTTCTGAGGGAAATGCTTCTTTGTCATTATTGTAAATCTTTTGTAAACTCATTTTGGGCTGTATGAAAGAAAAATTGTGGACTTGAAGTCAGTTGAATGATACAATGGGGAAAAAAACAGTCAATAAAGTGTTTTCTTTGAAAACAAGTCAAGGCAGCCTTTGTGCCCTGAGCTACAGAACTTTTGAGTGAAGTGGATAATGCTGGGTAAAATTCACCTCTCTGGCTTAGTAATATCATTGTGTTCTGATCTTACTCATGTTTTAAAACACAATTACCTTTCTCATTAGAGATTGTAATTTATTTAAAACAATTGTATTTATTTATTTTCACCAAGCAACACAAAAGGGCCATTTGACGGGTTTTGTCCATGATAGTATTAATTTCAACACTTGATCTTATACATATTACAAATTGCAAAATACAAACTACAAAGTTATCCAAAACTGAGTTATTTTACATTTTATATATTCATAGTCAGTAAATACTTTCTGTCCAGTGTCAAATGGTTTTTGAAGGTAGATAAGTAATAATTTTTTAAAATTATGATCAGAGAATAAACAGTTTTATTATTTTGTAATTGCTTACTATTCTTCAGTAGTCAATTTTTAGTAATATCCATTAAAAACAACCTTTTAACCAGAGCATAACATGTAAATAAAGAAATAAACTAAGGCCTAGTTTATGCAAAGATAGCATTAATATACTGCTAAAACATGAAAGCAATTTTTTAACTTACGGAACAATATCATTTTTATTTTCATTTTATTTTCTTTTTGTTGCTGTTGTTGTTTTAGTTTGATCAGACAATTTTTCATCTTTATGGGGCTGATGAAAGGTTGTTCCCTGAATTTTACTGTGCATGGATAATATCTGGGACCAGAGCGTGTAGATACTGTGCTTTGAAATTGCTAGTTCTGAAAAAAAATTGCTACTGGTGAAAATAGTACTTTTGTGTATTTAGAAGTATGTTGTGTTCTGTGTAAAATTTGAAAACAAACTGAAAATGTTAAGTTCTTGCTCTGTTCAGGTAATTAATACTCTTTTTTTACAGAACTTCAATAAAGTCAATAGACTCATGACAGGGATGATTTTGACCTGTTCATGCTCTTATTGCTGCATTAGTGACCATGCTAATAGCAAGTCTGGAAAGGATTTCCATTCTCCTAAATGAATTGCAGATATTAAATAATTCATGTATTTTATACGTGCTTCAAAAAAGAGACTTTTTTTTCTGAAAGCTGTTAAAAGTTAAAATTTATTCTTGGCATAAAGCATAGCTGCAGTCTTTTCCACCGTAAGGAAGCATCTGCTTGTTTTAAAAGCTTGTGGCTTACCACCTTAACTCTAGGGCACTAACAGTAGTAAAAAACCAAAAATTAAAGTAATGAAGCATAAACATCAATGCATACAAAAGGCACTAAAAAAGCTGTAACAAGCCTTTTAAATTTTTATTGCAGAAATATGTCCCATTTTCCTTTGTCCTGTGAATGCAAAGCAGGAATCATTTATTGGAGAAAGGCTGTGTAAGAGGATGTGAGGAGCTGAGTGAACAGCAGGTGTGTTAGTTCCAAACACTTGGGCTCCAAGGTCTATTCTTGTTGGCTGGTTTTATGTTCTACTGGAGGATTCTACCTTTCAAAACAGCCATAACTAGAATGGCTTCCGTCTTTTTGTGTCCTGTTTTCCTTTTCTTTCTCTCCATTATTTTTACTTATGTTTGTCTTTTGCTTCAGAATTCACTTTCAGATCTGTTATTTATTTCCACAGTACAAAATACTCTGAAGCCAGCAGTGTGTAATCAGTTATCTCGTTTCTTAACATTTTGTGTCTTTGGTTTCAGAAAGGTACAACTGTGAAGAAACTTGCTTGTTTTGTTGTCTATCCTGAGACTCAGAGAAAAAATTCTGACAAAAGCTTCCTGGTAAACTTTTTTTTCTTAAGGCATATCTTAGGAGACTTCTACTTCATTGAAAAATAAAATGCCTTTGGAAAACATTTCTAAAAATAGATTTGTCTGAAAAAAAAATCAACTTGGTTTGAAATTAACCTTTTGAGATTTTTCTAATCCGAACTGCTTTTCAAAGTTAGGTTAATTAGGCCAAATTTCCCAGTGCCTTGCCCAGTTAGGTTTGAGTTTCTCCAAGGTCAGATATTCTACAGCATCTCTGGGTCCCTGTTTCAAATTTTAACTACCTTCAGATCCCCAACCAGATCTCTGCAAATATCAGGTCCAGCAGAGAACCTGCACCTGCTGCCTCCTCGGTGAGATGTGTTAGGAAGTTAGCATCAACACGTCCCAAAAGTTGTGGCTTGCTGGTGCCATTTTGCCTTTCCAGCAGATACAAAGGTGGATAAACTATCCAGGGGAAGCCAAGATCTGCAAATGTGAGGCTACTTTCAGTTGTCTGAAGAAGGTTTCACCTACTGCTTCTTGCTGCCGAGGCTGTGGGCAGCAGACACCCAGCACTGTTTGTGCCATGGTGCTCTGCCCTGCCCCGGGAGCTCTCGCTGGCTCATCACCTTCCCCAGGCACAGCTCCGCACATTCCAGCTGCTATCCCGCATACAGGACCGTTTCCTTCCTTGCCTTCCTGGCCTGTCCTTCCTACATAGCCTGTATTCATCCAGTCCTGTGAGCTGCCCCACAATCCCTGTGGATGCTTCTTGTGTTTGATTTAAAGCAGATCAATGACAATAGCAGGATTTCCTTGGATGGTGTCGGTTTCTTATCTTCAGGGTATGTGCCAGGAACTAAAGGTACTCCTAATCTCGGAAGTCAACAGATCAAAATGCTTCTTTGTTCATACTAGTCTGATTACAAGGACAGCTAAAACTCAACCCATTTCTGCACAGCAGTAATAGAACTCTTGCATGGTGGCCCATGTGGTTTTATCTGACTTTGTAGGAACAGTTAATTAACTGACTTTCTTCTAGGTTCCTCTACATTTTCCACTGTCTGGTCTGTCTACAGCACCTGTCACTGGTTTTTGGTTCCCCCTCTTTTGCTGTTATTTAGCACTGCTCTGATGATTAGCAGCATTATGCTAATGAGGCCCTGCATCAGATCATTGGTTTTCACTGTTGATAGGGGAGCAGATGGCTTGGACTCACAGTTTTACTCTTGGGGTTGCAGTACAGTAAAGGGGAAACACGTCTTGAAGCTGGGCATCTTCAAAGTTAAAGCAACTTTTTAAATTCTTGACCATTTAGAGAATAGGAGAGGGAAAAATTAAATTAAAATAACAAGGGATCATATTTGGAATCTCTTCAGATCTGGTAGAAGCAACGGATTGAAGGACACTGCCCAGGCATGACAGAAAGTAGAAAAACTGAAGGACTGGGCCAATTTCTCCATATGTATGGCGGTATTTAAGGATTAAGTAACTGATCTGGCAATAGAGAAAATGTCCAAACTGCAGGCACTTAGGGTTGCCAAAGGGAAGGCCTGTTCTTTGGGAATTTACTTTTCCTGGATGAGCTGGGATGAGGAGCCTTTGAGATGGAGGGCCATCTGATACAGCAAGGCAGAGGAAATTCTCTTTAACTGGAACTGTAATCCCAACTGATTTAAATGTGTAAGTACTTATATTCATATAATTTAGTTGTCGTATAAAATTTTCCAGATTAGGTACTTGGTATGTCTTGCATGCAGCTCTCTGATCCTCATCTTTCTCCTCCGGTTGCCCTTGTGATCCCTGTGTTCTTCTCTTAGACCATTCTGATATTTAGTGAACCATATATTAAATATATTGCCCTACTTGGTATCCTTTAAGGGAGCACAAATGTTTATTCTTCACTTACACTTCATCCTGTGTGGGGAACCTGTGTGCTTAAGGGCAATAAAGACTTGACTTGGATACCAGATGTGTTTAAATTTATTGTCCAGACTTATAAAAGAGGTGTCTGGAAAGAAATTGCTTTTATTCTGTTCAGCTTAACCTCAGACTGGATTTGCTTCCTACTAAATCAGAACTTTTATTGACTTAAAATGTCAAAACCTGCTTTAGGTTTATTTAGCAGATCACCACTATTCTGTATACTTATGTTTACAGTTTAATACACAAAATAAGGAAATATGTTAATAAATTTTCAAATTCATGTCCAGCACACTTTGAATCTCCTGTAGTGTTGTGGTGATCCTCCATCCGATGGTGCTATTAGGATTTAAGATAAATACTTAGCCTGGTTTGGGCTTATGAAAACTGTCAGCTCTTCATCCTGTTTGTCATTTTTTATTTTAATTTAATAAGTGAAGCTTTATGTGAAGTTTTTACACTGCCCAAACAGTGAAGAAAGCCATGTGTGATCATATGGTAAGTGTCAAATTCACTACTGATTTGAAAATATTCCTCTCAGCAACTTTTATTAAATGTTGTGGGTGATTCAATAAGTTTTTACTTGAAGTGTCATGAGTTCTGTGAAATCCCACACTGTTCTTATCCAAATCAAGGATTTACACAAGTGTTCCTGAAAGCTGCTTCTGCTGTTCAGAGCCACATGATATTTGGGTATCCAAATTTCTAATTTGGATGCTAATCATCTCCAAACCTTTTTTTGTATTGGCCTGTCAGCTGCCTTAGGGATGTGTGTTTGGTTTTTTCCCCACAGGGAATCAAATTTTTAAGGCACTGTAGTACTTGTAGAAATATGGTCCTAAATTATTTAATAATGTCATCAAATTAGTTCTTTTATTTTCTTCAAGGTTGTTGATGAATTTTGGCTGGGATGTGCATGTAAGCCCTGGAAATGCAGTGAGAAATAACTCTGCTTCAAAAAGACTTCCCAAATGTCTGTAAATACTTAAATATTGGTAGGAGCAGGGATGCAGTTGTCAAATTTGACTTTTTACTCTGGGTGAATTCAAATATTTTAACTTTTAACAATCCAATTCTCAATATTGCCCAGTGTGAACAGATAAATCTCAAGCAAACATAATTCAGGCTGTGTCTTATTTATGCAGTTCCTCCACAACTACTGCTCTGAACAGCGTTGCTACTGTGTGACTGGGAATCCTGGAAAGCTTCTAGTGTTTCTTTTTCCTATTATATGGATTTTAAGCCCAGCAAATGCTTCTATATTAACCATGCTCAGGGCTCTTGGTGCAAATACCTGTTCAAAAAAGGCCATGCAATAATTTCAGTTCAGCCATCTCTCTGATATAAAAAAAAAAACAGGGAAGAGTTTCTATAAGGTTCTTGAAAATCAGGATAGCCATTTTTTAAACTAGTTCTAGCTGGTTCACATTTCACTGAAGTGGTACTTATCTAACACGGTAGGTTGCTAAACTAAAACCAATTTGACCTTGCAATTGGTAACTACACCTTGCTCAAAGAAGTTAATCTAGAAATGCTAAAACACATTTCAAAGTTTCTCATTTATATAGCTCTGTAACAATTTGCATTTCCTCTGGTAGTTTTTGGCACAGAAATATTTTTCTTCTTTCCTATTAGAACATAAAGATACAAAAGAAATTAATTTACATGATGTGAATGCTTAGAAGCACATTTTAATTGCATCTGATATTGCTTGAGATACTAATTACTGTTACAGCCAGATACTAAATAGTGTTAGAGCTTTTGGCTGATTTTTCAGTGATTAAAGGGAAACATTCAAAATGTTTCTCATTATTTATTCTTGATTTGGGAAAAAAGGGAAGAATAGTTAAGACACATTCTGATAGTTCTTAAAATGTTGAAAATTTCACACATGGAGAACAGAAGATAGCTCTGCTATAGGTCTTAAATTTTATTTCTTTCTTGTATCTTCACTTGAGAAATATCGACGGAATGATTATCTAAATCTAAAAGCAGTAAGGCCAGGAAAATCATAACACATTTTCTTTATGTGTTGTCTTTATTTTTTGTTTTTGTGTTTTGGTTTTTGTTTCTTTGTTTTGTGGTGGTTTTTCTTTTTTTAATATTTAAGGATCATGCCTCCACACAACCCCATGTAATTTTGCTGTTCCTGAAGTATGGTTTTTTGAGAGCTTGGAAAATATTGCAGCTGGTAGGAAAAGTGCTAACTTGGGTGGTTAATGTGCACTGTGCAAAGCTTGGCTTAGTCTTGTCAAGGACATCTCAAACCCTCGATCCCTCTTTCACAAATTTTGAATGTTGATTCCCATGTCAAGTATCTTGCATGAAAATATTTCACTTTGCAGCTAAATATATGGGAAACAAATAGTAATTTTAATATATGCTTCAACTTAATTGCATTCCCAAAGGATCTAGGAGTGACCTGAGCCTCATTCTCAGAAATCATTATGGAAATCTAGGAAATTTGTGTATTGTTAAATCATAAATTACTGTGTCTGTGTAGAGGAACTGTGGGAGAAGTGAAACATCTTTCCCAAAGTCATGCCCACAGACAGGCCAGTGCTGTATTTCCCCACTCCTTTGGGTGTGTTGTCATCATCTCCTTGCAGACAGTATTAAAATGAGTTGTTTCCAGAGCAGCAGTACAGGATAAATGGAAAAAAAGCTGAAATCCAGCAATTTATTTATCACATCAATTTTTCAAGTGATGTCAGTCATGAGAAGTATGGTGATGCTAGTGAGCAGATTTCAGGTCTCTGCCAGCCATATTCTGTGGAGGTGATTTTTGGTAGCATCCACTATTATGGGGTACTGAGTGTCTTCAGACCTGGCTGCACTGCATGGCTGCACTAATCTGCTGTAAACAGTAGGATTTAAATGGGTCATTAAAAGGCATTTCTCTGATAGTGCGCTGCTATCAAAAGAAAATATTTTGATGGTGTTCAGTGCTCTCCTTGCTGGGCAAATTAAAATTCTTGTCTAGAGATCAAGAGGTGTATCTTAGATTAATATCTTAGAGAAGGAAGAACATATTATCATCTTCCACAGTCTAATGCCTTTATCTGAGCCAGCAGTTCATGATGCTGTGAACTGCTAAATCCAAGTGACCTTTCCCAGTGATATTCACAGCAAGTGGCAAGAATTACAAGTACACATACAAGGCTGCTCTGAAACTCTCCCTTCCTCCCTGTTTATATTATTGCTTCATTATATTTAAAGATTTCTTGCACACAGTGGCTGCCACCAATATTGCCACCGTAACAATCTGATGACTGGGATCTCACCACTGGATGCAATTTCACTGGAGCGAAAAAGACAGGAAAAAGGCTGTCTTTGCCCTATTATGGGAAGATGCCCCTTTTCATATTCCACTGGGATTAGTTCATATTGTATTGCCACTGTGGGCACACTCTATTAATACTTTACAAAGTCATTCCCTGGGAGGATATTTTGGCAGAATTTCATTCTGCAACTGCTGGTTCAGTTTCACTCATATTAATTCATTTCTTTGAGTTCTGGTCCATGTGTTTTTTTGCTGGATCCATAATAATCAGAGATAATCCTGAGAACAATTGCCACTGAATCAGCAGGTCTGCTCTTAGATAAAATCATATAGATTTTCAAAACCCCTTATCCTTGGCTGAAATGGATTGATATGAATTAGTGGTATAAAATGCATTTTTTTATGTACAGTGACTCTTGCTTGTATTTAGCTTCTCTGCTTATTTAGGAAAAGTGAATTAGTAGTGTGATTTTTTTAAAATGGGATTAGGTATTCCAGTTGGGTGAATACTGATATCTATTTCATTCATGCTCCATTTATGTTCTTTGCAGGATGAAGCAATTCAGAAATGCTTTATTAATATGACACTGCTTCTGTGCTAGTGTTTGGCAATATCATCAGTGATTACTTGGTCTGTCTGGCTTTTATAGGAATTTACATAAAGCAGAAAACTTTATTATTACACTAACCTGAGTAAATTCAATTATTTTGATATTTGTAGTCTTGTTTCTGTGCAGGCTTTCTGAACAAAAAGTCTGATAGTCTCTCATAGTTTTAGAGCTAACATGTCTAGTGGAAATTAAAAGCTTCCTAGATGACTTCTACAGTAAATTTATAGAGGCTGTTATTAAAACAACTTCAGCAAGTGATAAACCAGCAGTAACATAGAACACTTGCCAGTTGTTAAACTCAAGCCTTACGAGTTGCAGAGTTACTCCAGTGGCATCTGAAGGAGGAGTGATGACCACAAAGATGTATTTTCCTCCAAGCATTCTGCCGAATTGTCTGTGGGTTTGATTGTTGTATCTTACTAGTGCTCTTTCCATGGGAAGTCCCCACAGTTGGAGAGTGCAACCTGACATAATCTATGGATTCACAAAGCTGTGATCCCCTGATAAGGCACCAAAACCTGTATGAAATAACCCCGAGGCCAGGTACTGCCCTTGGTGCATGTCTGACTGTGCCTTTTTAAGAGCCCAAAGTAGCTAATCCAGTATTATCTCTCTGGACCTAGGAGATGGCTTTATAATCCAAGCTGTGAATTGGCAGTCTGGCATTCAGGCTCACAGGGAAAAGTCATCTTCATTGGTTTCTTCCTGGTTTGCCAATGCACAGTACAATATATGTATTAGAGTCAAAGTGCTAAAAGTGCAGCCTGTTGACACTGCTGCAATAATCTCTTAATATTGACTGTTATAATGCAGTGGCCTTTACTCACAGACATAAACAAAGTAGTGGTAAAGACTCAAAATCCTATTTTCATTCCAGCCTGTCTGACTTTTGACCACTGGTGAACTCTAAGAATAAAAAATTTGGAATAACTTCCAGTTTTCACTCTCATCCTATAACTATACTGAAAAAAATTGCCAGCATTTCAAGGTCCAAACTCGAGGGGAAAAAGTCACCACAAGACAGTGTTTTGTGTTTTTTGAATAAAAACCCCAACACGACCCATTGAAATTCAACAGAATTTTACTTCTTTCAATGTATCTTTGATTATGGTATTTTCTTACATCCTCTCTTCATTTCTGAACTAAAACGTGTAGGGCTAAACCACTAAAAGTAGGGGTCAGTGCTAATTCTGAATTTAGACTTCTAAAATTCCATAATGTATTGAATTTAATAGAATTTTTGGGTTGAGTATTGTAATATTTTGGGGGAAAATGTACAGAAGAATATGTAAGTTTTTCACTAAGCTGTATTTTCAGTCCTTTAAAAAAAGATTTTAGCTGCAACTATTTAAAATTTGAATGTTGTCCATCTGTGCATTGTTGTTGGTTGTACACTTCTGAAAATGTGACAAACCCTTATAAGAAACATTTTCCTGAGCTTGCCCAAGGAGTTAGAATAATGGCTACAGCTGAAGGAAACACTCACGTGTTTAATTGATATGATATTTTGGTATAATTCTGGGGGTATGTGCCAGACTCTATAGCCACATAAAATTTAATGCTCTTCGTTCTTTTCCTCCTGCAATTCCCAGTAAACTTTTCTGTATTGCTAATGAAGAAGATAACTTATACATCAGTATCTTTCAGACAATTCTCTGGGGTGTGCTCAAATTGAAAGAAATCTTCTCTGCTCTGTGCTGACAGGCTTTTCTATTTATCAAGACAGTCTGACAGGGGTGACCCATCAGTACAAGAACTGGTCACATTCACTTTTTGCTGAATATCTCGAAGAGTGTCATTTCAGTCAAGCTGGGACAAATCCCTTAGGAAATAAAGACAGCTATCATAAAAATCTGCATGGAAATAAATTTTGTTTTGATACTGAGATGGTTCTGAGATCATCTGACCTTCTTGTTTCAGAATTTGTCACTTGTTTGAGAAGTGTCATATTGTTAATCTCTCATGTGCTGAAATGGTGGCAAAGTTGGAAATGCAGGAGTCCAGCTCAGCCAGTCCCTGGCAACAGCTGCAGGTGGTGGCAGTGGCTGCAGGGTCAACATAAACAGAGCTTAGTCAGCCTGAATTCAGACTCCATTGAGGGGAAGGGAACAGGGAACAAACAGTAAAAATCCTATAACTCTCAAGGGTGCATTGCTTTTTGGTTTGCTTCCTCCCCCAGTCTGGTACCAGCTGATTCTTTTAATTTTCATTTTTCCTTTGGTCTGTTGACCTTGTTAAAACTAAATAAAGCGTTTCTACAGTTTTTGAAAATTTTCAAAAATTATCCAAAGGAAATGAGACTGGAGCCGAAAAACCTTTGGTTTTCCCCTTAAAGAGGCAAACACCTTTATGTGTTATCATTGATCTAGTAAGAAGTCATTAAGCTTTCAAGTGTTCCTTATCTACATAACATACTTTAGAAATAAAAGCCTTGTTGGTAAATTGCAATTAGACTTTGCTGTTTTCAAGTAGACTGACAGAAACTTGCTCTGTATTAAAGGTGAAGATAAATGAAGGCAAATAGACTGTATTAATGGCAGTTCAGGGTTTTCTGCAAAGTATTTTTTCTGTGAAAACAGAACTATGGACTATGAGCAAGATCTGCAGATTTTGTCAGTGGCACTTGAGTGTGGTGAGGGTCTGTTAACTTAACCCAGGTGAGGTGGCTGTGGCTGGCCCTAGGGTGGAATGCAGGACACTGGATGGAAGCCAAGTGTCCAGGGCTGCTGCTGTCTGTCCTGCTGAGCTCTAAATTGGAGATAAGAGGAGGGATGAAGGCAGGAAAGTCCTGGCACGATGACAAAACTGAGCATGAAAATGTCCATCTACCTCAATGAAGACACAAAACAGTAAGTGTATCTTTTCTGGATGAATCAGGTATTATAGAGAATTTGATAAAAGTTGATAGCATAAGCAGAAGTATGAGCTGAGTCCAACACAAGAGTAATGATCAGTTAAAATTGCTTCCATGTCGAATGACAGTGAAACGTGAAGTGCCTGATTTAGCTTTATGTTCACACAGAGTGTGCAGCTGTACCCTGGAGAGGTACAAACCTGGCAGGAATTTCAAGGTGAGAGACCACAGAAAGCCTGTGGGATGTGAGTTGGAAAGAAGGGTGGCCTGTGTGGTGGCTTTTTAATAACTGCATGAATACTTGCTTTAGTCTGAATCTCTTCCTTCATTTGGACTCACAGGACACTAAAAGCTTGGTGTCATGATTAGGATACTCACTTGCTACTGGAAATACAGAGTTGTATCAGCACAGCTGTTCCCAGGCTGTGGCAGGGTATTTATCCTTAGAGAATTTCAGTTTGGTTTGGGAATTTGAGTATGAATTGAGAGTAAGGCGTCAAATGCAGGAAGCCCTTCTGAGAGTTTGCTAAAATAGCAGATTAAGAAAAGGTTTGATGAATTTTGCCATAGTGGAATTGACCTTTTTGCTTTGGTGGGTAGGTGAGTAGTTTAAGCACCAAGGGGAGTCTGCACACTGCATCCTTTCAACGATCCAGCACCGTGAAATCTGGGGAAAAGAAATCGTGCCAAAGTACACAGGTCTCTTCTCAGAGAACTCACAGATCTGAAATGGAAACCAGCCGTGCTGGGGGCAGAGGGAATGAGAAACACTTAAGTAATAGAAATTTAATTACATTGAATTTTCCTCATAAACAGACCAGAAGTAGACCACACCTCAGTGTACTTACTGGTCTCCAGTAATTGCTAAGTCAATTAGCAAATACTCTAACGATTTTTATTCCTAGGGAATTTATATTGTCAGACTATTTTTTTTCTTTGTGAAAACATTGAGAGGTAGGCTTTAGGAGTGGTGGGCTTTCTGCTCTTTATAATAATTTAATGTTCTGTTTCATCACACATATCCTGAATTATCTAGATAGTTTACACATTTAGGTATCTTTAGTTTTAGATGTTCAGGACTCTTGTATTAATTTGTTAGGAACTTATATTTTTATTAAATTGCTTGTAAATTGCAGTATACATATACAAGTGTAAATATATATATATTTAAATGAGTCAGGGAAAGTTATCTTCATATAGTAATAAAATCAATTCAATTGCGTTCTACATTCTGATCTGTAACATGAGATTGATTCATCTGTACCATTTTCTATGCTCAGTATTATCCCTGTCACTAAATAAGTTATCAGATTTTTAATTATCTGTAATATTATGTAAGTTATGAAAGATGCTTCTCAACATATAGAACCATTGCAGTACTCAATCAATAAGTCATTCCATATATGATGAGCTGAATAATTTTTTTTCTGTGAGGAGTTTAAGTTCTGTTTCTGCTGTTCAATTTAATGTACATTTGCCTAAGTTTTTTTCTTTAAAATCTGAGTTTCTAATTTAAGTTTCTTCTTAAGTGCCCAACCCCAGTTTTCCTTCAGGGTATGTTTGAAATATGATCAATCTCATCTGTACATGCTGGTAAAAATTTTGTGCAGATAAATCAAAGTCTGGGTTTGCAAAGGAGAACATTATTCCATTATCAAATAAATCACACAGTTTATGAGTCTTTTTACTGCACTGCCAGAAGTTATTTACTGAAAGATCATGAAATACAGACGGTATTTCACTCAGAGTCATAGACACCTGCCCAGATCAAATATTTTAGTGCATAACTACAGCACAAAACAAGAAAATGTGAAGGCCAAATCTAATAGTTCTTTGGTATTTCACACATAAACAGAGCTTTTTATATTTGCTTCAAGATGAATGCTTCTTGGTATCTCTGTAGTTTATAAATGAATATGTAATTGCGCTTTCATTCAGAAAATCCCACAATTGATTCGGTAGGAGCCCAGATGGGGCCAGTGTTGGCGGCGCAGGTTTGGTGCTGACTGTCACGAATGGCTCTGTTCCCTTTTCAGGGTGTGCACAAGTAAGCACAGAGGAGGGCACGGAACAGCTGCACAAAACTCAAACCCATTTGTTAATAAACACCCCAATCAGAGATTTTGAGGTGAAGTCTCACAATTCAGCAAAACTCCTCCTTGCTCAGTACAGAAAAACAAAGTACAAATAAACACCTTAGGTGAGTACATAAAGTTCCAATATTTCTGTTAAGGTACTATGGAATCTAGTTAGCATTGGAATTTCATATCCAGGACTTCAGTTCCAACAGTTGTGATAGATTTGAATAATTTAGTGGCTGTTGCATCCAGGGTTTCATTCCTTGTCATACTGTGCAGGGTGCTGCCACCCTGCTTGGTTTATTTTCAGTCTGGTAAGATAACGTAAATTCTTTTCTAGATAAGAGAGTTTTCTTTGGTTCACACCTGTGGATCATGTGCTGCAGTATTGTTCTACATTTTTGGCGTCTGAGCTTTAATACAATCCAACAAGGCATGAGCAGGGTGGCCACTGGTATTTGTGAGTCCTCTGAATAAGGTCTGGAACTCCAGGCAGGCGACTTAAGAAAGATCAGTGTGTTTTCCTTTGGTGATGGAGCTCGTTACTTCAGACTGACACAAGCAGAGATTAAAACAGTCTAGATCAGCAGTGATGGTGCTCATGGCCTGGGAGATTTCCAGCTGCATGCTGGAGGTCAGATCCAAAAGGACTAAACTCATCCCATCAATTTAAGGAAACATTGTGAGAGGCCACAGAAGCATCACAGACCACCTGCTTTGACTTGCTTCGTACTTACTGCTATTTAAGACACAAACCAGTGTGTTTTATAAACATGTTTTGATGCTCACTTAAAAGAATCTGCAGAACCCTGCAAAACTATACCAGGACCTGCTAGCAGCAATGTATCTTGATTCACATTTTTATAAAGAAATACTTCAGTTTGTGCCAGTTTGCCATAAATGGATGAAACAAAAGAATAACGCTTAGCAGTAAAGCAGAATGAAATGGATTTATGAACCTTTGCCAGTAATTTTAGGATGACTCCTCTGAGTTCCTCATGAATTGCACTCAGTGAAGTATATGTAAATAGTCAATATTTCTGGTGAAGCAGGCAGGTTTACTGATCTAGATCTTTGTAGATTTTGACAAACTGTCCTTTAAAAAATAAAAATAAAAATGTAAGAATCCTCCAATAAACCCATCAGTTTTTTAAGTATGAATTGCTTAGATTTCACATTTCAAATCAACTCTTAATTTGAAACTGTTGTTTTATTATGCATCATACTGAAATACTAAAAATTGATCACATTTGGAGTGAACATTTGTTTGGTACTGGCACTTTTGATACGTTTGAAAAGCTAATGAACTGGGAAATGATGACTTTATGTTCAAAATGATTTTTGAGTACCCTGTCATGTAAAAACAACTTCAATTTTTTATTACATCCACTGCTTCCCAAAGACGCAAAAAAATTCTTATATAGCCATTTCTCAGGATATTCAGCATGCCAGGAGACAGATCATCTTATCACTGGTGAAGAAAAGCAGTAGGTTTTCTTCTAGTATTTATAGGGTATTTAATATAATGCAAATAGTGATCACTTCTTTCAAAGAGCCAGTTTATCAAACATTTAATATCTAATACACATGTGTATGAAGAAAATACGATTATTTTAACATAAACATGTTTACAGTACATTCATCTATTTGTACTTTAACTGTCAATAAATATGCAATAAGAGAAATACTCAGAGCTGTGACTGCGTGTGCAAAAATGCACGTGCTGCCATTTCAGCCTCAAAGCTGAGAGTGGAGTATTTCCTCATGCTTGCTCCCATGAATTGCCTGAGGATGTGAATGTGGATTTGTAATCTATTTGAATAGACACCACAGACGAGTATGTCTTAAGGAGTGGCAGCACTTTAGCTTTGAAATAGATGCTTACAGACTAATGCTATTCCACTTCATGTATTCCTGAGAATACTCTTGCAGTTATAGACCCAGTGTCAAATAACAACCAAAAGGTTTTTATTTTTACCTTTTCCAGCATTATTTTGATCCCATAATGCAGTATAGACTAGACAAGACATTAATTGCAAATGCACACTTGACCTTCCATGGAGCTCCTTATCATCTGATCATCAACTGAAACCTTTTCTCCCTGGGCATCTGGACACAAGAGTGATAAAACCTTTGCTTTTTCTGACTCAAAATACAGCCAGTTCATTTCTAGGCTGTCTGTTGTGTTAAAAAACCACCAGGATAGACATGATTTCATTCTCCATGGATGAAGGAGCAGACTGTAACTGTGAGACAAGAGATGAATGAGGAATGGAGAACAGAACTAGAACAGACAATCCTGGCAGTATGCAGCAGAAAAGAGTGATATGTTGGAAAGGATGATACTAGTGTGGACTCGTAGTGGGAAAGTTCTTAAAAATGCTCTGCCTTTCACAGAAATCAAATTATATCCGAAAATGTTGGTTGAATCTATAGCAATCTATGAACTTGGCAGGCCAGTTCCATCTCTGACCTCCAACAAAAGGAGCAGTCAGTTTCATTTTCATGGAGTCCACTGTCATTAGAGAACTTGCTTTTTCTTTCCATCTTCTCCATATTGTGTCTGATTTCCTCTATGTATTTTTCCCTTTTTGCCTGTACTGATTACCAGCATTTTCTTTTGTTCATGTAGCAGCAATTTAATCTGTCCATTTCTAAGGAAAAAACCACTAATTTCAAAGAAGTAATCCGAGAAGGCTACATAATGCAACTATCAGATTGATTGGAATATTTCAGTCCAGCATGTCAGGAAATCGTGGTGGCTAGCAGTACCTTGAAATGAAGTAACAGAGAATAATGAATGAACTATGATTCAATGAATTCTAGAAGAAAAAAATATTGAAGCTTGAGAGACAATACAGTGATGCTCAAATGTCATACGTGTCAAAAAACTGCTGAAAAATGAGAAGCTTTGAGCTGAAGCTCTAAAAAAACCATCTGTAAGACAAGAGTTTAGGTTAGTTTCGTGACTGTTCATTCATTGGAAGAGGAGAAGACTTGAATAAGAAGTTACATTTGTCACAAGAAATATAAACATAAGGCTGCACTTTTCTTAAAAAACCCCAAACACAAACGATGTGTGGGTGTGAATTACTGAGACAGGCTCTGTATTTCATTTACACAGTAATTGCAGCTGACAGGTATCTTTTCTCATTTACTTCCTGAATGGCTCTCCTTTGTGTCTCCCTATCTGTCTCTCTTTTTCCAGTAAATTTCAAAATTTAAGGTAAATAGAGGCAATAAGGAAGAATCCTGTTGCAGAATTAAGCATCGTTAGGTGTGATTGTTGCGGCAGCTTCATGCAGAAGATTCCAGTTAGCATTGTATAAATACCAAATGGTAATCAAGGTCAGGTATAGACTGTTAGGACTACAGCAGTAATAAATGCACAGGATCAGAAAATTGCTTCATAACAAGAGGATTTACGATCTTATTCCAAACCCAGATTCACACCACCAGCAAATTAGAAGAGGGTATTTCAAGAGCATTTGCAATAGGCCAGAGTTACTGAATGCAAAGTGACATGTTTGCAGTGGTCTCATTATTTTTCTATTTATTCTAATTTGACAATATACACACTTTTCTGTAAACATCTATACTTCTTCTAAACTTTTCTGGTGTGGTTTTTTTTTCCCCCCTAAAATTTTGCAGTTTTTTCTTTCTATGTTGGACAATTTTTTTTTATTATATAGTGAAAAGTTTTTGGTGGAAGCAGAGGATGCTGAGCCACAAGGGCCACCAAAGATGGGTCTCTGGTCAAGACAAGCAAATTCTGACCTGGTGAAGGTAATTTTTTAGGAAGGTGTGGGCCTTTCTGTGTCTGAAGCATTGTGTGGGTGGTATGGAGATGAACTGTGTCTGCATCTGAAGAAATTAATTTACCAGGCATAGTGAACTTGATGGAATTACTCTGAAGTGAGGGAAACCATTGCAAATAGTTGTAAGTCCAGGCATCAGTAATGCAAGGACTGAAAAATATCTTAAGTAGAAATATGAAAAGGACATCGGAGACAGAAGCTGCTTTTTCAAACTGATTCAGAATTGAATTCTCAGTTATTGGTGTGAGTGTAATGTTACAACTTCTGATGGTCTAAGTCTCAAGGACATCAAACCGGCTTCTGTCTCAGGGCTGTGCCACTTATGGAACACGCAGCAGGTGCCAAGGTAAATAAATTCTACCTAATTACAAATTTGCTGTGGCAAAAGAGGAAGGTGTATCTCAACAAAGCAAAATGCAGCTGTTTTTGAAGGTTCTTTGTACATTTTCCTCTTTATTTTCCCTATAAAATACATCTAGATCATCAGATATGCAAATTAAAATTTATCTCGATCTGATGTATCTAGAATAGTCATCCACAGCTACAAGCAGAAAGTAGAAGGTACCTTCAGCTGACTGGCAGGGACGCTGCTGTGCAAAAACTTCCTCTGCTGACTTGTGCTTTAGAGAGAAAATGACTGTAAATTTACTCCACTGACATCATTGAATGAACTGAGACTTCGTGTAAAGAATCATGAGCCAGCATTCAAGTTAAGTCCAAGGTCAATTCATTTACATTTGGTAATTAAAAAAAGGCATATTGAAATGCTGTGAATCTTGAGGAGGATGTATGAAAGCTCATTTATCAGGCTATTATGACGAATATTTTATGCTGTTAATGACTTTCCTTCAGACATGCTTATGCACTCACCCTTCATATCCTCTTAAATTTCTCTACCTTTAAGTCTGACTCTCTTATAAAAAACACTGCTTAAAATTCCACGGTCAACAACATGCGGGTATTCAGTTCTCTGGTGTTCCCATAGGAATCTTTACATATAATGCAACATTATTTAATCTCTTACATAAGCTTAGGTTAGATGATCCAAGTGTTTATTTTTAGTATTTTATTCAGTTAACCATATTCTTCAAAGATTTAAGCACAAAAAGAATATCTCCTTTTTCCCTTTCCTTTTTACAAGGATACATAACAGAATATGGGTCTGAAGTATTTACGATTTTCTGCACATTTGTCTTTTAAAATCTCCTCCAGTACTGAGACATAGGAGCTATGTGAGGAAAAGAATCACATTTTGCACTTACAGCAAGCTTAAAGTCCTCTGCCAGTGGGTGAATATCAGCCCTTTCCCTAAACTTTGAAGTCTCAGTAGTTATACTGCTCATCATTACCATGTTCTTTTAAAAGAAGTAGGTCATTAGAATATGTTAATATTTTGTGAGTTCACAGACAGCAAAGGAAGGTCTCAGCTGGAGTCCAGAGTGTCCATTTTTCTTGCGCAATCTTTATGGCTTGACTTCAGGGGCCCTCTTCTCTCACTAGAGGCATCAAAGAGTTTCCTGTACCAAGAACTTCCCTGTATCATGGTAAGAAAAATTTCATTCTCATCCTCATTTCAGTACTTCTAAGGAGATGGTTCATGAAGAGTTCCAGAAAACCTGGAAGTATTTTGAATATCACAGGTGGGTTTTGAGTTATCAATACCCCACTGAAAGTGTTAATGGATACATTTCAATTAGTTTTAAAAACGTGTACATGATCAGATGGCTGCATCTTTGCTCACTCTGTGCATATATGTGCTAAATTGTTTAAAACTCTGCAGCTCAAGCTTTCTGAGGATATCTAGTCCTTATAATTTTTACAGGACACCTAGAAATATTTCTGCCTGAACACTATTAAACAATGCTGTCTGTGTTGTTCCTTTTCCCCTCTATGTATAGCTCTGCTTGCAAACCAGTTTCAGTTGTGTTTGACAAAATATGAAAGTCTCAAAAATATCAAGCAGCACAGTTATGTCCCAGCAGCACCATGGGGTGCTAGAAAGTATTTACTTGATCCAGCAGCAACCTAAAGACAGCAGGTGATGGACGTGAATTTTGCCAAGCCTGGCAGCTTACAAGTATGATTAGCAGCAGGTAATTCCTGCATAACTTCAGAAAATGCACATTAGTAAAAGATAAGTCGAATTTCCCGTCCATGGAGATAAGCTTCAGCTGGTGTTCATGCATAACCAGAGACTCTGTATCTCACTCTAGGTTTGGGTTCTGTGGGGACTGAGAAAACAGGAGTTTAGGATGTGACTTCCCCATAACACAGCTAAATATGCTGTGAGCGCCAGGAAAGCCCATGGTTTGTTTTGGAAAAGTAGTTTAATTTTATTTTTCTGAGCTTTCTCTCTCCTATGTTCTCCTTGAGATTCCTTTTCCTATCTGTGCTGCCATTTGCTGATATCACCTTTCACAGCTTCCCTCATCCTGTTAAGTTATGCTATTTGATGTTTTAAAAATACTCAGAGTCCAACAAAAAGGAAAAGTAGGAAGTAAAATGGAATAAACATGTCAGTTCAACTTCTTTTCATCTCAGCTGTTTGTCCTGGGTACTGCTGGACATCCACCTTAGAATTCCAGAAGCCCAGATTAGGGCAATTTTCAACATATCTGTATTTTAGACTTAGGTGATGATCCTAGCTGATGAATATGTATACAGCAAAACAGATGAGGCACAAACCTCATGCAGAGAAAATCCCATTCAATCATTAATAATGGTGGCTTAATCACGCCTGACCACTGTTAGTGCTTGCAGCATACTGATGGCATTAAAGGGGTTCTTAGCTAGGTCAGCTTGCATATCTTCTCTAGATCTTTGGCAGGGATGAAAGCACACAGGGAATGTTTGTGTAATACAAAATCTATTTTTTTTAAAACACCAATAATTATTTGTCTAACATAAATCTGAAAGCTTTGTCACTACAGTATGGACAAATGGGTTTGTGGCTGGGAATATAGTTTTATTTTAAAGTTTAACTGAAATGTTTACCTCAGAGGATCAGAAAAAAAAGCTTCTGGCCTGGAAGAGTATAGATACATCTAGTAGGTTGTATTTGCTTGGAATGTTACTGTTCTCTTAGGAGGCTGGATTTTGATGGTATCAGTACTGACCTTAATTACTCTTGTGGTATTAAACTGTTTTTAACAAATTTTCATTTATCATTATAAGGAATTATCTTCCTTCCCCTACAGATCATTCAAGATAAAATGGAATCCAGTTATTTCGCAGTATAACAAATGTTCTAAGTATATCACTTAGTGGCAGGTGTTACAACCACCTTAAGCACCTTAATTACTTCAGCTGTTCTCAGCTGCAGCTCCCAGGAAATGTACCTTGGGAAGAAGATAGAAAAGGAACCTCTTACTGAAGGTGAGTATTTTTTGCTTGATCAATGCCCAGATGTTGTATCTGAACTCATAACATGGACCTGAAATATCTTCTTTTGTGATTTGATTTCACAAAACTGAAGTCTGGTGATATTCTGCTTTCATGTAAATATGGCATGTACATGCTGAACCAGAAGTAACTTTCATAGGAATTCTGTACCCTGCTTCATCATTCTTCTTATCAAGTTTCACTGGAGAACATAACAGATGTTCTGATTTCCAATGGCGTTGTACCTTTTCAGCCTCCAAAAAATGTTCATTTGATGAAATCCAGAGGTGCCCAGGTTTCACTTTTTCTACTGCTTGCTTTTTTTTTTTTTTTTTTTGATGAGTGAAAATTCAATATCTTACTCCAAAAGTGAAAAGTAACTTTTTACAATATCTGCACTTAGAAATGTAATTCAAGTAAGAAAGTTTGGCAGTACAGCAGCTCTTATAAAAGAAAAGATTACCAGAGAAAAGATTAAATTACCAGAGAAAGAAATGGGGACATTTTACTGAACTGGGTCCAAACAATGTGTTGGTGTTGCTCTTCCCAGGCTTTGTTATGTTTATATTATGGGATAGCTTTTGCAGGCATCAAGGAATAAAAGTGCCACCAAACACTATAACTCAGTCAGGGCTTCAGCTGAGCTAAACTTTACCTATTCTTTCTTCGCAGTTAGGAGAACACCTTCAAGGCCAGGCTGGATGGGGCTCTGAGCAGCCTGTTCTAGTGGAAGGGGTCCCTGCCCGAGGAGGGTTGGAATGAGATGATCTTCAAGGTCCCTTCCAGCCCAAGCCATTCTATGATAACTTGCCACATCCTGAAAGCTGTAATTATAAAACGCTGCACAAACCCTTTCAAAAGCAATCTGTAGGCACTGAATCCTCAGCAATTTCTTGTGTAAATCACAGTATGTACTGACTTTGCAATTTATGGTTTAATAGGACTTTCAAGATATTTCAGTTCTCAGTCTGGCATATTTTATATTCAAAATGAAATATTTTTTGTGGTTCTCTGTCAGATCACCATTGTTTTCTAAGTGCATTTCCCACAAAATTCCCCAGAGTTACTTAGACAATACTAAAGGTTTCCTTATTGCAGTGGTTATCCTGTGCTTTATGGCAAAGCTTTCGAAGTCATGACGGGGTAGGCTGGCACTCAACTCCCTCTAACATAATGGCATTCACGTTTCTGAAATCTCCTCATTAACATTTTATCTCCACAGAAACTCTCTTGGAATATTTTGTTTCTCTAATTATATGGGGCTTGTGACTCTTTGTGTAATTTTTCTTTCAGAAGAGTAATTTTTTCTGTTTTGTGTGTGCAAGGAGTATGCATTTGTTTTATCCTCATGATATTAATGAAAGACTGGAAGATAACTTGCAATTGTTTTCAGTCATTTGAAGTGAACAACAGTTTGTGAAATAAATGTGAAATAATATTTTTGGCAGTATTTTAGAATGTTTTACCCAACACTGGAAATGTATGTGGCCATTTAATAGCATAAGTGCCAGAGCTTTAGAGCTCCTCATAGTGTGTGTTACAGAATTCCACTGGTAACACTGTGTTTCTGTTGGAAAAAACATCCTTTCTCCAGGGAAGATACAAAGGTTAATTTCTAAGAGTAATGTATTTTTCATGTTTACAGCATATCAACAAACATGTTAATTATAATGTGTTATAATTAACACTCAGAATGGTTCAAATATTTTACTTGGATGTATTTCTGTCTTAGAGCTTTTTCTGGACTGCTGATTTGCTGTTCTTTATGAGAGTTTGTAATTGCTGTCTGAGCTGCCTGCCTTGGTTTATGACCTTACAGTGCATCATGGCTGTTCATGTGAGAGACAGAAATAGGTATCCAAATTACCAGTGCTCAGTGCCCATTCCCATGATTTTGCTATAAAGTGTAGACTGAAAAGATCTTTTAATGCTGTATAATCATCACTGTAATCGTTACAGGGTTCTGTGGTATTCACTCACCCTATTAATGTGCTTCATGTTTTCCTTCAGAAATAAAGAAATGAAAAATCCCAAACTATAATGTGCATTTATGTCTCCATAATGTGACGTTACCTGGTATCTCTTCATGGGGAATATTGGAGCCCATTCTTATTTGGTTCCCAGTGTGGGCTGCTTATGTACACCCAAGTGACTGACTTCATTTTAAACTCTGTTGGAGTAGCATTTCCCATATAATCTTTTTGACCAGATTTGATCCTAGAGAGCTTTGATGAAGCTACTAATTAGTTTTTTGATTCATCTGTGTTTAGGAAAGAGAGATTTATTATAGTAGCACCCGCTTGTGCCACTGATAATTAAAAGACTGTCAGCATTTTCATTATATAACTCGTCTTGCAGCAGAGAATCCCTCCCCATCTGACACTTTGGATTATTTGTGAATGACTCTGGCACTCTGAAGGACTTGCCACTTAGGCTAAAATTGACTGAAAACAGCATTCCATGAACCATTCCAGCCATCACTGCTGTGAGGAAAGCACAGCCTTTCACTCATCTCTCCTGGAAAAAACAGAAGAAATTGAAAAACCAGGACCAGACCCTCCATGTTTGGAATTTGTGTGGGGAGTATTTTTTTAAATAGGAAATGAATCCATGCTGCAAATAAATTAAAAAACCCAACAAAATAAGAAATAGATTCCCCATTTTTAGAAGTTCAGCCTAGTGCATCTTCTTCATAAACCTATAGAAATAATCTGGTTTTGCCTTGAAAAGAATTTTTAAACCATGATAGTTTTGTCAGTAGCTGGACCCTGTGTTCCTCAATTTTGGCACATGATCTGCTGGCAGCATGTTATATATCTGCTTTTTGAAATCTGATTTTCCAAAATACACATATGCCCTTTGCTCAGCCTAAGATGTGAGTGCAGTTAATCTGTATTCAATTTAGGGCTGCCCCTGGCTATTCCCATGTGGGAAAAAACTCAGTTCACACAGGGTGGGTGCTTCTCCATGGGGTTCAAATCCCACACATTTACCACACTGTATTAGAAAGGAAAACATTTACAGGTTATCTAAAATTATCAGCAATTCTGATTTTGCAGCAATCTACAAAATTGGACTATGACATATGAGAATGAAAATCTTTCTACAATGAGCTATTTTGCCTTCCTAAAAGCCCAAGGTGAATCCATGTCTCCTCATGTGACTCTCCAGAAGCAGCTCTCAGTGTTGCAGGCCAGGCTCTAATACACTCCTTTGAAAATTTATGTATGTTTTATAACAAGGAGGTAGAGCACACTCACAGACAATATAAATTTTACTGCATAACAATAATTCAGTTTCTTTTCTTTTAAAGACTCTTGAAGCAATACATTATTTTTACTTGGCTGTCAGTGCTTTTTACATTTATAAAAGTGGGATGGCAGGGGAGGAAATGAGATTGTATTAGACCTCTACTTGCATTTATGCATTTGTGAAATACCATATGCATGGTTTATAAATTCTGCTAAATCAAATTCCTACCACTTATCACAACATAAATTTATTTTTTATATCTAGTCTCATTGACTTTTCTAAATGGACTTCTTCTCCCTCTTCATTTATTTTATCATTTTCTCTATTGATAAATCTGCTGTCAGAAATAGTAACTTCTCATCAACTTTCTCCATCCTGTAGATTATTTTTTTAATAAGCAGCTTTTAATGATCATCTTTAATGGAAACCAAATAGCAATGTTTTATAATTGGGGACAAAAAATGAAGCAGTCACTGTGTGTTCTGTCACACTGCTCCAGCTGTGGAGATCTCGGCCTTTGGAGGGCAATGACAGCTCCACTGTTGTGAGTTCTAGAAAAACCAGAACACACAACACACTTCATGTCAGTGCTTGTCAGAAGGGAGAGAAGGAGAGGCCCTTGCCTTTGGACAAGTAAATTTAAATTGTGAGCCACTTGATTTTCTCAGTTGTCTTTCATCTGGAAGATTTGTTTTCTGCTGAGCCACATCAGCTCTTTGGTAAGCCCCTGGACCTTCAGCATAAGACAGAAAATTGTCTTTTAAATACCTTCTCTGTCCTCCCATTTCTGAGAAAGCAAGGAGGTTGTAGTGGATTGTTATGGGTGTGTTTAGCCATACAGACCTTAAAATCAAAGTATGATATTAATGTGTTCTGGAATAATTGTTTTCTTACATTATAAAAACAATCTACTAACAAAAGACAATTAGTATTTTCACATTTTTTGAAAAAGTAAAATGCAATTAAAACCACAAACGCATTTACAGTTGCCCAGTACAAAGAAAAATTACTATTTTAATGCAATGTGGCCATTAAATTCAGAGGAGACAGGAGATGACATGCACAGGAGTCACTTGAGGGAAGTAATGTGTTACAGGCTTGGTGGATTTTAATGTTGTTACTTTTCTTGTTAAAATCCCCTGCTACAACTTGGCTGGGCTTAATTAATGGTTTTGAATTTTGCTGAACTTCAAAGACTGGGAGGTGCTTTCAGATCTGATATGTAAAAATGAGAAATGATGTTGGAAGTTACTCTCAATCAGATAGAACACACACTTACTGTCTTCTTATTGTAGTGTAATATATCATCAAAGAACAGATAAACAAACCTCTTCTGATTAGTTTCCACCTCATTTATCTACTTTGTACAAATTAATTATTGTCCTTGACATCTAGAGGTGAAACAGTCAAATTTGAGTACTTACAGGCAATAATAATGATATTCTGTGTGTATAAACCCTTTCCTGGTTTTGCACATCACAAATACTTTTTTACATAAGTGGTTTTATTATGTGTGAAATAGTTCATAATCCCACTCTCCTTTCTTCTCGCCTCTTGTAGTTTATTGTCGTAGGATAGGAATATACACATGACTTAAGCTACAAAATTGCTTTTGTATGGTAATGAGCTACTTCTGGCCAGAATAAAACACTGGCTAGTCAGGCAAGGCCACATTACCCACTAATGGGGTGGAATGAGGGGCATATTCTATCCAATTTCAACCAGTAGTGGGTATTTTCTGTGGATAAGATGTAATTACTCCAAAAGGTCCAGTAAGCCATGCCTGTGGGATATATAATTGTGTGTTGGTGGCTCCAAACTGATGTTTATGTCTTGTCCACCAGGGTGGTGCCACTGGCTGTGTGTCAGAATTGATGCTGAGTGCCCAGCACCCCCTCACAACACTCACCTGCCTCCTCCTACCAGTGCTCTATCTCCAGTACCATTCCAAAAGCCTCTAATTTTTGGAGTACATTTCTTGGGCTGCCTATCTTATGGCCATTAAAGATTGGCTTTCCAACTGGTGTTAAAAATTCTTTGAACAAATGCTTATACTGAAATTCAGTGAATTTATCCACCCTTCTGCTTAATGAATTTAAATGTATGATTCTATGCCAAAGTAGTTTAGAATGCACATAATTCCATAATTTACATGGTGCATCTCTGGAGATACGGCCATCTCTGACTCATAAGACAGTATTGTGAAAACAGCAGAACAGGCATTGCTTTGTGCTAACCAGTAATTCCAAGGAAAAGATCATGTACTGGAATGCAGTCCAGAAGCTTAAAGCAGTTTCTTTCGCCCCGAGTGGGAAGTGGCAAACGTGGATTTCAAAGAAATGCTGCCAGCACCGATCCGGAATTGTCAAAATGGATCCTTGAAATACAGTGGTCTGAAGGGGCTGCCCTATGAGTTGGAGATTTCAGCATGATCAGATTTTGGCTTGTACACGTTGAGCAAAGGCAGTCACTTCAATTAGTGTGTGAGTCAGAGGATGTAGAAAAATCTAGGACTAGTGTCTTGTGTTAAAACTCGAAGGCTATTGCAAAAATCTTATTTTTGCCAAAATTCTATTTTGGCAGTAAAATGTAATGAACAGGTAGAGATAGGATGTATCTTTTGCATATTCTGTACAACTTCAGAGTATAATTTATGCTTCATTTTATTGAGGCCTGGAGTATGTGTACCTGCACATGCTTATATTGAGCAGAAAAACCAATACTTTCTTTTAGTGGTGTAGAAACTGCTTGAAAGAAGTGTATTTTAGATCTAATCCTCCTTCAAAGTTATTAGGCCTTTTAAAATTAATTAAATGTAAGTTAGATCGAAGATGATACTTATCACAATTTCCTTCACTGTATTTGCCTGTAAAGGGAGATTTGGTTTCACAAGAACTGGTGATTTGTATTACTGTTATCTAGACTTGTTTGTGGGCAGGATTTTTCCTGTGAGAATTGTCCAATTCTTTCTCTGATAGCAGTGGGAATGATAACTGGATGTAGAGACCATACTCAGGGTGATGCTCTGCCCCCAAACCAGGCAGGGGCTGTGGGGCTGTGGTCAGTCTGTAGCAGTTCCTCACTGCCCCCCTCTCCTCACACTTTTTCCCTGCTTTAGTGGAAGTCCTGTCCACACAGCACAGCTCCTTTGGGAACTGTCCACCTCCTGTGGCTGCTGTGGGGCTGTCCATGGGCTGCAGTGGGGTGTCTGCTCCACTGTGGTCTCCCCACAGGCTGCAGGGCAATCCCTGTTCCAGCCCCTGGAGCTCCTTGTCCACCCCCCTTGTCCAACCTCGGTGCTCAAAGTTGCCCAGTTCTTCACACAGTTCCTCCTGCTGCTCCTCACACTTTCCCTACTGCTTTCCCCTCACTGCAGGCAGTTTTGCCCTTTCTCACACACATTCCCACCGTCCCTCTTCCTCATATCGTATTTAAATGTACCTCAGGGAAGATTGAGCACAGATTGACTCTGGGCATTCAACCAAATGATTGATGCTCACTTTAAATTGCTTCGCTCTTTATTTCCTCTCATAGATTCTTGACAGTAGTTTAGGACTCACTTGCATTTCTCTTGAGTGGTAAAAAAAGCAGAAAAACAAAAACAAACCAAAAAGAAAGAGAAAAGGAGAAGGAAAAAGAAAAGTCCTACATGAAAAGGCCAGCTGCTGTCACATTTCTTATCTGTACATGTAGTTCCTGAGAATGGGACACAGAGGGCTGGACCTGCGCAGATGGGATTTTTGTGGAGTCATTCTGGAAAAAGCCTCTGGAACTCCACAATGCCTCGTATATGACTGACTTTCACAAATGTTGCATGGAAAACTTTTCTCTAGAAGGGGATGCTGTTGGTGATTTGCTAACAAAACCAGTGTTCTGCAAAGATGAAGCGGTCTCTTCCTGGGGCTCCATTCCTCCTGCAGCCTCCCAGGGGTGCACAGGGAGGAGACTGTGAGATGGTGTTTCTTATTATCATGTTTCCCCTCTGCTGTTAAATTAGGTTTTGCTTTTATTGATGTGAAAGAAAGCCAGCAGTGACCTTTCTGTTCTCAAGTCATTCTCAGGAAGCAGAGGTGAAAGTATAGCCAGCAGTCAACTGCGGTGACATCTGAAAGGACAGCAGTGAATGTCAGCACTGAAGGCTGGTACAAACTCAGCATAGCTTTTTCTACTGGTCCATTTGTGTGTGTTGAAATACTGACCATTCACCTTTAAAGCAGTTAATGTGTTAATAAACATTTTGTCATAGCAGTCTGAAAACTTTTGTAACTGCAACAGATGATAAAGGATCCAGGGTTTAATTGTTTTTTTAGTATATTTCTGGTAAATGTTAGTAGGAAAAGCCTGGTTGGGAAAGTCAAATGAGCACTGACATACCTGACACAGCAAACTGGCAGAATTCCTGTGGCCATTAGCTGAAAGAGTAAAAGGAAACAGCTCCTACATATTTATGAGGAAAAACAAACGCCTGTTTGGCTGGCTATAGTCTTTCACGGCCTGTTGCTTTATTTTATAATTACAGCCTGTCCTTACCTCCTGGTAGCTATAGGACAGCCAGCCCTTGATTGTCCCTGCAGCTCTCCTGACCGTCCGAGGAATGGACTCCTGGATAAAGCAGCACAGGGGCTTTGGGGCTTCCTTGTGTCACTTTGGCAAAGAAAGTTACCAGCCACTGCCAGCAGCTGGACCAAGACATTCTGGAACAAACCTCGTTCAAACCCCAGGCAGGACAAGTCTGATCTCAATTCTCAGTGACCTAAGAGGAGAAGGCTTCAAATGAAGAAAACACATCACTGATACAAATGTTTAATAAGCTAAGGATGCCTTTGTTTCTATTTCTTCTGGAGTAGCTGTCTCTGATAAAAAGGTACAGAACCCCAGCCGTGTTGATACATTTATCTCAAGAAATGTTTTTTACAGGCTATCAAAGATTATCGAATAAACACACGACCTTGACATTGATTCAGTGATTTAGGGATGCAGTAGCTCTTTTCTTCCCTACATGGAAGGGCTCTCAAGAGAAATGAAAAATTGACCTGCATCTTCAACTCACTTGGGTTGAGGTACAAAAATAGTAAACCTTGTAGGAGAGGCTTTTGATACAGGTTTTTAATACTTTAGAATCTGTCAAGGTCAAGTTTGAAGTCTTGATTTTGCTCTGAGGTTTGACTTATCTAAGTAGAAGCAGCAGTTCTACAGACTTTCAAACAAAAGGGATGCCATGGGCCATGATGATCCCTTCCCTTACCATTTCTAGAGAGTTTAAAATACATTGATCTTGACAACTGAAGTCTTGGAGACTGAGGTCTGACGCTGGGCTCCTGGGCAGAGGCTGTGCATGGGTTTCTCTCTCTAATACTGGCTGTATTGACTGACTCTCCCTTTTGCATCAAGTACTTACAGTGATCACGTGCATCCTGAAGTTGTTAAGAGTGGATTGAAAGTAAATTTTTGATCTTAGATTGCAGATTAGCTAAAATATTTTGCTTTGTTGGATTCGAGTTTTGTGCTTCTGAATGGTCAGATCTCTGTATACACATTTTAATTTATTGTACTATGAAAACACGCCTGATTTACATTCATTTGTGTCTAAATCTAAACAAATAACGTGAAATAAGAGGAAGTGATTAAATACAGCCACTCTGGTTTTCACAGGAAAATAGGTACTATAACTAATTGGGTAGAACTGTGGCATCACCTGCTGTAAACATATTAATTCTGGTAAGCAAGATACAATTTTTATCTGCTCTCATCACTTCTGACAGGACGTGTGAGGAGCTGTGCAAGTGCCTTCGTTGAGGATGACTCAAAATGAAGGACTGTGATGCCTGTGCAAGCGATTCCACAGAGAATGAATGAGCTGGGGAGAGGAAAACCTGGGCAGGTGCCACTCAGCAGCAGCTGCACCTGCTGAAAGCTGCAACACAAGTTCTTTGGCACCTAATTCTTAGCACAGGAGCTATAGAGTTCCTGAAAGGTCTAGCAGAAGTTTTGGTATTTCACAGGTTATGTGTTTACGTGGTTTATGTTTCTCCATGTAACAATAACGGATGACAAAGCAGATTCTAAACTGTCTTTCAAAACTGTTTTGATTTTAATTGCCTAAAAACGTTATGGGGTGTGGAGATCAAGGATTTTCAGTTCTTGGCCTTGTGAACAGCTTTTACAGAAACAAACAAGTAAGTGAGGGTTATTCAAGTTTCTTTCTCCCCTCCTTCTAACTTTGAAATTAACCTCATAGTTCTGTTTCTGTCTGCATTTTCTTTTCTCTCGTCCTCTTTATATGTAGTAGTTAAAATGGAATATTGGTTCAATTTAAGCAACTTAATTGCTAATTGTCTATTATTTGTACTTTTTATTATGAGGATAGTATCAAATTTTCTGCAATGGTAAGAGGTTTATATCCTGCATTGTTTTTCTTTCTGAAAAGCAGTTCTGAATTCATATAGGAATGTTTTTTGTGTTGTATTGCTTCCTATTTGGCTGCATTATGTGTAGAAGGGTCAAAATACATGCCTTTGATTTATGTGGCAATGTAAAGAACAGCTACAAATGCCATGAGGCAGAGAGTTTGAGTCTGTCCAATTGCTAAGTGTTTCTCTGTGAAAAATGACTCCTTGTTCTTTGGATCACAGAGATTGTACAATTACAATTTTAATCAATCCAACACAAGATTCATTGGTTCTTACTGTGCAGAGCACATAGTCACAGTCCAATAAATCTGCTTCTGATGTGCAGATCCAGACTCCTGGAGCCTCTAGAGACTGTGTACAAATGACAGGCATGTCTGCCTTGCCTGTGGATTTGCATGGTGTCAGGTGCAAGGAAGGTGTGCTGATACTGTTCTGACTTCTAATGTGGCATCTTATGGTTTGCATTTGAATGATTAGAAATGATGTGCTTGACCTGGTGGGTGCAGGAGGTGTTACTTATTCCTTTCTCTAGTTTTTTTCTTCCTCAAAGTGAGATTTTGCTGCTCTTAGATTCTTTTGTAGCGGTTTAGCTCTGGGTGAATAAGATCTTCATTTTCCAAAGGCTGATAAGGCATTGCAATAACAATTAAATAGGTTATATATCAGGGAAAAGTTTTTCACCCACAGGGTGGTTGGGCACTGGACAGGCTCCCCAGGGCAGTGGGCACAGCTCCAAGCCTGGCTGAGCCCAAGAAGCGTTTGGACAATGCCCTCAGGCACATGGGGGATTGCTGGGGGGTCCTGTGCAGGGCCAGGAGGTGGGCTCCACGATCCTGATGGGTCTCTTCCAACTCAGCTTATTCTGTGGTTCTATGATTCTAAAAGCCTGTCTGATGTGGTCCTTTTGGAAAAAGCTTCGAGCTGTCAAATCCTGGGAAGTGAAGCAAGTGGTGGATGGGCAAAGATGCATCCGGCTGACAGCAACAGGAGTGGGGAGAGTGAAGCTTTCCCAGCATTCCCCGTGATACACAGAAATGTTTGTAAGTCCCCAAAAAAGAACTTCTAAAGACAATGAACCATTTTTCCTGAAAAGCAATTTTAGATCTGAGGAACGTGAAGTCAGCAAGGAGGGATGCGGCCTGGGAAACCTCTCTGGAGAATTTAGACAAGCTTTAAACTTCTGAGACATTCCATACATGATCCATACAAGTTTGTTAACAACTGCTACCTAGACTCTTGGAATGTTTTGTCTTTAGTGAATGTGGTTAGCACCAGTCCTGCTGATAGGTTTGCACTACAGCATCCCAGGACTGAGAGACAATAAACATGCTCCAACGTGCAGGAGAAAGTTATCAGGAAGGCAACCCTGTGCTGCTTTATCCAAATTTATTGGCTGGCACAGCACCTGAGGGTAGACAGTGTCTGTGCTGGGCTGACAGTCTGGAGGCAACAGGAGACACCTGCCTGAGCTGAATGTGAAGGAATGGCACAGCAAGATAAACAGAGAGTAACCTGCTGGTGAAGGAAAGGACAGACAAGAACAGAAAACTAAAGTATTTGGTGGGTGACAAGACAGATAACAGTGCTGAATAGGAAACCCATGGATCCCGTGGAAGGAAATATTAGCAGGATGTGAAGGAAGCAAGAACAGAAATAGTGCTGCAAAGGAGAGGGCGTGGGCTGGACTGCAGGGCTGGTGGGAGCAGTGCAGGGTATGGACAGGAGCCAGGCCATAGAACAGGGGAGAGAAAGGGACACAAAGAAATAGGTTGTGCCATTCCTAGCATTTTCTTAGGTGCAGCTATGGGGTTTCAAACCACAAAATTCTTCTGATGCAACCTGGGTCCTTTTGGATTCGATGCCCAAATATCTTCTGTCTTTTTAGTATTTAATTTTTTACTGTCTGAGGAAGTAAGAAATAACTTAGAAGTTACTGTAAAAAATGTAGACTGAAAAAGGCATCTAGAAAATCCAGAAAATATCATTTATCTGTCTTTTAAGATGTTTGTTAATTTAAAACAAACTAGCAAACAGGAAGCCATAATTTATGATTAACAACATACGGAGTTTTGTTAACATGTTTTTTGATAACTTTAGAGATGTTACTGTAAAAGTGAAAGAAAAATAAGTAATTTGAAGATATTTTTGGTAGGTTATTTTCTGTTCATGTATAGATCATTCTAAGGGCAATACTGCAAATGTCATTTATGAAGGCCTTGTTTTGTACATGAACAGATGACATGATAACAGTAAAGAACATCAAAATTGGGGTTTTGTTTAAGTAAATGTTTTTGTGCACACAGGGATCATGTACAGACAATTCTGGATTAAGAATCTCTGTTTTGTCTATATGGCAATCTATAGAACTTTGGTTTGGGAAATGGTTCTGTGCTTACATCCAAACACTGCCTTCTGCAATTTGTGCAGAGATTTATATCGTCTGCTTAGGAGCAGCAGCTTTCTTTGTTGCTTGTCTATTGGTATAATGTTTCCAAAATATTTTTTGTTGCTCATCGTAAATGCAAAATATTTTCACAGCTCTGCTCTTGCCATGTTTACATTCATGAATTTGTTTTCTTGAAATCTGTGAGGGGTGGTAGACAGTACATATTGGCTGTGGTGCTTGAGAGAACATAAAGTATTTAGACCCTGAAGGAACAGACCCAATATTAATCTGAAGTCACATTTCACTTTGCAGTTTGCTTTCCAGCCTACATTCACTGCTCCTGTGCGCTGCTGATATTCTGCCTGCTGGCGCAGACTGCTGGACATAGTCCAGGGAAATAAAGCCTCCAAACAAGAAGGCAAGGTTTTAGCATCAGGATGATTTATTTTGAGGAACCTTTCATATGCTCTATCAAAAAGGAGGTAGGATTAGTTACTGAATAAATTGTTTATGACTCTGCTGCATAATAAATGTCTTTCTCCTCTTACTCGCCTTACTTACGCCTCAGTGTAACCTGGTCATGTTATCACTGAGCAACATTTTCCAAAGATCTAAGTCTTGTCAAGCTGCCAGGCTCAAGCAGGAGAGAAGCAAACCCTTGCCAGAGGGAAGGAGATGCTGAGAGCCAGGGATTACAGTCTCATAATTGAGTCATACCTCTGAGTGAGGCAACTCAATTTCATTGGGACGTGGAGATAACTTCACTATGATGCTGTAAGGATTAGGTGGTTTTGGAGATAGGAAGTACCACAAGAGCCGAGAAGTCAGGCTTTAGGTTATACCCCAGGAGGCCAGTGCAGGAGGGTTCCCAGTGCTCTGAAGCATTTCTGGAGTGCAGTTCTTCCCTGGAGCCCAGTACCTATCCAGTTGCTTTCTTCCAGGCAAATGTTATCAGTAATGTAATCTGCCTGTCTTTTTGGAAGCTGTAGGACACAAATAGCTTTTTCAGGCCTGAAAAACCATTTCAAGATTTATTTCATATTCCGAATGCAAAGTGGCATGGGAGACTAGCATTGTTTTCTGACAGATTGTCAAGCCTGAGGCTAGTGTGCATATCTGGCTGCACTGAATTCAAAATTGGTATTTTTTAGAGGAGCTGGCTGACTGAATTCCTGCTAGACTGGTTTCTTTTTAGAAATGTTCTGTTCTCCTGTGTTGTGATTCAGATTGTCTTTTCCTTCATAACAGGCGGTGACAAGTCCTTGGGGTGGCCTTAGCTAAGAATTCCAGGAAAGTCATGTAAATAACATGGCACATAAAAATTCACTGAAGCATGTTCAACTTTTCTGTACAGTTATATTTTCACGTGTGCTGCTCTCAAATTTCAAATACCCATTTCTCCTTGTAAACTGTCAAGAAAGACAAGTCAGAGCAACCTGCTCTGAGCAAATTCAGCACACAAACTTCATTCCTGGGAAGTCTGAGGTCATTAAGATGATTTGAGCAGAGTGCTTTAGGATTGTGAGGGTTCTGAAAAAAGCGGCCCTTGCCTTTAGATGCACCAAGCCCCTCCAAGTGGTGGGAGGACATTGTAGCTGTCAAAGAGAATTCCATTATGCCAAAGTTGGTGCAGATTTCTGTCAATAAGGACAGAACAATGTTTTCTACCAAAGAATATATGTGTTTTGCTGTTACATCACATTTTGGTGTCTTCATTAAACTTCGGGTTATGTCATTGAAGTAACTTAATTTCTCTCCTCATTATGATGGCATAGATTTTGTTTTTCCAGTGTTTTATTAGAGGATTAGGAATACCATTCATGACAATTCTTTCACTTTACCTTTTCTCTTAATGCAATCGGTAATACTCCAAATGATGTACCGGGCTGTGATTCAGTAGGCACTGGGCATATAGAGTGCTAAAAATGAGAAAGGCACTAGTTTAGCTGGGTTGTCATATCACTTCCCGTAAGGATGCAGATGGTACCAGTGAAAAGAATTTCCTCTGCAGACTCTAGCATCTGAAGGCACACAGGTGTATCCTGGCAGCCAGTCCATTAGTCTTTAGCTACTTTGGTCATGCCTGATTTACAGTGCCAGTCCAGAAAATAACAGAGGAGAGGAGCTGAAGCAGTGTGGGTGAATGTACTATATCGAACACAGTCATCTGTGATGGCTTCTGAAAAGGCTCTAAGAGGTAGACCAGGCTAAAAAAACTTCAGGAGCCAAAATGCTACATGAAACATTTGGGGCATGAATCCATGCTCTCTTGATTTCAATAGCTGAAAAAAAGCTGAATCAAAAATTTTCCTTTCCTTTGGTTTTTTCCCCCATCCTTCTCTTATATAACTGTCCCTCTCTGCTCGATAGCTGACATAATACCTTTATTCCTCTTATTTTGTTTGCATTAAAAATTGCAGTGCCTGGGACATGACAACACGTGCTTCTGACCTTGCAGTGCTGACCCTATCAGCAGAGTGTTTCATAACCTCTCCCACTGAAGAAGATAAGGTTGACTAAACTGGATCTGTCTTGAGCCATCGGGCATTCATCCACAATGCTAAAGCCAATTTCAATGAGGTCACTTTTTCACACAGTGAAACTATAATAGTTTTTGTCTCCTACTGTCTGATTTATTCTGCTGGCAAGGACTGCTGCTTCCCCTGAAACTGAGGAGGGAGATTTTATTTATTTATTTATTTATTCTCTAGACAGGAAAGCAATATTTATTTTTAAGAGCACAAGTTTTTATATATAATACTTTACCACATCTCAGTTGTGAAATTACTTCACAATTTTCCTTTTGATCTGCCTGCATTTTATGCTCCTGCAGGATTTGCATTGTGAACTGTACCCTGTTGCTGTACATACAATGCAAAGTATTTAAATACTTTCCTATTTTATAGAGATAATTATAAGCTCTATTTCTTGAACAATGAAAGCAAGACAAATGCTTAAGTCTTCACATTTCAATTGTAATAAAGCAGATGTAAAATGAGTTCCAAGGGATTAAACACCCTGGATGTACTTTGGATTGTCCCATTAAACACCTTCTCCCAGAGAGCATTGTAATTACCACATCTATTTCATAGTTTCCCATTAATTACACTGCCACTAATTCTTAGTATCCTATGTATTCTCTTCTTCTCTTGAAGTTCTCAGAACGAACTGAAAGGTAAAGAATATAAATTTCCATGTATCCTAGAGGCGTTATCTGGGTCATATACACACTAAGGTTAAACTGGGAGTATAGCTCCTCACTGGTCTGGATGGGTTTGCCCAGGTGACAGTGGGGTGGGGGAATTGTGTGTCTGAGAAGTGTTTCTGCAGCCTCAGACAATGCTGTGGCACTGTGTCTGTGCTGCACAAATCAGCCATGGATATTTAGCAATGGACTGGAGGATGAGGAATCAAAGCAGTGATTAGGCTCATGTGGGTGCTGTTCAAATACCTGCATACAGACTGATGAAGATGTAGGCACCTAGAGGTGTAATTATTGCCCTTGAAGGCATGATTGCAAATACACAGCCGAGCAAGAATGATCCATTATTGCATGTCAGATTAAAAAAAATTAAGAGTTTTTTCCTTATCAAATGGTAACTGGATTTCTTAAAATGTTAGAATGTGGATACCTACTTAGACTTGGGAAAGTCAGTCTCTTTTCAAGATAACCTCTTGCATCTTTTCATTATGGTCATCCACAGTCATGCACCCAAACTCATCCCAAGCAATCATCCCGTGTCAAGAGAACTACATTTCACAAGCCTGTGAACCTTGGGTCAAGTATGCCCATAGGGTTAATATAGAATTAAAATATAGTTCCACTTTATTCATTGAATTGATGTAATGGAATAAGGTTGGGAAAAGAGAGAATATTAATTTTTTTCTTGACCAACACATGCCAATAGAACAGACAAGATTTCAGACATGCTATCAAATGTACAAAAGGATGCTATCAAATTTATTTCTTTTACATGATTACTATACTTTTCTAATTAAGACAGGTTTTTTAACATATTTCAAATGAATGAATTTAACTTTTGTCTTACAATAATCTTCTCACTTCCAGGAACCCATCATTGGTTGATAAAGGAGGGAGATGTACTGGTGTCATGTGATAAAATGATTAATTTCTTTCTTATGGTCAAACCTTTCCGCAGATACCATCTCAATCTAGAGAAAAGGAATGATGCCATTAGTTCTGATATCAAGGTAGCTTCCTTGGCTGACTTCCAGTGTAAGTCATCATGACCTGTGGATTCATCACTCCTCCTGAGCCTTCTCCTAGTGGAGGAGTCTCAAATGCAACCAGTAGTAAGTTAGCTTTTCCCCTGTCATTCAGGAGGAATGGGTTTCTAAAACTGCCACAATAAAGGGACAACACATCTTACTAAACCACAGAATGACGTGGAAAGTGTTGAAATACCTCACTGACAAGCATGGCACGGAACAAAGCAACCTTCAAAACACCGATGGTGAGGGCTGCAGGAATAATGAAGTAATAATGTGCGAAATGGCACAGCTCTTCATTAGCTTTCAGTGAGGGAATTCTTTTTCAGGGTATTCTATTTCTGCTGTCATGTCTGGATTTCCACAGTTGTGTTGGTATGTGGTGCTGTAGTAGCATCTGTCTTTAGGGCACAAATGTTCCTAGATTTATAATGGCACTGGTTTAGAGCCATGGTAGAATTTTTCTTACGTTGCAGAAATGCATCTCAGTCTTTCATCACTGTGTTATAACTTTCTCTAGGGTAGTGTTTCTAGCACTGCAATTTTAAACTATAGCTCTTTCTTACTAAGAGATACCTCCAAGCAGGGGTTCCCATTATTTTAAGCACTGTTATGCCTCCAGAGGAGAATTCCTGAACCAAGCCATAAACTTACCCTTTTTTCCCTTCTTTTTTTCCAAAATAAGAGATATTTCCAGAGTTACTCTGACAGTCCTCTTACATAATACAGCTACCAGCACAAGATTCCCAATTTGCTCTTTAGAGACATATCAAAGAACAGACACAACTGATAAGACCAGCAGCAACATCTGACAAATGTGTATAAAAATTAATGCATCTGTCTGTTTTCCCTCCTCTCAGACATTTAATACCCACGTGAATTTCTCCCTCTTGCCTTTCCGAGGGGCTTCATTGCCATATATTCTTACTGTATTAATTACTTCTGTCCACTTGATGACTGCGTCACAGGGGGAAATCATGCAAATAAATAGCCAGTCAAGATAGAGCAGAGTTAGTACATAAACCAGACAAATGAGCAGTGAATATGTCTTCAGTCATAGCAAGCAGTAGTTTTGGACTAGCACATCTTGCCATTTTTCCTTGTAGTGTTTGGTGTTCCAGCACTTGGGCAGGCCTGACAAATATGACAGCAAAGCAGGATTTGTGAATGGAATAACAAGTAATTACGCTGCATAAATTCAGCAGCAATAATGCTCTCTTTGTTTCAATGTATGAAATGCTGTCTGGGATCTAATGTATCTAGGACCACAACCATCAAGACAGATGTTAATACAGAACAAACACGAGTAACTGCGGAGTACAAATCTGGCATTGGTGTTGAGATTTACTGTGCTTGTTTTTTAATTTTAGTGAACAAACGGCTTTTAACTCAAATGGAATCTGTTTCTGAATTTTAGCAAAACTGTCTGTAGACTGGATTTTTCAGGGCATGTGAACATTATGTATTTTCAGGCTTAATGACTTCTGAGCCCCAGAAAACCCTAATGTTCTGCATTCATCAGGGTGAACTGAATGCTGCCCTGCTTTTATTCCTATTTAACTGCTATTGTCAGATATGCTTGACAGAGTCGGACATTAAAATAAGGCTCGATTAAAAAAAATAACAGGATTTTAAAAATAATAATCAGATACAATTTTTGTAGTTTTCTGGGTCCAGTCAGTTCAGTTATTTCAGAGGAGATCTATTAGGACAGCTTAGATGGACCAGTACATGAAAAAATCTCTTTCTGAATAAGTCAGGCTGTGCTTGGAGAAGGCTCTTTGAACCCTGCCTGCGGATTGTGGTGCTGCAGCCACCTTTGTGGATTTGTTTATAAACCAGGTTATGGTGAATCAACCACTGCTGACATCCAGAGCACTGATGTCACAACGCAGAGCTCTGCTAGAACAGGCTGCATCACACCTGCTTTTTTGCAATAAATACACATATATATACCCACAGAGGTATCTGAGACAGTGTAGGGTGAAGGAGCTGATGAAGTGCAGAAGTCTTTCTGCTTTACAGATTGCATTAGTCCTATAGCTATCAGTTCTTTTCTTTTCCAAGGAACATTCTTTTTCTAAGTAATTCTCTTCTTGGACAAGAAGGGTTAAATTATCAGGATGGTGTACAGGAAATTAGGCATGTGACATCTGCTGAAAAATAACAGTGTGCCTAATTTGCAGTGGACATTTGCCATCCGGTTCAAGAGAGTTCAGTTTTTGAATCTAAAGTTAAATAAAGTGATGTTTTTCAGCTGATATGGGGAAGTTAGAACCAGGGAGCATGGATTCTCAAACCTGCCTGGAAATTTGCTGTCATTATTTGCCCTGTAGTTGCTTTCTTCAAAAAATGACCCTGTTTTCCAGAAGCATGTTGGAGTACAGCTGGTCAGTAAACCCAGAAGTACCCTGCTTCTGATGAGAAAAAAAGGATGCAGCAGGGCACAAGGTAAGGCAGGTGTTGGAGCAATTGCTTTGAAGCATTTTCCATCGCAGGCAGGGTGAGAAAGAAAGGGGCCCATAAGACCAAAGATCAGGTACAGCTTCTCTTTATCTAATTCATGCTACAGCTGGCACTACACCAGGGCTGTAAAATGGTGATATCAGCTCCACTGATATTAACTGGAATCCATTTTATGATGCTGTCTCAAGAGTTTCACTTCTCCTCCTATGAAAGGTTCCTGCCCCTTCCATTAGAACTTGGCCACAAAACCAGTCCGTGAGCCATGAGGCATGGCCAGCAGGGATGGAGGTCAAGGGTTTTAGGGTTTCAGTCTCATCTCTATGGAGTTTCACAAGTGAGCTTGTGCAGGAGTTATCAGGTAACCCCACTGTCAGTAATGTTTTACTCAGGGATGGTTTGAATTTATTGTGTACAGAGAATATGTGTACATATGGTATACAAAATGTTGGTATAGAATATACTACAGATGTGAACTTAAAAAAATGGAAAAAATCACCGTAAGTGGTTGTTGGTTTTGTTTTAATTCATTACCTGAGCAGATATTTTTTTATAAGAAAAGGGGCCACCTGCTAGAAAAATAATTCCTGAATTTTAAAATGTCTCAATGCTCAGAAAAATCTGAACTTTTTCAACTGAGTGTATTTTAGGTATATCTAAACCCAAGCAGCTAAAAACCCTGGACCACTACTTCCAGGGAAAAAAAATTATGCTCCTCATAAAATAAAAATTACTCTGGTAAGTGTGACCAGTATATGCAAGCACTACATGTACATAGAGGCACAAGGTTAAAAAACCAGATATTATCTGATTTAATTTCCCAGGTTTTATTCATTTAGTTCTGGTCTTCAGTTTGAGGGTATTTGTTGCTGGAAATACATAGATTTTTCTATTTCCCTTACACTTCATCTATTTCCCCTGATTTTTTGGTCTAATTATCTACTAGATTACACTTTATAGCTATATTGATATTGAGTATTTAAAAAGATGAGTTTACCCACTCTGGTCTGTAAATTTGGATTGGTTTCTCTGGACCACGTACCAAGCAGCACCTATTAGTTAGAGGATATTCATGTCTTTGCTAGTTACAGTAGGAACAGGATGAGCAGCCTCGTCCCCACTATACTTTATATCAGATCAAAAGCTTGCCTGCAGCAGCAGCAATTTGATAATGGTCTTCATGAAACTACTACAGAACTCGTTACTCTGGGCAAATTGCTTTGTATGATATAATGTACTGGGCTGGAGTCTAAGGGGACATGAACCCCAAACAGTGCTTAATACAGACCATAAAATATTTAGAGCCTGATACATTAGTTTTAAAATGCTTACAAAGGTTACATTTTATCCAAAAAGAGAGAGGAAAAAAATGCCGTTCCCATTAAGTCAGTGATTTAATAGAGTTTTCAGTACAATGCATTTACTCCATGATAATCAATTACCTCCAGCAAATTAAAATATAAATTAGGTTGTCTTGGAGAAAAGGAAGCTCTAAATCAGTTCATTCTGGCTGCACATAAATACAGATTTTATAGTTATGGTTTCCTAATGTCAAAACCAACACATCATGACAGAAAGATATTTTTAGCCACGGTGATTCTTAATGCATCAACCGCATTGATCGCATTTTTGTCAAAATTGGGATTATCAAAATATACATAACCTTTAAAACGTTCCTGCATTTCTCCATTAGATACATCAGGTATGCATGAATGGTTTGAGCAGCAAGCATTGTATTTCTACTCAGCAAAATACTCAGAAAAGCTCAGGAGGCTTTTTTTGGCTTTCCTTGACTTTCCTTTTCCTACTGGCCAAACGAATTGGAAATTTCATTTCTATTCAGAACTAGAGATGGTAAGTATATTCAAATAAAATACTGCAGCTGATAAATGAGCTACTAATACCATCGTACATCGTCCTAATTAACACTGCATCATACTGGGTAATATCAAAATACAGGGGGGAGAAAAAGGGTGATTTATACTGAAAGCTGTATGGGTACTGCTGGATTCCCCAATATCTCAGTTGTATTTTTGTATAGTTTCTCTATAATCCATGACAGTTAAGAGGAAACATGCTGGAAATACTTCAAGGGGACATAATTACACATCAGGGTTGTGGTTGGTTGTTACCCCCCTTCTCTCATTGGTTTGTCTGTAGGGTCAGAAGCAAACCTGTCTGGATGGAGGAGTGGTATTTGGGGTCACAGGGCTTTGCACTACCTCTTAGCTCTAGGTGAGGTTATGAACCCTATATAATTTTGCTGCACTTGTAGTTCTTAGCAGTCTTTCATCGCTTTTATCTGAAAAATGCTAGAAATCCATGTGAGGTCTGATACAGGGCCGAGAACAGAGAGGTCATTCAATCCTGATGATTGTCATAGCAAATTAAAAATATCTGCTGTGTGGGCAAACCAGCTTGTGGAGGAAAGATCATCTGATACCGTCCAGGGGAACGTGCAAGGTTCAGGGGCAGTTGCTGCGTCACCTGTGGTCAGTTCTCTTTCCCAAGCAATGGACAAAGGTGCTTGGGAGCTCCAGGGGTTTATTGTACAGCACCATGAGCACACATGCCTGGAAAGGTTAATGGAAGTCTTCAGACTGCTGATGGCTGGAGCTGCTGGAGAAGCGAGCTCAAGTTCAGTAATGCCTTGGGACGGTCTGGCCCTTGCAGTGAAAGCCTCGGGCTGTGCATGTCCCGTTCTGGGGGTGCCAGAATCGTGCACAGCACTGCAGAATGCCAAAATCCCTACAGATGGCTTTGGGAGCAGCAGCACGTGCTCTGCCTTGGGGCCAGGGACAGCCAAGTTGTTCCTGTGTCACAGCAAAGCAGGACAGTAAATGTTCTCTCCTGGCCTTACTTTGCAGTCCGTGTGAGCCTCATATTCTGGGCTTTGTGTGAGATTCTAGCCTTACATCCACAGCACAATTTAATTTAACTGACAATTGATTTTGTAGGATGGTTCTCTTCCCATCTTGTGCTTGGCTACAATAGGAAGAAGATATGTTTTAAAATACGTTTTTGAAATGTCTGGCCATTTTTAAAAAGGACTTTTTTTTTTTAACTGTGCTGTGTGGCTTCATGGTTTTGAAGATGATAAATTATGGCTAGGAGTGAAAAAAAATCAATTTGGCAGATTTGTTAATGTAACAAAGATCCCTTGTATTCTACAGGAAGAATTGATTCTTGGAGTCAGAGCTAGATATTTTAAGCTTGCACTCCTGACGCTTGTAAACTCTTGTGTTATTTAATTTTTATGTATGAATGTTTTGTTGGGAGTTTCTTAGATCATAAATAAAATCAAGATCATGCAGCAGGAGACAAAGGTTTTTGTTACGAAAAATACTTTCTTGCTGACATCCAATACAGCACAGCTGACTGAGTCTTGAAAAGAAATTCAAACATAAAAGCCCCACCATGAACCAAAGCTGCTTTGTGAGTAATTCTGTGATAGCTTGATTCCATATCAGATGAACCAGAGATTGTGTCAGCGTAGTTCAAAAAGAATTGTGAGTTTGGTTTTATGAGTTGTAGTTCTATGGTCTCATTCTAGTTTTTCTGGGGTATTAACCATTTGATACAGAACACATTTTTAGATCTTTATTCTACCTGACATTAAAATGTTAATTTTAGATTTAAATTAAAGGTCTCAACAACACTACACCAAAGCCATATTTTTAATACAGCAATAATTAACTTTGCCATCAATAGGGACTAAATTATTGCGAACATTTATTTAAGTTTACAAAATTATGACAATCTTCCAAGAGCTTTCCACTAAAAATAATAAAAAAAAATTGTTTCCCAGTATAAAAAAAAATATTTTTTTTCTAGTAAATTCTGGGAACTTGAATGCTGTAAACAGAGCTTCTCAGAGGAAACTAGGCTAAGTTGGTTCCCAAATCCAGAGACGTTCCTCTTGAGCATTCTTGAGTAGTGAATGAAGGAAATGTACTTCTGCATGTCAGTCCCGAATTTGGTTCGTTTTCTGGGTGTGGGTCTTAGCAGATCAGAATCTGAGAGACGAGACTTGGTAATGAAGGCAAGAGCAACAAATGCATACATGGCATTGAGAGATACACTTCCATATTACAGGCAGAGTTAGTTATTTGATCTCCATAAGTTATATATGTATATTAAATGCAGTATTTAAATATGACCTGGAGGCTCATGGCACCTGCCAGTCCCCACATCTATACAATCAGTGGGAATTTGTGAGCGACAAATGTCGATATGAGACCAAGCTTGTGCTCTGTCTGTGCCTAAATACATTGGACAAGAGCTGCTTGTCTCTGGTCACAGCCTGTGCAAGTGCTGGTGAAGCTGTGAGCTGCTGCCACACCCTGCTGTGCCCCCCAGCCTGGGGGAAGGGGATCCAGTCACAGGGCAGGGAAGCAGCAGCTGGAGCCAATTCCCCAATCACCAGATTGGGATTGGCAGCACCTGTGGCACCAGAGGGTTTAAAGGGAAGGGGCAGCGCTGGGTGAGCAGTCTGTGCTGGGACGTGGTCAGGAGAAACCGTGAGTGATTTCACTGTTGTTATTTGATGTCTTGCTGAAGTAGAGCACTGTTCTGAGAATAGTGGTGTGTTTGGGGTGGGGTGGTCCTCCTCTGTCCTAAAGAGGAGCTGAGGCTGAGCCTGCTGGGGCTGTTGGTTTGCCTGCTCCTGGCAGGGGATCACTGGGTCCCGTCTGGTGTCACTTCATGGCACACACCTGCTGAATCTCCCCAAATGGAGTGTGAGCAGTCAGAGGAGCGGAGCGCTCACTGTTGGTCTGGTGCTGGGTACCCACGTGAGAAAGTGGTGATTTCTGTTCTAAAAAACTCTGTTGTCCTCTTGAGACAGCAGCTGAAAGGTCAACCTCATATGGGCAGAAATATTTCTGTTGTAAAAGATGTTTTTATGTCTTGTGTGCTGGTGAGCCACAAGGTGAGCAGTGCTGTGGGAAAGCAGCACAGGCAGAGACAGGCAAAAAGTGTTCTCAGTTTCCTTTTTGCTGAAGGAGCTATGGAGAGAGAAGCATTTCATGTCATGGGGGCAGGGCATGGCTGTCTTGAGGAGAGATGCTATGGGATGCAACCTCCTGTTTGCAACTTTTAAACTTCATCTGCCCCTATTTTCCGTGACTTAATTAGGCACCACCAGTGACAGAAGCTGTGTATCCGGTGTGGCTGGGCACTCCGGGTGCTGAAATCTGAGTGCCGAGCAAGCTGTGTGGCTGCATGGGGGGTGGCAACAGAAAACTGGGCTGGGGAAAATGACTCTGTGTAATTTACCAAACACTGCGTGGTGGCACTGGTCAGGGTTGCCTCATGTCATGGTAACAATTGCGAAGGCTCACGTTGAATGAAGTCGGGTGGTGGTGGTGATGTTAATTAATAAATGTTAGCACATGATTAAGTTAGTGCAAGCGAGCAGCGGTGTTTATGACTATCCTTAGCTGGGATTTGTGTCTCTAAATGCCAAATTCAATAGATACCTGTTCTATAAACTGAATAATAGTGCTCTTGGTTGTGCTAACAAATTCCTATCCCTGCCTGTAAGTTTAGGCTGTGTTGAATGCATCTGCTAATGGTGTATCTTTGGCCTTGCTGCCTCGGGTTTCAGGTGGAACTGATTCTTTCTCTCTCCTTCTAATATAATTTGGAGATACACTTTCCCTCCTGTCTGGAGGACCAGCTGGACTCAATTCCCCAATCACCAATTAGCAGCAAGACCTTAGCAGATGTGTGTGGTTAGTTCCTTTTTTTTTTTTTTTTAATTTCTGGCCCTTCTCAAGATGCTGAGTGAGTGTTGCTGGCCTGCAGTGGGGAAAGGGGAAATCTGGTAATCTGGATAGAGATGAATGAGGTAAGAGGAGACTCATCCTTCAATTCTGTGTTTCTGTGGTAATATCCCACAAATACTTTATATTCTGATTCTAAAAGGTACTTTATGAATACCAAAAAAAAAATCTATTAGATGCTGATGTTCCATGGCTATGCCCTTAACTATACAGAAATGAATGCTGTAGTGATTGATTCTTCCAGAGCAGTTCAGTGGTGTAAAAGTGTGTTCCTTCCTGTGCCCACAAAACAGCTGTACCAGTGGAAAATGTTTATCCTCAAGGGGCTGCAACCTGGAGATTTGTCTGTTAATATCTCTTAGAGGGATTATTTAGAAGCAGTAACCCTCAGCTTCACATAGCAGAAAAGAGTGCTCTGGGTTTTGACGGAATAGGTAAATAAACAAGCGTGTCCTCACTGCAGGGTTGACTGGAATGCTTTCCCTAGCTGGGCTCTTAACTCTATAGAGATTTTTTTCTTTTAATAGTGACATTTTTAGTTCTTTGCTGACTAAAGCAGGAGTTAACAGAGCTTTTCAACTGTGAACATGGAGAGCTCTGCAGAGGCTTTTTCCCAAGTGTGCTTTTCTCATTTGAGCAAGTGTCCAGAGGAATTACTTTTACTGAAGGAAACGCTAACAACAAAAGGTACACAGTTGTGAAGCCCCAGGCTTTTAAGATGTGCACTTGTGATTCCTTGAAAATGAGCCGTATGCTGAGAACATGTGAATCTCTGAGCACTTCATATGGATTTTTGCTATTGGACACTTGCTATACGTCATTTGGAAATGCCTGCATGTATTTTTAAAAGGTTTCTTTTCTGTGATGTGGGCTTGTTGGTTTGTTTTTTAAGAGCTTGTTCAGATGTTATTTTTCTCCTTCAAAAGTTTATTCCGTGGGACTTGCAGGAATCAATTGCAGGCATATGAAGCAAACTGGTGTTTGTATAGATGTTTGGAGCTCTGCAAAAGAACTTCTAAGCATGGATTTGGTCTGTTGCCTGTACAATGATATACTGCCTTTTCAGCTGCACTAGTCTTTTGCTTGACATCTTTCAAACACATCTTTCATTTGCATCAGTGAGGGTGAAAATATCTATGGGACAAGGAAACGAACTGACTTTTAATACAAATACAAAACTCTTTCTTATTATTTTAGTGCCCTTTCTTATTATTTTAGTCATTTCATTGCCTTTTTTACTCCGGTCACTTAATGCTCCTGTGATTTTTTTGTTTTTTTAAGTATCTTTAAAAAAAAACCAAATTGAAGTATAGACTATGCTTTATGGGCTACATTTGGGGACTCCTAGTTGTGTGCTCCATTTGACAGGAGATCTAACACTGCAGCTGATAGCTGTGGTAACTCAAAGATTATCCAGTGGGAAGGATCCAGAGGTATTGTGTGTAGGATGCCTGCAGCTGGGAACAGGATGCTTTATGGGAGCTCTTTAAGAGGAGGAAAGCTGATAGCTGTCTGACAACACCACTGTCCTGGATAGAATTAAAAATGTTTATAGACTAACAAAAGTGTCTGTTTTCTGCAGATGAAAAGCCTGACAAGGTTTTCTTGCCACAAATCTAGCAGTTTGTTCTGGGCTGTGATCTCTGTGGTCCTTTGGAGCTGCTCAGGCAGTTTAGTAAGGGGAATCACAAGCATCTTGCTCTGTTATCTGGCACCTGAAGATAACCTCCATAATTAGAAAATGAGCTGAAAACAGGCATTCTCATGCACCTCATTTACAAGCACATGGCACTTCTCTGCCATAGTCTGGGCAGAACTGCATGTTGTGTGATCCTGCTATTACAACTTATCTATTGTTTTTCCAGTTAAATTTCATACGTGCTTGGGCTCTTGTTCTGCTAATGTGGAGGTAGAAACAAAATCAATCTTCATGAGATGGGAAGCAGGAAAATGGGAAAATCTGTCACATGATGACAGCATTGAACTAAACACCAGCCCTGATTTTAAACTTAGCAGAATGTCTTTCTGCTTTTTTTTGTCTCACTGCTTACCTTAACAGGACTAATAAAACTCTGAGAGGCAGGACAGTTGCCCTAAGGAAAGTCAGTATTTCTGAGTTTCAGTCAAGACTTCTGTGGGTCTTGACTATAAACTATAAAACTATAACTAATGACCCTTAGCAGATCCTGGTGATGCTGCTGGTTTCTGCAGTGTGCACTGTTTCCTTTTTGCACAAATTGCCAAATGTCATTGTTCTCTAAAGAAATACATATATGACTCAATAGAAGATATTAGTGACTTAGGCAAGTATCTTCTTCTATGTATTACTCCCACCTAAACAACTATAAGAAGCAAACAGTAAAATAAATTGCATGTCTGGTTCTATAAATCAAAACCACAATCCTAGTCCAGTGCAATGCAAGGCAAATACAATAATGGCAAAATCTATAGCTGTAGAGATGATAAAGTATCAAAGGGACCTGCCCTCTACCGAGGCCTGAGCATAGGATACATTATTTAAATGTACAGTAGGCAGTGAAAGTGATCAATACTTCACAAGCCTCGACTTCTAAAAAGTGGTGAATTGATTTGATCTTAACAGTAGATAGCTGTGGGTGCAGTAATAGGGATTGCTAAAATACATGCCATGGTCTTTATTCTCTTGTTGCAGTCTGCATAGCTGTTTAAACCTGGGGAACTGAACATGGTGGTGTTTGAATTGGTAATAAATAACCACAAAGTAGTGGAGAACCTGGCTAGTATTTTGTATTCTTGTGAGATTATGGGCATTAAGCTCCCCTATAATGGAAATGCCGTTAATTCCACTAGTGCCAGTGAAAACAGGGATGCCTGTTGTTCAAGCCTTTGGAATTCATAGACCATGCTGGGACTACCTGATTTGGGCAGAACTTGCTAAGCAATCAGGAATGCCTTTTGGTGAAGCTTTCTCTTTTCCCTGCTCTTCACTTTGTCTACTCAGGTGGTTTTATTAGTGTTAAACTGTTGTCTCTGTGTTACTCAGCTGCTGTAATATTTCCTCTGCAGGCTTCGGGAAAACTGTCTTGAAGCATCTTGGTATTTTAGGTGACTGATTTTCAGTGCATCTGATCTCAGCTTCCTGAGACGCTAGAAATGCTGAAGACTTTTCTTAAAACAAAGAAAAATACTTTGTAATTGCTGAACTGTTTCAGCAATTTTGCATTGTGACAGTCTAATTAGTAGATGTTCTTAAGGACTTAGTGAATAGTGAGATGCAGTTAAAAGTACACGCATGGTCAATAGAATTCTGAAATCCAGGACCACGAGCTTTCATTTTATTTGCCTTCTAATTTTTAGGATGCTTTTTTACTTCATTATAAAGTGACAATTGATGCTAATGATGTCTTAACATGACAAAAGGGTAATAACATTGTGTCTATGGTTATGGCTGTTGTATGTTTTTCCTGTAACCAATTTTACTGCTGATTGGTAGGGTTTTTTACTACAATTGTTTAAGTGGTCTCACACCAAAATGATTATGTGGCTCTAAATAGAAACTAGCAGAGCACAAGAAATGGAGTAAAATACTTGGAAAAGATGAAATTGGCACTTGTGGATTTTCCAGTGAGCTGTAATTGAAAGCTACATTTCTCTACCTGTTACTCTTTGGGGTATATCCATATTCTTTACTGCTAATGCCCTGCTAAGCTTCCACATGCCACAAGCTGCTGTTTTAGTCTCTTGTGACAAAATGAGGATTTGGGGTTGGATGCTGAGCAGCCTGGGCAGCACTCAGTCTCCAGACACTCAGAACAGCTTCTGTTATCTGTAGCTGCTACTATCAGAAGTAGTGAGGGGAGGGGGACAGAGCCAAACAAAAACCCAAACAAAACCCCAACAGGGTAAGTTTGGGTTTCTGCAACCAAACCTTTAATATTGGGTGAATCATATGGAAGACTGATCACAGCAGGCTGGACTTTGTAGCTGTGCTGTGCTTGAGTTTTCAAAAGACTGGAAACTCAGTGGGTGTTATGCTTAAGGATCCTATAATGAGAGATAAATGAAGTGAGTAAATTAACTTGAAAAGTATTGGTGATCTTCTAGAAAATGATATGCTAAGATGAAAAAGATGCTAATTCACAAATGTGGTGAAGCTTGTATTGAAGATGAAATAAGAAGGCTACTGGAGGGGGACGAAGATGTAAGAAATGAAAAAGGATGTTAGATGGATGGCAGGGAACAAAGCATGAGGCCCAAGTATTTCAGGGCTGGAAAAGGACCTTTAGGCCCCTCTGACACAGCACTCTTGTCCCTGAAGCAGGATCAAATAGCACTCCCAGTATTATTCCTGTAGTCCCTGGTAACCTTCTATGTTGTCTTTTTATACTCTTCATTACTTATTCTGAGGATTTTTGCCACAATTTGGGAATGCTGCTATTGTCCTCATTCAACATGGACACAAAGGCAAAGTGTTCTCTGCAGCAGATTTTTATTGCCTCAGTTTTCACTTCTTTATGCTAAATTGCCCATTTTATTGCTGTGGCAGATTGTTTGTGCTGAAGTCTTGGGCCTTTTGGTCATATGTTGTTTTCCAAAGCACATCTCCAATTTAAAATGACTGAGTTCTATCCAGGCTCCCACTGTATTTCCTGACCCTTCCAGCTTTGATAGTTTGTAAACTGAATAATCAAAATCCTTAGTTCATCAGCCAGGCCCTTGTGGTACTTGATAGGACTGACACAAAGGATTCATTGCTGCTGATTCCCCTTCAGTGCAGCCTTTCTCTGTGGCAGGAAATTGCAGTATCTTCACTACAGGCTGGTCGTGTACACAGACTGCTGTACACTGCATTTCTTAGAAGTTGTTCTGATGCCATGATTCTAACATTTTTTGTGCCTTTTTTTTTTTGGTCAAGATGTAGATAAAGAATTATTCCTATTTTATTTTTCTGAAGTGTGTTACCTGTCTGCAGGAAGAGATTAGATTAACTTGATGTGTCTTTGTGATAAATCCTGCTTGCTGTTCTTGGCCTTCGTTGTTGTCTTTAACGCAGTGAAACCCAGTCATTATTTGCTGTGCTATTTCTCTCTGGACTATCCAGCTCTTCCCCTTCCACAGACACTCTACACTGTCCATTCTTTAGGTTTAACCTTTTGCACTGTAGCCATCTCTCCTGAGTTCTCAGGAATAAACTGTTGATGGCTCTAAGGATTTCACCAGCTAGTTCTTTATATATCCTAGGAGGATATTCATCTTACCATGTGGATTTGAGTGTTTGAGAAAACAAACCAACCTATCTTCCTTCCTAATGGTTTCATTTGCCTCTCTTGCACAAAAAACAAGTTAGTAATCAGTGCACACAGAAGTAGAAAATTATGATTCCAAGTATAAGCAATAGGTACAACTGTATGTAAAGTGAATTTTTCTTCACACAAGACTCCACACCAGATTTTTTTGTGGAGATTGCTGTTGGTGCAAACAATGTACAAATGAGGTGAAAATAATAATGTACAAAGGCAGCAAAAAAGTCTTAATTTTTTATTTCGGGAACTTTCTTTATTCAGATCCTTAAAAACATAGAGATAAGGCCAGGCAGGTGATTGTATGTATAATGCAGTGTCAGTGCTTATTTCTAAACATGAACCTTTTGTCACCTATGTCTTGCTGGAGATCAAGATAAGTACGAAATAACCTGGCATAAATTTAAGGTGCGTGGTGACACCAGCTGGTGGTGAAATATATGTGTACAAAAGTGCGAGTTCAGATCCTTCCACTGACTTGGATGGAGAAAATCCTGGAATGCTGTTCATACCACATCACTGCAGCTGTGAGATGGAGGAGCTTGGCTCCTTCCCAGAAACTGCTGTGTGGTAGCATTAGTGCTACAGACACGGCTGGGAGCTTGAGATCTACAGACTCACAAGCCTGACAGAAAAGGAAAATCTTCAGGATCATTATTTAAAGCTCTGTGCACATTGAAACTCTTGGATTGTGCCTTTTTTCCAGCACAAAGGAACAACAGTGTCTTCAATAAAAGAACAATGTAAGATTGGACACTCTTGGGGCTTCAGTATTGTGGACTGAGTAATCTCTTGAGGTAGCTGAATAAACTTGGGGTTAGTGGCTTGTGAGGAATATTAAAAAGGATTAAACTCACATATTTCCTCACATAAAGACCTTCTTAGTTGTTGTTTGTGAGAAGGAGTGAATGCTGGCCCGTTGTTGGTTTGGAGTGTTTATTTAGGAACCAGTGAAACTGGAGCTGCCACTGTTTGATCTGGAATAACATTCCCCTGTGTGCAGACCAGAGAGTGTAAAGGAGGGACATGCACTTGTAAAAGAGCAAGGTATTTGAAACAAAAGGCAACAACACCCCAACTGTGTCTTCATAAAATACCAAGGTTCTATTAGAAAGGTGTTGTTTTTAATGATATATTGTCACTTAATCTGCATTATTCTCTTGAATTTATTAGAGCTTTGGCTTTGCTTGTTTATCTTATTTAAGAAAGAAAACATGGCTTTGAAATGTCTTGGTGACTGTCAAGGCTTTTCATCTCTGTGTGTTTCTAATGGAATAATTCAGAAACAGGCATTATCAAATAGTGTATTAACACCTAAAAAGCAGTCCCTGATGTGCCCTATATGCTTCTGTTTTCTGTACTGCTGGCTTGAAATGCACTAAGCAATTTAATTCTCCCCAGCTGCATTGTTTTGATAGGATTTCAGTATCTGATATTTCCCCACCTTAATGGCTGTGGGGATTGTCTCTGCTGAAGGGAGCAGCTGAGCTGCCTGTTAAGCAGTTTTCTTGGAAAACAGTTTTGTTGTGAAAGGGAAAGCCTTGCTTGGGTGTATAACATGTGGGAAGGACACGATCTTTCAACATAATTGCCCCAAAGGCGCAGTATACAAAAATTAAATGTTTAATGAAAATGCTTTTTCTCCCTTCAGCAAGTAGTTGTGTTCAACCTTTTCTCCTGCTTCCCCCTCTCTCCTTTTTTTCCTTTTGCATTACTGAAAATGTGGGAGATTTGGAATGTGCAGCCCAGAAAATCAGATTATTTTTCTGTTGATAACAGAGAATGCATGAATCAAATTGGCTGCAGTAGTATGCACTTCTGAGGTGGAAACACAGCTGAGGTGATGTGGGAGTCCAGCATGCAAACATAGACAGAAATAGTCTGCTTTGAGTTTTGATAACTTCTAAAAAAGTTATATTAGTTCTTGTGGTGTTGTGACGTTGGCTTCTGATTTGTGTTCTAAGAACAAACTATTCTAAATTATGTTTGCTCCCAGAAATTGTTGGCATGACCCTGGCCATTTTGTGATATGTCTTACTGTTTCATTGCTGTCTCAGTTTTTGAGACATCAGCTGTGACCCTGAAATGGCTCAGCTGACACCACCAAGATGGGAAGTTTTCTTGCCAATCATCAGGTGCCAGAGTGGTTTGTGCTTTTTAAAAACAGGTTTCAAGGCCAACAAAAAAATAATTAAAAACTCCAAATAGCCAAAACCTAAGAACCACACCCCCTAAAAAAACCTCCAAGAACCCCTCTGTGAAACAAACCTCCTTTCTTGTGCTTCCACCTGAGCTAAAGCACCCTGCAGTTGCTCTCTGAAGAATGGAAAATGACTGGAGTTATGGTGGTTGTCGTGTTGTTGTGACAAAGCTCTTTTAACTGCAGCCTCTAGCCTCTGAAAATTGTTCAGTGGGCTTTGCTGTAATCAATGGAGCTCCCCTGAAGTATGACTTCAGTGTGGATAAAATTCTTTGATACTTGCCTGCAGATTATTTGGTTTTCTGTGCTTGGAGCTGTTCTTCCGCCTCTCTTGCTGAGTACCCAAGAGGAAGTTTGTAACTGCCAGGGAATTCCAATCAATCCCCTTCACCCACTGTCCCCTTTGGAGGCATTTTGCATGTCAGCACTGCTTGCCAGAGCTCTGCTCAGTGTGTTAGGGCTGTAAAAACCATTTGCCAATGACTCAACCTGCAGCACACGAGAAAGATCAAAGCAGTGCACTTTGCTCAGAGAACGCACAGGGCTTTAAAATTCTGACATGTCATCCTCAGAAAACACGGATTTTCAAAGCAGCATTGGCACAAACCTGTGGAATGGTATTTTTCCTTAAACACCCCTCATCCTCCCAGGTGATTGGCTGATCTAGGACAATGTTGTATTCCTCAGTTTGAAATTAAACCCTAAATACGAAATGCAAGTGCAGCAGTGGCTTTACTGAATATCACTAGCATTCTTGCAAATAGCTGCTGGCAAGACAAGATAAATTGAGTCATTTATAGCACGAGATTATCAGTATGCTTAATACAATGAAATGCAAAAGCACTATCAAGAAAAAATACTTGATACGCAAATTATGCAGGATAAAGTAGCCATTCATGTAAATCTGTTAAAATTACTGAGGTTGTAATATCATCTAGGGAGTGTACAAGGTGTTGGTAGCTGCTGTGGTTATTCTGTCCAGTTCAGGGTTAGACTGAACCAGCCATGGCCATAAACTGGTTGTGATCAACAGATGTTCTGAAGCACGTAGAAATGTCCTTGTACCAAGTTACACCAGAAACTTGCACCTACAGAGATCCATAGGCTATCTGCTGCTTCCCTGATAAACTGATTCATTATGGTGGCTTGCACTTCCTGTAATCATTTGCAATGATATAGAAATATCTGCCTCATTAAAAAAAAAATCTAGAGATGGTGGCAATCCCAAAGGAACTTGTACAATGAATTAATTTTTTGTAGTGGATTAAAGTGCATGGATTCTAATTAATTCTGGCATTACCTTTTTCATAAAAAGAACCATCACATAATAAATTCATAATTAAGAAGGATTGTGCGTGGTGAGAATGACCTTTGTACCTTTACTCCTTTTTATTTTAATGCAACTGTCTTCAAAAAGGGATTTGGGCCTTGAATAATCTTAGTAAGAAAATAAGTGGAATGGAAAATGTCATGAATATTTACAAGTACGTTGCCTTTTTGTTGCCATAGTTTGTTTATGGTTTGCTTATAAGCCCTCTTATAGGAGAATATAAACGTGCTTTCTAGTGCTAATATTTTATTCATTAAAGATGCTGTTCAGACCTCAACTGAACAGTTGGGTGTTGTCATCTCCCCATTAAATTCATTATTCAACAAATTTTTCCCTAGAGAAAACAAACTTTTGTGGCTTTTCTTCAATCTTCTCACCCTCTTCAATGCTCTCCAGGCTTAAAGCATCCTCTGCACCATTCAGTCACTCCAGGGAGCCTGATAAAGAAAAATAACTTAAATGAGGCGTCATCTGCCCGTTCTGAATCACTCCCTGCCCGTGGCTGAGCTCTGGAGTGGCACTGTCCTTGTGACTGGCAGGGGGTGAGAGGATAGGCAGAGGAGAGGGGCTTTGAGCTGCTTTGTGCCATGTGTTTGCTCAGGTCCGGCTGCCAGCCTGGAGCAGCAGCTGGGGCTGGAATGCTCTGAAGTGCCGGGGCAGAAAGGGCCGGAAAAGCTCAAGTTGTCCCACGTGGCGAGTACTGATATCTGGCAAAATTTGTCCTATGAAACATTCTACAAAGCTCTCAGTCCAGTATTCAGCTTCCAGCAGACCTAGAGAATGTTCATCTCCTGAGTGCTTGGTTTGGTGAAGAGCTCAGTTGGAGGTGGGAATCTGGCTTTGAGCCAGCAGGAGAGTGGGGCAAAGGTTTTTTTTTCTGCTCCTAGGAATGATTTTTGTCCCTTTATATTCTCTCCAAGTTGTCCTGCAGTTTGGTTTTATTAAGATATTATTTTAACTTGGTGCTGGAACTTGTCTACAAATGGCTGTTGAAATGCAGATCTGTTACTCTGATGAATAAATTGGATGACAGCTGCTAGGGAAGAGTGAATGGATGCTTTATTGGGAGAATAAAACCACCACTAAATAAATGCTACTAGGAATAGGAAAAAATATACACAGGTACATTTGTTTTGTGTCCAAAGACAAAATCTATGCATTATAAAACAACATTCATAAAAGTAAGTGAAAACCCTCTTTTTCAGTCACTTTTTACAGCCGGTGTTCTAAAACAGTCCAGATTTCTAAAAATTCAGGAGACTTATTTTTTAGTGTGCATCACATTTGTGCCACAGCATTGCCAATGATTTATACCTTTGGGTTTTTCAGACCATTACAGTTACTTATTCACAATTCTTGTATCCCTCAAGATGCTGATACTCCTTGCAGTTGAGCTTTGGGTAGAAAGGGCTGTCAGACTTGTTTTGATGCTCATGGAGGTGATTGTCATTGATCCCACTGAGGGAGCTGGTGCTGAGAGCTCAGGGTACGCATGGGATCTGGGTCTCCAGATGGACTGGCAGAGAGCTTAGCCAGATCGTAGTGAAAGCTTGGATGACTGAAGGTATCCTTCCCCAGCTTTCAGAGGCTGAAGGCAGTGGAAATAGTGCAAAGCTTCTTCTGGCTGTAAAATCCCTTGTGTTGCAGTGATACGGTTCTTCTGCACCAGTGCAAATGCTGAGAGGGAAAACAGGGTTTAAAATTACCTTATCACTCTACCTTCATCGTGGTCTTGTTTTATTTCCTGGTTTGATTTTTGACTCTTCAGTACTTTGTTGAATATTACTGTTATTTAGTATTTACCCAAAGCCCTGCTGCACTGACCTTGGTGGGGAGGGCAGGAGGAGGGGGTTATTAACTCTGGCCTGAGGAAGAGAGATCCCTCAGGGAGGGTATTGTTTTGGTAGTTTGTAGAGCTTCTTTCTTAGCCTCACTGCTTGATTTGATCCTCCTCCACTTCTAGCAGTTTCTGGAGCTGTTGCTTCTCCTTCCTTCTCCGCTGCCCGCAGTGTCCCTGTGTCCCCTGGGCAGTCCCTGCCTGTTGTGCTGCCCATGGCCTGGGGGGAGCCGCTGCCTCTCCCTGTGCCCCAGGACGGTTTGGGGGGCACCCCCAGGGGCACCTGGGGTCTGCTGCTCTGGAGGTTCAAAGCTGCCTGTGGTTGAATTGGGCAGACGGGAAAGATGGACTTGCCTACTATCTTTGGTTTTAATTAACCTTGTTCTGGAAGGGCTGCAAACTGCAGTGTTTTAATGTGTTGCCCATTTATTTCAATTTATTTTGAGAGCCAGAAGGCAGGAAATTCTCTGGGTAGAGGGACAGTCAGGATCTCTGAGCTTCGTGTTTCTGCACACTCGTGTTTAGTGTTGGTAGAACTTGCATTAGATACCTTGCAACATGAACTAAAGTAAAATCTACATAGTTTATTTGAATTTTTTTTTTTGGTGTGATTGGTATATATAAGATTTTGTTGAATAGGCATATGTTGGGCTGTATTTCATTGATACCTGGACTATTCACTCATACAATCAACCAGTATTAATCAAATTTTCTCTTTTCTTTTCTGTCTCTCCCTTCAGCCTGTTCAGCCAATTGTAACACAAAAAGTGAGGGTTCTTGGAAACTCAGTGGCACAAAGCAGGAGCCCAGTATCTCCTTTGGCCTCATGTTGATGGTTTTGCCAGCCTGTTCTGGGAGGGGGCAGAGGGTGTGAGGGAAGGAGAGTGCCTTTTCTCTCTGATTTCTTTTTCATTGAATAATTTCTGAGGATTAATTAGTGATTGTCTTGCTCCCACCCTGTGTTTATGCTAATCTATCTGATTTAGAGGCACTTGGCTGTTATTTCTCTAATCTACAGTAGGGTACAAGATGGCAGTATGTAATTAAAAAGCCCTCTAAATAGACATTTTTCTGTGTTTGCTATTTTGCAGTTGGGATGAAAATCAACATAGTCTGGGAGTGTGGCTGCATTGGTGTGTGGTCAGCATTTCCAGTAATTTTAGCCTTTGTATAAGGAGTTTAAATGTGATTAAGTTTATCTAATTTCCCCTACAAAGTGTTTTAAGCCTGACATGTGTTTTTTCTTTCCAGAGTTTATAAGATGTATAAACTTTCCTAAAAGAAAGTACAACAGAAATACAATGAGGGGTTTTCTGGTGAGTCTGCCTCGATTTAACCTCTTTATGCTTGATTCGCTCCGTTTGTGCAGCAGCTCTTGTGAGCAGCAGCATCAGAGCAGTGCACTGTGTTGTCTGATTCTGATCATTCATCTACACAAAACCCAAGTCTTTTGAACCTTGTGTTCTTGACTCTTCACCAGTTGATCCTATTTAGTTGTAGCACGGCTCTCTCTCTGTATCTTTATAACAGAGAAGTTCCTTGCTTGTTCTGCTTCACTCTAGTGCCTTCTGCACATGGTATCGAGTGGATTTGAGGATGGGTGGGGAAGGGGAATTCCCAAATAACACCTTCTCAACTTCTGGCATCTGGATGTAGGAGCAAGGCTGAGATTAGCACTCCCCAGGCAGCAAGAATGCAGGTGCAGAGGCCGTACTTGTGTGGGTAATCAGGAACTCAGCAAATCTGGAGGAGCCGCAGTGTGTGACTGACTTTGTGGAGCTCTCAGAGACAGTGGGGAATTTTCTGCTAAGCATCTCTTGTACTGTGCCTGAATAGCAAAACATCCCACCTGATTTTTGCATCTTTTAATTGCATAGGAAAAATAAGCAGCATGAAGGAAGCCACTTCTCTTTAGTCTTGGTTGCCAAGTCTGTCACCGGAGGAGGGCAATCATGTCACGAACAGACTGCCCTGAGGTAGGACTGCCTGATGTCAATCCAGCAGTAAGAAGAGCTGTTATATAGAAAAAACCTCATTGTGGAAATGGGCTTCCCCCCAGCACCCAAATTAAAACATGGCTTTGAGTCCTCCTTGAAGGACAAAGCTGCAGAAGTCTTGAGGGTGATGCCTTTTTCTGTGCTCGTGGGATTGCTGGTACAGTGATAACTGTACAGTGATAACACCTGGAATCTCGAAGTTTTTAGATTAACACTGTTCTTCAAATATTTGACATAAATGTGAATTGAATATTGCAACAAAGCGATTTTCTCTTGCTTTGGCCAATCCACATGATGGATACGTTACTTCAGAGTTTCTGCTTGAGTTAATGTTGCCAACACTATTATTTTGGTTAACAACCCACAGAAGGATTAAGACGTAAACTCCTTCTCCAAATTCCTTTCTAATGATGGTCAGTAGGTATTGGGTTTTGGGTTTTTTTTTTTGCCTATAGCTAAACTTTTTGGTTAAAAAGCTTCTCAAGTGATTGGTGTGAGCTGCCTGCAATGAGTTAATACACATAAATTGTACAATTAATGACACTATAAGCTTTGCAGCGCTGTTTTATTGCGGAGCCCGCAGAGCATCACTAGATGGTGCTGCAGAGTAGGTTTGGCTGGGGCTTTGATATTTAAATTCATGGAGCCCAGTCAGGTGTTTAAAACCAGGAACCCCAAGCAGTGCCTGTGCTTGTAGGGTTTTCAAAAGCTCTTAATTTGACTTTGCTCGTTTATTCTGTTGAAGACAACAGCAGGCCTTCCATTTAATGCAGTGACCACCAAGTTAAGTGGTGCCAAGAATTTTTGACAGTACTGTAGTTTTGAATGTGATTTAACACCAGAATTGTGGACAAGCATTTACTGAAACTTCTTATTCAGGGCCCAAACCTTTAGTAGATATTTCTGACAGAGCTTTTTTACCATATTGTTAAAGAAAGTGATGTGTTTTCAAAAAGCATGGCGATGAAAGTCTAGAGCACTGATGTGTCATTGCTTTATGACAAGAGCTGTGGTGTCAAGTCTTGTCCATGCCACAGTGCCCTGATGTCACCTCCCTGCAGTCCCACTGAGAGCAGCTGCCCCGAAACTCCTGAAACAGGTGAAGGCAGAGGTTGCACTGGCACAGATCATGGTTTTACCTGTCTCTTGCTGAAAATCCTGATATGTCATTGTCCAGCATTGGCGCTGATCAGTTCATTTCAAAAACGTTTTATCTGCCCAGATGGTTTGAATATTTATTAAACAAATAACAATAAAAAAGTTAAACTACTGCTAATTCTGGCCCACTGCCTTCAGCTATCCTTCAAATATTCTTTCCATATGCATCTTTAAGCAACATATTGCACATAAATTTTTTCTCTGCATTAGGCATAAATGACCACTTCTAATAGTGTAAAATAAGTCTTTAAACTCTACAGTCTATATCCTGAACAAATACAGCAGATCCAAAACCTGCTGAAAGGCTCGTGTGTGTTTTTTACCTAATCTGTAGCATTTGGCATTGTAATTAGGGATAGATGTTGAAAGTTCTGGTTGAGAATTAGAGCTTTTGTTTTGTGAGCTGAATTCAGAATAATGACTTTGGAAAATAAGAAAGGCAGCTATTAAATACATATTGATGTAGGGTTCTTTTTCTCTGTAAAATGATGTTAAAACTTTTTGTTGTATTTGATTTAATTTTATAGTTTTAGGTTTTGTTTACCTTTTGTGACATTGTGAAAACTCATTATCTTTGTTCCACTCAATCTCTCCAGTAAATCTGAGATAAGGCAACCTACAAATGAAGGATTTGTTTTGTTCCGTAAGAACAATATCTAAAGTATTTTTAACAAATACAGCCCTTTAACTCTCAGTAATAGTCACTATTTAAACACTGTGATAAGTGCATTTATATTCAATATACGAGAGAATACTGGGATGTGCTTAGAAGTAATTATTCCCTGCCTCGATCTCCCAGGAATGCTTCTGAGGGCAGGCTTAGAGAAGATCTGGGCACCAGCTACCTTCATCAATGACACAGTTTATTAGATTCACTCCCCCTTAATAACAGTATTCATCTTACAACTAAGACACTGTGGCAGAGTTATCTGATAGGTAGTGGAAGTAGATTAACATCAGTGCCTTACTAATTGCTGTATTTTATTTTAAAGCTGGTTTCACAAAGGATTCAGGTTTCACACCTGAACATTCACCGGAATACTCTCTTCTCCAGGCAGGCAGAAAGTGCTTTGTGGCTGGGCTCGTGGATGATTTTATTTTTCCTAGGCTGTATCTTCTATCGTGTCAGTTCTTCTGCAAGACTTGTAACAAGCCGGGAAAGAAATGGTTGAAGTGGGAGTTGCAGGATTTGGTGCATGAGTTGCACCACCAAGAGGTGACACCCGAGTGACTCTGCTCTGGTCACTGTCACTAGGTGGTACTGCAGAATCGGGAAACACCAGAGTACCAGTCCTGTCCAAGCACAGGAGGGGTGGAGAGAAGCTAGAGCAGCAATGGATGTACTGTCGTGAGCAAAACCAGCTCTCAGATGGCCCTTCAGAAATGTCTTTTATGCTGCTCAGTTCCTTTTCTTTTTCAGCACGTGTGCAGCAATGGCTCGATGTGGTTTGGAGGTAAATCATAGAAGTTGACATGGTTGGTGAACTTTCCCTGCTGGTTCAGGTGGTTTCCCAGCCCTGCCAGGAGGGCTCTGCCCCTTCCTGCACCCTCCTGGTGCCCGGGAAAAGGCAGTGCCCACAGCCAAGGCAGGGGCAGCTCTGGGGAGCTGCTGCCCGCGGTCACAGGGGGCTGCTGGTCTGTCCAGTGGAGGCTCCTACAAGCCTGATGGTGAATTTGAGCCATATGCTTTTACTTCACAGGTAATTGAGAAAGGGTAGGGTAATTGAGAAACCTTTTCATTACTACAGTGCAATATTTTGGCCGAAGTATATCTGTTTGTTTGTTTTTTTAACAAGTAGAATTTTTGCTTTTACCTGTTTCAGTTGCAACTGTCACTGTAATCAGAGGCTTTAATAGCTTCCTTACTGGTGCTGTGGCTCATTATGATGAGGACTTCTAGGGATTTTTCTGCAATAACTCCTGAATCCTTTGCGTGGTCACTATATTGCAGCTGCATTTAATTTTGCAGAGATTCTCTCATTGGGCTTTATTGTTTCAGGACCTCTGGTGATCACGAAACAGAAAACTTCCCTTTTCTTTTCCCTTCTCTCTAAAAGTTTGCAAATCTGCTTTGGAGTTTTAGAGTATGGCTGTTGGAAGAAATGGAGGAGAAAAAGAGTAGAAACAAAACAAGAGCTTTCTAGCACATGTCAAGACAAAACTATAAGCATTCCATGCCCTTTAACAGTCAGATGTGAGAGAATAATTTAAAACTGATCACCTAGTCAACAAAACCAGCCACCTTTTGGGTATGTGGAAGTGGGAGAGTTGTATTTATTCGATTTTCATCAGGAGGAACTTACATTTCTTGGTAGAGTGCACTGTGTTATAAACCTGACCATAGCATTTGAAAACATGGGTAAGTCTTGCATTTTGTCTTATGATGTGATTTGTTGAATGTAATTTTGCCTAGAACAAAACAGAATTTGAGCATGGAGAAGTCTGTACTCTTTCTTGTCTGCAGTTTGTCTGGCTTTGTATAGTCCTGGCCAGCATCTCATCTGCTCTGCCACCTACATTCTGCTGCATGCAAGAGAAATTTAAGTGACTAACTTGGCTGGGATTTTTACCTGTCTTGTTATGACTGACCAGCAAGTAAAGTTGCTTGATTTTTTTGACTTCTTGCCCACTCTTTTTTCATGTCTTCCAAAGCTATTGTGTAGGTAATATAGAAAAGAGAATAATAAAACTAATGCCATTATTTTATTATGCAGCAAAATGGATCTAAATTCCACAACAAAAGGCTGTTGTTTCTGCCTCACTTTACTAGAAAATGAGGATTTGATTTGTGACTGCAGTAGCTTTCAAAGTAGAGTATTTCACAGATGTGAAAACGGTCAGTGAGTGTAGCGTGGAGAACTTTGTAGGAGGTATCTGTAGTAGGTGTATGCATGTGTTGTCTTCTAGAGATTCTTTTTTTTTTAAAAGTAGAAAAAAATCATAATATTTATTGACTGAATTAGTCAGAAAAATGACACTTTTCAAATTGCGTATATTTAAATGTTTGGACACTTGTTTTGGGATTTTGGTGTATAGTGCCATGTGTTTGAGCTTTCCTTTTGTTTCTCATGACATCTGCCATCGTGAAGTGTTTCCTGTAGCGATTTTACACTAAGCAGTGGTGATGTTCTCTTGTTCTCTGTAGTATTCTGTTTTCACTCTACTTGTTTGTGTGACACAAAGCTTTTCAGGTAGTGTAGTTATGAAATCAAACAAATCTCAAACCCAAGATGTTGTCAGCTCTATTTCATGTGTAGCCTTTTCATTAAGTGTTATCCCTACACATAAGTTGTGTTGTAAAGAACTCTTCACTGGGAGTCTTACTCAATGTGTAAAGATCTTCTGCCCGTTTGGAGCACAACGTTTTGATTAAAACTGCTGAGGTCTCAAGGTGCACAAGTAGGAGAATTCAGAATTGTGATAACGTAGAGGTGTTGGTCTGTTGGGGTGATTGGAGAAAAAAATTGAGAATTTTTAATAACAGAGATTTCTTGAGCTAACAAAAAAATGAAGTTTTAATTCTATCAGTAGTATCCAATCAGAAATTCATTTCTTTCCCTGAATTAGGTCTGCAGCAGAGAAGTAAATGTGTGGCTCCAGAACCAGTAACACAGACCATCAGTTCAGAAGTATTTTTATCACTTAGTAATTGAAGCCACAAGGCGTCTCCCTAAGAAATGGCTATTTTAACACCTTGAGCAACACAGATTTATATTTTGCATACACTGCAGTAATTTCATAGTGTATTTGCGGAAAATTATACTGATTTTAAAGCAAGCAAACAAAAAAACTCCACCCCTTATTTTTCCAAGTCCCTTGTGTGAACTGTTTTGTGCCCTTTCAGTCATTAAGCCTAAACACAGAAGCTTTTAACATCCACCAATTCAGATATCTTCATTTGTACTCTTATTTATTGCTCAGGTTTGTCTCACTAAGAATTTTGTCTTGTAAGTTTCATTTGAAGGCAGATCACTTTATTATATGAACTTTGCTCTGGATACTTTTCTGTTTAACTGGTAACTTTTCTCATTGGTTTGGGCCTTTATTTCCCCAGCTCTGGTAAGAGTTAACCAGTTTTCCTCTTAGGTCTATTAAAAGACCATTATCACAGCATTTCCTCTTGAGGTCTTTTTACCCTTATCACATTTGCTATAAATTCATGAACTCCCATTTCACTTCAGGATATTTATGCCATATGGGCCATTTTCTTTTATAATCAAAATGTAAAGGTAAGCTCCAATGTTAAGTGCCTGTTACAAACTTTTACTGTAGATGAATGATCTCTGCATTTTTTGCAATTACTGCCCTAGAAGAAATGACATCATGATAAAGACATTGCTTAGTAAGACAGAAAATGGCAGTAAAAGCAAAAAGCTTGAAGGGGAGTTTTGCTTTTTTGATCCTTCAATTACTTTCTAATCATAAAGTTAAATTTAATACACATCTTAATCTATAACAGCACACTGAATGGCAGGGCAAGTTCTACAGACAGCAGAGGTTCTCTATCATTGGAAATCTGCCCTTTTACTCCAGAGAGTTGTATTCTACTATCCCAAAGTGAATTGGAATACAAGACCTTCAAAAAAACCAAACCACAAACCACAAAAATGGAAGAACCTGGGCAATGTTGTCCTGTCTTGGTATCCTGTTAGGTGTCAGATGGCTTTACACAGCCACAGGGGACATGTTCTAGGTGAGCCATAGAGCAAAGTGATTCACCAGCAGCACCACCAAAACTTGCAAGAGGCATTTGGGGATTGAAATCTTCAACCTCCAGGAAGAACTTTTCAAACACAGTTACAGAAGGCAGCCAAAAATGTTTGAACCATCTGATCATTGGGTTATCTGACCCCAGGTTTTGTGGGAAGGATGGTACCGTGGCTGTATCCCTGGAGCTCATGTTGGTCTTGGGCTAAGAACTGTGTTGGACAAGGCTGGAAAGCAAATGTGACAAAAGACTAAATTACTGTTTTGTTGTCATATTTTTTTTATTTACAGACCATAAAGCAGGAATCCTTTGTCTATTGCTGAAGAAGGACAGTTGCTTTGAACTAATTAGAAAAAAAAAATCTTCAAATAATTATGTCCAATATGCAAAATTCAGTGCAGTAACAATTCCGTTCTGTGAAATTGAAAGGATTGCTAGAAAACCATGAATTTTAAGATGCAGCAAATGCCTTTGTTGCTGAAGCAGGAAACATTGTCTTTGGATTTAGAAGCGGGTGGTATGTTCTCAAGTGCAGAAAATTTGGTCTGTGATACTGTAGTATTATACTCGCTGGGAAGAAAGAAAAGCCAATAAAGGAAAGAATAATAGTACATTGATCAACCCTTTATCACAGCAGGGTAACTAAATCTGCTGTCACCAAATATATCACACAGCCACTTGATTAAACTCATGCAATTTGCTGGGACGGATGCAGGAGTTTAGCTGTCATCAGCAGCTGTGGACAGAGGCAGATAAGGAACACTGGAACTCTAAGAGCTTCCAGCTGAAAATTTCACTTTGCTTTTCAAAGGAGGAGAGTGTTCTACTGTTGTTCTCCATATTAATAGCATAAATTGTTGTCTCCTTGTGTTTTGTAAGAGACTAATACAACACAGCAGAGACACGACTGACTTCAATCGGCCCTATTCAGTTATTGAATCAGCTGGGAGAAAGGGGTGGTGCTTTTTATTTAAAAGTAAAGGAGAGGGTGGAGAGTTGAAGGTGGGGGAGAACTCCTGGAGGGTGCTGGTGCTTTGCAATGAAGTGAAGTGAGGAGGGTGATGTTCCCTTCCAGCAGCAGAGGAGGCTTTCATGCAGTAAAGCCCACACAGAGTGAGCAGCTCTTTGTTTTCCTGCTCAGTGTTAAGAATGAAAGTGTGCATCGATGGGGGAGCCTTAGGATGTGACAGCGAGTCCCTCCTACCTTAGCAAAATGTGACTCTTCTCAAGGGTGGGCAAACAGTTGCTTAGAATGTGAGGAAGTGAGTCACTGTTGGAGCTGGAAGGCAAACAGGCACGGCTGGCCTGAGCTCACCCGTGGCAGCCGAGCTGCTGCCGTCACCCACCCAAGGCTCCTGCGGCTCTCCCTGGCTGGAAAGAGCTGACCTTGCTGCAGCTCTCCGGGTCACCTTTCCTGCAACACATCTGATTCCTGGGTTATGAGCTCTGCTATGGTTATAAATCCCTAGTGATGTTTCTTTATAAGAGCCCAGATTCCTTTACTTGTTAACAAATCGCTGAATGTCAGAGGATCGAGCATTAAACTAAGTGTTGATTCTGCTGTACACGTTTTGAGAAAATGCGAGGCAGATTTTCACTTTAATGTTTCACTGTTCTTCCACTGAAATACCATTTCTAATTGGTCAGTGTTGCCTGGTTTTTGAACACCTTGTCACACACTAAGCTGAACTCTGAGAAACCCCAAACTAGGCTGTTTATGAGCTTCAGTTTGCCCACGAGGAAAAAGCTGTGTATAAACATGGCCATTAATGTACTGTAATAAGCATAAAAACTGAGTCAAGGTGCTTTGATTCTGGCACGGAATTTAAGGAGAAAACGCGAATGTCTTGGTATAGGATTGTTCATCAATTCAAAAGATAATGCAAGTGAGTTAAGCAGCTTTTGGTTAAAAATATGTGCAGCTGAATTTTTATAATACAATGGGTCATATTTGTGAGTGATTTATAGGGTGGGAGTCACCCTAGCAATTGCTGGAACTCAGCCTTAGTGAAAGACTTTCTCATTAGATCATTGGGAAGAAATATGTCCAAAGCATCGTCTAAGGAAAAGGAAGAAAAGTTCAGAGGTTATGAAAAGATCAGGATTCAAATTGCATCTTTGTGCCTATTAGAACTACAAGCTAAAGCATTTAACTCTTCTCTGTTCTCTCTCATTAATACTTTGGAGGGCTCTTCCACTTTATTAATAAGAAGGTATTTCTGCAGTACCTCTCATCTGTGGTTTTGCTCAACATTCCCCAATGTTAAGCTTCAGTTGCAGTTGGTTTTGTGTTTTCTAATCACATTACACTCCTGAGATTATTGCATGGGCTAGAAAAAGGCCAAACTGCTGAAGGATGTATCTGAACTCAGGGACTATTCTGGGTAATAGAAATTAGAAATAAGTAGCTGTTAGGTTCTTGAAATATTTTCTAAAGAACTCAGAAAATGTGTACTAAATAGTTCCACATTTCTGCAGTTTTTTAAATGAGATAATCAATCTGGGGCAGTTGGGTCAGCTCACACCATCTTTCTTTACTGCTGGACAATGACAAGTTACTGAATAAAATCCCATCTCCCATGCATTCCTTCAAGTAGGATAAAGATATCATAGAAAATCACCTAATGATATGATTTTATGCAATAGCTAGGTAAGTTAAAGCAATGGAATACTTCTGATACTTCTTTAGTTCTCTTTGTGTGTCAAAGAAGTTCATGGTAGCTCAAGGGTACTTTTCTAATTGGTTTTCATGAAGTTAAAATATGATAAAGTTTTGCAGCTTTGCTGTAGAAAAATAGATATTTCATTTCTTTCATTTATTAAATCTTGTTGTTACATACATATAGCATTGGCAACGTTCTCCACAGTTAGGAAAGGTTGTGGTATTGAAACAGATTTTTAAAATTAATCTTTTTTTGTTAATTTGTTCAGTATTATCTCATATTTTTTGAGAGTAAACACAAAGTATCTGTGACTTTGAGTACTAAGCTTATGATTCTCCCCAGCCTAAAAAGAGCTTGTGAAATTAAACGTGAACAGGTGATAAAAGCTGTGTGTTAATAACCTTGCTTTTTATTCTGGAACTTTACCAAAATATTTTCCAGTGCTTTTCCAAGGTTTTGTTGTCACTCTGAGTGGTTTATGGCATTGCAGGGCATAACTGGACATGAATTTTTACTCTGGGGCATCCAGTTCTTGTCCCCTGTGGAACAGCCAGGGTGCACTGCTCAGACCGGGCACTGCAGGCACTGTGCATTGCAGCACCTTGACTCAGTGCTGTTCTGTCACAATATTCTCTGTTTATGGATGTCTTGGTGAGAACCAGAGGACAGGATGCCAGCTACAGCACCTCTTATTGCTGCTTTCCGTCTGGAAAATCAATTGTGTTTTTTTTTTTTAATAGAAGGACAAAATGGGCCATGCAATCTCTCCTGCAGGCTTTGATGTTCTCTCAGCTATTTTTGGGTCTGTGCCCTTCTCCTCTGCCAGGAGCAGAGGAAATGTCTGTCCAAAACTTTCAGCCATGAGCTGGTAGAAATGAAGAGATTCCTGGGAGAGAATAAGGCAGTGGCTTTCAAGGAAGGAGGAGCCTCTGAAAAATCTGGGAAAAACAGGAGTGTCAGAATATTTATTCATAGGTCAGGGGAAGGTAGGAATAGGAGTAATCTTCACAGATGTAATGTGTTGGGTACTTATCCCTCAGCACTTTGAGTGCTTAGAACACCATAAGGTTCCCATTTTTAGCACAATCGAGCTATGGCTCTATTTGGAGAACCAAACAGTACTTAGGGGAAATATATTTTGTAGGCAGTTTCTAGAATTACAATTAATTAGTGGGTAAGACATAGCTATGGTATGTGGACCATTCATTGCCATATTAGTGAAAAACTACCAGCTCCAGCGTGTACTCTACAAAACCCTGGTGTAATTAGGACTTAATGATTTTTCTCATTTGAATGATTTGTTTCTAACTTCCTTGATCTCCTTCTATAGTCCAAGCATTTATTATAGGCAAGGTCTAAGGCAGAACTGAGGTGGTGGGTTTGCTACATAAATGTGTAGCTGCCTATGTACAGGAAGGTGAATATGTTGTGAATGCAGTTAGTTTCCTTTGTGTGTCAGCAGAAGTTTTATCATCAAACCACTTGCCAAACTAGACACTGCAGAAGCTCAAACGAAATTCTGAGCCAAAGAGTAAAAGGTGTAAGAAGGGGGGTAGGAAAGGTGCTTATCTCAAGCATCATTAGGTTTTGATTCAAGAACTACTAAATTTCTCATCGTTGTGATTGTGTTTTGTGGCATTTAGGTTTAGGATTTTCTTCTGCAGCATCGTCTTGATGGACTGTAATAGCTTTTGTAGAATTTGAATACTTAGTGTGGCTGTGCAAAATGAACTAAACTGCCTGGGAAACAGACAGCTTCAAGAAGATATTCTGAACAGGAGTCACTTTTTGCCCAAGAATTTATGGGTTTTTTTAATGCCTTTTTCATTCTTGGGGGGAGGAGATCTTACTGGGTTTGTTTGTTTTTTCCTTTTCCGTACATAAACCAAAAAATGTGCTAAACCTGACAGCGAGGTGCAGTCCTGAAGGACGCTTGTCAGTGTCTGCTGTATTTGGGGACCGTAATGTGCTGTGCAGAGCAATGCCCTGCTTTGCTGGGAACTAGTCTTTGCCTGCCTGTCACTCTGCAGTTGAGTCATCTATTTTATTCTGCAGTTTTCAAGTCCTGAAAGGATGATGTTTGTACACTTACCCTGCTTTACTGCAGCAGGGCCTTAACAACGCAGTGAAAAACTAGAACCCCTTCATCTGAAATAGAGACAGATGGTGCCTGCCCTGAAGAGCTTACAGTCTGTTTCTGAGCCTGCACTAGTATTCCCAGAACACTTAAAAGAAATCCTTGGTCTCACTGTTGGGCAGCAGCGTGTCCTGCCAGCAGCTCCGTGTTCCTGTCCAGGGGGCAGGCAGCTGTGGTGGGCTGGCTCCGCCTGCCTGTGCCCGGCTGCCCGGCTGGAGCTGTGCCACGAGGAGCAGCTGCCCCAGCTCCTGCTCTCAGCTGTGCTTCCCTCGGCAGCAGCGCTCCCAGCACCTGGGGACGCCTGTGTCCCTTGAGTGCCTCAGGCCACAGTGGGGAGGAGGGCAGGGGTTGACCTCAGTGCCTGGTTTCAGCAGGAATCAGTTTCTCTGGACCTTACAGTTACTCAGCTTGAGGGTATGTGAGCTTTCTTATTCTAACTAATCCATAATATCAAAACAGAAAAGGGTCTTTTCTCCTTTGTGCAATACTGTATGTCTATTTGAAGTCATAGGGAATTAAACATCTTTTGGGGCTATGAACCAAGGTATTCACATGCCACAAGAACAGGAGAGGACAGCAGGGATTGCATTTTACCTCCTCTGTACAAAACGTTTTGCTCCCCTTCCTGTCTCTTAGAAGAACACAGTGACCATGTCAAAACAACGATTTATGTTTTGTCATCATATCGTGATTGATTTGTGTTTTGTTGTTTGTGGAAGAGAAAAATACTGCCTTGGTTTGGGCTAGACATTCACATCCTGTACTGAGTTTTCACCTATGACAGATGTTTCAGACGGTGCCAGACTTTAGTTCCCCTGCTTTGCTTTTAATTGCTAACAGTCTCCTACAGAAACAGTTAAGAAAAATTTAAAACTCCAGAAGCCTCCAGAAGCAATGCAATGCTAATGGATGGAACAGTCTGTTACTTGCTTAATTAGTTATGTTAAACAACTTGAGCTTTGGTGTTAACAAATTCACTTAGTCGTAGTAAATGATGAGGATTATAATTGAAAGTGTGACCTTTTGCCCCTTGCAGAGTTACTAAGTTGTGCCAAGTTTGCTTCACACCTGCTAAATCAGGGCTGATCAGTGACAGGCAGTGGCTGGACATAATAATGTATTTGCATCTCTTAGAAACTCTGGAGGAAGGAAAATCAGTTCAAACATGCTTTGAGCGTCTGGGAAGGAATGTGAACGTTCTCTGCTGTGGAAAAGTAGGGAAGTGCTGGTATGTGTTGCTCATGCAAATAGAGAGCGGACAATAAAGCTAATTCTGAGCCCAAAATGCTTACAGCATCCAATCCTCTCCAAGAGGAGTGGGGGATGTGTGGGACTTTGTTGTCACAGTTTTCTGAAACTTGATCAGAAAGCTAAACTGAAAAAGTTGTAAAGACTGTGGAAAGCCTTGGAAGAAGTCAGAATCTTCATTATGCGGTGGTACAAATGCATGTCCATAGCACATCAGGTACAAAAACCTGATGGGTTTAAAAAGATACTTTCCAGTGGCCAGGCTATTCCAGGGCTGTACAGTACTGGCTTCACATTTTGTACCTTTTCTGCTGTCCGAGATCAAGGAGTGCATTTCCTCTTGACAGGTCTGGTGGCATTAATTACATTTATCCATCCACAGCATAAAAAAATCAAGCCAAAATATGAGAACACTGGCTTACAGGGGTCCAGGATGTATTTATAAGTAATTTGCATGAAAAGACTTTGTTTGGATATATATGTTCTGATCTGGTAAGTGAGGAGAATACTTTGCCCTTAGTTTCCCTTCCTTCCTCCCTCCTTTGTTCCTCACAGCTGTGGTGCACACTGCCTCTCATTCAGCCTGTTTTTGCAGTTACCCACCTTCCCTGTGACATGTTGCTTTGGTTTCTGTCTAAATAAAAGCCAAGCATGCCTATCTGTGGAGGACGAAAAGGGAAGAAAAACCAACCCAGACCCACACTTAGTTTCCTAAGGCAGCTGCTAATTGCAGGTTTCCCAAGAATTGCGTTGTGGGGATGGAGCAGGATAACGCAAGTTCCCCTTGCCTCAGACCTCTGTGCCAAAGGACTGTTTCCAGCCCTGTGGGGAATGCAGAAAGGGAGCGTGGAAAAATGTCACTGCTCAGGAATATTGGGCTGCTTGGAGCAGAGACCTCCACACGAAGAACCTGAACTGGGAGCCAGGCCCTGCCATGGGAGGATTAGCGCTGCTCCCGTGAAGAGTATCAGCTCTTCTGCAGCCATTGCTGTAGTAACAAGCTGTAGGAGTCTTCTCTGCTACAATTAATTTGGGAAAATTATCTTCCTGTGATAAAAGCAGGGCCACCAAGCACACGGCTAAATAGGTTTGTAGATTGTTTCCTGTACACTAAAACCACTGAGATTGCTGCAGTAAACAACAGTGAATAGCTGTGCTATTGGGAACCTCAAGTAATAGGAGCAGCTACAGTCACAATCACTTGGTTTAGTTCAGAGCCCCAAGTTTCCCATGTTCCCCAATTATTAATAAAATTTAAAGCATTAAAAAAAGCCCCTAGCAAAACACCACTACCACAAAAAAACCCTGAAACAAAAAAAACCCCAAACACCCCCCCAACCCCAAACAATAACAACAAAAACCAGCAAATCCCCCAAAAAACGAAAAACAAAAAAGCCCAAACCAACGAACCAAAATCCCTGTTGACCTTGGATGCCTTTGACAGAATCTGCATAATATATCCTGGATCTGGGGCACTTATTTTTGGGAAGCAATGGATAAAGCCAAGGAAGAATTGATAGTTCTTGGTATGAAAAAGACTTTGAGAAAGATGTTAAGAAAGATTTCATGGCAGTTGCAGATTGGGGGCATGCTGGAGCTGCTTCTAGTTTACTTAAGTGCCTCAGGCAGAAATTTGTTTGCCTGCAGAAACTGAACATTAGAGAAAGAAGCTATAAGCTATCCACTAGCGATGTATGAAGCACTAGGAATGAATATGTCAAACCTGACCTGTAATGAATCTACTGTGGAGCCTACGATATCTCTTTAGATATGCTTGGTCTTGTCTGAGATAGGAATAAACTTTTTGGTGAGTATAATGAATGCCTGTGAATAAGGGAAGGCCTCAAGTTGCACAGGAAATGCAGCGACAAGGAATAAATGGCTGTTGCAGTCTGGTGAGATTTAACAGCTTAAGATGCAATCAGCGATTGTGTGTCACTGGAGCTGGTATCTGTGCACATTAAAGCAGGATCCGAGGAGCAATTCCAGAACAGTGACAGAAGCCAGTGGAATTGATTATCCCTTTTTAAACCTGAGCATGGGAGCCCCAATTTTATCCCGGGACCCCACTGTAGTAGGTTCTATTTAAACAAAAAACCGAAAGAGATTTTCTTCTGAAAAGGTCCTTACGTTTGTGTTGTGAATGAGACAGATCCAGTTTGTGCTGCAGTATGAACACATTTACAATTTGTTTAACATTTACACTGATTGCAAACAGATTGAGGCCCACTTTTACATGCAGCTGAAAAACACAGAATGAGCATTAATGCTGTCTAAAAGGTGTGGTGAGAGTGCAAGAACAGCAAAAAAGACGGACAAACAGCAGAAAGAAACAGTGCAGGCAGTTGGGAAGGTGATAGTGTTGGTGTGTTTTCAAGAGAGGTTTGAACTGGGCTTTGCACCCTTGACTCATGTGAGCACTTTGTGCAGACCAGCTGGTGAAAGCTGCTGTAAAACTGTTAGTTCTTGTTGTTCACAAGTTGTTGTGACCTTCCTGTTGCACCTAATGAAGGTTGTTGATATCGACATGTGCAAAATCAGGCATAAAATTTGGACCAGTTCTTGTCAGGAGAAGCTGGAAGTGAATTATTAGAAAATTGCTTGAAAGAAAGAAGTCTAAACCCCCAGCTACTGCTCCTATAAAACCTTGTCATTTCCCCCGGATGAGATACCAAGTTATAGAACCACAGTATCATAACATCTATAAACGTTTAGAATAAATCAAATATTCTCCTTTTGGTTTGTTTTAGATTGCTTTATAATTAACTAATGTGCTTTCCTGAAACCAGTTTTATATTGTCCTAATGGCTTTGGCTACAAAATGAGATCACTGACTAAATGACTGCCTAACCACAAGAACCTTTAATGATCTTTTAGGAAGCTCTGCATTACCTTGGACTGAAAAATTTTGCTGCTGCACAGTGACACTTACATAGACTACAGAACGTTCATATTGCATAAGAATCATGATAATGAAATTCCACATACAAGTATTCATTTCTGTGTTGTCAATACTCCATGACAGTTTCAGGAACAGGGTTTTTTGTTGTTTTTTTTTTGTAATTTCTTTTTAATAACCTGGTTCAGCAATATACTGAGAAAGCATTAAGTCCCATTGAGGAGGATGCTGAAGCTCCATAAATGTGATATATATCGGCTGAGGATTTGTCCCCGTGGCACTTTAAGATACAGTTACCTGCTTTCCTGAATTGAGACCACAGAGAACTACATCACATTAAGGTGGTTAAGAGTGCATAAAATATTTCAGGGGGGTTAAAGTGAGGGTAGGGTTGGTGATGGCTGTTCTTAATAATTTCGGGAAAAAATAGAAGCAACATAAACACAGAAACAGACTTTGCCTTCAGAGATAAAACCTTTTAATAATTAAACTTTTATCACAGGAGATGTTTGATATCATTAGTAAATCTTTTCTCCCCACTGGAGGAATTCAGTGGTCTATAAAGCAATTACAGTTCAGAATGATCATTTCATTTAATAGGCTGTAGCATTGTTCTTGGGTTTTGTTCGCTCTGGACAGTGTACTTTTAATTAACTCGTGTAGTACCTTATTGGGTTTTCTTATAAAGAAGCTAGAGGTCACCAAATGCAGTCCCTTCTACACACTTCTACTGTAGTGTGGTTTTTTGTTTAATTATACCTATCCCGTCTTGCTGTCTTCACTAAAACTGGATCCTGACAGCAGTTAATTTACTGTATTTCCATCAGTGAGTATTTTTATAGGGTAGATGATAATGCAGGAATCTTCTGAGGGGGAAAAACAACCAAGTTTTATAACTTACAGAAACAGAAATGTTTCATTAAGTTTTTGGGGAGTAAACTTGATTAGATCTTAATATTTCAATGAAATGTGAGAAGTGAAAGCTTGTTTATTGGGTTGTCAGCAAAGGGATGTTTCGTGATGGCTGTTTGGATTTTGGGTGTGCACTGCCTTCCTGCTCTATCCTCAGAAGAGTGATCAACAATGGCAGGGACAACCAGGCTTTCCTGTGCACCCTTCTCATGCTCATGCATCTTATTTGAGCTCATTGGAATTCCTGGATGGTTTTGGCTGAGAAAGTTTCCAGGAATTACCCAGAAAAGTGGAATTTTAAAGTTTGACCCGTTGTCTTTAGGAAGCAAACAGTATCCCATATGTAAGAGCTTTGTGTGGTGTAAATCTACAAGAGGAGGCTACTTCAGAAGTTACTTACAAATAATATTCAGCAGTGAAAAGAATGAGGAGCTTTCTTTGGAGGAACACTCCATGTTCTGAGGGTGTTTGGTTGCTGAAGGTGGCAGGAATATGCAGGAGATGTGTCTATGATCCTGCCAACAAACCTTTTCATCCTCAGAATATTTTGATAAGAACTGAGATTAATTATTTCAGTCTAAAATAATTTAACTTTTATTCTAAAAAAATCATGAAGCAGAATCTGGCAGGAAAAGTAATGCCTTTACTCTTAAACAGTCCTGTAAGACTCTGCTAACTATTCTTTAAGCAATGAATTCCTTTTCATGTCTGTTGAACAGCTGCAGCGAGTTGTCTGCATGATTTATAGGCTACTTGCCTGACAATTCTGGGGTAGTTAGTTGGTTTCACACACTGTTGTACCATTTTGTGAATATATTATCAGTTGCTGAAGTCTCTGTTCTCTTTGGATTTTAATGATGTGAAGTTTCTGAAAGGACAAGGAGGAATGAGATGCTGGAGGAAGTCAGAGAGTTGCATTGTCAAAACTGTCAGGCCAACACAGTTCTATTTCCAAAAGCAGCTTAGCTTGCTTAGGTGTCAGGAGACAAATAGGTTTCTGAAATCAGGTTCCTGAACACCTAAATCATTCTTGACAGCATTTAAAACTCCTGCATGTTGAATGCACTTAAGTACCCCCCTTCTTGAATTTGGAGTAAGTTTAGTTCTTTGAACTAATCCATATCAAATCTTTGACTTCAATAGAATTTATTTTTTTGTTTAATTAGATGTGTAAGCAGCCATTATGAAGACTGAAGTCTAACAGGCCGTGTGCAGCACAGAAATGCTTTCTTTGGCTGTGAGGTTACCTTCTGCGTTTTCATAAATGTAACATTTGATTCCAGTTACTATAAATGTAGCAATGTCTGAAGCACACCCTGTTTGCTGAGCTGGCTTCTACTGAGTACAGCTGGAAGATTCATGATCTAACCCTCTCCTTTTTAGGGCAAGAGGGATGACCATTGTTTGATGTGGTGCTCAGTTACCGCTGAATATTTGTGAGATGCGGATTAGCCATGGCACAGACACCCTCCCCAAGCTCTCAGAAGTTTATTGGCCCTTCCAAGCATAGCATGAGCGTCACCCTTAGAACAGCCCAGGGAATCTTGCAGCTCCTTTTGCTCTGCACACACTCCTGACTGTGTTGGTTCTGTGGCAGTTCTGTACAGAGTCCCCTGGGTGGTGTCCTGCGCCCTTCTTTGCCTGGTGGAGTACGGGGGGGTCTGATGTACATGCACAGGGAATAAAATTAGTAGGAGCTGAGATATAAGATAACTACTCTTAAATGTAGAAGTGGTTATTAGAATGGAGATTATTTCTGGCTGATATCGTCAGTAAAATTCTTTATAGAAGTGGCTGAAGGAGGAGTAGGAAATGATGGCAAGCACGGAGCTGCAGTGTTACGGCTCAACATTTAAAATAAGAGTCAACAAATGCATAAATTACCGTGGCAGTGGAGTGCATTCTGCACCATAAAAATATTTGAAAGACTTATTTATACTCAGGTTGACTGAGCTAATGTTTTTGCATAATATGAGTAGCATGAGTTTTCAGCTGTTTGTATTTAACATTGTACAATAAGATTTTAGTTGCATTGATCTTGAAAAACATAAAGAAGGGTACAGGCTTATTCCTGGTGTAACTGGGCACTCGTTGCTGAAGGTGTTTGAAGTCCTTGGTATTCTCCACTCTTGGTTCTGGTATCCCAGGGGTGCCTGAAGGATCTGAAGGCAGGTCTGAGCTGCCAGGGCAGGAATCCTGCTCCCTGGGGCAGGACTGGAGGGCTTGGCACCCACGGGCCATCAGCACCATCCTCTGGCTCCACCTCACCCCCCGAGTGCGTGTGGAGCCACGTGTGTGCCCCTGGCATCGCCAAAGCTTTGTCTGGTGAGTGTCCTCGTGGAAAAGTGAAGCTTGGAGCGTGTGCTGGGGAGAGGAAAGAGGTGAAACAGAGCAAGGAAGAGCCCATTTGTTTATTATCTTATGTGTGTATTTCCTATTGAATGTCTTGCTCTCTCTCTGCTGTTAATGTGCCCATACTGGGTGGCAATCAGTTCGGTGATTGTATAGCACAGTAGTTAAAATTTTATTGCTGAAAAGATAAAACTGGGCTACAAACCTCTTGTTAAACCTCAGTCTTGCCTTTAAACCTTTCAGCTGATGTCAGACCTCAGGATGGTTCTATATAATCAAAAGTTTTTTCCAAGAAAAACAAATCTCTTCCCTGTTGAGGATGAAATTGGGAGCCCTTCCATACTACAGCCTGGTGCAACCATGCAGATTGCAAAAACAAGCATTTTGCTGTCAGACAGTGTAAAGGGACACACCTGTACAGGTGGGAGTTCAGGACTGCATTCAGGACAGAGCCACGCTGCTCACAGCCATAGAGTGCCACCCAAACTACCAGAGCAGGTCCTACATTTTGACTGAAGGGTGGCCTTGTTTAAGGAAATAACCTGAGCAGTATCTTAAATTCTATCCTGGTTTACAACTAATTGAAAAATATGCACACTACACTTTGAGGCTTTTGCTGCTCTCTTGGGAAGGAGTTGGGGTCTTGAGTCAGCCTAATTTCATATACATACACCCACGTTATCATGGGTTATTCAATTTAAAATACAAGTCTACATTTTTTGGATTCCCCAAAAACAAAAATCACTTTTCATCTTCAGTGTCTTGAAAATATCAGATCAAAATGCTGACAGAGGCAGGAAAAAGTAGAATGTATCTAAATTTACATATTGTTTTATTCCAGAAACAATGTTATTCTCACTATTCTCATTTAATTGTCATTCTTCAAAGCATCATAGCTCCTTGCTTAGTCAACTCAAGTCAGATGATATCAGTTGTGTCTTCCTTGTACTTTTCATGCAGTAATTTACCCCTTGAATTACTCCTAATGTACCTTAATGAGTTACAATCAGTGCAAGTGTTAAAGTTGACATTTAAGTGTATAGTTTAAAGTTTAGTTTTTTCAGAGTATTTTTCTCAAGGTCTCAAATGGCCACAGGGCAGGAAGAAGTAAAAGTCATATACCTGAAAAGAACCCCAAGTTGCTTTTGAATGCTTGTCAGTGCTTGTGGTGAAGTGTTCCCTCTGTTTGTGAGGTCCTGCCTGTGGGAACATCCGCAGGAGCCGTGCCCGGGGTGTCCCTTCCAGGCAGGGCTGGGAGCCCCTGGAGTGCCCTTAATGGGACTGGATCTGACTCTGCCAGGACCAAAGGAAGGGATTCGAAGAAGGGCTGTCAGGGTACGTTCACCTGCTGAGGGAGCAGCACCGAGGCTGAGTCTCTTGCATTTTCTAAGAGAAAACTCTAATGCGAGGGCTGTGATTTTTGAGGAGAAAAATGCATTTGTGAAAGACAGGAGGAGGCAAAGACCTATTTCACCCTTGGTGAACCATCCTATCTGAAAGAGTATGGGATTTTTTTTTACATCTGTGGTGTATAATAACACCTTCATGCTGAGGTGTGAAAGGATAATAAAAACCCTCTCCCTCTGGGAAGGCAGTGGGGGTCTCAATGAAACCCCAGCTCCAGGACTGGAGACTGAAGGAACAAAGCACACGGGCACCAGCTGTGTGTTATTTTCCTGTGACATGGATGGCATTGCCCTCCAGCCCTGCCAGTCCTGGTCTGCTGGGTTGCCACAGATCTCCAGCCAGGACAGGAGACTGCTCTGATATTTCTTGTACTTGATCTTTTGCTAAACTGAAAGTGAGCTACTCAGATCTGATTGAAGCATAAAATATTCTGGTCAATCTTTATCTTGTTTCAAGCATTTATTTCATGTATTCCCCTGGTTAGGTGTCTAGAAAAGATCGACTGATGAGCTCAGGGGCTCTTCAGACCTGATAGGACTAAGATTGCTCACCTATAACGAACTGTTAGAAGAGAACGAGTTGTTAAATTGCTCTATCATATCATGTTAAGTAAAAGTTATTATTTTGAGCAGAATGAAAGTAGTTTGAGACCATGGGAAAGTTTTTCAAAGCTATCAAAGTGAAGGACTGACTTAAAACGAAAATATATTTTGAAAATTAAAAAAAAGACCAAAGACAAGTTGTATGTGAAATAGAGTGGCTGTTTGATCTGAAGTGAGTTTAATGTTTCCAAACAATGATCTACACACAATGATTGTTGTGGTCAAGTAGAGTTGTAGCTGTGTAAGACTTTGAGTCTTCTATTTGAATAGTTACAGAAAATTGGTAGACAGAAATAGTTGGGAAACATGACAGGAGTTCTAGAAGTAATATTTTTTAACATGCTATTGGTAGAATGAAATGTTTTTGTGAATACTGACCACTAGACAAGATCTGTCAGAATATTACACCTATATCAATTTTTTCCTTGGAGCTTTTGTCACTCTGGTTTTAGACACTGCTCACCTAAAATGTCCCACAGAATAAAAGGAAGGTGTTTGGTTTACATTCTCTCCTTGTTCATCACCCACAGCTGCTGAAGTTTGAAAAAGCACATTAAGCTTATTGACAATATTCCTTCTTATTGTGCTTGATGTGTCTAATGATAAATGCTGCTTCACTCTCAAGAGATTAAATTCATGGTCTTTGTTATATCTTGTTTATCCTAAAAGAAGAAATAAGTGTGCAGTAAACAATAAAGTGAATGGGGAGGCTCAAATGGTTTGCCAGACTAAGTTGTAACCTTTCTGGTTTTGTGAATTTTAGTAAAGAATAATAAAAAAAAGGATGTCCTGTTTTGAAATCTTTCCAGACCTAGGATAGGTAGTTATTTTCAAGACTGAATATGATTTGTGCTGTGTTATTCCAGGGGTCAGAGTTCAACATTCTTTAATAGCCAAATTTTCTATTGACCTCAAAGAGAGCTTTGTAGGGGAAAGGACTGTGGGATTCAGCTCACAGTGATTTCTGTTCTTTTTTAATAAGGAAAAGTCTTGGCTGGCTAAAACTGTGCATTCCAGGGAAATACTGGTCCATCATTTGCAGAGTAAATGTACTGTTTAATATTAAAGAAATGATTCAGTCTTTTAACAGCAAAGTTCTTTCTGGTTATTAAAGTAGCATTATAATTTCTGTTCTACTGGTGCCACATATGAAGGTCTGCACGATGGTCGTGACCAATTAGCAGTAGGTTGAGTCTTAAGAAGGATCATTTTAATCACTTCTTTCTATCCAGTTTTCAGATTTTCAGTGTTGAATGAAGGTTTGACACTCAGTTGATTATCAAATCACTGAGTATTTCTCAGCTTTTTTTTTTTTAAACACCGCTGAGCAGGGTTCTTATCAGTCGTAAGGTCTCTTCCTGATGCCCTCATATAGTGTTCATTTCTTACATTGTTTTTTCATCACTGTGTGGTGCAGAGTGATACAAATAGGTGGCTTCAGCTGAGCCAGGGACTCAGTGACATTTGGGAAAGAGGCTGTTTTAGAACAAGTTTGTAGTCTAGGTAGGCCAGAATACATCTCTTGTACACTGGAAGGTTAATCAGCTAGAAGGGAGAAGAGGGGGTTAATGAAGTTAAACTGGTAGTTGACAAACATTTATTATTAGAAAATGGTAATTATTCGGTATTCTAACAATGGCCTTCTCTGTTCTAGTATTCTTTTTCCACACACTTCCATATTTTACCATCCTTGTTTAACAAAGTTGCTTTTCTACAAGCTTACATCATAATTAGTAGCAAATGTAGTGGCACAGATCAGTCTAAGTATCAGAATATTAAGAGAAAAATGAGGTTGAAGGTACTTGTAAGATTTGAAAATACTATTTAACTTCAGAGGAAAGGGTTTGACTGATGTTCAGTGCTGCTTGCAGGGGAAGAAAGGCTATTCGTCTTGGTTTCTGAATCCAGAAATTAGCCAGGCTCCCTCCTCTTACAGCTGTGACAAATGTTTCTTACAGCAACGCTACTGGGAATAACCTATTTACAGATAATGTGAAAAATGAAAGATGATAAATCACCTCTTGATAGTGGAGCTAGAGAAATTTTAAGCTAAAAATGAAAATGGGTATTTATGATGGTTCCAAGGACGCTTTTAATAGCTGTCTGTTCCATTCTCCCCCTGCTGTCTAGTGTACATGATGCTATAAAAACACACGGGGTTTTTTGTGATAGAAGTGTCATTCAGAATTAAGAGATTTCTGCATGGTTATGCACACTCATGGTTCTGTGGCTGGAGTCCTCATTTCCTGATGCCTTCATCCTGTGAGTGCTGGATTGTTTGACAAGCCATATGCCCATATCCCTGTATGTATTCAAGTGGTTCCTCTTTTCCCCTGTTGGTACTGTATTGCTCTCTTTTATAGATTTGTTAAAAACGCGGTAAATATGATAAATTTGTGGTTGCTGTTGTTTAAATTCAATATTAGCATAAACACAATCCCAGAGCAGAACATTTTTCAAGAAGGCCAGTGAAACCTTACCTGCAGTGGGTAACCTTGGCCGTGTCCCTCCCTGAGGTGTGATGACAGCCTCCTGTTCCTGCTCTGCCCTGGGAGAGCAGCATCTGAACCGTCTGCAGAAGCATTAAATGGCCTGTGCGTGCAGCTGCTCGGGCTGCCACTTCCACTAAACGCTTCTGCTCTCTTCCTCAGGTGTTTGCTATGGTAGATTGCCTGCAAGGCTTCATTCTGAGTCTGGGCCTTCAGCCAAAATAAAAGCCAGAGACACATCAAAGGACTTGCTTAGAGGATCACCAAATATTACTTTTAAATGGAACAGAAAGAAGTATTTCTTCTGAAACCCTTGGCTGGGCATGGAAAATATTTTGTATAGGAGAAATTTGGAAATCCTGGGAAAAAGTAGTTGTGTTGGACAGACACATGTGGTTGCCAGGCTTAGAAAAGAACATCTTGGGAGCAGTATGCTTCAGAAAGGCCTTCAGCCACTACAGCTAGATTAATAGAAATGATAATTGCAAAAGGATTTTGTGAATAATCCAAAACCCATAGCATTGACAGTAAAGCTTGTGAAGTGCAAGCAAGAGATTATTTTGTAGAGCCTGACTGAGAACTAATTTGAACTTGGAGCAGTGAGTTCCCCAAAGAGTTCCTGCAACAGAAATTAAAGGGAAATTTCAGTGGGATAGTGGTCTGGTGAACTTGGTGGTTCTGTGGTTCATGTGCATCCCCTGCTGCTGAGCCAGGATAGTACTGGGAATCTGTAGGGGTGTGATGTGAGTAGGGCAGGGTGTTCCTGCCTCAGCCCAGGAGAGGCTCTGGAGCAGTGATGCAGCCTGCTGAGAACACAGCGGTGTTGAGAGAAAGCACCATAACCCCCAGCAACACGGTGCTGTGCAATTCCTAGAAAAAATTGCAGCAATTTAATCCAGGAGGAAAAAATGGACATAATCTGTCCAGAAGAACTGAGAAGAGGAATCTTAAGAGTTTAAAAGTAGAAACAAAAATACAGTTTTTCTTGAGAATTTTCTGTTATGTGACTTTTCTCATTGACTCAGTGCACAACACTCTATTAATTCTCCAAATATTGAAGAGTCCTTTTTTCTTTTTGTTTGGGGGAGGAGGGGGCAAGGGAGGGTGTAATATAAAATATCTGCAATTACTTGTCTTTGTCATTACAAAATAAATTTCCAGGACCCTGCTGAAGCAGCCTGGCTGGCTACAGGGTGATATTACCCAGGGCAGGCAGAGGAGGTGCTGAGATTCAGAGGCTGTGGTGTAAGCCAGCACTTGAGCTATGGACCGGCTGGTTTTGTTCGGTGCTGCTAAGTTGGTGTCAGGCAGCAAACTGGGATCTGTCAGACTTCTTAGCTCTGAGGGATTACTGAGCAGTGCAGAAGCCTGGAAAAAAAGTGTGTCTCAATGCTGAGCAAGAGACAAATCCCACTGATGCACCCCTGCTTATATAATTGGAGTTTTAACAAGCTCAGGATCTGCGCCCTCAAGAGTAGGTGTGAATTACATCCTCAAAAATGTTCCAGAATTAATCTGGCCACCGATGAGCTGGGCTGCTCTTGATTGGTGTCTGTATTGAGCTGTCCTGTCACTGCTGTGATCCATCTCCCCCCGTGTGCGAAACACTGCACCGGATCGAACGGTGCGCCGCAAACAAATTGTCAGGCAAATGTGGATCGAGAGCAAATACTAAAGGTTGTGGACATCAGTCTTGGATCTTAACTTGCCTAAATATTTGTGAAACGCTTTTTCTAATTATGTTCCCAGTGCTGGTAAAAATATAAAAGGCTTCTGAAGGTACTTAGCACATAGTTTTAGATATCTGCAGACTCTGCTCATCTTTTTCTTTTGTTCATCTGTCTCTTCATAAAAATTGCTCTTTCTGTCAACTTTTTTCAGATGTTTCCATTTCGTATTTAAATTTTAATATTTATTTTCTTTGTCCTCTGGAGAGTGCAGAGCCCCTGGTATCTTAAACTGGCACACTTTGATGTTTGAAGGTGAAGCATTTTTGTGCAGTATTAACAGCAGTGAGGGGGATTTAGCACTATGTAGCACTACAATACAGAGAAATAATCTTCCCCAAGACACAGAGAATTGTTTTGTATAGGGTGCTTTTATATTGAACTATCACTACTGAACCCCAGAATAAACAGAACAGCTTTTACCTGCTAATGTACAAGTTCAGAGCATCTGAGATTAAATTGAAGGGAAAACTACACTTAATTTATACAGTTCATATTTATTCACAATATTTCTTTGGAGGCAGGTTTTAAACATGATAATACAAAAATATTTGTGTTAAATTGTTTTTTAGCATGTGCTATGAATTAAAGTCTCTGCTCTCGCCACAGAGCACATGGGTTTGCTACCGTCCTCAAGGCTGCAGATTTAGGTTTGATACTTTGATTATTCCTCCACAGAGGATTTACAATTTTTCAATTTGAAATGTATTCCTGGGAAAATATCACTGATTTCACTGTCACAGTGAGGAATATTTGTGGTTGCAAGGTTAGAAGAAGATTTCTTTTTGTGTGAGTAGGTAGATTACAAAACCTTGTTGTAATTCAAGTCTAGAAAGTTATTACAGAACATTCTAGATTAAGAAGAAAATATTGGACCTTAAATTACTTGTGAGAGCAGCTCTTTCCCAGGAGAGCACAGCAGTGCTGCACAGTGCAAAGGGCCTCTTCTGTTCTGTTTCTCTCCATGGCAGTTTGCTGAGTGCTCTTCCCCTTTGTTTATAAAAATTTACTGCAAGACACTGATTTTTCAGATTTTAATGCACAGCTAAGCAGCCTGCTCTGATTAAATAATCATTTTTCCTGAGGGTATTTCTCTTTGGTACTTGAAGAAGGATTTAAATGTCTCTAACCTGCTAGTAATGCACATGTGATATCATCATGCTTAAAAACCCATGTTAACAAATCTGTGTTGGCTGGAGGTTAGGCTTTTGCAGTTTGCTGTCAAGTGTTTTGGGATGTCTTTCGTGACTCACTTGTGGGTTTGCAACTCAGATTACGCAGTATCTCAAACGTGTGCTGTGAATTTTAATTCCTTTTTATGGTCCTTCTGGTACAGGTGTGGAAGGAGGAGCAGAGCGAGGAAATAGCAGTAAGAGGCACTGTAGTATGAAAACATGCTTATGACTAATTTGATGCAAAATTGCTACAGATTGTGCAAAATAAATACTTGTGTGTGTATTTTTAAAAACTGTAGAGATTTATATTTTTATTTTCATGTTTGTATGACACCAATTTGTTGTGTTCTTATACAGAGCTGTACTCATTCATGCATATTGGTCAGTTGTCATTATCCTAAGCCTTCAACAGCATGTTTGCTACAATTAACTTCAATACTCTTGTTAAACTTCATGGTCATTCAATTATAGCTTTTGATCTTCAATATTGAAGTTAGTTTACCCCCTTGGATTTTGACAAGATGGGGTTGCTCAAAGCCCTGTCCAGCTTTACCTTGAATGGGATGGGGCATCTACCACCCACCTCTCTGCACAACCTGTTTCCAGTGAAACGGAAAGGCTGCAATAAGGCCTCCTCAGAGCCTTCATAATGCATTATGGTTTCTTCAGTGCTCTGGGTTTCTTTTCTGAGTTTTTCTACAATTTCTTCTTTCAACAGCATTTTGTGGTGCTTTTCCTGTTCCTCTCTTAGGCTGTGCTTGATCCTGTGTTAAGTAACTTTCATTTCCCTGTGTTAGAGGCAACATTTCCCTCTCTGTAGCACAGAAGAATATAAGAAATGGCAGGAGGTGAAGGACCTATACCAGCAGCCAGTGTCTGCCACTGCTGTGAGTGCATTGGACAGGACAATAGGCAACGGGAAATATGAGTGATCTTTACTTTCCTGGTCTAGACACTGCCCTGAGGAGGCTACATCCATACTTGGGAGGCTCTGTGGGAATGGCCTCACTGAGCTCAGCACTTAACAGGAAAAGCCATCCCCTTCCCAGTGGGGAGAAAGCAGAGGAGCTGTATCTACAGGCTGTGAGACAGGAAACAAAGCAATTACCAAGTTTATTACTGTGCTCTTCTGTCCTGCCCTGTGGTGTGGATGTGTTGCTGGGAGAGTTTACAGGTGCCTTGAGCCTCCCTCCCCAGTCCCATTGCTGCTGGGGCAGCCTCTGCCCATTCCCTCTTGTTCTGACCCCCCATGCTGAGCACCAGTGCAGGCAGCCACCAGTGCTCTCAGCCTCTGCCAGGGAGGAAGAGCTGTGCCACAAACCACAAGTCCAAAGGAAAAATACAGAAAGGGCAATTTTAATGAGCACTTACTGGTTCATAGTCTTCCCCCCTCTACCAAAAAATGCATGAAAATGAACGATGATGTAGAATTACTGCATCCCTATTGGAGCACACTTGCAAACATTTGCTGTCTTTTGTTCTTTCTAATCTAAATTGAATCTGTGAATGACAATGATTTCATTATTATTATTGTGAGTGGGGGGACAAAAGTAACCCTTCTTAGCAAAGTGTCAGTATGTGAAGTCTTACTGATTAGAGCAATACTTGAGTGAGCTAAATGCTGCCTGTTTCACTAAATATCAGAGAATAATACTTTGCCAGTGCTCCTTGTTCCTGAGGTGGGTCACTCTCACTCTGAGTCTGTCACAGGGACTCCAAAATGATGAAGAACTTGCTCTGACCAAGGCTGTGCCCAGTTGTATCCTCAGTCAGTGCAGGGGCTGCAGTGTCACTTGCTGTTGCAAAAGCTTTGATCAATTTTATTTAGTTGCTTTCTTTTCACCATCAGTCTTACATTTGGTTAAAAAAACTGTAGAGAATGGGTAAGGAAAAGGAGACTTTAACCTGTGGTGAGGAGTCACCATTAAGAATGTGAAACAAATTTTAAATGTTAGTATGTCTTAGGCAGATGGCCCAGAGGGTTCTGTAGATCTCTATCTTGAACAAACCAAGCTCAGAAGTGGGACCCACGAGATTCCACAAAAATTAATTATTAGTCATGTTTGACATTTGTCTAGCAGAAAATTACATTGTGTTCCATACGTCAGAAATGATGGTATAGCATATACTCTCTCCCCTCATTACGTGTTACATGCAGGATCTCTTCTGGCTAGTCCCGAATGAATAACTGTTACAGATACTGTCTCAAAGATCTGACTAATTCTCAGTATCTTTTCATTTTCCTAATCTTAATTAAATCTGTGACTGAAGAGGATGCATGATGAGAATGAAAAAAATCAGCTTGTATAAATGAAAAGCGGTGATATGCAATCAAACCGATCAGGATAAAAGTGTCTTTTGTATATAGGCTATTAAGGACTTTTTCTTTGCCCCCTTGCCTATTTATTTGTTAGATTGAAGGGACAGAATTGCTGTTCAGCTCCTGAAGCAAACAGAGGGGGGGTTTTACAGCTCGTACAGAGGCCTCTTGTGCAGCAGGGGCTGCCCTGCATCTGGTTTGCTGAGAAATGTGCTGTGCTTCCAAAACGCTCCGTCGTTTTTCCTTCCGCCCGCCCCAGTTCAACCACTCCGCCTCCCTCGGCGTCTGTCCCGTACAAACCCCCCCTTTCCTGCTAAGGTTATTTTTAGCCACAATCCATGGCTTGGTATGGGTTACAGCCTCCCCCAGTGATGGTCAGAGCAAGCGGCGAGGCGACACTGTCAGAGCAGAGGTTGGGAGGACCGGGCGGGGTCGGCTGTGCCTGTCTGCACCGTGCAGTTGGGCTGTGCCCCGTGGAAATCCAGCACCTGGCCCAGCACAGCTCTCCCCCCTCACTGGCTCCAGTGCAGTGTCCCGCTGACAAAGTTATGCTCATTTATGGCAGTAGCTGTGAATTGGTTGGGGCGCCGTAGCATTTGTAGGAAATCACACAAATTGCTGATTCCAGTGGATCAGACTCATGTAAGCCTGGCTTGAGTAAGAGGATGTGTGAGAGTTTGCAGAAACTGCTTTTCTTAATTTGACAATGTCTTTCAATAAACTGATGCATCTGTGGTGCATGCTCAGAGCTGTCTGTTGCTATAAATCAGGCACTACTTCATTAGTCTAGCTTGAAACCAATGCAGGAAGGAGAATTTTATGCAGTTCTGAGATTTTGCCAAGTTTTTGGGAATTAGGATAGGAAGTGGTTTATTGTAAATCAATTTGGCCATATGCTGTTACAGTAAGTAACAAGCAAGGTTTACTTGATGCACATTTAAGCATTGGAACAGCAAACGAATAAAAGGAGATGGGATGGTTTAGTACTTTACATATGTATCTATATATAACCCCTCATATTCATTCAAAATATTGAATTAAGCTATTTTTCTGTCCAGACCCTTTAAAATAGAAGGTGATTAAGACCTTGGGGCAATTTGAGTAATAAGAAGTTGATTTAGTTTCGTCTCTTGAGGTCTTGGCTTAAAAAAGTCCTGTTCAGGTCTGCTGATTTTTTTTGTTTATTCATTGTTCAAAGCTTTTTTTGCAGATTTACTGTGGGCAGCTTTTGGCATAATTGAATTGATAACATGGACTGGATTGCCCTATGAAATTAGAAAAACAGAACACGCCCTCCGGTAACATCCGGTGATGGAAAATACTGTTTTTCTTAGGAGTCTGACTGATGGTAAATTTTCCCTTGGAGAGCTTCAGAAGGGCTGTGTGGCACTTGGCAAATGTTTTGATCAATATTAAAATTTCAGGTGCAGTTTTCATGCATCCAGAGGAAGACTAATCCTTTTTTATTTAAACTGCCATAGCTGTGTTAACTTTCCCTCCTTGCAGATCCCCTCTGTGCAGCCCTATAAGATACGGAAGCAGCAGCTGCAATCTCTGTCACTCAGGAAATGTATTACAAATGAAAGGAATTAATGTCTTGAGCATTTTGTCCTTGTGCTATTTTGGTGCAGCACATCATACATTTAGTAAATATGTGAAGATACAAACGCCACAAAGTCACTGCTTGAGATCTCTGAATTTTTGTTTATCTGGGTTCAAAGTCAAGTATTGCCTGCGAGCATGTCTTTTTGAATAAAGCAGGGATTCTCATTTCCCAGCCCAGGAAGCATCAACAGAGCAGGGCTTGGCTCAGCATCAGGAAGAAGGAACAAACAGACTCCTTGCCCCCAGCCTCTCCCAGTCCTAGGGAGCAGGCAAGAGCAGCTTCTGATAAATGAGTTTAAATGTGAATTGCATAATATTTCATAGCAATTCCAGATCCAAAAGTAGTCCAAGGAGAAAGTTCTTAGAGTAATTTAGTTTCTAGGAGAAAATTTAATTTTAAACAGACTGTAATAAGAAATAAAATGACCATTAGATATGTATCATTTTATAATCAGTGTCAGCTTTGCTACTGCAGATTAACTGCTATTACCTACCTGCTGAAATTCAAGGTTGAAAAGGCTTATTGTTGCTCAGCTGACTTCCAGAAAGCGATGTTCTAGTAGGAATATACAGTGTATTCATCCTGTACATGCTCTGTTTGCAGTGCTTCTGTGTATCTATGTCTGTATAAGTGTCCGAAGGCACAGTGCCCTGGATAGGATGCTTTAGCTTGGTCAGCCCTGAATTGGTTGGGTGGTTGGACACGATGGTCACTGTAGGTCCCTCCCAACTGAAATAGTTCAGCCTCCTCCACTCTAAATGCCTGTCAGTACTTCCATTTCTGGACTGCTCCTGAGTTTGGGAATAGTGAGCTAATAGAAGTGTGTAATATGAGCTTGCTGGGAGAAGTTTAAGGTAGGCTTTTCTGGAAGATTGATTTTGGGTTGTCCTCTATGGGTCACTTTAGGTGTTGGGGAAATTAGAGGTTACACTGCAGCATTTCCACTCTGGAGCAGCATGTTGTAATGCCACGTGGGTATTTCTCAGCCTGCTCAGTGACTGCCCTGCAAAGGGGTTATTTTGCAAGGCAAGAAGATGATTTATTCCTTAGGATCATGTACTTTCCATCTTTCTGGACTATTTTAGTGACTCTGCTCTGACCAGAGTCAAGAGTCTACAAAGGGGCCTAAGAGAATTTTGTTTCTCTTCAAATCATTCCAGCATGCAACAATTGAAGACCCATAGCCAAGCACTAACCAAAGACAGGTTTGAACCCAGTGGCTTTATATTTAATGGTGTTTCTTTTGAACAGTTTTCTGATGGATTTATTGTGTTTCATCTACTTGGTAACATAGACTGTATAAATAATGGAAGACACACAGAAATGGTTTTTAAACTGTGAACAAGATAAGTTCACACACTGCCTTCTGTTTCCCCTGTGGCAATATCTACACCTGAGTGATTCCCTCCCCCTCCTCCTGTAAAACTTTTGAATGATTCTGTCTTGTAAAATTTTTCTCCAAACACTGTTTACAAAGGAGAAGTTTTGTTGAAATCAAGATGGGTTATTTTGGAACTCAGATTTGGTCCCAAGAGAAAGTTTTTTCTGAAAACAACACACAAAGGCAATGACTCAAGAAACCTTGAATATAATCCTCAAGTGGGCAGAGAAGTATATTTTTTCACTTGAACTGTTTTTATAAAAAATAACTTTCTACCTTTGTACTTCAAAAGCATCAGCCGATGTGTGTTTCATTCTGTGTTGAAGGGGTTTTTATTGATTTTTGTGGACTTGTGGCATTGTAGATTTTATATTCCACAGTTTCTTTTACTTCAGTTACGGAGCATATGTACTTTGCTTCAGCAGAACTGTGGTTTTCTTTGTTATGATCAAGTGATAGCAAAAATGTGAAAATTTGCTACAGTTTGCTTCTATTTCTTGTTCTGCTCTAAAACCCAGCCTATGTGAGAACTTGAAAAACTTTTCAACTTTAAACTAACATAGATTTTAACTGTATGCAAAATACAGTTAAAAAATACATTGTCAGTGTATTTTTGGAAGTTAATGTGGCTGTTGGGGAGAGTCCATGCTATGATCAGAGCTATGGAAAGGGCTGTTAAAAATTATGGAATTGATGGCAATACAGTGTTAGTGGATGTTTTTTGGGGGTTTTTTTGGTCATTGATAGTAGTCTTCTGGGTTAATTGCTAGTTATTTTTTTAATTGAAGCAAAATGCTTTTCTCCAGGATTATGTTCATTAAGAGCATGTTTGCTCGCTTTATAGACTCTAAATACTGTAAGGAAAAGAGGAGTAGCCTGGGAAATACTGAAGGGAACAGACCTTTTTACTTCTTTTGTCAACTTGATCTACATCTGTGTAATGTTTTCTGTTTTAAACAAAATGCATCAGAAATTCTGCAAGCCCAGGCACAGCCAACAGCATGAAAAAATGATGCAGAACAACCCAGCCTCAATACTTGTCCAGCATTTCCCACACAAATGTCTGTGCATGCACAACATGTGATACTAAATTCAGTGTGATGATCAGTCCACATCTGGACAGTATTTTGAGGGAATTTGGGACCAACAGTTGTTTCTTTAGTAACTTTACAAACTAGGAACTGTGTTTTAGTAAGCTCATGTCACACTGTGCCCTGAGGCTTGTGGAGCTGCACTTCCAGAAGTTCTGGATAAACGTAGAAAGTCTTCCCTTTCCCCAGACACTTGTCTACTGAGAAACTGAGATACGGTCACTGGGGCCACGGGATTTGGTACTGGAAAGGTCTGAATTGGACACACTCCTTGGCCAAAGAGCTTGTGCTCTGTGTCATATCAACTGCTTTGAAAATTTCAACCTTTGGCCTCCTTATAGCATACAGCACATAGAATTTCCTTTAAGAAATAAGCTTCAAAAATTTTTGATTTAATTTTAGGTTGGACTGAAGTCAAATTTCAGGCAGAGTTTTGTTATGAATGAAGAATTCTGGCCAGTTTCATCTCCAGAAAAACTCCTCCACAGAAGATTGCACTCCTCTGCCATCTTTCCATTACTGTCTGGAGTGATTAACATGCATAGATGCTTCAGCTAAAGAATAAAAAGCCCAGACCTTTTAATTTTGCAAGAAAAAATTTACATTCAGTAGAAAAACGTTCATCCGTACTGTATGGTGTGCTGCTTTTTTCTGGGATAAAGCAAATTTTCTTTGTAGGGGCTGCTATGGGGCTGTGCTTTGGCTTTGTGCTGAAAAGAGGGTTGATAATTCAGGTTGGGGGTGAACAGCACACTGGGAGGGGACACAGCCGGGACAGGTGACCCCAGCTGACCAAAGGGATATTTCAGACCATCTGGCATCATCCTCATCAGCATGAAAAGCTGGGGGATGTTTGGAGTGATGGCATTTGTCTCCCCAAGTAACCACCAAGCATGATGGAGCCCTGCTTTGCTGGGGATGGTTGAACACCCATGGGAAGTGGTGAAAGAATTCCCTGGTTTGCCTTTGCTTGTGTGCAGCTTTTTCTTTATTCAACTTTATCTCATCCAGGAGTTTCCTCACTTTCACTCTCCTGATTCTCTCCCATCCCAAAGGCAGTGAGCTGCTGCACTGGTGCCGTGTCACCAGCTGGGGTTAAACCACAACAAAGGTGTGCAAGCCCTCGTGAGCAGTGTGGAAAACTCTCAGTCTTATTTCACAAACAGTTGAACTTTTAGTGAAGAGAAGACACTAAAGCTCTGCAGATGAGTGACTTAATGAGGAAAGCGCAGTTGATTCATCTCTGGGAGCAGATAACTCATGCAGATGAGGCCATCACTCAGCTAAGTGCTAAACAAAATACATCATTCAAGTCTTTGGGAAAACTGTCAGTTTCCAGGGATAAAATGATAACTGTGTGAAAACTGACCTTAGTCCCAAATATCGAAATTGAATACAGATAGAAGCAGCAAGATGCCAACAGTTATAGCCATACAGTTTAATGACAGACACTCCTTGTGGTATTTCATCAACAGATGCAGATTGTAGCCAATATGGGGTTTTTTTAAGATTCTTGGTTTTTCCTGGACTAGATTTTGTTGTTGGTCATTTGAACAAAGACATAAGTGTCTGGATAGGTGTATCAAACAGTAACTGCTGTTCTGCAGAGAATCCCAGTGCAGGTGTGGGCAGCAGCTCTCCAGGGCACTGTTTCCGGTCAGGAAGGCTTGGATCCAAGAGTCAGTGGACTGGTGAAATTGTTTGACAGACCCAGGGAAATGCAGAGGTGTTTGGACTAATGTCAGAGCCTGATCTGGAAGCTCTGAAACACTAAATTTCCACTGGTAAGAAAAGGGGGAAGACCCGGAACTTTTAAAAATGAACAAGCATGTATTTCTAGTCTTGCAAGTTAAAAATTTAAACTTTATATGCCACCCTGGTGGGTGGGTGGCTGTGGGGAGGTGAGAGAGCCGCTGGGGTTCTCCTTCTGCCCTGGAAACCTCTCAGGTGTTCTGTTAGGGCAAAAGAGGGGCTCTGATATGGCAGGGGATAATGTGTGGTTCTCCCTACTGTGGGAGGACTTATAAAGTAAGAAAACAAAATGCCTAAATTAAATGTTTTAATTAAAATAAAGCAGTTTTGCAAAGAATTTAGCTATATCTCTGATCTTTTCAGGCTTCTGTATGTGAATAAAACACTTCAAAAAAGCCAATGAAAAGCCTCAAACACCTGCATCTGAGGTATTATCTCCCCTAGGCAGAGACTGGCAATGGCTTTTTCTAATTTCTTAGTTCTTGTGAGATAGTGAACAAAAGTGCATCAGCATAAATAAATGTTAAAGAATTTGAGGCAGGAAGACTCGCGAATGCATAACACCATATTGGGCTATAAATTAATTTGGGGTGCTATTTCAAGAGGAATATTCAGATAGAGGAATTTATTATAGCTCAATAATTTCAGAATTTTTACTAATTAATATATTACAACCAAATTACTTTGGTGACATTTTGGGGACCAAATTAAATAAAATGTCTATGGTATGTTAATTTGAGCTCATAAAAGTCTAATTTGAATATGTAATTTGGATCAATTAGAAGTCTCTTCTGAACTTTAGTGATAATAGAAACATAAAAAAGACTGGGAAGCTGTTAGGATTAAGAGTGATACATCTGGGAAAAGCAAATTACAGCGTCATTTTTAAAATGCAAATGAAGTTTAAAATGTAAAGATAATATGCATATATATAAACATGTGCAATATCTGAAAAACTCATAGCTCTTTTAAAAATAAATCTCTATAGATATTGATTTTTTTTCATCATTAATCCTCAGTTTTCCCTGCAAAGTATCTAGACTATAGTTACATTTTTACTTCCAAAGAAAATATAAGTTTGGGAACTCTCCCAGAAACCCAAGTGGCATTCATTTGCTTCAAGAAACTTCCTAATAAAACCCGCAGTCTAATTTTGGTCCTTTTGAATTGCCACAGTGAATTGAAACTGGGTTTAAGTCAGGGTAAATGAGATTAAAGCCTGCTCTTGAAGTTTCAAGAATACATACTGGACATGTAACAGACTTCCTTATCAACATACTTGGGCAGAAAACGTGGGTGAAGCCGGGTTTATGGATTTTTTTGCTCCCTGTGCAGTAGGAGGATCCAAGGGACAGGCAGGATTTAGGCTGTGGTTGTCCCTCCCGGGTCCCCTGGCTGTCAGTGTGTCCGTCCCTCTGACCTTCCCAGCCGTGTTCCAGGGGAAGCCGATTTTCTGCTCAGTCAGGAGCAAAGAGCCCAAGTGGGGCACAAGCAGCAGTGACCAAAGCACTTAAAATCTCCTGAGGTCTCCAATTCCATTTGCTGCAAACCAAGACACGTCTTTGCCTGGAGCAGGAGCTGTGGCTGCAGCACGGTCCAGCACAGCGCTGCTGGCTCCTGTGGGCACCTGCCTTGGGCTGGGCCAGCAGCTCCAGCTGCCAGGCTGCTTTCTGGGCACGTTTGGGTGTGCATGTGTGCCCTGCGAAGATGCTTTTCTGTAAATGATGTGCTCTAACGGAGTCTTGCCAAGGTGCTTGTTGCCTGACCCTTTGTTTGGGGAAATAGCTGAGTTTTCCTGCCAGCAGTCCAGAATATTGAGGTGCAGGAGTGGTTATCTGCTACTTACGTGGTAAAGTCAGAGTTCTGGAATGGGCCTTTTCCAGATCATTAAAAAAAGGGCCAGGTAACAGATTTTCTTACCTTCCATCAGAATGTAAAATCTCAAATTGTAAATGCCATTAATGAAAATCCAAAGGTGTATTTGGAAGTACAGTCTGTTTTGCATGGCAGCTTTATGCATTGCTGCTGTACCACTAGGCTTGTTAAATTATAATTATCATTTGGAAAAAAAAAATAGAATAGGGCAAAAAAACCTACAGCGTTCATTTGAGAAGAGACAAGAATAATTAAACCCACAGATATCATCAATGGAATTGAGCTCTGGTTAATTTAAATCCACACTGGGTCATTCTTACATACTGCTTTCCAGAAGTTACATAAAAAATTGATCTTTATGCTGCAAGAGAACACGATTAAGATCTCACTACCCGAGAAGTTTGTTTTAAACTAAATTGCTACATGTTTATGGGAAGAAACATGCTTGCAGTCTATAGCATTGCATTAAGTGTAGCTATGATTTCAGTTGGCTTCTTGCCCTGAATTTAAAATAATTTCCTTCTAAACCACACATTACATCAATTCAATTGTATATTAAGACAACTCCTGCAATATTGAAATTACTTTTATCAGTGCAGATCCACAGTGAGTGTGTGTACCTGGATACCTGACTGAGCCACATGCTTTTGAAAGGAGGACGTTGAAAATAAAAAAGTAATTTTTTCGTCCTCATACAGTGGATTTGTGGCAAGTAACAATTTGAGGTTTTAAAAAGCTGCAAATTACAAAACTTGGTTTCTGCTGGTATCCAAATGATGATGAATTTTCACCGTGCCCTTCCTTCATGGCGTTGTGTCCAACGGGATGGGCGGAACTGCAGCATTCCCAGTAAGGAGAGCTGCTGCTCACACCACTTCAGTGTGGGCTCATTGTCCATTCACCTCCACGTCAGCTTGATTCACTGGAGAGAACTCTTCTGGTCTTAGTATGTTGCTCACCCATAATAGCAACTAGAAATTTTAAATTTGTTTTTTTTTAAACAGATAACGTGATCTGGTTTTACTCTAAAGCTCTGCTGTCTCTAAACTGTCCCAGTGATATTTGCTTGCAGTTTGAGAGCACCAGTGACCAGCCTGCCTGAGAGCCTGTCCCTGACTTGTGTCAGAGAAGCAAGAAATGCACAGAGATCCTTCTGTGGACCCAGGCCTGGGCTGTCAGGGTTACAGCCCTTATGAATGGGTGGGAACTGCTGCTCTCTCTTTTAGGGCCCCTCTGGCAGCCTCTGGGTGACACAGCAATGTCATGTTTACATTTTCACCCTGCTTGGGGACCATCTGAGAGGTGGGCAACATATCAGTTCCTCTAATCAACCTGGTAGTGCAAAAGGGCTGAATTTTGTTTTGCCCATTAAGAGATAGCATCAATATAAAAACAAAGTTGTAAAAATCCTGTTAGGAGTAAAATGACTCCTGGGAAGTTTTCTAGTCCTGATCTCCTAATACAAAATGTAGAGTTGGTGGAATTCTCTTTTTCTTCACGTGTGTCTCACTTTCTCAAAAACAATTAGAATCGATATTTTAAATTCACGGCTTTCCCTTAAGTAAATTAGCAAAATCCCTAGAACATTTTCATTTTAACATGCAGCTATTCATAAATAAGTTCTGTCAACTTCATATGTGGGCATACTTTTTTTTATATGCATGATTTATTTTGAAGTTTTGATCTGTAGAGTTTGGAAGAAAATGTAAACAGAACCCAAACAAATCCTGCCTGGTCCCATCAGTACGTGGCAGGATCTGAGGGTCACTTTTCCCATAGATCAAGCAAACATGGAGACATGTTACAATATGTGTGAGAGGAAGGCTGTAATCTGTAAATGCACACCTCTGAGCGTCACAGTTATCCAGTGTGGGGACTAGGCAGTAGTGTCCAAACTGTTCAGCAGAGATGTGGAAAAGCTTAACAAGCAGCGGACATCTGGCCAGAAATTATTCTATTAAAAAAAAAAGAAAAAAAAATCCAGAGGTTAATACTTGGTGGTGAGTTTGGGTCAGAAGGCAGTGAACAAGTTTTTTACCCCATGCACTAAGTTAGGAACACCCTTTAATGCTGAGCTGCTGAATGAACTCTATCTTAAATTACTTATCTTTACAGGATCTTTTCATTCTACCCCTACTGCCCCAGAAACCTGTCACACTGAGCACACCTCTATCTTTAGATAAAAAGGCTTTTTCAACTCAGCAAGTTGTGGTTAGTTGAGATAATGCAAAGTTTTGATAGCCATAAAACAGCCTTAGCAGAAATGAAAGAGACTGGAGCCAAGAATTTTCATCAAAAGTCACCTGTCACAGATTTTTCACCAGCTTCACTACTTTCAAGAAGACCACTTTAGAATTAAGAGAAGTTGGTCAGTGTGGGTCTGCCTAGAGATAAAGCTTGGAACCAGAAATCCATGCTCTGTGAACTGCTATCGTAAAGCATCTGCTCTTTAAGATGGTGGTAAAATGCTGCTAAGAGCTATTAATCCTGGTGATCTGACTGTCCTTAAATTAATATCAAGAGCTATAAGGATCTGCAACACAGGATGGGTTGTTCCAGGCTTGAGGGTCAGATGAAACTCCTGTGATGAAATGTGGTTGTTCTTTTTCTCTTTGTCTGCCTGTGGGTCCATGACAGTTTCCCAAAAACTCTGACATCTCCAGAAGCTAACTCAAGATTTGGAAAATGCTGGCTCAGTCATTGCTTTCTGAAGTATTTAGTGCTTGAAAAGGGCAAAGGTCTGACAGGGGGCTAAGTGTCCTCACCTGGGGGAGCCAGGTCCTCTGCCAGGGTCACAGTCAGTATCTACTGATGACATTCTGAGACTCCAATAGGAGTGCTACACCTTTTGATCAATATTTTCAGTCAATTTTAATTGCTGAAGAAGGCAGTTTGTGAGCCCAACTAGGAACCATATCTCGAGTTAATTTTAGAACTTTGGCATGAAAAGAGGAATTTTAACCTGATGGCCTTCTAAAATGATAAAGGTAGATTTAATCGTTGCACAAATGTATTCAAACATCAACTTACAATCAGTCATTTGTTCATGGATTTTTGTACTTCAGTATACTTCCATGGATACTTGGAAGTATACTGAAGATGAGTGCCCTTTAATGGGAATTGCTTAGATCCATTATTATAGGAAAATATCTTTCAGAGCAGTAAATTATGTATTTTATTAATTTTTTTCCCCGTCTATGCCAAATAATGAATTGCCTTTTACAGTTTAACCTCAGATGTGTAGGAATCCCGTGGCAGAGTGCACGCACAAAGGGGAAAACCCAGCAGCACCTCAGCCTGGTGGGTGCTTTGGTGGGTATTGTGCAATACACCATCAGAGCCTGGCGGTGCAGATAGAATTGATCAAGTCAGGTGAATCAAAAGGCAAACCTCTTCTTTTTAATGTATAAATATATGCTAATATATATTTAATACTTCTGGGGTGATGGAGAATTTTTCAGAACGTGCAGCTCCCATGTTGTTGCATTGGCCTGTTTCCTTTCAGAAGACTTAGAGTCCAGAAAGTTTATGCCGCATATAGGGGATGACAAAATTCTGAACAAACTTATCTCTAAGAGCAGTTTTCTGCAATTTGTTCACCTCCATCTTCTGAAGCTGAAGCCTAAACTGACTAGGCACACATGTCCTGAGGAAGCAGAATTGTATCTTGCATCTCCCTGGGTTTATAGAGTTCAAAAGGTTGATTATGTGTTTTCAATAGCAATTTTCCAGGCCAGTAGTTTACCGTATCAATTACTGTATGCTGGGAGATGTGTAACAGTTCCTGTTGCACAAATGCACAGCGCATGCGATACCATAAGATGGCAGTTTCAGAAGTACCTTGGTTTTTTCTTGCTTCAGTTCCTCTTTTTCAGGCTTCTGTACCAAAAATCTGGGCTGTTGCATCAGATCTGCTGATCATTAATTTGACTTTTCCCGTAAAAACAATAAAGCAGTGAGCAAACGCAGTGTTAAGGTACTCAGGAGTGTTCATTAAAGTGAAATGATATTCAGTGGCAGCAAATGGTAAATTATTTAAAACAGAGAAGATAATCTAGAATTCCTTAGAAATAGGTTTTCTCTGAGGCAAATCTATCAGGCTGTAGGGAAAGGAAAAAGTCAAGATGCTGCTATCTAGAATGGAAGAAATGCAGAATATAGGAGCATAGGACTTAAACCCTCTGATCTAAATCTCCCCAGGAACTGTGCAAAAGGGCCTTAGCTCTAAAGAGCACAATAATACCTATTCCAGCTCTTGCCATCCACTGCAGCCCACAAAGCTCCCCCAAGACTACAACAAACCTACATTTTTTGGGAAAAGACCAAAAGCCAAACTATGTGTTACAGGACGAAAACAGCCTAAAAGCTTATGTTCTGCTCCTTAAATGGTTGGGGCAAATGCTAAAAACCTCCCCAGACGATCCTAAGATTATGGCTGTCCACCAAAGCAAAAGCCCCTTCCCTGGAGCGCCAAGTGACTAAATGGATATGTAAATAAAGTGCAGATGTGAAATAATGAAGGAGAATTTTTTTTTTTTTATGGAGGACATTCTGTACCCTGTTATTCATCAAGCTGGACAGACAGGAGGCCTTAATTCTAAAGAAAACAGGGAAAGAACTTGGAGAACAATTTGATGTCTTTGTGTCACCCTCAAGTTCTTTCTCCATCAATTATCTACGAGTGGATTGAATCTAAATCTTGCTGCTTGTTCTGCATAACTACTGTAAGATGATAAAGAGAGGTCTGGAGACTGCACTCTTCTCAGATCCTGTAGTTTACTCTTTAACTTGATGAATCTTGTTTAACAACCCTCTCCCTTCAGCTCTTCAGGATGCTACATGTGTATAGTGAGTGATAATGAAAAGAAGCAGTGTTTGCTTTTGTAATATATGCCATAATTTACATGAGCTTGTCATTGTCTGAGCATAAAGGATGTGCAGAAAAGTTTTGTGCTGTTCTATCTGTCCTACTCAGTAATTAAGAGTGCACTGATACAGATGTATTGTAGGCAGATATTATCCAAGTCCTGACAAAGAACCAAAATTATTCATCTAATCTATCATGATGGCCATCTTGAATACTAACTAGGGCACTTCTTGATCAGAGTTGTCAAAAGACACTTCCACTGTGCTCCTGCCAGGGACCATCTTTGCTGGCAGATACTGCCTTTCATATGAACTACGAATCTCTCCTGCTTCAGTGTGCATTTCTCTGGCCATGAAAAATCATAGCAGCATAAAAGTGTCTGTCTTTTCTTCCTTCCATTCTCTATTGAATTTATTTTTATAGAAAAGTCTTTCATGACTTTGTTAACATGCTTTTCTTGGCGGGGTAATTCTTAAAGCTGCCTTTTTTTTTTTTTAATACATACTATTCTATCAGTCCTTCACTTCTGCCTGTGGGGTAGAGAGCCCAGAGTGGAAGATCTAATTCTGTTCTTGGCATTTAGAGTTTTGATTCTACTGACTTCAAAGGAGTTTATTCTTATTTATCCTGTGGATATAATAGCAGACTCAGGCTTTATATTAGACAGTAATGTGGTGTTTTTACATAGCTTAAAATTTAGTTCCACTGTAGGATGAGTGTGTAAGTTCCCACTGACATTTCACACACCGTGAACATCTTGGGGAGAGAGTTTGACCCTGAACAGGAGAAAAGATTTGAACTACCACAGCTACTTTATGGGTAATTTAATCACACACAAGGGTATGGAGCTTGTCACTTGGGAGCTATGTGCTTTGCAACCTCAGTGAGACACAAAAATTTATTAACTTGGCAGGCGTTTCCAGTATTTTATTATTCAAGGGGCAGGATCTGTTGCATATTTCAGGAGGACTGGCCAAGTGATCTACTTGGGGTTCAATTAGTTGGTCTTAAATTCCCGTAGTCCTGCTCTAGTCCCTGGTGATAACTCAATTTTTAATATAGTGTTTTCTTTCTATATTAAATTTTAATAAATTAGTGCTCAAGTTGTAGTATTGATTTTGAAAATGCTTTAAGTGTGAATCTTCCTGATTCTCATGTATTTTGAATGCTATGAAAGTAAAAGCTGAGGAATCATAGAGGCTCATAATTTGGTCACATTTGGGACAATTTCTGAGCAACAATGCAATTACTGAGAAATCTGGAATATTAAATGTAGCTAAAATTGAAGTCCCTGCTCAAGGTCACAGGTATTCTGGGCTAGATCACCTCAACAGAAAGGCTGTATTTTACCATAGATAAAGAATGTATCTCTTCCTTAAATTCACTTCAGAAGTTTTCCAAAACTCATTTCTGAAATTTTTTGGAAAGCAGGGACTGCTGTAGGAAACTTCAGTCCACCAGAGTTACAAGCTGCACAATGCTGGGTGACACACTGGACTCAGGCTCCTGAAAGTCTAAGTACCACTGCCACCTCTATCTGAACTTAATACAAACATTCCTCTTCTAGAGATAAAAACTGGCATGCTTCTACTAACACAGCTAAAGGTTTGAATGCCTTCTACTCTATCAAACATATCATTGTGGGATGATGGTCCAAGATGTCAGATGGGAAACTTTGGGAGATGCTTTCCCATCAAAGGCATCTGGGCTCATTTGCCAACCATTTGGGCAGTTCCACTGGCACATTGAATTTTCCTCTAGGTCTTTAGTGTGGATAGGTTGCTTTCAGCTTTCTGGGCTGCTGCTTTATTCTCCTGACACCTTTTTAAACTTAGTTTGTACTCTGAAGAACAAATGCATTTTAGTTCTGCTTGTGTATAAGCCTTTGCATAAATTCATTGACAAGATTTCTTTGTAGCTCTTCTCCTTGATTCTAAAAGAATGATTGCTCCTGTTGTGCGTTATGTTTTCAGAATACTAAGCATGTTTGGGGTAACACACTCTTCTTAAAGAATCCCAAGATCTATTTTTCTTTGAATTTGAAGAAACAAGACAGAACTTTTAATTTATAACAGTACATTCTTAGGTGCAAAGCTTTCACTGTAACAAGACCTGCTAAAATATGTAAATTCGCAATGCACAATGTGTGGAATTTACTTTGACTATTGGATACACATCATGCTTTTTGTTCTATGGATGTCCACAGTTTGAGTTTTGTTTTGTTTGGCCACCTTCAGTCCTTTTTATTTAGTCTCCTTTTTAAATCCATGTGTGCTGAGAAGCCAGGTCCTGGCAGTGAAGTAAGGACACCTTGTGAGAGCTGTAAGATGTAGAACACAGTGCTAACCAACCTCCCCCAGGCTTCAGAGTAATGCTCTTCTGCCTGTGGTGCTTTACTGTAACACCTTTTTATGGTCCATGCAATTCTTGTAAGCGTCTAAAAATACCAATCAAATATTAATGACAAAATTCTGACATTGCTTTAAATAGATAAATCAATAAGACCAATGCTGTAGTACTCGGAAGGAGTTTCAGTTCAGCAGAATTGTGATTTTCTCTTTTTTTTTCTGTGAACAATTGTGTGTGAGTGATGCCAGGCATCACCCTGATGGGGAGAAGAGGGACAGAGGCACAAGGCACTCCGGGCCCTGCAGCACAGTGGGCACAGCTGGCGCTTCCAGCCGTGCCTCATCCTGCCCTGTGCTCGGAGCAGCCCCTGGAGCATGTGGCTTGTGTCACTTCCCCGTTTTCCTCTCCTCAACACCATCCTCTCCTTCTTTCTGATTCACAGCAATAGCTTTATGAAGGCTTTCAGCTGCCCTGGGTGCTGCAGGAGGCAGCAGGGTCCCCTGTTCCCGCTGTCTGAGCAGCTGCAGTGACCCAGCCTGGTGGGCTCAGCCGGGCCAGAACAGAAACCAGCAGTGCCCACCTGAGCTCTCCCCGTTCGATACAGTCCTGGTGTGTATCTGTGTGCACCCATGAAAACTGACTTGGATGGCAACTTTAGAATTTCAAAATAAATTTCAAAATAATTGTTTAAAGCTCCTGCTCAGCAGGGTGAAGCTGATGAGCTCTGTGCAAACAAAACCCAGCATCGCTGTTCCACATTTGGTCCCTGGGTGAGATATTTGTTGCTGGGCTCTTTCTAGGACATGAAACTAAACTTGAAGAAAAATAATTTTGCATTTTTAGAGGGGTGCTTCTTGGTCTAGTTAGGGCATGAATAATTATGTTTTCTGAAATAAATACCAGTAGGCAGTGCAGCTGGTTATGAGCAAGGTCTGGTTTGTGCATAGGAACCTGCACTGGGAGATGTGTTTTTTCCCTGGGCCTGCTCTTATAGTCTGAGATTATTCTATTTTTCAAGGCCAAAGGAAGAACTTGTTAAGAAGAATCCTAATCAAGTGTTTTGTTTGGTTTTTCTTTAGAGGATGCTATTTCTCTGATATCAAAATGGTCTAAAAAAAGAGGTGACTTGGAATTACTTTTTTTTAGTAACTTCAAGGAACTTTGACAAGCTCTATGCTTGATATGTAATTTTAAAATCTTACTAAGTATGCTGTGGCATAATTTACAATGTAAAGGTGGAGGGAAGCAACATCAGAATGAAGTATTTGAGGAGTTTTTTATTTTATAATGAAAGGAATGAAGTTTGGGGGTAACTTTGGCTGCAGTGACTGTGAATTGACTGTTCAAGACTCAGGCAAAGAAAAACAGCAGGATTCTGGCCTATTCAGGGATTTGCTTGGAATACAATCGTGGGATACAACCTATGAGTTTGAGCTGAGCTTTTGTCACAGCCATGAACATCCCTTATGGCTCAGCACCATGCCCAGCTACTGACATGTGGAATTAGGAAGTCATTTTAGATTGCAAAGACTTTGCTTAGGAAAATTTCCAGTGCACTAATGAAATTTGGTTGGAGGATGGAGGAATTGAGAAAATTTATCTATTTGCTAGTTTTTCAGAGACTCAAGGTATGGATAAGTGACAAAGCTTTTAGTGTATTCAGACATTACTTCGAAATGCTGGCATTGCCAATCTCACTTGGCTGCCTTTAAAATGACTTTGCTTTTCATTACTGGATTTATGAAAAGGTTCAAATGCATGCATCTATCAGGTCTTGAGTTCTAAGCAACTTGCAGGGAAAGAGGATATCTCTGGGCTCAGATAAAGCCACAATCTTATTAGAGTTGTCTAGAAATAGCTTATCTGCTATTCTTAACTCCTAGCTGCAGACAATGTAAAAATAATTGTCCTGCTGTTAAAGGTGTCCATGATCTAATTATCTGTTGTAATTTTTAGGGATACCATATCTATATTAATATGAGATTATATTCTGTAAAGACTACTTTTTCAGAAAGAAAAAGGAAGATCTATTTGTTTGACAAATTTCCCCTCTACGACTTTAGTTGCTGTTGTAATTCATGTGGGAGAAATCATGGCAAACAGAGAGGGGAGTTGAATTTTGAACACTCGTCTCAGAAGGTACTAGATAACAAAAAGATTGTTTAGGATAAAAATGAGGTGAAACAAAATCATACAGTGCTTAAAGAAACAAAAGCTTGGGTCTTCTCATTGTGCTCTTGTCCCTCCTTGTAGGGTAGCACAGATTCTTCTCAAGACCTGCATGGATTCTGCTCAGGCCTTACACATTTGATGTTATCCTGGTCCTGGGGCATCAGGGATGTTGTGTGACATCTCCAAGGTCTCACCACATTTGGCCTGAGCTTAGATAGCTGGGTTTTTTGATGAACTATTGTTGCTTGGCTTATTTAAATTATAGTCCAAAGCCCTGTAAGCATGAAGTTTTTGAGAACCCATCAGAAATACATACCTGGTGTGCTGCCTATTGACCATGACATGGGGGGGAAATAATAAACACTTACTTGTCTTCTGTTCCACACTTTCATGCAGTGTTTGTCTGCAGGGTCTGTTACTGCAGGTATGGCTGCTGTGGGTTCTGTGTTTCTGGACAGTTCATCATTTACACCCACAGAGGGATTTTCTTAGCCACCCTTCCTTTTTCAGTGAAATGAAATGTTTAATTCTGCTATCTGCTTCAGTTTTGACTGCAGATAATTATTGTTCAAGATGGTTTGGTTGATATTGCTGGTATCTGGTGCTGTGAGGAGAATGCCTGTGCTTGTGAAAATACTGGTATCTCAAAAGTTGATGCCGCTCTCTCTTTTACTGTTAGTTGGCTGAGAAAAACAGCAGTTGTGCCACTAATTGTAATTGAAAGTTTGTATCAAAAGGTCCAATATATGCAGCAAAAGCACTTTCTGCATGTGTGCAGAGAAGTGGTTAGAACTGAGCGAGTGGTTAGAACTGAGCGAGTGTTTCAGGCAGGGAGAAAAAGAAAGCTGCACATTTCTGGAGCTGCTCTGAAGCATTAGTTGCTAATGTTTGACATGTTGTGCACTCTTAATGTCCATGCATACAGACAATATTGGCATAGGGTGTCACTTTGCCTTGTATTTATCTCACCAAAGGTTTTTAGAATTTAGTGATTGATCCTTGACATTAAGGCAGTTTGTTCTCCCTACATGATTTTCCACATTCTCTAAAACTCCAGACAATATTTTAGGATGATTTTTTGAAAGTGTCAAAATCCTGTGAACGTCTCTGGTTTGAATATTGCCTTCTTTTGTTCACCTGACTTTGTATTTTAACTTTATAGCAGCCCTCAGGGAGCACAGCTCTCTCTCTGTTTCCCAGCTGTGATCTCAGAGTTTGCAGTCTGCTTCCTAGGACACAGCACAGAGCAGCTCCCGTGTTTCTGTCTGCAGTGCTTAAAGTGACAACAATAAAAAAAATAATAATAGTAAAAAGAAATACAAGTGTGGGTTTATATATTGCAAACATGCATGTGAGGAACTCCTTATCTGCTCAGTGCACTTACTGGGAATAATTATATGGGCTCCAGTCCTGAATGCAGAGTGTTTGTACCCATAAAAGTAATTATTCCTATGAGTCATCCCACTTCCATCATTGATGCTAAACCATTCCAAGGTACCTAATAAGGGAAAAAACAGTTTGTTCTTGTATTCCCTACACACAGAAGTACCTTTCTAGACATGTTTATTTTCCTTTGTATTTAGAGGAAAAACAGAATTGCTCAGGAAACTGGGTGCACATTAGATAATCTCAGGCTGATAGTTTCCTTCCAGCAGACTAGCACTGGAAATAATAGATGTTGCAGTGAAGAAGGATGTCCCACTTCATGCAGTTTTGAGTTGTATTCAGCTCGATACAAATTGAGGAATTGGTCCCACCCAATTGTTTATTAGCAAGGGATCTTGCAAGTCATTGTCATTCAGCTTACAAACTCCACTGCTCTGGAGTATTGCAACATTTTGGTTTGCAGCATCCTTCCTGTTTTAGCAAACAGCAGCTAATTTGGGCTAGTGCTGAATTTTAATTTCTTTTCTGGTCAGTGGCGGCTTGCTGGTGTTGCCAAATGGTGTTATTGGGTTATATTGCACACTGGGGGCCACCAAAGTCTGGAGGAAAACTTGAAGTTGTTTTCTCTCTTACCTGCCAGCTTGGAATTTTGTCCCCTCTTCTTGTGAATGGCTTCAGCTAGGTTGAAGTCGGTCTTCTCCTATTCAGGTCACGTTCATCTTTTCTGTGAAAAAGACAACTGGGATATATTGAAAAATGTATATGATTTAACTAGGATTAATCTGAATAAACCATTTTTTGTCATTGTGATTTACCACTGAGATTTTACCCGTTTTAGCATGTAAATGATGATGGCTGCTCCTGTACAGCCTTGTGTTTAATTATTAACACAATTTGACTGTAACTGCTGTCTGTAACCTGGAGTACCTGACCAGCACTGGGGACTCCAGGGATGCAATGGACAGAAATCTTTGAAAATGCCTTGACAGCAAACACAGAGCTTTGGTATCCTCTGAAATAGGAACAATCCTTTTTTTGGCAATTGTAGCACAGAATCATAGTACTGTGATTTGTTATTATTTGTGGAAGCAGGTAACAGATTCCAGCTAGATACATTTTTATTGTTGCTGTCCAAAATGTCTGTATCACACAAAGGATTGCCTTTGTAAACAGAGAAAAAGCCCATTTCAAAGGTCTTTGTATGCTGAGAAAGTTCTGATATGAATTTTCTCCTAAGCAAATCCAAATGAAACTTGGGGGGTAGGGCATTTTCCAGCTATTGCTTCAGCTCAAAATTCTGAAAATATTGATTTTTAAAAAAAATTATTATTATTATTGTATAGATTAAAATGAAACTACTCCTGAATTTAACTCTTCGTTCAGCTGTATCATCTATGGCTCATGTATTAGAGCAGGAATGATTTCCTAATTTGAATTCCAAGAAAAGTATGTATGCAAATAGTTTTATCAGTTTAATAAACTGAAGCAAAATTTAGGATTATGGTCCTGTAGTAAATAGAGAGGCTTCAGACTTCTCCTTGTAGCCACTGAGAATGGATATGTGGATGTTAAAGGAAGGAATCATTGCCTTCATGAGTAAGAATGGATGGGACTAATCCTTCTGTTTCTTTGTGAATCAGAGGGTGGAAGGGTGACATCTGGTACTGTATCCAATACGAAAAGGACATTTTCATTGTCCTGCCTCCATGCCTGCCATGCTTAGGTATTAAGACTTTCCCAGTCTTTTCCCAGGTCCCTGAATCCAATCAAAGTATATCAGCAATTGAGTATCAGCACATTTTAGTTATTTGGACATTTGGGAATGCTTTTCAGCATTAATCACAGCAGTGCCTGCAGTCATGCTGTCCATCCATGCCTTAAGTGCGACATATACTTTTAAACTGAATTGCTAGGTCAGAAGAATTAGGGAACTGCTGTTTTAAACAGCAAAACAGAAAAACCCCAATGATGAAGGAAATATGGCACTTAAAAAAAGTGAAAATAAGCATCCTGCAGACTCTGGATATGAAACTGTCGAGAGCAGTTTATGAAAGCAGCTTTGTCACTGAAGAAGTAAAGCCTAATAATTTTTAATAGGCCCATAAATCTCTCCTATGAAATGCAGCTACTGTAAACACTTCTTCCACATTTTTCCACTGTTTATGCAGTGTTGTTAAGTGTTGGTAAAGAGACATAGTTGCCAGATGTGACCGCTGCCCTCTGAAGGAGTTGCCAGCTTACTGGGGTGGCTGGAGAGAGTGGGGAGTGGTGGGTAGGGGAAGAAAAGTAAACTCCCAAATGGAACTAAAAGGTAGATATTTTAATGAAAACTAGTAGTCACGCAGAGCTGAGGGCAGAAGGGACAGATGTGGCATCAAATCTCTCCTGGTTTCTAGAGGGATTTTGAAACCAGTGTTTCTCTGAGCAGACCCAGCCCCTACCTCCTAAAATGTTTAATGAGCCCAAGGAATGAATGAGGGACAGGCAGGTGAAAAAGCCCATTCTGATTCCCCTCAGCTGTCCCCACAAGGAGAAGGCAGTTGTTGCTGGGAGAACATGTCTGTGCTAGCAGCGCTCCAAAGGGATGTGCGAGTGCTGAGGCTGGAGGGCTGTGCTGAGCCCTGGCAAGGCTGTAGCTCCCTCCCTGTGCCAGGGTGAAGAAGAGAGGTGGTGCTTGTAACTGGTCTGGTGGTGGTTCACAGGTGCTGCAGTCTTTTAACACTGAGATTTGGTAGGAGATGCAAATGGAGCCAATATGGATTAGGTAGATTGGTAAAGCCAGGCTAAGTTTTTTTTATATACAACTTGATTCTGAGAAAGAATCTGATTAGATTAGATTAGAGGTGCAGCACAACAGTAACATTCCTGCCATGCCTTCCTCTCCTGCTGCTTAGCATGAGTCCAGCTGAGTCTTGCAGGAATGCCTGCGGAGCCTGTGACAGAAATGCTGCTAGACACAAGGCTGAGTCAGGATCCTTTCCTTCCTTCTGTAGAGATCAAATAGCTCTGATGTTTTGGGGACTGGGAATTTCTAGTTTCTGTTTTGGGAATCAGAACTGGGTAGCATATTGCTGCTCCTCTTTAGTTTGTACTGTCCTGTTGGTCTGTCTTCCCCTGTACAAAGGATTCTGGTATTTATTAGAGGCGTTAACTTGTGATGCTGCTCTTACATGGTGTGGAGTGAGGGATGTCAAAACGAGGATTTCTGGGGAAGTCTCATGGAACTTGAGTTTCAGGAGACTCTGTAATGGAGTATATAATGGATGTGTAGCTGAGAATGCTGTACTAGGGGACTTTCTGTGAATGCCTCATAGCTTAGGGGAAGACTGGGTCCAGACCAAAATTCTCAACTTCCTTATAATGAGAAAATTTGCAGCCTGATTCTCTACTGTGATTCCCCTTTAGGCTTATATTGGTGGATGTAATAATCTTGATTCACTAAAGACATGAGTTGCATAAAATATGACAGCCCTCAGCCCTGGCAGGATGCTGTGTCTCCCAGGGATGAATGTTCTGAATATTTTTCAGGTAACGATCAAATGGATATACCTGTCATAAGTGAGTCACTTTTCTTTATGCCTGCAGAAAGAGTTAGTGCATGTTTCTGTGCCTGGTTTACTCTGGTGCTATTTATATTTCAAGGTCTTGGAGCTGGATAGAAAACAAGGAACAGGACAGCTTAAAGAATGAATGTCTAGTTTGGGGTTTTATTTTTTTAAAAAATATTTCTATAAAAATGGTAAACCAGGCCTTATGGACCCAAGTGCAAATCCTATACCTTGGGATTATTTTTATCATATTTTAAATTTGAGCCTATGAAAAAATAATTTACTCAAGATGCCATATTGCTGTGTACAAAGCATACATAGAGTCATTTCAACTGCTACTCAAATATAGCTGTCCCTTATGTGAAGCACAGAAGCAAAACAGAAAATTTGACCCCACATAAAATTGTGATTTGAGACAGATTTTGAAAGAATAGCATTGAGCAGGTGTATACATCTGGAACTGCACACTAAGGTACTGCCTTGGAAAACTTGCTTGATGGAAGTACAAGGCCTTGGCAGCCTTTTGTGTATGAGAGCCTCAAGGAAGATCCTTGACATTGGGTGAATTCCACTCTTGGGGGCTTAGCAGAGCCTGGGCCTGTTTGCAGAAGAGAGAATGGCCATTATTTTATTGCTCATTTGAAGGAGATTCTGAACTGGGGACTAAGAGTATCTATCACTTTCTGAGTACCTGTAAACAGCCTCATGATTTGCATTAAGATAAAGTTGTGGAGTAGCACTGTGTTACACTGTGCTGTGGCTTTCTGGTAGAGTGGCTGCCAAACCAGTTAATCAGATCTGCTGGATGAGACCCAGCTGGGAAAGGTGAAGATTTGCTCTATTTTTTCCTAAATGAGCTTTAGGCTTTTCTTGCCAGATGTATTTTGTGGCGAGAGCTGTGAAGTGGTGGTGGTGGTGGTGGTGTGTGAACTGTGCAGACCCACGCCGGAGAAAGATGACATCAGCTGTACAAACATGTTTTATATGCTTTCCAACCAACACATAATGCTGCTTTTGGAACGAAACCCAAGTAATGCAGGGCAGACCCGGCGTGTCTTAAATGTTAACAGATTGTTTTTCAGACAATAAATGATCTAAGGTGAAGCCTGGGTAAACATATAAAAATAACAAATTGTTTAAGCTGTTATTTCTTCGCGAAAAAATGCAGTAAGATTCCAGCTTTATATATATGGGTGTGTGTACGTGTATATATATAAAACTTAGAGTGAAATTAGTCCACTCTAATGCTCTCCACATCCTGATATGCTACAGCAATCTGAAAGAAATGATGCAAATCATTTTACTTTTGTAAGCAGGAGTGAAACTCTGGCCCTATCCTAAGGCAGTGATATTTCTTCACCCAAGAGCTGTGTACTTCTGAAGGCTGCGTTGCTGACTATTTAGAATTAAATGCTGCAACTTGAACTGCAGTTTTTAAGGATTCATCCTAAAATGGGCTTTAAAATTATACTCAAAATTAGAGAAGTTGTATAATTAAGTGCTGCTTAGCAAAAAAGATAATGAAGCTCTAAATAACAAAAAAAAAAGGTTTTCAGTTATCTTCAAAACCTATGTAATCTTCCACATTTTTGTTAGTCACTGAACTCTGCTTAACCCACCACCAAGATTATTTCTCTCTTCTTTAGAGTGTGAATTTTATATTATGCTCAGCTATTTGCTGTTGTAGTTTTGGTTGTCCTTGGGGACACAGCAAAACCATTGCATCTGTATGCTGAAAAACGAGCTGCGTCTGCATCCTATTAGCCAAGAGACGCGCTTTTGTAAATTAGGTAAATGTGGTTTTTGACGCGAAGGGAAAGGGATCTCAACCCAGACGTCCGAGGAAGTTCTGAACCAAGTAGGAAATGACCCCCTGGCTGAGTTTCCGCGCTGCCGCACGCCCGTGGGTGCAGGCAGGGGGAGCCTGAGGACCGCAGACGCGCTCCGGGCATCGCTTCCCTTTGCCGAGCGCGGGGCTGCCGCCGACATCCGCGCGTCACCGGAGCCCTCGGCAGGGACAGCGCTGCCCTGCTCCTCCTGCGCTCATCGCTCATAGTTCCCTAAAAGCTGTGAGGGTGTAAAAAAGCAGCCAGTCCCTCGGGCGCGCCGGAGGTGGCAGGGATGTGGCGCTGGGGTTCCCCAAGGCTGGCAGCGGGCGGAGGTTCCCGTGGTCAGCGCGCAGGGTGCTCCTGCGGGTGCTTCAGCTGCACCCCGTGCTCTCGGTGGGAATGTGGCTTCTTCCTGCTCCTCTCTCCATGGCAGTGCCGGGAGATGGCTGTCAGGAGGCCCTGCCACAGCCACCAAAGCAGCTACTTGCCACCATCCCCAGGGACTAGTCACAGCAGGAGGGGTCCCACCACACTCAGCATCGCTCCTGGGGGAGCTCGTGTGTTAAAGTCTTTGGCTGAGACTCTCGTATTTTGGCTTTTGTCTGATTTTCCTCATGATTTGATAAAGTACAGTTTTGGATTCAGAATACCTGCTTTTCCCCTTAGAACAGTTGACAATTGTGCTGTTTTATAACACCACCCAGCTACGCATTTGCCACTGTCAGCCCAAAGACAGGACCCCTCATGTTTCAAACAAACTGTACTCGGGCTGTACAGGAGGAGTGGGAGGCTTTCTCTGGGTTTCACTCTGCTGATGTGTGTTTGTAAGAGAGAACAGCACAATCAGAGGGGACTTTGGTGAGCTGGAGACGCAGTGATAGAGCAAGTGTGGGGAGCATGAGCCCCAGGAAGGGAATAAGTGCTTGGGTGGGGAACTGTAGGAGTGCCCTGGGGAAGGATGTGGGCTTCAGAGGTGGGTCGGGGCATTTATTGCCTCTATAGCTAAACAGCTGTTAATTGTGGAAGTATCTGGCAACATCGAAGCTCCTCTTCCAAGTGGAAGCCATCTGAATTTCTTTCTCCCCAGTGGCCCAAAAGGCACAATGCGAGTGAAAACCTCTTTCAGACACTTTGGCTAAGATCACAGTTGCCAGGCTTCTTTATTATAATAATTGATGCTGCAATGTAATTCCTAAAGTAACAATAATAATTCAGATGGTGACAGACCCTTAATTAAAATCACTATAGAAGACTTCAGCTTTTAGCTGCTTCACTCTTCCTATTATCAATGCATATTGAGTGCAACAGTTTGGTGAGATGGAGTTAAAACAGTTTGGTGGAAGCTCTGAGAGCTGAGCACGCCCTGGATCTCCCCAGGTACGTGCACAGAGCTAACTAGGGAAACAGCATTTCTCTCAAGGTTTTAGCTCAATTTTACTGATTTAAAGACCTTTGCGAAGTACGGGAATGGGTAGATAACCAAGAAAAAATTGTAGTAAGGCAATGTGTGATCTGCATCCTGGAAAACTGATTTCTAGACCAGTACTGAAAATAATTGAGGAATATTGAGCAGAAGGGGAAACTGGCAAGTGTGAAAAACTTCAGTTGGACTGCAGCTGGCTCTTAGCCAAAGCCACAATAGTAACCAACACAAATCCAACTCTAGACTTGCTTCTGGTAGGGGTGTAAACTCTCACATTTAATTGGAAGCAGTTTCAGTGGGAGGGTGGGTGGAACAGGAACATGACTCTCTAAATGTTTACCAGCCCTTCCTGCTGCAGAGCATTTTGTTCCTTTCTAGGGCACAGTGATGAAAAGGATGAAATGGACGATTAGCCTGACTCCCGTGGCAATTCCCATTGGCCCTGTGTAAATCAGGGATTGGAGCAGTCACAGGAGCGATTTCAGTCCACTGACATAGCAGGTTCCTCGTGTTTTATTTTACCATGGAATTTGTTTCAGGCACAAGTAGACTGATAAGAAGGTGATGATAAATAATTGAGTTAATCCAAGAGAGCTTCGGGGCTACATCTATTGCAGGAGGTGAAACAACACTGCATGCAATTTCCTGCCTGTATCAGGGTGGATTATCTAATTATTTCAACCTTCTGAGGTATCCATTTGCTTATATCTCCTAGGTGGGATTTTTTGTCGTGGGAGAGACGCTTTCATTAACTTCTTAAACTGAGACTTGAAGAAATGTAGCACAAAGTGTTTTATGAGAATATCCACCATTAGCAGTAGGAGTCACTACTGACAGGAATCAGTTTCAACTGAGGGAAGTACTGGATAAAAGAGATGTTTTTTCAAGCATGTAAAAATATAGTCTTTGTTATAATCCAAGTGTGCACATCAGTTTAGATGAAAGATGATCAGTGTAGCCTTGTCTTCAATTCATTGTAATGATATATATATATATATATTTTTTTTTACCTTATTTACTGTTTTGTAGGTGAGTCAGCCAAGGTAAAAATAAAAGTTAAACAAGTTGGAAAGGAAGGATCTTGTCTATCTATCCCTTTATTTTCCCTTTTCAGGAAAAGTTTCAATAGACACTTTAAATAGGAAACTTGAAGAGCAGAATCTCTTCTGGTGGTAGAGGTTCATTAGGAACCTTAATAATTACCATATTTGATGTCTTCTCCATCCAGGAAAAATCCTTTTCATCACTCTGGTATCAGGCACATGTTGGTCATTATTATAGCAAAGATAACAGGAAGATGTAAATGAAGTTCCTTCTTCTTCAAAGATATCAGGAGGATCTCTCTCTCCTCTCTGTGTGAATCCACATTTATACGTGTAATTTCAATTCACCTAGGCTTTAGAAAACAACATGTTAAAGTACCTTTTTTCTGTGAAATAAGAATTCCAATTTTCCCCAAACCTCTACTGCAGTAAGAATTAGCATGATGTTATATGCACTTCAGATTCAAATATCTTTGCACCCTTTGTGGTACTTAATACGTTTTCGTCAGATACCTGTGTTATAACACAGAAGCAAGTCTAGCTGTGTAAGGCCTTTTTTGTAATTTCGGCTGGTGTGAAGTGTTTCTAAGTAACTTTTAGCTCACTGATATGCAAACAGGCAGAATTCTTTCTCAAGCTGACATCAAAGCTAACAGTAGATCAAAAAAGTTTAATGAAAAAACTCATAGGTAAGGCATTAAAAATGCAACAAAGTGGTCAGTGTCTGGCAGAGTTAAAGCATGGATAATAACATTCATATGCTAATGCAAAGCTGTTTACATGAGGGAAGTCTAAACATATCAAATTGTCTGAAGTTGCCATTAAAGTTCATAAATCCTTTTCTGAGATGAGAGGCATTCCTATTTGAATGCAGATAAATATTTATGGGAGGCCTTCATTTGGAGGGAGAAATTTTCTATTAATAAAATTATATCTGTTCTAGATATAACAGGCTGCTACTTGCATGTTGCAATAAAGGTGGTCTGCACTGTATGAAAAAGTGAGTATTCACAGCTGTCTTTAAAGTTTCTCAGTACAGTATCACCTAAACAAATAGCTGTCTCTTGGGGTTTTTGGGTAGTGTGTTTGTTTGTTTGTTTCTTTATTTTTAAATAAGATCATGGACATTCTACTGGGGTTTTTTTTATTTTGGTCTCTTTTGAGTTTAAAGTGCAGTTCATCTCAGTTTCTTGAAGGAAAACAAACTTTCACTGAACAGATCCATTTGCCTAATACTTCAAGGCTTATACGTAAAAAGAGCATTGAAATTTTTTGCCTGGATGAAGTCAATCATATCTCATGTGAGGGGAGTAGCAAGAAAAAGGGAACACAGGAATGTGTGAATCCAGTAGAGAGAAATTCTGTTTAACTTGTCCTAATTGTTGGTTATTTCATGTATGGTTTTTACACTGTGTTTTTAAAATGGAACATCTCAGATAAAGCTGCTTTTGTTCTTTATGTCCAAAGTACCTGCATAGCTGAATTCGATAGCACTGCTCAATATTCCTGTTGATTAGGTGATTTGGTGGACAGTAAAGCAGTGCAGCCTTCCTTCCTATGAATGTTTTATCCTGATTTTGCTCCCTTGTGTGATTTCTGTGGTGTTTAAGGAGTAGAATTAATCATTGAACCATGGGAGGTTTTTTTGAGAGGTTTTTCAGAAGAGCTTGCTCATTTTTATTACTGGTTTGGAAGAATTTGTAGGATTGTAATGCGTTTCAGGTCTCTAGAACTATAAAAAAAAAAATCTGTGAAGTTGCTCAATAAACTCAAAAACGTTTGAAGGCATTGGTTAATATAGAAAGTGATGGGCTACGTTTTTCTTTCCTAGGGAAAACTTGCACTCTGAACATTGTTAAAACAGGGGTAAGTGCTGTAAGAACTGCCAGACCCTTAGATCATGACAGATACTTGTCAACAAGAAATCAATGAGTAGGTGTTCTAGTGAATTAGCGTCAAAAATAATCTTGTTCAGCATTTTTGCAGGTAATAATGAAGTAAATTAAAAAATGCTAATAATTCAATTTGCACTTGACCCAAGAGGGGAAGGTGCATATTGAGGACAGAGGATGCTGCAGGCTGGTTAGGCCAGTTCCCTTGGGCTTTAGCACGGCCAAATTCAACATTGCACACCCAGGAAGAAGCAGAGTGCTGGGCACACAGAAGGGATTATGTTCTGGGAAGCTCTAACTCTGGAATGGGCTAAGGGAAATCTTCAGCTCCAGGAATCTGCCAGTAATGTATTGAGAATTGAGGAGTGCGGGGGTGTGTGGGCCCCTGGCAATCAACACACAGGGTGAGGGAGCTGGAAGGTTCGGAGGTGCCAGAACCCTCCACGGGGCAGCGTGTCTGGGGACAGGAATGTGATCAAGCCAGAGCTACCAGCCTTCCTTGCTCCTCCTCTGTGAGATTCCTCACTTCAAGGATTGTGTTGCTCCAGGGCTTTCTAATCAGTTCCTGAGCAAATCCAAGAAGTATCTTGTTTTCTTTCTTAGGAACGATCTAGCCCTAAGTTTTTATCAGAGATCAGCAGTTGCTAGACTACTACTGCACTGATAATATTTCCAAAGGATTGAAAAGAAATAAAAACATATATTGCAGGAGCAGATGAAAGATGCCTAATGGGTAGAAAGGGCTGATTTCATCTAATCAGATATGGAATAAAGCTGGATTAATACTCTTGCAGTTGAATGTTGTGCACAGATTTCATTGGATTCCCTCTAGGCTTTTTGATTAGAGACTACACCACAATGGCTGGAGTTGTACTCTCAAAGGAGCAGCACAACAGAATTCACATTTGATGCTTCTGTAGCAAACCTAACTTTTAGCTGCCAATGTGTTAAATGTTTTATCTCATTCAGAGCCAAAATACTGACTGGATGTTACAGATGGTGATGTGCATGTTTTTGGAAAGATGATGAATGCCTCCAGCCCTAGCTACAAATGGCTAACTAATTAAATACTGTACAGTGAGTTCTTGATTGTGATACAGTGGAAATTTACAGAATTAGCTTTGGTGAATCTTTTTATTCAAGAAACAATTGCTTTTAAGCATAGTATTTATTCATCAGAGGAAATTTGCCTCTACCTACAGAACAATCACAGAATCTGGGCAGCACGTGAGTTGCCTTCATAATAGCAATTAAATACTGAAGAGGAATTGTGTGTGGTACCATCTGCCTGTGGAAAATTTGGAAATTCACTCCAAAGGTGAAAATGTTGGCGGGTCTGTGCATGTGGTTGCAAACTGGCAGCCCTTGTGCTTTGGCCAGGCAGGCTCTGCACTAAGCCAGATGATTCTGCAGGTGATGAAACTAGTGGTAAAAAAGGGATGACTGTTCTTTGAGCAGGTGAAGTATCCAAAGAGAAGAGGCAAAGGTCAGAGGAATAATTTAAAATTTTCCTTGCTTAGCAATTTATATATTTGAAAAAAAAAAAAATCCATATATCTAAATCATCAGCCAGAGCCATAGGGCACGAGGTTAGAGTATAAACTGTCAGTATTAACTGCTGCTAATGCAAATGCAGATTGCTGGAGCAATGAAGCAGAAGATGCACAGGCAAGACATGGGACCCAAGAGAGTGACAGCAACGCAGAGATCGATGTATGGTCACAGTGCTGGCCAGAATGGACCTGGGAAACAGGGCTTGGATATATTGACTTTTACAAATTTGCACTGAGGAAATACCAGCTTTACCATTAGCTTTTTCTCATTGCGGAAACTGTCTGGTTTTGGATCCCTGTCGAGGCTAAACCAGCTGTGCAAATAACAACAATGACTCAGACAGTAACCAAAGACCCTGTGCTGCATTTGAGCCAGTCTGCAGATCAGCCAGCCCTGTGTGTTCTGGTGAACAATATAAACCCTTCTGAGCCACCGAGGCTGCCTCATTCTGAGAAAGTGCATTGGGTTTTCACGTATCATTACAGACACTGAGCGCTTGTTTGCATTTGCTGAAAGGATATTTCATTACTCTGGTTGCTTTTCTTAATGAAAGCAAATATTTTAAAGTGGTTAATTTACGAGGATAAATATTATTCAGCAGGTTCCTAAACTCCCCAAGGTAAACAATACAGACATGGTAAAGGCCAGCTCTGTTATATTAATAATTGATGTTTGGCTTCCTCGTGGCTCAACTGTAATCTATTCATCCTGCTTTGCAAAAGTGCAATTAGAGCTGAATTACAGTAATCAATAGAGCAGCAGCATTTAGAACCAGGGCACATAAATAGAGGGAAATTTTGCACACAGGAAGTTTTTTGAGGTGTATTGCAAAAACTGCCGTAGTTGGAAGGAATTTTAAATGATCGCAAAGGAGATTCAGTTATAATTGATGTAGATGTTTTCAGAGGTTGTCTTTTAAACCAAAACCAACTCCTAAGAATTTGATTGAAATTATTTCCCTTCCTTTTACTTCTGCCGTGTCTCTCAGTCAGCCCATTCTCTCATGATGTGACTGATGCAGCTTTCCTGTGCTTGTCCAAACATCTGCACTCTTGGTGGGCAGGTGAAAGGAAGAGGAGGATGTGATGGGAAGCAGGCCCTGCATTTGGAACACTGCATGGCAGATGTGGGAAGCTCTAAAAATGAGTAGTGGTGATGGACAGCTAGAAGAGGAACAGAGGGAAACTCACATGTGCTACAGCCAAAGGAAATACAGAGTTGGGGGGAGGGGAGGCAGGAAGAAATGACCTCCCCGATTCTGTAAGAAAGTTTTGGTCAATCACCCAAGTGTATAAACTATTACAGAGAGAAGAGCTGATAGTAACCAGACTTTGGTGTAGACAGAAGCAATAGAGGAGGAAAGGCCTTGGCAGTCCTGTGTTTCAAATAATGAAAATAAGGGTGGTACTGTGCTGAGAGGAGAGGCTGCCACAAGCCTGTGGCACTGCCCTGTGAAGCTTGTGTCCATGCTCACACCAAAATCTTTGAGTGTCTCTGGGACTTAGGAAGACTCTGTGCCCTTGGGACTCAGGGAGGATCTGGGTCTCTTAAATAAAAACTATATGATGTTCTCCATGCTTTCTTTTCCTGCCTCCTTTCATGTCAGTGTGTTAGTCAGGAACAGCCTCCCGGTGTGTTCAGGAAACTCTTTCTGTCCCCGTGTCCTCTGTGGGGCTGCCAAGCACTGCTTGCACTGGGCTTGTTTCTGCATTTCGGGGTTTGATTGGGTTGAATCAAAGCCTAATTCAAACTTACAGTGTCATCTTCCCCTAATATTTCATTTCCTCAAGGTTAAGGACTCTCTGAAGCTGAGTTGAGGCCTGACTTTGCTGCTGGGACTGGCCAAAATCTGGCTGCAGTCCCCATGGCTGAGGAGCAACTGCTTGGGCAGCGCAGGGCACCAGACACTCCTGTCCCTGCAGAGGAGCTCTCCAGAGGGATGAGCTGGAGGCTGAGTTGCAGGGTGTGGCGAGCTGGATCCAGGGCTGGTGGGAGTCACTGTCAATGTAAAAGCAAATACTGGCTGATTATTAATATTAATAACCACCATCATATCCTCCTTCTGTAGAGCATTGTGGTGTTTGAGGTGAAACTAAGTGCTTTCAGTCATTTAAGAAACGTGGAATGGCTCAATAACATATTCCCTGTTGTGACTTTTGGACTTTATGCAATGTCAATAAAGGGATAAAATGTGTTTAATTAAACAGAGGCTGATATTATTGAGCAGATACACCAAATAAAAACCAAAATAGGAGCATTAACATGTTGGTCTAACTTCTCAAGCACAATTTCCAGTTTACTGCGGAAATTTAAAAATAAAACATCTGTTAATGTAATTTTAAAAGATCAATTTAATTAATCTTAATTTTTCTGGTGGCAGTAGCTTATGAAATGGGTGCTGCCAACTAGATAGGAGAAAGGTGCTATTTAAATTGATATGGAAGGAGATGCTTTCTTGGCTAGAGCTTTGCACTCTTGAACAAGGAAATTAAATAATTAAAGCTCTGTTTACAGCAATCTATATTCCTGGGAAGCATTTGTTTGTCAGTGTGTAATGCACGCACCACTCACACGTGCATTATGTTTTTATAATGCCTCCATCTTCCTCATAAGGCATATTGTCTTCTAATGCAACCCTCTCCAATAACCCTGTCCTGGCACTTGTCATGTGATGCTGATTGCTTTTGGTGAGTAGCACATCCTGTAATTATTTTCCTCTCCTATTAAGCTTCACATTCTCTGTACACAGAAATGCACCTCCATATGGTAGTATAACGTCTATTGTTTTTTGGTTTTATTTTTATCAGCATAATGAAATGATCCCCCTCCACATCCTGGAGTAGCATAATGCTTCTTGATTTATTGCTGTACCTATTTATGTTGGCTTATCAGAAAGGTGCTTCCAGTGCATTAGCAAATCCCTGAAGTGCTTCTGGTAATAGGAAAAAGCGCCTGGGTGGCTGTAAATATAGGAAAGGAGGTTTGCAGTTTGATAAAACTTAGAGCAGGAAATGCCACTTAGGCTAAGATCACGGTGTGCTCAGCCAGGCTGTCCCACAGCCAACCTTCTCCACAGGGCTGCTTGCAGGAGGATTGAGTTTCTCTGTGGCCCTGGCCTACTGCCCTTGGCAGTGGTTCCCAAACGGAGGCAGCAGTGCCCTCATTTTCTCACTTTGTTTACCCTGCACTGAAACAATTTGTGTTAATGTGAAGAGGCAGGAGCTGCTGGGTATTAATGCTCCCCTGCAAACTGAGAATTGGACACTCGGTTTAAAGACATTTCCAGAGGCTACATCAATTTAGGATTAGGAAGCCTTTAAGTGTTGTAGCTGACCTACCTACTCCATGTGCATCCGTGTGGGAGGAGAGGAAGCAAGCAAATCAACAAACAAGTCATTCCTCCCATAAATCTCTTCTGATTGAACCTGAGCACGGCACAGTGTGCTACAGAACAATGAATAAACCGATGATAATACAGAAGCTGATTACACAGTGATGGGCAATAGCAGCAAATAGGCCTTATCTTGCACTGTGAAATAGAAACTCATGGCCAAACAAATAAGTCTGGATTCCCAGAGAGAGCGTTTTCAGCAATCCATGGGCAATGACCCTCAAAATTATGTATTCAAAAAACCCAATTATTTTCAGAAGTGCAGCCTTGGCCTGTAGTGAGGCTGAGAAGAAGATATTTGTGTTGCTCAATTGCACATGCAACCTATCATCAAATTTTCACCCCACTGAGGAGCGCTGGTGGTCACAACTGGGTGCTGATCAGGACCCAGTCACACATCAGCATTTATACTTTCTGCTCTTTCTTGGGCCATCTACTCTTCCTTCTTCCTCTTCATTCAGATAAATAATGACTTTTTAAAACTGAGATGAGAATTTTAAACCACTGAAAATGAATCAGGGGTTTAACCCTTTGAGCACTTACCTGAATCAGCTCTACTCCCACAGGTGTACTCCACTTAGAGTGCACTCTGCTTTGGTATGTGGAGGATGCAGAAGAAGCTGGGTTTGCTTTTTCATGCAATCCCCAAATTTTGAACATGCTTACACATTTTTCTAGCACTGGAAAGAAGAAATATTTTGGCAAATGATATTTAGATATGGCTTTGAACAACATAATCTAGTGGAAAGTGTCGCTCCCCATGGCAGAGGGGTTGGAACTAGATGATCTTTAAGGTCCCTTCCAGCCCAAAGCCATCTATGATTTTATAAAATACTTGTTTATTTTTTGTAAAAGTAAAAAAGTACAAATATACGTGTAAAAACCCAAGGTGACATCATTTGTGATCTCCCTGTGCACATATCTTCACCCTGAGTCAATGAAGCAGTTGGGCAGCTACTTCACTATCAGTAAAGTTTAGGTTATGTAGAGCTTTTAGTTCACTGAGTGTTTGGATTTGGTGAGCTCTACTGCTCTTGAATTTAGAGGGTTTTAAGCCTTTGCTTAAAATTAGGCATGCTTTAATTTTTTTTTCCTGAGAGGGAGGAATTACTATCTATCATAATACTGTCATAGAGAAAAGAGAAATAAAATGGATAGTTTTGCTGCTAAAAGGCTGGTGTAGGAGAAAAATGGTGACAAATCTCGGGAGGATGATGATGAGATTGTGTCTCCCTCCATGGGCTCCTGACTGGGGGGCATTGCACCCTTGTGTCCCCACCTGGCACAAGAGCCTGCAGCGAGATCAGCTGGAGCATTATGGATGCACAGGGAAGGGAAACTCTCCTAGGCCTTATTGCTGCTAAGAATGAATCCAGCAGCCAATTTTTCTACATGAAAATAATTTCATAAATATAAGCAAGTATCACGTGTTGTTTTTTTCCCTATAGAGGTTTTACTAGAAACTTTTCAGCTGCAAAACTGTGAAATAACTAATTTTTCTAGTTAAAAATGTGCTATTGGTGTCTGTACGACAGTTCAGCTTGGGTGTTCCTTCTCCAGTTTGTAGTATAAGCTGAAAAACTGCCCTAAATAAGATTGTTCTTCACTGCTAGCAGAAGAACTGAAATAATTTATTCTAGCTGAGTATAATTTTCTTGAAAAGATTAAAAAAAATTGAAATAACTCCCAAGAATGTTTTACAACCTTATCAAGAGAAAACATCAAGAGCACTAATTCCAACATCATGCTTGGATAAATCAGTGTGAAATGTTAGAATTGCAATGGATTTTTGTAGCCTTTGAAAGTAACATGAAATATTGCCAAGAAATCAAGTGAAATATGCATCCAACTATATTGTTAACAGCAATAATAATAATTGCTGATGGCTGTCAAAGGTATCCTTTGGCTCTAAAATCTCAAACCTTTGTCCTTGTTAGGAGCATTAGTAAATAATTGTTGCTGGACTGCCAGCTTATTTTGTACCGACAAAGCTCATCAAAATCTCTCTCTTATTAAAGATGCTGCATTAATTACTGCTTGGCAGTGCATACTTATCTTTCTAGCCCCAGATTCAGTGGATGGAGGTTTTGTTTCCCAGTGCTAGAGGCTGAAAGGAGCACTTGCAGGATGAGTCAGGGGCGGAGGGGCACGGAGTGTCTGAGGATGGCCAGTGCTGGCAGCAGGGCTGTGTGGCACTTCACCGGGCTGGGGCTCCAGCCGCGGGTCAGGCTCATCTCCAAGTAACCGTAGTTAGCATGGTGCAGTTCTGGAGCACACCTGTGCATCCACTGAAGGGGGAAAAAGAGGGGAGTGCGCCTGTGAACTCTGATGTAAAGCAAATCTGGCTGCAGTCCTGAGTCTTTCTGTCTCGCTCTGTGCAGCTGCATTTTTTTGCTGTTGGTTCCCATTTGTCATAGCTTATCCTTCAGGTTTTCCGTGTCAATTTGTTTCGAACTGACTTCTTCCAAGAAGTCCCCTCTGTCATTCATGCTGTAGGAAAACATGGGATACAAAATAATTATTAACGATAAATTTAGGTCTGATATGAACATGGATTTACCAGTTTATTAAATAAAAATCTTATTGTGTGTACCAGTAAATACATAAATTTAAGGCTTTTGAGATGCACACAAATACATGGAGTTTAAAAATCTAAAACTGCATGATAAAATTCTAGGCAAAGAGTACATATTTATCACAAAGCAATTAAATATCTTGGTTTGTTTATTCCAAAATTAACTTGGCACATTAATTTAACATGAAAAGAGTGATTTAATGAAATCTTCAGAGAATTACTATCTGCCCTTTGAATAAGTTATCTAAAATGCTATTTTATTATGCAAAGCTATGTAAAATAAATTGCATTCAAGCAGTGGTTCAGAAAGTAGCTTATCGTAACCTCATGTTCATAAAGAAATGACATAAAAAATCTGGGGATCACTGCTTTTCTTTCAAGATGGGAGAAATTAAGCAGAAATAGTCTTTAATTTGAAAAGAGCTAATTTGACATGGAGATAATTATCTTGGTACTTTGAAATGTGATTAACTTTAATTATAGCCAAAAAAAAAAAAACCCTACAGGGAACAATGAAAACACAATCCAGCGTGGAAGCAGCAGTGTGACCTCACGTGTGTGATTCATGTGATGGAGCAGGTTGGATTCTTTTCAGGAGGGTACAAATCCTCCTGTGAAAAACATGCAGCCATGTCCTCTAAGCAGAAATTCCTATTTGCAAACACATTCACCCCTCAGCATAGGAGTAACATGGGCATTGCTTACATTAGAGGACTGACTTCACTACCTGTGTGGACACAAACACACAGCCTGCAGTTGGCACGTCACTTAATGTAAATCCAGGATGCTGTTTTGTCCATGGATAATCACACTGAACTTCCAGCAAGACCAGTACATTGATTCCAATAAGGGGATTGCAGGAAGGCAACTCATCAAGCTGTTTACTGATTTTTATTTTTTTCCCCCAATTAATGGAAAAGACTGTTCTCCCAATTTAGTTTGATCATTAATTTGAAACATGTGGACTACTGGTACTAAATAGATAATATTGTTCTACATGGCTGGAAATAGTTTTCAGAGTTTGGCTTCCTTTTAACTGAATGTAATGAATTGCTCTTCTCACTATGGTTTTCTGACAGTGACATCCATAAGCAAATCCTATACCGTGCTGGGCTTTGGTTTTGTGTTATTTTTTAAGCCTTTCCCAGTATTTGCCATAAAAGAGATTTAGACTGGGGATCATTTGCCTCAGCTGAGGTGACAGATGCAAAAGTCCATGCAAAGAAGAGCTAACTAACATGGATTATTTAGTACTCTCATACTGAAGGCAGTTCCTGATCAGGGAGGCGAAGTCAGAAGTCTGGCTGTCGTTATCCACTTACACAAAGCTCAGAGATGTGTGGCTTTCCATTTCAGCAAATGCTCTCATATTCTTGTTTTATGGAAAACAGTAAACAGGATTATGGGTTTATAGTTAGTGTGTTATACGAAGCTCTGTACCTTTTCCCAAAGGATCTGACCATTCTAACTGTTTGTTATGGAATATTGGACAATAAATGGATTAGTATTTGTTTGTGTTATTGTCAGTTTAGCATTCCTTTCAGACGAGCTTTTGAGCAGGCAATGGTGTGCTTTCTGTTACATTTCAGCCTATTATCTCAAAATTGCTCACTGCAAATGGTTTCATTCAATAATTGAATACTTTAGTTTATTTTACCAGTATGGTTTGTTTGGTGGGGGTTGTTTTTGTTGCTGTTGTTTTGGCTAAGGCTTACTTTGGTTGCTTCATGTACATAATTTATTGACTGATGTGTTTGTGCATCACAATGTGGAATGTGGCTTCTCGGCCCTGGGCAGCCTGGCTTAGTTCTCTGCTCTATTTGAACTGATATCATTCTTTCTGTGTGTAAGGAAAACAAATGACATTTTAAAACTGTAGTTTAATTGTTTGCATGTGGTAAAACCATGAGAAAAGCAAATGAGTTAATTAGGTAGAGATTGTTATCTGACCTTCCTCTTTAATTTAATATAGTTTTACTGAACTGAGACACACCTCTCAAAACTGCTCTAGTTTATATGACTCAGCTGCTCATTTCAGTCAGAATCACGCAGGGGTAGAATGGTTTGGGTTGGAAGGGACCTTAAAGATTTTGCAATTTCTGCCCCTTCCATAAGCAGGGACACCTTCCACTATCCCAGGTTGCTCCAAGCCCTGTCCAACCTGACCTTGAACACTTCCAGGGTTGGGGCAGCCACAGCTTCTCTGGGCAATCTGTTCTAGCACCCTCAGAGGGAAGAATTTCAGTGCTGTTTGTCTTTTTCCTTATCAGTAATACAAGCAACATCCTTTCTCATTTGGTTTAACTTTTAATCAAATAAATGCAAAAATCTTGTACTGTAGAAGAGTTGTCACTGCAGGAGCTGGGAATGAAATGCATGCTGTAAAAAGTGTAAAGCAAAAGGTTTGTACTTAAATACTAGGGAAGATCTGAATATTTTGGATAGAAGAGGGATTGTCCAAATGACCCTGGCCCCTCTAGTATTAAAGCATAAGAAAGAAGCTTAAGCAGCTTAAAAGTCAGGCTGGTGTCCTCCTGCCCTTGGGCACAGCTTCTCTGGGCTGTACAGAATGCTCTTGAGAGTGCATAACTAATTTAAACTGTCATGTGCTCATACAGCAATAGCCTTTCACCTTTTTATTTTGTTCCACTCTGTGCTACTTGTACCTTCTGACTGATCCTACAGTGACAAACTAAAGTTTCCCATTAAAACCCCACTGAAGTTTAATAAGGACAAAAATTGCCCCTCCCCACAACATTGCAGAACTGCAGGGAAATGTCTTTTTATTTTAATCACTGCCTAAAGATCCTTAGACAAGCTGACACATAATAATCATGTTCGCTGTCTCTCCTGTTTTGTATTTAATATAGCATGGAAAAATTTATTGCTCCAATTATCCAGTTTTCGGCGGCGGGGAGGGGGTTCTTAGCCAGAATTGTGGCCTCCCTTGTTGGCTCCCCTCCACCCTGAAATCCACCCTCTCGTGCTCACAGCAACCACCTCTAGCAATTACCTGCATAGCTACTGTTGGGTTCATCTTCTTGTGTTCCATATTATTACCATCTTCTTTTTTATGTTTTTGCACTTTTTTCCCCAATTTCTGTCATGGATTTGCTGGAGATGAGATGATGATCCCAGAGCTGAGTGTGTTGACAGGCCTTGAGAGCAAATGCACCAACCGTGTATATAAACCATGATGCACCTACAAAAAAGTACTGATCCCCTTAGTTACATCCTCATAATTCATATTCTGTCTGTGAACAAGGAGGATGTTGTGTTTCCAACCTACCTTTATTATTAATTCTCTTCAGGAAGTCTAACATTTGCAGAAATGCTCAAATAGAGATAAATCTTTTCTAATTCCTTGGGATTTTATTGTAGTGGTGTTAATCATGATGAATTCTTTCAGTATTTAAGAAAATCAATTGTCAATTAGCTTTTATGGGGAATTATACATTGTGATTAGTCATCAGTTGGGCATTATGGTGTTATTTGACAACTGTTATTAAAACATACAGTAATTTGTTTTTATTATCTATCAAATAGCTGACACAAGTTTCAAAAATAATACGAGCTTTGGAATTATAATTAGAGAATGTTTTATTGGGAATTGTTTTATAATGCAGTGTTACTTTTTAGAATTAATTATTTTGTTTGAAGAAAATTTAATATATTATTTACAAAAACCAGATAGCTTACCTGTTTTTTGATTTATTTTCATAAATGCTTGAAGAATTACAACTGCATTTACAAGATTTAAATAAGTAGATAATCATTCTAAGGTAAATAGGCTTGATTAAATAATGAATAGTTAAAAAAGAATACTTTTTTTTTGTTCAAAACAATGGACCAGTTCCTACAAATCTGTATTCCCTGATGAAGTCTTGTTCCCACTTGATTTGGAGGTTGGTGCTGCACTGCAGGATTGGTCCAAAGTTTATTGAATCATTTCTGTGAGCAACTTCTATAAAACATTGACCCAACTTAGTAAATTCTGTAATGAAAGGGTGCATCCCTGTAACTATTTCAACAAATGTTTTTAAGCAAATGAGAGCATTATTCCCTTGCCAAAGAGCACAGCAGAAATGAATTGATGCAAACCCTAAGAGGATCCTATGCTGCTGTTCCTCCTTAGCTCTTGAGTATATCCAAGATCATCCTTCCCTTGCCCAAAGATATTTATTGACCACAACATTCATTACAGAACATCCAAACACCAATAACCTAGAATGTAAGCAAGTTTTAAAAGTCTATATGTAAGTTTTAAACATTTTTGCTTGTGAGGGATGTTCTTACTGGCCTTCTCCTGTCTCATTTGGAAGATAGAATGTCTGTTTGCTCTGGAGTTGGCTTGGCTAAGGGAGACATTACAATGGCTATTCAAACCTCCAGATCCAGCATATCATGGAATTACTGTGGCTTCTATTCAGTGGAGAATCTTTAGTGTAGGAGGTGCATGTGAAATCAGTCTGCATAAACCTTGGCTCCATAAACATTTTTACACTGCAAGCTTTTCTATAGTGATAATGATAACAACAACAACATTACTGGTGACTGCCACCCACTGCATAGAGGGTACTTTGCTCAAAGAGTCCTAAATAAACCTGCAGCAATCTGATGCTTCACCATAGATACTGTAAAATGAAAGGCAGATTATTGGCACTGAGAAAGATAATTTTGGAATAGTTTTGGAAGGAGAAAAAGAAACATGCAAGACCAGAGTTGTCTTTCCTCTGGATTTCCAGTCCCAATTTCCAGTACTCATCTGCTTTGGGCTTCTATTGGACCAGAGATTGAGCAGGAAGCTTTGAGTTCAAAATCCACAGATGGACTTTTCCTCCATGAAACTTCTGTTGCACTTGTATTTTTCTGCCTTCCCCACATTCTGAAGCAATGATAGCATGTGGAATACACATTTCCTTTCTTTTGCTTTGCTTTTGTAGTTTGGTGATTTCTCTCTATGCTTTTTATCCCTTCTTTGCCCTTTTATTTATTGTTAATTTGGGAGAAGATCTAAATGGTGCATTGGGAAGACTTAAGTGGTACTTCATCCTGATACCAGAACATTCTCCTCTGCTCCCTTAAATGTCTTTAAAAGTTCAGTGTTTTGTGCAGTGTTAGGTTCCTGTGCAGTCACAGAACTTAAAAATGCTTCCCCAGCATCTTCCCACCGACTTGCTCTCCTTCTCTGTGAGGAAATTTCGACTCATCCATTTGCAATTTACAAGCTGAGAAAGGGGATGGTGTTAAATACTGTGCTGGCAGAAAGCACAGTCTACTTCTAACATATGTCTTTAAGATTTCTGTCAATTACTTTTCTTGCTTTAATGTTCTCCTCTGATTTGTACTGCATGGAACAGGAGTTTAAAAGAATTTAAATTCAAGTCATTCACCGATCAAATGTGTTGGTGCAAGTCTGTGACGAATCTACAGAGTATATGAACTACTGGAGCCCCTACAGTGGTGCCCTACATCACCCTAATGTGTTTTAAAGTTACCTGTGCTGTTCTGCAAGGAACTGTATTCCAAGTATTGCCATTCCTTGCTAGTCGGTGTTATTCTTCTGGGGTTAAAAATGGCCATGGGGGAAAGGGCAAGAGCTTCCCTAGAGTGCTTAGAGTTGTATCCAGATAGAAGCTGTGTTATTCCTGAACTGCCTTTCACAGCTGAAAGGAAATCTGACTTCAAACCAACACATCTGAAGGATGTGTACAAGCATAACCACCTGGTGGAGTGAGTTGGATATATCAAAGATTAGTACATAGCTGAAAGAGAAGTAAATTATAGTGCACATGAAGTTTCTGTAGTTACTCTGAAGGACATTACTGGGGAGTCAGAGATTGGAGACGAGTGAGTGACAAGCTAATATCGCTCTAAATAAAATATGAAACAAGAATAATGAAAACACTGAGATGTATGTTCTCACAGAGTTGGAAGAGTTTTATCAAAAACTACAATTAGTTGTCAAAAACATCCCTAAGCCAAGACTTTCTTGTATCATTTAGACTTCAAAGGAGTGTGTCATTCAGAATACACACTGCAGTGCAACTGGGAGACAGCTTAGAAGATAATGAGAATAGCACTTTGAGATCCTTAGATGAAAGTTAAATGAGTTGCTAAAGATAATTTTCATCAGGGACTTCAGTATTATTTAATTGCTGTAATTTATGTCAAAATAAAAAGAACAGATAAATGTAGATATTTCAAAAAGATGCATAGAAACAAGAATTGTTTTGTAACAAAGTCCAAAGAAAATAAGATGGAGACCAAACATGTAGTGTTTGGATTTTTTTGTTTTCCTCTGGTACTGATAAAACTAATTACAGAAGAAAGTGGAGAAAACTGTTTTGTATTGTCCAAACAAATACATTTTAGCTAAAAAGAATTCCATTAAAGCCCACTTGGGTAGAGACAGTGAAAAAGCAACACACAAGAAGCTGCCAAAAATGTTAATAGATTGTATCTCGCCTGGGAGAAACATACTGCTGATAAGACTGCTGATGAATGAAAGACAGCTGAAAATCACAGAATGAGGCAATTTCTGCTGCCTCTGAGCTTTGTGGAAGGTAAATGGAAGGGAAAATGACTTAAAACATCATGAACATGATGGGAAGAATGCAGTCACAGATTCAAGAGATTTTTGTTCATAGGTTGCTGAACTTTCTCTGCCCAAAGGTAGAGAGACTGTGCCTCTGACCATTCTGTGCTCAGTGGGGCTTTGGCAACTGGGAAATTGTAATTCATTACTGTTCATGGGGCATTTATTTTGCCACTAAAGATTGAAGCTCCACAGCACTGTTCAGTTTAGTATTTAAATGAGGCATTAGTCTACCGTTGCACCTGTAGGATGTTGTGCCTCCTCCTGTGTGCTGTGCTTCGATTGCAGCAGCTTCATTTCGTGCTGACTCACGCTATCTTTGAAGACATTTACGCTTCCTTTGTAGAAAAATTGCTGGATTAATTAAGACAAACACTGTTTCTGAGCTGATGGGCTCTGGACATAAAGGCTGCCTGATCCCTAACCACAAGCTAGTCCTGGGGCTGTGCAAGCCAAGAGATTTTTGCAGGAAGGTGGCACTTTTTCTTTGTGATAGGAACTAGAAGCTGGCACTATCTTAGAGGTCTTTTCCAACCGTGTTGATACTTACTCGGTGTATTGCAATTACATGTAAATCATATGATGACTCTGAGGAGTATTTGGGGTTCTCTTACTGTGTTACATGGTGGGAGTGAACCACTCAGTCCAACACCACCGTTAATTAGATTGCTTGCAGAAAGCTGTGCACAGAACCTGCATATTGGTGATTTTTACTGTAGAATTTTTGCTAAAGGTGATTTTTTCTGTGGAATTTTTACTAAAGATAACTCAAATACAGGCTTGTCCTAAGTCCAGAAGCAAGACCCTTTCATTTGTACTGTTTACCTTCTGATCCCAGCTCTGCCTCTATAAATATGACTTCTGCTTGGTGAGGGAGAAGAAGTCATTGTACAGCTGCCAGTTCTTTGACTGACTGGCAAAAGACATCAGCCACCAGTACTCTGTTATGTTGTTAGATATGGGAGTTTTCTTCTGCTAATTCTCTGTTATTTATAGGCAAAAAAGACATTTTCCTCTTGTCTCGCTTTCCAAGCCCCTGTAAAAGTTGGGTAAGGCTAACAAACATATGCATTTCTAATGTGCTTTAATTGCAGAATTGCTCATTTTAAATTTCTAATGTCATAGGGGGGAAAAATGCATTTAGTAAACAATGTGGTACATTACATTTTGATTATGCATTGCTAGAACAAGGTAATGTCATAATTTATGTCTTGAGGTTATTAAAATGTTATAATGCTAAATAGTTAATGAAGAAAATCTATCACAGTTGTGACACAAGCTGGTTGCCAGTAGTGCCAGGACAATAAATGCCAACAGTTCTGTGTCTCTTTAAGCAAACCAAGTTAAAATGTGTTCCTCTCAGTGCTGCAGCACGTTAAACAACACAAGGATGACTCTAATGAGTCATAGAAAAGCCCAAACAGCTCAGCGACCTATCTCTACCACTAGCTACAAACTAACACTTAAAAAAGAATTCAGCATAACACATGGCATTCAGTGGTATTTCCTTCAAATTTTTTCTCTCTTGCAACTTTCTGACCAGAGGAATGTCTTGTAATCAGTCATTAATTTCCTCCATTAATTTGTCCAGTCCCTCAGCTTCCCCTGTTCCTGTATCAAGAATTCCATTCATTTCAACATTATAATTTATCCCCACAGATTTTAATCTTCAAAGTTATTTTAATGTTTGATGCATTAAGATTGTTACAAACCATCCATTCTTGTTTTCATGGGTATCCCAGATCCTTTTCTGTAGACCTGCTCCCTAGCTATTAATTTCTATCACAACACATGCTGGCTTTGTAGGGCATTATTTGTCCAGGTTATTTTTAATTCTAATCCTTTTTGCATCAAAGTTCCCAGCTGTACCCAGTTTACCACCATACGCAGCTTTACAAAGCTCATTCTCTGACAGATGATTAACAAACATACTGGGCAGTGCTGCACTCACAGGTTCTCACTGAGCTCCTCACAGCACCACTCCTTGCTCCAACAGGGAATTCTTGGTAGTTCATCCATCAGCACTGCTTTGGAAACAGTTGTGTTCTCTACAATACTGCAATTTGTATCAGGTTCCTTAGTAGACATGAGAACGGTTTGTGAGATGGTGTAAAAATCTTACTTAAAACTTTGTCGGCTACTGCTAATATCCCCGTTTCCAAGGCCTGTTATCCTATTATAGCAACAAATGTGACTGCATTGACTTGATTAGTTCCTGATAAGTCCATGGAAGCTATTACTTACCACTTTCTAGTATTCTAGCTGCTTACAAATAGGATTATAGCATTATGTATTTTAATAGGCACAAAATATAAATGAAGGCTTTAATAAATTGAAGCATCATTAATTTTGAAAATTTAATATTAATACAGCTGTTTACCTAAGGGATCGATATGTGTTACAACTTGTGTCCTTTTACAATTCCTACACAAGTTTTCTAAACACAGTGAGCCTTGCTGAAGTCCTCAGGGTCCCCTTTTCCTCCTCTCATTGCAAACACCACAACAAATGATGGCAATACCTCCAACGGGTATGGGAACGAGCAAACTGCTCCTGGCTGTGCCGCTGCTACCGACCCTGGACTGACGAGCACCTCAAGGCACTGTATTAGCAGGGGCCAGGGCTGGAGCTGGAAGTGTCTCCAAACCCACATTTCTCTTGATGACATTTCCTCATTCACCAGAAGTTTATCAGTTTTGTCTGACTTCTCAGTTACTGCTGTTTTGCTGAATTTCTAGATACGTAGAAAATAAAAAATCTCCCTCTAAAACACAAACACCTAAGGCAGAGTAACGTTAAACAGAGCTGCTGGTTGACATTTCTTAGTTATTGCCCTTGTTTCTCATGGGGTCCCCTCTAGACCCCACCAGACTCTGGCCATCTCTGGGGATGCCGAGTGAGAGGCAGGACTGGGGTTTAATGGAATGTTGCACTATGGATCCAAGTGTTCACCACGTAACCACCCACCCAGCCCTGGCTCCTTGGTGGTCATGAAGGGCTCCTCTGGGTGGGCTTTGTGGGATCCAAGTCAGAATCTGTGTCTTTATGCAGGATTGGCCTTTAACTTCACCTGCCTGAACCAGGGGCCTTGGCTGAACCATACACACCTTACAACTTCCTGAGTTTGTTGTAATAGGGGCAACACACCCTTTCTTGACTTGTCCCTTGGCTTCAGCTACAGGAGCTTTGTGTTGTCTGGACCCATTTTAAAACAAGAGAAAGCAATCTCGTCTCTTCTTCTTTCATGAGGCACAAAGAAAAATATACTTTAGAGTTAATATTTGCATGCACATAGGATGTGAGTTGCTCACCAAACAGGCTGGACACGATGGTTTTCAATTTTTACTGGCTGCTACTTGCATAGATTGTGACAGACTCCCTGAAATGAATGACACCTCTATTGTAAAACTGGTGTCAGACAGAATTCTCCCTCAGTATATCCACAGAGCAGCATTATGTCAGACCACATTGTAGTCTCTGGTTAATACTGCTTAATTCTAGCAATCTGGTTTGAGTTATTTTACTGTTTTATTTGGAAAAAGCTTTTATTATTTGCATCTTGAAAATTCTGTTGTACTTTTCTGTAGTTTCTGAGGATTCTATTTTCCATTTTGTAACTGAGGGAGCACATCAGTGTAGTGGAGGACAGAAGTATTTTCAGACCAGTGGTAAAGAGTGGGAAGGAAACACAAAGTACAGGACAACTGGTGTCTTTTTGCTTTGTTCTAGAAACAGCAAATCTTGTTTCTCCTCCTGTTCTGCAGCCAGTGAAGCACCAGTTCTGTGCTGTATTGGCACGACCAATGCTGGCTAAAAGATCTCTTTGTGGCTTTGTAGCTCAGTGTCTACCTTGAATCAGCAGCCCTTCAGGAGGGCTCTGTGTTCTGGGTCTGCTGTAGCATCTCCTTGACTGGACACACTAGAAATCTGTACACAAAGAAATACACTTTATCGTAAGTCGGGAACAAGTGCTCACTCCAAGTTTTTATTGAAATTGAACACAGTATTCAAGCATAGTTCTGGTTGAGAATCTAGACAGCTAATTTCATCTGGTTTTACAGTATGCCTCAGTTACCCTTTTGAGTGTACATTCCCAGGAACATGGAGGTGAGCAGGCACCAGGTCTCTCAGCCGACCACCACCATGTCATCCCCAACAAACTGGTAAACTGGGACCTCGAGGTTTAAGGGAGCAGGGCCTTTCCTGATTCTGCCAGAGGCATCATAGTGGGAGCCGTGGCAGGGGCAGTAGTACCCGCCAAAATCCCCGGAGTTGGCGATGGGGACACAGCCCAGGTGCGTGCACACACCCACCAGGATCACCCACTCGGGCTTCTTCACTCTGTCTAAGTCGTGCTGCGGATCCCTCAGTTGAGACAGATCAACTTCAGCTTCCTGACTAATCTCTGCCTGGGTTCTGTGACGCACAAAAAGGGGCTTCCCTCTCCACTTGAAAGCCATGTTCTTGCCTTCTGGAATGTCAGACAGCTTGATCTCAATCTTTGACAAGGCCAGCACATCAGCAGAGGCACTCAGGCTGGAAATGAACTGGGTGACAATATTCTTGGCAACATAGGCAGTTGCTACACCTGTCACTGCAGTCATCAGGTAGGAAAACCCTTTCCTGGAATCACTGCTGCCTTGGGAAGATGTGTTGGCATCTTGCACTTCCTCGCGGCGATAAGCAGAGAAGTCGGGGACCGCGACATCGTTATGGACACAGCGAACACTGGCAGGGGCTGCACGGAAAAGGACAGCAAATGACACCACTTTCAGGTAAAACACATTGCAATGCATTTCAAATTATACTTTTTTAGTTGCATTTTTGGAATAATGGGTCAAAGTCATTCCAAAGTCTGAATAGGATGCCATTAATGAAGCGTTTCGATTTTAAGTTGTATGAAAATGGTTTTCAGAGGGAATTTTTGGTAGATTAACAGGTGATCTGTGAAACTGTTTTTCCAGTATATTTCAAGAAAAAACTCCTGCAGGATACCGTGACTAGCTCAGAAAAGGCATATCTGTGTCCCATTCAAATGCTTCCCTGTAAAGAGCTGCTAAGAAGAAACCTGATGTAGTGAAGTTTGCACACCTGCAGTGTAACACTTTTGTGCTTTTGTCTGAAGTAACTTCTACGCCTGTAATGATATTAAGTGTGTGGTTAAGCCTTTTTAAAATTAAAAGTATCAGGCATCCTCTTTCATTATTAAATTGTTGTCCAAGCTAAAAGCCACAGTAAATAATTTTTAAACCTGCAGTCCCCAGGCTTGCTTTTTAGAAGATTTAGGGATAAAGCTAATAACTATCCAATTTCAAGTGGGATTCCCACATCAAACCTCTGTGCTCAAGTAACAGGATATGAAGGATAACTAAAAGGCCTCCCATGAGTTTATCCAGCAAAAGAAAGCTGCTTCCCCCACTGAAAAGCCAAAGAAAAGAACATGATAATGACAGAACATGTCACTTGCCAAAGTGGCAGCCTGTTACTTGGAAGAGTAATATTTAGTCTTTATATTTTCTAGAAGTTAGCAGAAAATTAAGAGATGTCTCAAGGTACTTAAAAGTTTAATCCTCAGGGATTTAGATGCAATACAATGGGGGAAATAGTTACATTTATTTACAAGTAACTAAGCACTGAGAAGGTATTTCCTGTAGGATTTTAACTGCAAAGAAATTAAACTGAAAACTAAAATTCTGAGTTAGTACTCCATACTAAGTTACTTCAGTATCAAGACTTAAAGCATTTAGTAACAAGTAATATGATTAACTTCTAAAAATTCGCTATACTCAGTGAAAAACATGTTTGATGTTAATTAAAACATAGAGCATGGTTAAGTGTCGGCTATGTCAGTTACAGATTTGTAGAATTTCCGCCTGAACAAACCCTTTACAGCTGAGGGTCAGGTGAAGTACATAGCTCTAATTGCTACAGAGCATCTTCTGCACGGCACTGCCCTCCCAGAATTAAATGGGTGCATTCTGTACCGTTCTGAAGCAGAATGTTCCATCAGTGACAGCTGCAGAGCCAGGCACCAGTTCTCCAGGAACTGCAAATCAGTGTCAGGGAGAGCCACAGCCCTTGGGCCAGAGGTCGGGTTCTAAAGAACACCTCGGGATCACTCCCTGGCTGATGCTTTCCCGACCTGGGGGTACCACAGGGTAAAACACACGGTGTGTTCTCACTGCACCCCTCTGCTCTGGTGCCTACAATTAAAAAAAACCTCGAATGACAGAATTTAGCTGCATTTTCTCAATGGTAAAATAACCATAACCTGAGATATCTCCCTCAACGGAGATAGTCCAGAACCGCCTGGACGCAATCCTGTGCCCTGGGCTGACCCTGTTTGGGCAGAGAGATGACCCACTGTGGTCCTTTCCACCCTGCCCCATTCTGTGAGTCATTAAAAGGAAGCTGGCATTCAAGTGCCCTTGAACAAGCTCTGTAGTTGTAAATGCGAGCGACTGCAACGGTGACAACTGAATCAAATTATTTAAAAACCTCAAACGGCCCAAGCCCCCGCAGCCCGCCCGCCTGCTCTCCTTCCCGGCTCTGCTCCCCCGCCCGGCCGGCCGAACCCGGCTCTCCCCGCCGGGCCGGGCAGGGCCGGGCCGGGCGGTGCCCGGGAGGGCCGGCAGGGCCCTCGCCGTGCCCGCGGCTCCCGCCCGCCCCCCGCCGCTCCCCCGGCCCGCACCGTTCAGGCTGGCGCTGGCGACGAGCCCCCCGCGGGCGGCGCGGCCGCTCAGGGACTCCCGGCAGAGCAGGGGCCGCTTCAGGTCCAGCGGCACCTTCTGTTCCCGGTGCGCGGCCGCCGGGGCGAGCGGGCGGAGCGGGCCGGGCACGGCGTGGGCCGCGGCGGACACGAAGGGCGCGAAGGGCCCGGCGCGGGCGGCCACGGACAGCATGGCGGCGTCCCCCCGGCGACCTTCCCGGCCGGCGCGCGCCCCGACACGTCACGGCGCCGCGGTCTCGCGCTGGGGTGACGTCACGCGCCGGCGCGCGGGGATGACGCAGGCGCGGAGCCGGGTGCCCTGAGGGGACCGCGCACAATAAAGGGCTTTGGGGGCTGCTTTTTCTTTCCTTTTCTTTCCTTTTTCCTTTTTTTCCTTCCTCCCCCCACCTTTTCCCCTTTTTTCCCCTACTTTTCTTTTTTTTTTTCCCCCTTCCCTTTGCTTTTCCGTTTCTTTCAGCACGCTCGCGCTCTCCTTCGGCGCAGTTCGTCGCTGAGGCGTTTCGGTGTCCGGCTGTGGCGGGGCTGTCCGTGTGTTGTGGTGCCGGTCCCCGCTACAGAGCTGAGGGAGAGCTTAGGCCGGGCTGGAACGCTGCGGGGAAGGGTTTGTGAAGCGCTGTGGGGACACGGGAGCGCTCCCGTGCCTCTGGTGCAGGACACGCGTCCATTTAAACACACCCATGTGACCCCAAAACACCTTGAAAGAGTTACAGTGATTTTTTTTCCTTGCTGTTCTTAGGAGGTGATTTTGAGCTGTGTAAAAACAGTACTTAGAAGTGTGTCACTTCTAGGATAATACATGCCCTTTATTATTTTTTCCATTTCTTGTGCAGTGCACGATATTTGCGCCTTTTTGTTTCTTTTTTTCTCTTTTCCTTAGCTTAGTCATTTAATTTTTTTTTTTGTCTTAGGTAGTCCTGGATTAGTTTCAAATTGGAAAAAGATTAATTTTTTTCAGCTTATCATAAGAAATTGGTTGAGGGATAGATTTTACTTCTAGTTTGAAAATGTAAAGCACATTGACAACAACCGAATCCACTCCAGGGGCTGTTCTGGGATGGAGGTTATTGTAAGGCTAAGGGGACAGTAGATATTTCACATAGATATATCATGTAGATACAGTACTCTAGGCTAAAGAAGAAAGCCCCTCTTCCACTAATGACTGGCACAAATAAATAAATATCTTTTGATTTCTTTGGTGGTTTGTTTTAGTTTTGGGAGGGGGGGTTCCTTAAATTTATTTTACTTTATAATAGCAGTCTCATGCTTGACTTGTTACAGTTTCCAGTGGTTAGATTTAAGTTTGTACAGATGGATACACTGGTGGATGCATACCTGCTTTAATCAACCCTTTTACCTGTTTAAGCTTCTGAAAATTTCCCAAAATGTAGGATAAACTTGACACAGAAATATGTTTGAAGACATTTAAGCTGAACCATTCTCTAGAAATATAACAACAATTTCCCAGCTACCCAGCCCAGTCCATTCATGCAAGGCTCTGAAGCTTTAGTGGTTCGTACTGGCTGCATGAAGAGCTATTATTCTGAAATTCAGCTGTTGCTAATGATATTGCTGCTAAATTATTTTATGATTGTGCATTAAAAACTCCCCATCTCTGTAGAATGGTAGTTTAAGGACTGGCCTTATTAAGATTTATTCAAGGGGTTGACTTTTTCATTTTCTTTTTAACTGTTGTTAACTGTACTGAAATATGGTAGTTCTAATTAAGTGGGATGGATCATTCCAGTTCCAGTACTATTGATCTATAATTTATTTCTTTCCCAGCCCGTTTATGATATCTAAGCCTGAGTAGATAATGATTTACCCAACTCAGTTCACTGTACTGATGGTAACTAGTTACTGCTGATGCAGTAATTAAAGGACACCATAATTATATGCTGGAGCAAAGGTAATTTGCAGAAACTATGGGGGCTGTCACTCAATATATGGGTGAAAATAAACAATATTCAGGTAGGGAGGAGAGAAAACTGGGAAGGCCATTTTAACAGTACAAGTTTTATAATTTCCATTTAGGAGGAAAGGAGCTACAGAAACACGATATTTTCTGTCACCTAAGCAATTACAAAATTATTATCGTAGACTCATAGAATGTGCTGAATTGGAAGGGACCCGTCAGGATCATCGAGTCCAACTCCTGGCCTTAGAGCAGGATGCCCCAAGAGTCACACCATGTAGCTGAGACCATTGTCCAAATGCTTCTTTTGAGCTCAGACAAGGCTTAGAGCTGTGCCCACTGCCCTGGGGAGCCTGTTCCAGTGCCCAGCCACACTTCGGGCTGCCCACCTTTTCCTGCTATGCAATCCGAATCTCCCCTGCTTCAGCTCCCAGCCATTTCCTCAAGTCGTGTCACTGGTCATGAGAATGAAAAGGTGAAAAGGTCTGTTCCTGCCCTTCTGCTCCTCCTTCTGTGGGTGTTGAAGACCACAATGAGATCACATGAAAGATCTGATCCCAACTGAACAAGTGCTAGTAGAGCTAAAGGTGGTGTTTTGTGGTTCACCGTGAAAGTGAGGATTTGGGCTAATGTTTATAGAAGGATTTGTTAGCAGGTGTGGGGTTTGGGACTTTTTTGTTGGGGTTTTTTGTGGAGTTTTTTTAAGGATTCTGAGCTTTGGCAATGATGCAAATTTTGAATTTGCTAACCCAGCTCAGCTGTTTGGCAGATATGGCCTCATCCCAAACAATGTATTATTCTGACTGGGGGCTGTTCCCAGAGACGTTGGGCAAAACGTGCTTGCTGCTTCTGGAGCTGTTTGACAAAATGAGGTACTGTGATGGAGCAGTAGTTATAGGAGAAGGAGAAACGGGTATAAATTGAAAGAAGGGAAATTGAGGTTAAATGTTGGGAAGAAATTCCCTACTATGAGAGTGGCGAGACACTGAAACAGGTTGCCCAGGGAGGTTGTGGATGCCCGAAGCCTGGAAGTGTCCAAGGCCAGGTTGAAAGGGGCTTGGAGCAACCTGGTCTAGTGGGAGGTGTCCTGCCCATGGCAGGGGAGGATGGGACAAGATGATCTTTAAGGTCCCTTCTATTTCCTTAACATTCATTCTATGATTATTTGGGAAAGAGCAGTCGTAAATTTTTTAAAGACGTAAGACTGAATTCAAATTACAGCATGGTTAGAACACGAATAAAACATTAAAGTATTACAGCAAAAAGGAGCTACATTCTGTTATCAGAGTTCAAAAAAGAATAATTTTAATTTTAAAATGACAAAGCACGTTCTGCTGTGTAGGTGTTTCTTTGAGAACTATTGTTCAGCTTATGTTACTGAGCATCAATACTGAGCGTTTTCTAGCCAAACATGAAAGCAAAATGCCAGTATGGCATTGTGTAATGTAAACCATCCAAACAGACCTCTGTTATTGTTTTTGAGCACTCATATGAGTGTTAGCCTCATGAAAATTTATACTGCTTAATGTTCCTGTCCTCTTAAAGTTAAAAGTTCATTTGCATTAATACAAAAGCTATAAGATGTCAGGGCTGCAGCATTATGAAGTAGATGAGAAAAATATTGTAATGCTTTTGGGTTATGTGCAGTGTCTTTCTCCATGTAGAATTCATTCTCGTGTTTGTTTTCCTTAGAGATAAACTGCAGAACTTGGATGGCTTTTTGATAAGATGTTGGTCACCTCAGGCAATTTGATCTCACCAGAATGTTATCTTTCTTTGAGTTCTTTGCGATCTTGCATCGTTTTTATGCTCTGAAAACGTGGTGCTACTAAACTTGCAACTTTAGGGTTTCCGTTTGCTTCTTGGTTTCACATTGTTGATCTTTTTTTTTCTCTCTGAATAAGCTTGTTCAGAAATAAAACAAGAAAAACAAACGACCAAACTTCACCTGTGGAGTGTTGTTAGTACAGCAGTCGTTGTTCATCAGCTGTTTAGATAAGTGCACCCTACTGTGAGAGCAGCTCCAAATGTCTGCAGTGGTTCCTTTGCAGAATTCACGTCCATTACAGTGATTTTGGTTTCGTCGTCTGGTACTGGAGAAGCTGTCACATAAATTCGAAGATAGATTTGTGTATGCAATGCAGTTTGTTTAAGGTTAAACTTATGGAGACCTTTTAATGTTAGACATTCTTTGAATGTTCTTTGAAGCTGGTCTATCACTTTGAAAAGTCACAGGGTGTGATCAAAAGGAATGTGTATGAAATGTGAGGAATGAAAATGGACAGTAAAAATGAGAAGAAAAAAAAATCTAGGGATATTTGATTAGTCAAACCTTTCTCTCCCCCTGCTCAAACTAGTTGAAACGATGACACCTCAGTGCTACAGTCTAATCTAAATTCACGTCTTTTGCACTTAAGGAAGAACTAAGTTCAAGTATCATGAGGGAAGAAGAGATCTGCTGGCAGCTTTTTACTACTCTTTCTGTTAATGCAGGAGTAATCAGCAGGTGTTCATAGCCTCAGCAGCCATCTTATTCTAAATCTCTTACAGCTGTGCTCAATAAGACCAAGATAAGTTGCCTGGAGCAGAAGGGCGTGGAATATCTGTTTCTGACAGACATGCACTCAGCGTTTTGAGTATAAAATGAGATGAATACAATGAATGCATATTTCTCCACCCTGCACTAAAAAACACCCCAAAAAAAACCCCCTAAAAAATCAAGGCACATGAAGCATTCCACTGGGCAGAAATAATGGGGTTTTCTGAGTCAGTTGTAGAGAGGAAAGAAAAAAAAAAAAACCAATGAAGTAAATTAAATTAGAAGGTCAAGCCTAAGATTATATCAAAGATTTATATAATTGTGAGATAGACAAAAAGAGTCATATATATATGTGAAATTGATAAGATCTCACACAAATCAGAAATGGCACCAAAAGGTGTCTGACCAAGCAGAAGCCAAAGGCTAGATGAGAACTGCCTGGGGCAGCATCAAAGGCTGCTCAGCAAGGCAGCAGCTAAAGCCTAAATGAAGCTGCCTGGAGCATCATCAAAATGTCAGTTTGAGAGAGAATATTTTCTCCCTTCCTCTTGTTTTCTCTCTTCACATTTCATGAAAAATCCCTGACACTTCTTGAAGGGCATGTGTTTGACTCCCATCTGGCTTCCACTACTACCTATTATTTGTTTTTTATGATGCCTGAAGATGGAAACAAAACTTTTCAACTTCATGACCAACTTTGACTTAAAACTGAAAGGCTGAACAAAGGAGAATCCCAGCTTTTTTTGCTCTGCTTATGTATTTCTTGCAATTAATACATTTGAAGAACTCCATCTTGTGTCTGGTGCCCAGCTGACAATGTTTGTGGGGTGGGAACAAGAAATTCTCCCCAGAGCTGTGCATAGGAAGGGATTAGGAGTTACTGCCACTTCCCAGTCTGCTGAGTGTCGCTGCCCTGCCTTTGGTTGGTCAAGCCTCAGGTGTTGTTTAAAGCTTTAGCTGTAACAACTCACTTTTCTGAGATTGATAAGAGATTTCCTCTAGCTACACAGTTAAGCACAAAGCTTACAGAAATAGAGTATTTATAACATTTCAGAGGACTATAAATTATTGATTTGTCAGAATGGCCATCTTCCTAGGACTAAAAAAGCAGAAGCAGGGAAAGGGAGTAGTAGCACCTGAGCAAAGCTTGCTGCTTGATGCAGGGCCAAAAAAATCTCACCTGCTACTGTATGTACGGATATGCCACTATGAAACCTTGGTGAAGTGGCAGAATAAGGAGGGCAACATTAAAAAGGTGTCAAAGGAAATCACTTTGTCTCAATTTTATGGTGTGTAGTACAGATCTTGATCATCATTGTGCTCTCCTGTAAGCTTTTCCCTGATGCAAGGTTGCTGAACCTTGGCTTCAAACCAGCTTTAAACCAGCATAAAGCAGATAATGGCAGAAGAAGGGCTCTTTTGTAATGCTTGTAGCTGTTGGCAATACAGAGCCACGCCATTAAGAGCTAATGCAATGAAAGTGTCCCCATGTCATAACTTTCTCCCTTTCCTCCCCCTTACCATAGCTGTGCAGAGGCTTTGCCCATAGCCTTTTCTCATGTGGATGCTTAAGTTGAATTGTAGGGGCTGATTCTCCAATAAATTGTAGCATATTGCAGTGTGCGTTGCTCCCTCGTTTGGGCTGGATTGCTGCAGGTCTGTGTTACTGTAGGGGACGTCAGCCAGTTTAAAAACACCGTGCTGAGAACAAAAAGCTGGCCCTGGTCTCACACTGTAGTTTGATCTCTGTGTGTGATAAGTGTGTAACCTGTGCCTGAATTGGGCTAATTGCCTGAATGATCTTAAGGCTATTTTTAAGCACCTGCTTCAACAGTAGCTTGTGGAAACTTGCCTATAATGCAAAAGATTTTTTTTTTGATCATCTGCTTGTTTTTTTATGTGATGCCTTTATTTTCTGTCCTTATATATAGGAAGAATAAATAAAAGCCTTTTCTTCTCTTTTTGTACTTAGTTATGAGAATAATTATGCTACTGAGGCTGTCCCTAATGGCTCCCAGTGGAGTTACTCCAAGTTTTTAGATTGGTTATATTTCATATTTTCATACTTTTAGTGACCCTTGGTGCAAGAAGTAGACATATACTAATGAAAGCTGCTGAAGCAAACTTAAAAAGCATTCTTTATTGAGAGAAAAATCAGAATATAATATGGAAAGAATTAGAAAACTTTTTTAAAGTTAGGATGAAACTTAGTATTATAAAGTACAAGAACGTTTAAAGATTCACACCAAATGTTTCTACCAGAAATTCTAGATTTTTCATCAGAAGTGATAGGAGAAGAAAGAAGATTTGCATACAATGGTGAACTGTGTGTGTTGAATAGGTCCATGGGATACTGGGACGCGTGAGATTTTCGGCTGATACGTGAAATAGTAATTTTATTATCCAAAGCCCCTGCCCACATAAGTAGAAAGTTCTTTCTGAGTCACTGAATGCGTAAATGTTTTTCTCAATTTGCCAAACTTACCTTTCAAAATAGTTTTGTGAGTGGGTCTCTGTGGGTCAATCTCGGGGATGTCAGATGATAATCTTGGTTGTCACAAATTGCTGTGGAATGCTTGTTCAGTTAAATAAACACTGATCTGAACTGAGCAGTGCAATCGAGAGCAAATACACTGATTTCAGTTATTGAAACACATATCCCTGTGTTTTTAGCAAAAGAAGTCGATGTGGATAAAAATGCAGATTATGCTTCAAAGCTCATTCAGAGGAAATGGCTAATTGCAGAGGGTTTTTACTTTTCTTGAGCCAGGGATATAGATTAGTTTAATGATTTTGGTCTGGGATTATCTGAGAAGAATGGTGAAAAAAGGGTGATTTTTGCAGTGCTTAATTTTTGCAGTTTGCATATAAGTGCATGTATATAATTTTGTCCCCGGCTACAGGACCCTGCATTGCTGTCAGTGGTAACTCTGTGTGTCTTACTAAGCTATGAATTATTATCATTAAACAATAATTGTATTAGCTAGAATAAGGAGGCCTGGTACTGTCTTTCCATTCATATTAGTTCTCCTTTTTTTGTATATTGCTACAGGCTCTTCATTTTTCTTTCTTTTTTCACTTCAGTTATTGCAGTTATGCTGAACAGTGGCAAAGTGTGTCATGGCATTGTGGTGAAGATGCATTGTGTGAAGAGAAGGAATTTGAAATTTTCACTTGTGTACTAAAAGTCTGAAATTGAATTTTTACTTGTTTACTGAAGTCTGAAAAGACAAAAGAAAGTATATTATAAAAGGGTCTAGTTTTCACAGTATTCTTTTCTAATTTTGTGTCATTAAAAGGAATTTATTGCTACCTGTCCTGAAAATTAAGAGCATAAAGAGGTGCCAGAGGACCAGGTGGAATGCTGGCAGGCCCGGAATGGAAGCAATGTAAGGTCAGAGCTCTCAGTTCCACCAATCCCAGACAGACTGGTTCCTTTGCCATCATTAGCTTAAGTGGGGCACATATAAAATCTTTACAGAAATAACACAACCTTCTTTGCTATCAAGAATAACATGAAAAGAATGCCATGAATGTAGTGTAGCAGGACGAGCCATAGTTTATTTATTGTCTAAATTTAAAATACATAATATGTCAGAGCACAGAAGTTGCCTTGTGTTCTGTCTGGGCTCACTTTATCCAGTGTGTTGCCAGACACAGCAAAGATGTTGGGTACGGGAAAAAACCTGGGCTTCTAAAATACTGCTTTGTATTTTCAGAATTTCACTCTAGGGACACTATAAAGCAGAGAAGCTTTTAAAAGTGTGAACAGGGTGATTCTCTTTGGTTCTTTAACACAACAACATAAGCCTCACTGAAATATCTTCCTCAGGTTTGTCTGTGCAGCAAAATTGACCTCAGTGTCACACTGGAATGCATCCCCAAAGTAGGGGACAGCTCCCCGTGGTCACTTAGAGTGGATTTGTCAGCCACACTGGGGACGGTTCTGACACTCAGTGTGTTGGTGCAGGTTGACTTCGGTCCACAAGGTCAGGTCCCTGAGATAAGAACTCTGCGATAAAAGAGGAAATCAGTTCAGCTCAGTGTAGACTCATTTGATAATAAAAGCCACTTTAGCCTGGAGTAATGAATAAATCAGTTATTAAAAAAACAAGACTGCTGGCACAAAGTCAGTGTTGGTTCACAGGGCAATGAAGGCCCACAAGTGACATTTCTAAGGAAGGGACTTGCCTGTTATGAGATAAACAGTTAAAAAGTGGCAGAAAATGAGTCTGAGAGGAGCAGAAGATATACTGGGAGACCGGAGTAAAACCATGTATCCTGTAGAATATATTGACCAGGTTTCTTAGAAAAACACAAAAACTGCCTATGGCACCAAAGTGAGTAAAATGAAAAGGAAAGGAAAATCAATATATTCTGGCTACATTGTTAAAATGGGGTCACCCTGATTCCATAACAGCCTTGACCTTGGTTCAAAGAAACCAACCCCCATTACTTTGTTTTTAAAAGTGTAGTAAAGCAAGAAATAATAGATGAGGACTTCCAAATCACAGGATTCCAAGGATGTGATCTGAAGCAGATCTCAGGGAAATGGAAGTGATGAGAATGTGTTGGTGCTCAGCAGCATAGCCCAGGATTAGAAGTGGCTGCATTTCTAGGGTTGATGCTGTTCTTCCAAGGGAAGGTGATTATCAAGAAAAGTTTCAGCGTGGTTTGTGGACTCTTTTTTTGGTTGTCTGATACATGGCATCTTTTATTTGTTATACTAACTTTTGTTTATTTGTAGAAAGAGATGAACTCTTGTCTCTATACTGAATTTATTCTCTGGCAGAAAGCTCAGCACAGTGCAGTAGTTACACTATTGTGTCCAAATTTACTTTCCTAAACAGAGAATGAATAGACAAAAGTAATGTTAGTTGGAGTTCAAAGCTATTTTTGTGCTTTGTATAAAGCATAGGGAATACTGGACCACTGATTCACATTTTCAAGGCAGTTCTGGACTGGCTTTTTTTCAAAATCTCGCTTCATAGCACTATGAAGCACACTGCTTCATAGCAGAACAGGTTATAAATCATTTTATGGATGTTTATGGGCTCTCCCCTGTGCTCCATGAAATAAATATGTAGAACTGAGAAACAGAGATTTTTTTTCAAGACATTTTATGTGTGTTTTTTTCATATTTGTTAAATTAAAGGGCAGGAAATTAAAAAAAAGGGTGATTCTACTTGCAATTCTATAGGTGGTAAAATTTATTTGCTGGATTTAGGATCCTGTACTTCTATGAATATATTTATTTATTAACTTTGAGGGGATGGACAGCTGGATTTGGATTAACTGGAGTTTAATATTTTGAGGAGTGGGCTGTGGTCTCTGTTTTCATGTTCATCTTTGTGTAACCTCGGAGATTGTTCTTTCTCTTTTATGTTTACTTCTCTTTTTTTTCCTTCTTTCTTATTTTTTTTTTAATTTTAAGTGGTATTTTTGTTTTGTGCCTTGAAATAAAAACAGAGGACCTCAACAGGAGGATTTAGACCTCCATCTCCCTGTGCTTTGATTTCCTAGGAGAGCTTCTGCTGGAAAAGTATGACCTGGTATAAATTCATTCACTCCAGAGCACTCACGTCTTTAAGATGCTTCTTGGTTTGTTTTCTTTTTACTTTTGGTTAATGCTGATTAATAATTGATCTCTCTTATCTACCATGACTTCCCCTTCCAGGAGGGAAAAAAGCGATTTGACGTATTACTTTTTAAAAAAGCTTAAATTAATGAACACAGTAAATGTAGGCACACTGGTAAGCAGCATCCTGACCTAAAGAAGCAATTAAAAATAAATCATCCATCTCTAAGAAAGATAAAAATAATAATCAGTACGAGTTGTTTCCGCAGCTTGAAAGCAAGAATAAATTTCATAAAGCAAAATGAATGTTATAAGCACTTATTTTTGTGGGTGGAAAAAAGAGCCTAAAAATACTTAATACACTAAAAAAACAAGAGCAAAGGCTGAAATAGCATAATCCTTTCATCTTCAAAATATGGAAATGGGAAGGAATAGAGAAGGGAAATAGATCTTTAAATATTGAAATTCATTATCTTAAAGCAATTGCTCTGAACAGCACATTGGCAGTGTTAGTGCTGGCAGGAAAATCTGCCTGTGGGAGCATGGAATGAAAATCGCCCACCGGAGTTGTGGAAATCACTTGTCCACATCAAGTGAAATTGATCACATTAAACAGAAGTTTATCACGTTAAACAGAAATACGTGAACAGGGTGTGGTTGTCCTTCTCCCTCCAGGACGGGGCAGATCTTGACCCTCATGAATGCCTGAGCTGAAATCTGTATTCCCTTCCTATTGCAGGTGCTGGGTGACCATGCTGCATGATTTTAGGGCCAGACCCAGCTCTCACTGAAGGCTGCTTTTTACTTCAGTAGCGAGTGAATGGGCCAGCCATAGTTACTTATGATCCCTGTCAAAAAGTATCTGTTTCAGTTACTAGTGATGTCCTTTTGGGCTGTAAAATAATTTGGGGCTGTAGTGCAGCCTATAAATATCAGATTGCATTGCCATGGCAATTCTTTTTTTATGCCTAAAAGAACAGTGTCAGCCTCAGAGCCACAGCCAGCTTGGAAATGAAGCGGCACCTGAGCTGGTCGAGAGGAAAGGAGCAGGCTGTTTGTTAGAAGCACTAAAGGATGGAGTTCAAGGCAGTAGGTCAAGGATGAAATCCTGGCACTGTTGAGTTCAATGAGCTGTGTGTTGACTTAATTGGAGGCAGAATTTCACTTGAGATTTCCCTGAATAAGGGAAATTCTTTGAACAGTTGATACGTGTCCACCCTCTTGTCATCTTTCCCTCATTCTTCTCCCTCCTCTTGGCATTTCAATATTAGAAATTGTTGGATAATTTATCAGTTCTTTTTGAAGCATGAGAAAACCTGGCAGAGGGTCTAAAGTTGAAAGTAACTCATCCTACAACAGTTTCAGATCCATGCTAATCATTAATTTTGAGTAAAGGTGATTTCCCCTTCAAATGGCTTCTCAGAGGGCATCTCCCCGTGTGACTTCATGGGCAGGGCAAGCCTCCCAAGAGCCCTGAGGGCAAAGAGCAGCACGGTCAGAGTAAGCCAGGGCAATGCAGTGACTCCAACGAGTTGTGTAGGAACTTGGCCTCTTGGTTTGGTTGCAAGATCACCTCTAAAAACGTCACAGAGTCTGAGGTGAGCCTTTACTTGATACAGAGGCCCCATCCCTTGCAAAGGAATTGTGACAAGTAGCACAGAACAATATATGACTTTGGGGAATTATTTTCATTTTCCAGTTCCCTGTGGATTTGCTTGAATGGCTAAAGAATTACAGATTGAAGTTTAGTCAAAGACAACTGTCAGTTACATTGTCTCAATATTCATATTGAAGATTTTAAGTGGCTCACAAAATGCTTTTTACGTTTTTAAATTACTTCATGAGTATGGATCAATCAGCAAAATATAGCAGTAATGAGTTCCTTTTAATAGCAAAGAGCTTGCTAATTACCATGCTGATTATATGAACCAAGTTTTTAGCCAACAAAAAAGCTCCTGCAGGCAGTGTCCTTCCACCTGCTGAGGGGTTGGCAATTCTCATTAAAAAATAAGAGGAAATAATTATTCTTTTTAGTCTGTTTCAAATCTTAGGGAAAAAAGTGTGCTCACTCACTTTCTACGTGTGACATCATCTGAAATGAGTAGATGCTTTCACGGGTATTTGAAAGGAGAAATTTAAAAATAGCTGCCCGCAAAACCCATCCTTTTTCAATTCGAAAGGAAGGCCTTCCAGCGCTGAGGTTTCATCTGGGAACTGCCTGTGAGCAGGTGTCCCTTTGGCCAGGATGTGTTTCTGCTTTATCCCAGCACCAGGCGCTGTTGGGCAGCCAAGGGATGACTTGTGGGCATGGGCAGCTGCCAGCTCCCCACGGGCTGTCCAGGGGCTCTGGGGAGGTGTCAGCAGCTCAGCCTGGCAGTCACAGGTTTCCCTGCACACTCAGAAGATGAGTTCTCTTGGAGGCAGCACTAGCTAGGCTGAAATCAAACTTAAAATGAGCTTTCGAAATGTGCTCTGGGTTCTCACCTATTGCAAAGCCAGGGGATGGGCTGTTGGTCATGGAATTAGGCTGGAGTTTGAGAAATCCGTGGGCTTGAGGGCAGCTTGGGCAAATTACTTTGCCTCCATATCTCATCTGGAATGTTCCTTTTTAATACATGAAAAATCATGAGGTGCTTAGTGGCTGGGGCTGGATAAGGTAATTAGGCTTTAGGCAGAAAGGAGCAAAGGAAAGCAAGTCTGAAAGCTTTTTTGTTATTATTTTTGTCGTGTATTCTCAAATTCCTTATTTTTTAAAGAAAATTAATTCTAGCAGATGCTTAAACCTCTTTTCCTTTGGATAATTTGGAAGAAGAGAGAGGGAACTGTGAAGTATTCCTTGGGACTCCTGCCTGATCTAGACCTAGGAGTCCATGCCATTCATGGCACTAATGCAGCCTTGTTACTCCCTGAAATAATCAGTTCCTGTTGGATTTGTGGCCACCACACAGATTAGATTGTTAATGCTGTGGAAATAGGAGTTGTCAAAGATTCATTTCCACAATTTCTTTATCTGACTTCTAAGGAACTTCTAATGCAGTGAACATTTATCTTGAATCAAGGTGGGTTTTTTGGTTGTGGATTAGATGGGAAAGGTTCGTAACACATAGTTCAGATTCTGTAAGCAAGGGTGTTGGAGGTGACCCTGAACACTTAGCAATAAGAACTGGCACAAATCCTAATTTCATCTAGGAAAATCACAGGTGACAATGTTACTGAATATTCACTGTCTCATTTTAGACGTGGATGTGTGCTCAGCCTTGCTTCTTGTGGATAATTGTATCAGAAATTCAAATCCTTACTCATGTTCCAAGCAGACACCAGGATGTGTACAATTCTTGCTCCTAAAAATAGCACATTGATAGCATAACCTTGGGTGTGAATCAACATGGATTGCTTTTTCCACAGATTTTGTTTTGTTCTGTGGGTGTAAAGAGAGAAATTCACTTTTAGGTCCTAGAAAACCAGTATTTTTGTCAGTGGTATAATTCTTTAAAACATAAATGAGGGTCCTCTACCTTACTTTTATCTGTAGGGAAATATATTATTACCTTTTTCTGTTGGAATACTGACACTGAAAAAAATCTTAAATTTTAAAAAGAAAAAAAATGAAAATATGGATATTTCATTTTAGTGGCACAAAATTGTTTATTTGAATGTCAGTCACTGAATATTGCTGGTTTTGCACAGAGAAGAACATTTAAGACTTGTGTTATTGTACATTTTATTTAATTTATTTTGCCTGCAGGTACTAATTTAATTCATTTTCATTGATTTGAGGAATGCATTTGAGCTGAAATAGTATGCTTAAAGGCATCAGCAAGTGATATAATAGGACTGTACCTGTAGTTCAGAAGGAAAAGATAAAAGGAAAAGAAACTGTTATTCCTAAGGAGAATTAAAAAGAAGGGGAGGAAAGCCCTTTTTAATAATGGTTCATTTTCTTCCTTTTTAGTACTAAGTGATAAAAGGAAATAAATTCATGTTCCAAGCCTCAGACAAAGTGTAAGGTCATTTATGAGGATGTTATCTTCAAGGGTGAGGAAAAGTTTGTCAGAAGTTGTTAATGTTGAAAGTATGGAAAGTGGATTAAAACATCACAAGGCAAAATCAGATTGTCAAGATGACAGAATAAACCTGTACACCTATTTTCCAATTTTCATCTCCACATGAAAACACAGCATGATCATGAGTTTCAGTGAAAAGTAACAGAACACATCGGTCAGCAGCCTGGTAGGAGGGGAATCATGCTTTTAGAAAGCAGATATTGGGTTTGATAAAACAGAAACATATTCCTAAATTAGTGGTTGTGTTCTTTGTAGCAAGAACTGGTTTTTGAACAATGTCCAATATTTACTGAGGAAAACCTCTTTTCCAAATATGTGTGTCTGTGTCGCTGTTTTCCCCACGGACGAGTAGACAAACAACACGAAGTTCAGGCTCAGGGATCATGGATGCGCTTTAATGAATCCTCAGAAGGCTTTTATGTGTTAGTTCACAAAGTGTATTAAATGGCATAAGGTAATTGGTTTTTTGCCATCCACCCCCTAAGGGGATTGGTCAAGTTCTAAGACACCCATCTCTGAATGTTTTTTCTAGTTAGAACCATAACAATTCTGCAAAACAACCTGCAGCTGCAGGAAGTTTACAAAACTGTAACATTGTTTTGAGTTACTTGCATGGGAAAGACAGAACTCTCACAAAAATGCTGCAGAGAGCTGAAGAAATTCTCTGCTGGAGTTTTTTCAGCATCCATATGTCTGCACTGGGCACTGGAGGAGAGTTTCGAGGAAGGCCATTGTGCTGTCTCTGCTGGGGAAGCTTGTTGAAAAGCCAGGGAGCAGCTCTGGAAGGGAGATGGTTCCCTGAGCAAACTGTCCCTTCGCTGGGTAACTTGGAGAGCAGGGTGTGAAGGAGACAGAAGGTTCAGGCACATGTGTCCCTTGTGGGAACTGAGCAAAGGAGGAGGTAGGGAGGGTTGAAGGGGGGATGTGAGCAGGGGCCACACTCGTTGTGCAGGGTGAGAGCTGCTGTCTGTGTGTGTCAGCAGGGCTGCTGGAAGGGACGAGCGTGACCTGGTTTTGAGACACAGCACCTTACTGGAGGAACTGAAAGGGAGAATCCCCGATCAGCATTGTCCCAAGTGCTGGTAGGCATTTCCACTGGAGTATATTTATCAACTGTTTCAGCCAAAGGGAGATTGAACCTTCAGCTCTGTGTGGAGTTTTATTCCTCCGGTTAAGGGCAGTTTGGCTATTTCAGTTTTATTGTAAAAAAGGAGAATGATTTTTCTACTGTTGCTCTCTTGTTTCTTGCACTGACTGTAGGTATGTGACCATTGACAGTACCTCGTTTTACTGTGCCGTTAGAAGACAATTACATTCTTTGCCTCCAACAAAAGGGAGAGTTCTTAGGCATCAGCCTGGTTTCCCAAATACTGCCATGAGCTGTGTGAATTTGCTCATGCCAGTTTTGTAAACTGTCTGCAGAAAAGCGTGACGTTTAGAATCATGCTTTAAAAAAAAATTAAATTGTCTTTCCACCAAAAATATAAATTTTTGTAGGATGACATCCTCATTATCATGGAAAAATTAGGACCACTTATTTTCTGGGTAACTATGCATCTTCGGCTTGGCTTTTGGAATATACTCATCAGCAAATCTGTCCAAAATCATGGCACAGTTCTTCAGTTATGCAAAATTCAAGAAGTTGTCTTGGCTCAAAGCATGGCTTGATTTTTACCTACCTGCTGCAATTCCATTTGATTTGCTTTTTTTTGCCTTCCATCCTTCCTCATAAGCCGTTTTCTGATTTCATTGAGGAAAGAAAGAAGAGATGTAAAATTTGAGAAAATAGAATATTAATGGGTGTATATCATAGTTGAAATACATTTGAATTACTGGGTTTTTTTTCTTTTGTCACTACTAGTGCTTAATACCGAATTCTCTAGAAGGCATATGATTGCTGCTGTTTTCATTTTCACTTCTGTGACAGAGAAGTATTTTCCTCTCCAGAGTTTTCCTTCTTTTTATTTCCATAATTGTCTGCTTTGAATGAACCTGTAACAGAAAAACCTGTTAAAAGCATCAACTCTCCATTCATGCATGGTCCCTACTGCATATACTCAGCATCATTAGGATTTTATTTATTTATTTATTTTTTAAATTTGCAGCAGTCTTTTGAAATAGTTTTCCTTTTTTTTCTGGATGAAATGTGTGGGAAAATGTTAATTGCATTTATTCCCTCTTTCTCCAGGTCTCCTGTTTGGTTTGGATTGGTTTTGTTGTTTTTGTTTTGGGGTTCGTTTTGTTTGTTTGGGTTTGTTGTCGAGTTTCTTGTTTGGTGTTTTTTTTCCTAATTAGTATATTTTACTCATTACATTCTATTCCTTGGCTTAGGTATTTTGGGGTAGAAGGAGTTGTTTAGCCAGGGATGTATTTTGTTAACATCTACTGTGCAAATTCTGTTAAGTGACCTGTGTCAGCTAGTCCAGAATTTCAAAATATTTGTGTCAAAGGGTCTATTTTACACTTATTTTTCTCTATGGTGAGTTTATGCAAGGCTCCTCCACAGTCTCCTGAACTGATTCCCTCCTTCCTTTGGGAAGAGGTTTGGTTTCTCCGTGAGAGAGAGCACTGCTGACAAAATACACTGCTCTGAGGTGTGTGGCTCTGCAATTCTCTCCGCTATTGCCTTGGTCAAAGAGCATCTAAAAGCGAATCTAGATTGTCTCTTGGATTTTTTTTGTGGTATATTTTGGTGTGTTATGTTTCTGTGTATGGAAAAAAAAGAAATTTAATTGGATTTTATGAGTTATGAGTTTTGATTGAGCTTTCAAAGTCTGTGGGGGTGTATTTATTGATCTCCAAGTGAATACTAAAGCGTGATCATTTTCTATCCACCATGTGCCGAATGCATCATTCTACTCCTTTCATGAGTTAAGGAATTACTTTTTTAACAGAATATTTGGAAGGAATTGACAGCATAGTTTTCCCACCTTGACAATCGTGGAGATAAATTTATTCAGATGAAATTTCCTCTTGTGCTCAGTGGTATGGAGGGGACCTTTGCGGTTTGCTCTGCGATAAGCTCTGTGTCAGTTTTATGGATAGCGCTGGGTACAAAGCTGCTGTGCTGGTGGGGCTTGCAGGAGCTCCTGAGGTGCACTGAAAGACTTCAGGGAATCAGATGTTCTGTATTTCCATTTCAGAATATTTTCTCTGTGTTTCTCACAAGGAACATTCTTAACTGAATGGTGGAAGCTTTCTATAGCTTATGAAATATCCCAGGTTTTTGTTATGCTTTGTAATAACTTGCTGTTTATTTCCTTTTGATGCCAAAAATGTTTGCAGAGACCCACTTTGACAGGTAATAACAGATTTAAATAGTCAACATCAAATACGAAAGGTTCTCGAATACTAAGAAAAGCATCTTGACAAAAGGTGAGCAGTATTTGCAAGGGTGAGATAGTCTGCATGTTTCGATGTCTCTTTTAGTAGAATCACATCTTTACTTTCAATTTCATCTTTAACATAACATACGTTCTGTAAATGTTGTTGCTACTGACAAGAACATCAATTCATGTTATTCATAAAGAGACTTTCAGTATCTGAGCAATGCATAGCAAGCAGGAGGAACAATTGTTTGCATTTTTATTTCTTAATACACATCGTTTTTCTAAAAATGGAAGAAGAGTCAATTTTACACTTATTAAACATACTGCTTTTGGGAAAAGGGCTGATTTTTAGCAAAAGAAAATTTACATGAAGGGAGGCAAATTTAATAAAGTATATTTATTTCCTTTACCCTTTACAAGTTGTTTGCCAAATAAACATGCTTGGGGAACTGGGGTATTTTTGCAAGTTATAAAATCAGTGGTTGTGATGAGCTCATTTTGACAAGCACTGCAATGAATAGCTTTTGCTCAGAGTATTTGGTGTAAGAGGTGTGGATGGGGACATTTCTGTAGACAAAAACCTAGTTAGGATCAGTTGCCCTGAGTAAGGCACTCGTGAGTCTGATGGTCTGGCAGAACCCAGTGTGTCCAGCCGTGGTCCTTTCCCTGTGCCTGTTCATCTCTCACTGCACTGAAGCCACTCGGACCACGGGCACACTTCACTGCAAGGGAGTGCACAAGGCTTTGCTGAACTGGACTCCTACTCAGTGTAGTCTGTGAGTAAGTAACAATTCCAGTAAAACCTGGGGGCTCGGTGGAGTGGTGCTGACACTGTTAAAGAGCTGCAAGTCCAGAAGGGTGGGGTTGGGATATGGGTGGAAATCAGCAGAGTGCATCACCTTGGGGTACGCTCAGTGGGTGTGGGAGGAGCCCTGTGGGAGAAGGTGCAGAGCAGAAATAGGTATTTCCCATTTCCAAATCCTGTGTCGCTCCGCCACTGCATTTGCCCAGGTCCAAGCAGAGCTGCATCTCTCAGAGATGGGAAGCACCTTCCTAAAAGGTCAGTGCATAAATGCCAGGGAAAAGCTATTAAAATCCTCAGAGTGTGTAGTAGGCTTATGATCTCAGGGCTGCAAGAGAAGTTACTGAATACTTCCCACTTTCTAATCATTGTGAATTTCAGGTGCTTGGCACGTCTGAGGATTTAAGCTAAAATCAGGAAAAAAAATGAGTCATTCTGACAGTGCAACTTGACAAATTGCCAAGGATGTCTAAGCAAGAGTCACAGCTGTATTAAACAGCTTAGTGTAGTGTTATCTTCTGCTTTTTTCAGCTGCAGAAATTGCTTTGCCATGTAAAGCAGGGACCACCAAACCCAGAAATCTTTACGCGTCGTGTGTATATGCCAGGAGACACTGGGAGGGGAGCAATGAGCCTTGAAAAAAAGCTCTGCTGTTGTCTTGGTAGCTCTGAAGTATGCAGAAAAACATTTTGTTTCTGGTCTTTTTATTATTATTGTTATTACTATTATTATTATTATTGTATTTTTATTTTTAAGCTCTGTTCCTTTTCTAATGCCCTGAAATGCCTTGCCTTAAAGGGATAATATTTGAATTAATTTTTGCATTTGTGTGCACACACGTGCATGTAATTTTCATGCATAAAGTGGAAGGAAAAAGAGGTGTTCTGTTACAAAATTCAGTTTAATCTGGTCCATGTTATGCGATGAATTATAGTGGTATTGACAGTGCTGCATAAATACTCTGTGGCATGACTGCAGCAGTGACACTGTGGATCTGCTGTTACCTGGTGTTGTTTTTATAGACTGCTAGATTCAAAGAGGTGGGATGGGAGCAGGTCTCTCCTTTATGAAATGCCCTCTACCAGCCAATGTTACTTTTGTGATATGTGTGTAAATCTATAATAATTATTTTACTCAGCTGCCCTTTAAATAACAAAAAATACTCAGCCATGGATTTTGCCATTTCCAGCAGCTGTCAGAATGGATTTCCTACATTTGGAGTATGCATCAGGACAAATTTATCAGCTTCCTTAATGATACTCGGGTTTGCTCTGCTTAGCAGAGGAGTAGTCCAAATGTGATTAGATCTACTCATTAGGTCTTCACAAGAGAAATGATGTTCCAGCACCTTCACTACGTTGTGCTTTTCACTGTGTCTTTTGTGAAACGCACTCTGAGTGATGAACAGCACAGAGAAGGGAGAACAGGCACCTGCTTCCTCGAAACAAACATTCCTGAAATGTCAGGATTTTTAATTTGAGATGTTACAGATTGGAGGGGATAAACTGTATTAACTTAGCGCTTTCCTTTTTATTTTCTATTCAACTCTGTTGGAAAAATAACTTTTTTTTCCCAGCATTTTGGATATGTAGAGATGGAAGACCCTGTACAAAATAAGTGCACAAGAGTTCTGCTTAATGATATTCAATGAAGCCTCAGGGCACTTTGAGAGTTGCCATCAGGAGGACATACAGTTCGTCATTTTTATTAGGGGTTTGCATCTCTGACAAGAAAAGTTGTTCTCCCTCTCTTATTTTTGTGTGAGTATATGAGGTTGCTGGTCATGGGCAGTTTTAAGTCCTTCTAAATATGCATTTCCTTTAATTCATTAAGAGACTTTCATGTTCCAACATATCCATTACAATGACAAACTGACACTGTAAAATTAAAAAGCCTGCAATTACTCACTTGGTTTGTATTTTAATCAAAGCTATTGTAATATGGCTCTAGGGAGCCATAAATGGCCAAACAAAGGGGCTGGGATTTATATGGGACTTCTGTATACAGAATATCTAAGTGGAAGGAGCTAGTGAAGAACAAAAATGTTGGATTTCTTCCATGCATCCAGAAAGGAGAGCTACGAATGCAGTTTGATCGGAGCATAAAACAAGTCTCTGGCCAGCTCAGGATCAGAGAGGTCCAAACCAACACATCTTCTCCTTTATTTTGGCTTTCAGGCATTGAGACCATCCAACAAAGCCACGGTAGGCCCAGACGATACTTTTATGAGTCGTCATTGCGTGAAGAACTTTAGGAAGTAAATAACTATAGAAAATGGTTTTTGCACACATTGTGGCTGCTAGGAAGGCAGCAATCGCATCATTGGCTTCTCTTATAAAGTGCACTTGTGTGTGTGGGTGCTTGTTGGTGTGTAGGCAGGAGAGGAGAGTGTGCTGCTCCTCCTTTGTGGTTTGTGACTTCAAGGGGAATTTTCTCATTTGGTGTAAAATAAGCAGGATTGATTTTATCTCTCCGGCTGCAGAGGTCAGACATCAACCAGTGAGGGGCAGTGGGTGTAGCCAGAGTGAAACTTCTCCATGCATTCCTGCAAGGAGCCGTGTTCCCACTGCACTCAGTGGAATTGCACCTCCCATCCTTGCTCTATACATGGATTTTGGGGGCTCTTCCCTGGGACGGAACAGGGACAGCTCATGTGTCACAAAGCAATTTTCTCGTAATTTTTATAGGAAGTTTTATGCTTTTCTGTATTGCCTACAAAATTTATACAAGACTATAATTTTGAAGGAAGTTAAGTGAATAAAACTGCTCTGAAGCTGGAATGGCAGCTGCGCCTTAGAACTTCTTTTTTTGTCTCCAGGGTTCACATGGAAACTACTGCAGATTTAATGAGTATTTGTCACTTGCACAGCAAAGATATGAACAGACATTCTCATTTTGGACCCAAATCTGTCTTTACAAAAGATGGACTAGAAAGTTCTGTAATAAAGGCAGCACCTTGCGGTGGCTCCTTTTGCATAGAGTTCCCCTGAGGATCTGATTGAGATGACCCAAGATCGCCAGCATCCACAGTAACCAACCAGGCTTTCTTTGTAGATTCGTGAGCCGCTTGAATTTGTACGTCCTGCTCAAAGAATCTGCACAACCTCCATAGGTTTAGACTAAGAGGTTCGCTTTAGAATTTAGCAGAAGCAACACCCTCAGTTAACCACTGATTCTCTTTTCCTCTCAGCTTGTCAGCTGATGCATTGACCACCTTGTCAATATCTAAGGTATCATGAGAGAAAGGGGCTTCCTCTATTCTGTGAGCAGTTGCAGGTACAAAGTTGGCCCGTGCCCAAGTACCCATCTGTCTGAACTGGGAATTGTAGCGAGTATTTCACAGACTATTACTTGTTAAGCTGATCGTAGCCTTTTCTCATTCCAGCAAATCGGAGTTCTGTTTTGCTCGTGTTCAGGCCGTTTTCGGTGTGTCAGCACAAAGCTCTTCTCACTTGTGTGTCAGAGGAAGAAGCAAGTGACTGTGATGGAGAAAAAGTAGCCCAGCACATAATCCAGGTAGTTAATATTGTGACACTTGAAATGTGTGACACTGATTTCAGAGTGACAACTCACCCACAAGCAAGAATGGGAATATTTTTCTAATTGAGCCAGATTCCCTAACTCCTAGCAAGGAGCTACCATGGCCCCAGTGGAGAGGCTTTCCTCCTGTTCCTGGGCAGGCAGTGGTGGTGCTCTGAGTGCAGGTATTTCACTGTCTGCCATCTTCATCCCAAGGCCTCGTTTGCACTAGATGGCACTGTAATAACACTTGTTACACCACCCCATTTATTTACAAAATAAACCCCCACAGCACCACAACCAGGGCAGTTATCTTGGAGTGCAGCAGAGTGAGCGTTTTCGTTCATTAGCTCCCTTTGAATATCACTGGTTTATTGGCAAATGAATGGTGTTACACACGAGGATCTGTTGTTATTGAGTCTGCATGTGACTGGGAGTCCAGAACCACTCTGAACACAGCCACACCTCTGGGGAGTGTGCTCAGACTGGCTTCCAGGTTGCACTTTGAATCCTCATTGGATTATACAATGCTCTTTTAAAAGCTCTCTATTCGTCACTGCTGTGGTAATTCAGAGCATGTAATGTTGATAGAGCTTCAGTGTTTAAATATTTTTTTCAAATATATTTTTTCTCTGGTGGAACCTCCTCCCACCCCTTTTGTAAATTCTTATGATCAGCATATCCTTTATATCTGAGTATCCTTTCAACTATTCACCTCAAATGCATTTCACAGTACTTTCTTTTTAAGCCTTAAAAGCCTAACTTTAACTTAGGTTAAAAGTCTTTGCACTTGTGTCTCATAATAAAACTTTTCAATTTTGTCTGCTTGCTCAGCCACCCCTTCTAATTTCTAAATGAGTTTTACATCTCTCTGGCATTAGCAGCAGGTTTTGGTCTGATTAAGTCTTGCATTTCTGTGATGATTCTCATCCAAGTAGATCCCCTAGTGCTTTATAAACTTTATTAACTGGTGGAACATACTACCTATCCTTTGCCCTTGATCAAATTAATAAACCTTTAGAGTGAAAGACAGCAAATGATTTTGCTGAAGGTGGAAGGTGATGATGGAAAGCTTGTGATATCATACATAAACTACTCCAGGCTTCAGGATTCCTTCACCTGAATAGGAAAAGTGAAATAACTTACCAGTGTCATATAGATTTCAGCAGTATCAAAATGATTATGTGAATTAATTCAGGGTCTGTGTTTTCTCCTTCAAAGCCCACAGACAGAGCTCATGCTGTCACCTACAAAGGAACATCTGCTGTTCTAGATCTTATTTGTTGTGAACAGGGATGGTATGTGTAGCCTTGGCTCTTTACTGAGAAGAGCAGCAGCCTCCAAAATCCATCCAGGAGTGTTCACTATTTCGCTGTGAGGATGTTGCTGGAGCTTGCTATTGTTGTACTGAGAGGCAGTGACTGACACGTTGTACATAGAGGCATGTTCAGTACCATCGTTCTCCAGCGTTCCTGAGCAAAGCAGTTACTGAGTAGGGAACTGCAGACCTCTCTTGTGGGACGTGGCACGTGCAAGGGTGCAGCTCCCCTTCAGTCTCAGTCCTGACAGGACACCCCAGTTAATAACTTTATGCTCCCTAAGACTTCCAGAGATTTTCAAAGCTCTTAGTGAGCAGGAGCTACAATTGCATGTGAAAGAACACAGCAAAATATTTATATATGGGCAAAGCTGTGGCACCAGTACAGAGTGTAAGGGAGGTTTGTCAGCTGCCAAATTGGGATTTTCACTTCCTGCATCTGCTGGGTGTTTTGCTTAAAAACACTGTAGCAAGAATGAAACCGTCGGACTTTCCTCAACTGCTTTTCATTGGCTTTAAAGGCAGATAAAAGATTAAGGCAATTCTGTGCATTAATTTACAGAGCTTTATTATACATGGTTTCCAAAATGTACCCAAATGTTTCATGGAAGTCACTACTGTGAAGTATTTTAATGTTGAATTCTCGAAATCTGGTGTAATCTTCAAAGTATCTTTAAAAGTTCTGCCTCTGGCCCCAAGCCTGGCACACTCTGGTAGTTTTCTGTTGGCATCTATGGAATTCTGCATTCAACTTCATTGCAGGATATGGATTTTTATCTCTTTCAATTTGTCTATTCTTAGCATTTCCTGAGTGCTCCCCAGCAGTGTGTTTTAATGCAAGACACTCTCTGATTCAGAGGTATTGCAATAAGCATTTTCCTCCCTTTCATCTGTAAGGTTTTCCAACTTTATCCCAGTGCTGAACCAACAAAATGTTGTTTTCACTGCAACTGAGATCCAGTCTTTAGTTAAGTCATAAAAAAACCTGTTTCATTTAAGTAGCAGCTTTAGGTCCTAATTTGCAATGAAACCAAAGCTGTGCTCAAATATAAGTGAGGAACGTGACATTAAATAATACAATTCATTTCATATGGAAGTATTCGCTTTGAACAAATAACTAAATTTAAAAATCATTAATATAATCTTTATATAATTACTTTGTGCATGTGACACAGCAAATATTGCTGTCAATTTTAGCCCTATGGTCTGGCTTATTTTTCATATGGACTTGATCACAAAGTCTAGAAAGTATATGATGAAAAATGCAACATTTGAAGAACTTGAAAAGCTCTTAAATTTATCTATTTACTGTCTGAATTTCCTTGAAAAGCCGTGTCATTTTTGGACATTTTAAAAAAATATATTGATTTTTCTTATTAAGTGGAATAAACTTTATGGCTTTTGCTCATAACATACTCCAGTGTTTAACAGTATCCCTGAATTTCTATTTCATTGTATTTTAATCACTTTTATTTGCAAGGATTAGGAAGGTTTTACCTGTAGTAATTAAAGCTGACTTCCAGAAGCCCTGCTGATGGAAGTATTAATGCCTGATTTTATGGGCCTGCAGTGCATAGAACACACTAATGGGAAACAAGTGATTTAAATCTGAATGGTGGACACTGAAGGACCCCAGCTAATTAATAGGCTTGTGAATGAAGCTCTTGAGAAAGCCCACCAAGAACTAATGGGCCACCTTACAGCTTTACTCATAGCACTCTGATTATATATTGAGCTGCACTGTAAATCAATTAAATGTTCTTGCTTTGCACCACATTATTAAGTTTATGTGGTGTGATTGTTTTAGCTTTGCATCCATGCTGTTGCCAGTTCTACACAGAGGACAGATTGCATTTTAAAAGTAAAATTGCTTTTTTTTTTCTTTAACATAGATATGAAAAAACCCAACATTGTGTTGAAAGCTGTCTGAATTGCGCATAAATACAGAGGGGTTGGCTGGGCCTTGAAAATAGGAATGGGCCAACACAAAGGCTAACAAACCTATTGAAAAAACTGGAATTTGGGTCTGCCAAAACATTTTATCAAGATACATTTGTTGTCTTGAATCAAAATGTTCAGGGCAGCTCTGAACTTCAGAGAAATCCAACACAAGCTTTACTCTTGGAAGTGCTCTTGTGCGGAGACACATCCTAGGGAAGTGGAGGAGAAAAAACGCTTTAAATGTGGATGATTCAGATGAAAATGCAATTTCGCTGTGTCAGCTGGAACATCCAGAGCACAAGAACCACCCCCAGCAGAACTGTGGGGTCACCTCTGACAAATCAAAGCCCAGCATGTTTGGAAATGCTGTATTGTATAAAAATCTGTGGCTGAAGGCAGCACTGCCCCCCAGAAATATCAAAAATACCCAACTCCGTGAGATACACATGTTTATACGTTGCCCTGGTGTCCGTCTCTTTTGGGATTCAGGGAGCTTAGAGCAGATCTAGAGGCAAAATCTGCTTTGCACCACTTTCCTTGTTTAAGTCTTGGGGGCCTTGTACAAAGCAGGAATTGGAACCACCAGTTCCACCTTTCTTCTCGAGGTGACCATGGAGTGACTGTGCAGTTCCATGGTCTGCTGTCCTCCCAATAAGTGTCCTACTTCCCCTTGGCATCCCAATTTCCCAGGACGGTATCATGGCCTGTGCAATGTGCAGATTTAGGTATTTCCTCTGTCAATGAGCACAGGCCAGTTTTTCTATTATTACTATGTTTTTATTCACTATCATTTCTTTTCTTACATAATTCTTAAAAATTTCATCCTGCCTCTCAGCTCTGAGTTTTTTTCTTCCCTGGAGTGAAATATATTTGTGTTTTACAGCTTGAGTTTAATTTCAATACAGTACAATAAGGTAAATTTATTCCTTCCTTTTTTGTTCTCCTCACAGTCAAATGGCAGTGAATACTACTAGTAATCAGAAGTCCATAAAAAAATATCAAATTTCTTTAATGTTTGGAAATCTCATTTGCATGAAGGAAAAATTAGTGAATATTTCCTTTGCTATAATAATACGCAATATCAGTTGCCATCTTTAATGAAAAAATAAGCTACAAATATTGCATGCACAACAAAAATGTGCCATATTATTAAAAAATACGAATGGCATATTGCTAAATTTTAAGTGTAGTTTGTTAGATATTACATATAATCTCTGAAGCATTTTGAAACAGTTAAGGTAAAGGTTTGGTTTCTGTGTGTTTGTAGCCACTTGACCAGCACCTGAGCAATTCAGAGCTGTGGGAACAGTTCCGTGGGACTGAGTGTGCTAAAAGTGCTGGATTCATGGGATTATTTATTTAGCTCTGCTCACAGACACTGAAGCAGTTTCCTTTAAATTTGGATTTTGATGGTTTTTCTTTCTCTGGGGTGTGATGCCACATGTTGCCAGCAAGGTCTTGGTGGGGGGCTGGTGACGCACTCGGAGTTTTAGAGCTCGTTAATAGAGATCATTAATAATACTTTTCTTCCATTTCTGGTTCAATGAAAGCCTTTTATGGTAAAAAAAGTTAAGTTTTATTTACTTTTTTTGTTACCCAAAGAAGACCCAACCCATTTGTGCTGATGAAAATCTGTCCTCTGGTGCCTTCTGCTTTCCCTTGGCCACAGCGCTGCACCTCGCTGCACCTTTCCCTCCCGTGGGCTCCCTGCCTTGGGATTCCTCTGCCTGATTTTGAGTCTGTAGAAACCTGTGAAACTTGAGTTAGACCATGACCTATTTTGTAAATTTGCATGGTGCTAAAATAGACACAGGACTCAGCAAGTCAGCACAGCCTTGCTCCTCTGCTTTGGTAAGCCTTCAATTTCTCACCCAGTCTCCTGTTGTGTACAGCTGTTCTGATGGAGGAGACACTTTTCCCCAGGAAATATGGAGAGATGAAGGGGTTGAGGAGACCCACAAACCACCTGCTTCCCTCAGGCAAAAGTCATTTTCTCATCAGCGTGCTTAGAGACTTCCTGCAAAGATTGCTGTGCGTTAACCGGCATTGGTTACCCTGTGCCCCGGTGTCGGTGGAACAGACCTTAGCTCGGTCTGCCCCTCTCACAGGTGTGCTCTATCCTTCGACATCCTCAAATGGAGATTGCTGTGTACTTGCTAATCACACAGAGGGGCAAAGAGAGGTGCTGCCTTGGTGGCAAGATTCGTATGAGTGTGTGTGATTATCTGCTTAAACCCTGTAACTGTATACAATTTACAAGAATTCTCTAAGTTGATTTTCAGAGGAAGAAATTTTCTGTGGCTTGGTGAGGCGTGAGTTTGATTTGTGTTTCATACAGATTGCCCCTCTAACCTTGGTTACATCGCTTGGCCTCATGTCTTGTAGAATGGGTTGCTGGCAATTCCCTGCATTGGAGATACATCACACAAGCTCACAATCATACCTTACATTTGTGAAACAGTTACATAGTGAGGGGGTTGTTAGGAGCACAGAATTGCTGTAGCTCGTTTTACATTGCATTTACCATGGTGTTAATGCAGATATTTATGTGGGGGTTTGGTACATTTGCAAACTGCTCTTTTCTTGATGAAATACACTGTTCTCTGATACTGGTGTCATAAAACTGCTGGTAGATTCATCCTGGATGCCTGGAGGTAGTTTGGGATGTGAGTGGAAGACTTCTCTCTACTCTTTTGGATTTTTTCTTGTGACAGTGTCTAAATGTATCTGTGGTAGTTTGAGTTAATTGCTGTGGGAGGAAGAGGTAGAAGCAGGTAAATGCCAATTGACAACCTGTCTTTTCTTCAGATCAAATGCTGGGAAGAAAGGAATCCAGGAAACTGTGAAAATAGTGCAGTTGTATTTTCCTGCTTATAGGCAACGCTTAACAACCACAACTGGGATTCTAAGGAATCCAAAATTGTGCTAGGTGTGTGACACAGTAAATTTGACCAGCTGTAGCTGAGCTGTCCATGTGTGAACACCAATTAGTGTGGTACATGGTAAAATAATTAGGAGCATCAAGAGGAAATTAAGAAAAAGGGAAAGGTAAGCTGAATATCAGGTAGTTTGTTACTCTCAGGGGCTTTTAAAACTACACTGCGGAAGCCATAAGGAGGGTCTGTGTAAGAAACAATTTTACTCTGAAAAGGCTTGGGCTGGCTCATTTTTATCTCTAAGTTCTATGGTTCTGTGCTCAGTGAAGCATCTCTGGATAGCCCCGACAGCTGGTGTGTGTGGGAGATGTTGACTTCTCTGCTAATGATCCAAAGCAAACAAAATAAATACTGGTTATTGTGTGCTGCCCCACAGAAGCTGTCCTGCTTCTGTCTCCCAGCAGCACTGCATGGCTCTGCTTTGTGCAGCATCTCTGTGGTGTCCCAGACTCTCTTTTTATTCTTGCCCAGACCAGCCAGATTCTTACAGATGGCATTGGTGTCTGCAGAGGAGCACGAGGAGTCCTCAAAAGTTCATGTGTGAAGGGTGCATTTATGCTTCATTTGCTACGTAACATGCAATGAATTTAAAGAGGACCAGTAGTCCTTATTTCTCCTCCCTGGTTCCCAGCCTAGTGATACTGGAATAGTAGTGAAGGAGGAGGTGGATGTAAGAAAAGAGAAATATTATTGCAGAAGCATAAGGAATATATATGCCTTATAAAAGTCATCTGGCATGGCAGGCCTATGTGTGGCTGTGGCTAGATAAGAAATCCTTTTCCCAGCTGGTTGGTTTTTGCAAAAGGACTTAAGCCCCAAAGAAGTTTTGGGGTAATAGATGAAATGACAGCAAAATGAGTTTTCAAAATCAAAGTGGTATGTGAAATTGTGCAAAGGAACTTTAATGTCAGCAGGATTCTCCTCCAGGTCAAACTCAAGTGCACAGAAATAACTTCTCTGTACTCTGATTGGAGAGACCAGTTGTGCATCTGAGGACTTAGGATTGTGTCCGTGCTCTTGATTTCCAGGTCAAATAAGTGCATGATATGAAACTTCATATTCTACTCAGGTACTAGTTTCAAGCTCCCCGAATTTTTGTTACCAGGAATTAGGACATGGAAATACTTGCCAGTGCTTGATTGCTGCCCCTAGACAATACTTCAGTACATTCTCGTAATAAAATTCACAACTGCCTTTACATCACTATTAATCTCAGTGATGCACAACTGTAACAGCATTTGGAGTCTGTCCAAGGAAAAAAGTTTCTTAGATTTGCAAGGAAAAAGGTTTTTATAAGAGTAATTTATTTTTCTGATTTGTTGGGGTTTTTTGTGTGTTCTTCATTGGGTTTTTTTGGAGGGGAGGGGGGTACGTTTGTTTGTTTGTTTTTGTAATGCTGATTTCGAAATCATTGAAAAGGAAACCAATGTTTTGAATCTTTTAAACTGCGTTTCCTTCTTAAAGTTTTGGGTGTCCACCTCCTTGTGTAGATATCAATGTCTGAATACAGTTGAAGTAAGGATTATAAAAATAGCAGGATTACAATTATTGGTTAAATTTTCCTCACTTGAATTTACATGTTTCTAGAGAATCCCTATGCTATAATATTATAGAGAAATTAATTTTCCCCTAAAGTGTATACCATATTTTTTTAACCAGAATCAGTCATAGCTTATTTCCATTAAGCTAATCACAATATTCCTGATTCATTTTATAAGAATAAGAAAATTTAATGTTAAGTATGCTTGTCAAAATAGTGCCATCATCTATGACTTTGATTTCTTGTTCTATAATTTACTTGTCTGAGCATAAGTTGTTTTATTCATTTAAACTTCTTTTTGACTCCAGCATTATAAACAGGCTTCTCCTTGGAAATTTTCAACACTGGGTGGAAAAGTGGTCAAATGAAAATGCCAAGCATGTGAGATGTTTTTGGTGTAGATATGTAAGCAGTTCCACAATGCTTCTCTAATTAATCTTTGAAAGGAAAACAATGCTTTCCCTCCCAAAAAGCCCCAAGACACAAAAACCCCAAGAGATGATAGAGTCAATAAAATAACATTCCGGCAAGTCATGAAACATGAACAAAGACTGATAGATTAGTGATATGTTTAATACTCCTGTTGGAATGGACGATCCATCCAAGACCACTGTGATCTGTGGTACATCCTGGCCAGAAAGAGAGGCAAAGTCATTCCATTCTTGTCACACAGAATGTCCTTCATGTTCTGTTGGCATTGGTAAAGGGCAGCAAGAAATGTTCCACAGATAAATCCAACTCCAATGTACAGTCCTGGGATGTTATCTTAGAAATCACTGACATGTTTGCTGAGTTTTCAGTTACAGTAATAATATTAAAGAAGATGCTTAACTACTGTATCTAAGATCAGTATCTAATACAGGTGGACAGGAAAGAGTTTGCAGTCTCCTTCTTCTTCTGTTTTTCTTCCTGGTCCACTAGAAGACAAGATGATGTTTTTAAACAGATAGTCTGGATAAGGGAATAAATCCAATCTTCTTTAAGAAAATTAAAGTGACTCATTTTGGTAATTTTGAAACAATTTCGTCTTTTGCACAAAGAGATTACTTACAAATTAATGTCATTATATGACATTATGTGTCATATATGTCAATGTGCAATTTGCTTTGGCTCAATGCTAGATATATTTTTCATCTCTGTGACTACTGATGAAATGTTTTCTTCAAGCAGTTGAGAAGGGACAGGGTTCTGTGGTACTTTTGTACCCACTTCAAAATCTTTCTCCTCAGATTTTATGATGCATTGTATTTCCTTAGTGGGGACCTAAACCTTTCTGTTACTTCTGATGTTACTCGGTGGCATACATGGCTCTGGAAGACTGTTAATGGAATGCTCAATAAATAATTGTCAGTAGACACATAGGAGGGAAAGGGCTGCATTTAACAGAGTGGGATTGTGTCTTCAGTAGTTCTGGGTGGTGTGGGATGCCCTGGAAGCAGCCTGGGGAAATTTGCAGTTGTAGAACTGCTCTCTTATGAACCTGAATTTCAGAGACCAAACTGTGGAACTTGCAGGACTTCTGTTGTCAGTGTGGTGTGTTGGGTGCTCCTCTGTACAAAGGGAAACTCATTTGATGATGAGTGTCAGGAAAGTTAACTGTCCCTTGCTGTGTCCAGATTTGTTACAGCAGATTTGTTGGAACTGGAATTGTTTATAGTGAATTTTCAGCACCCTCAGAAAAAGCTACGTAGGAGTTGATAGAGAGCTCCTATCTTAAGCATTAGTTGAAATCATTAATGGCATTAAGATGTCAGTGATATTCTTTTACTCTTCAGTTGATAAGAACAGACATGTTGTCTCAAATGTCAATAAATTACCAGTGGTGGTTTTGTCTCATGTATTGATGAGCTGTTGTGATTTCAGACTGCTTGGTAAGAGCAGCATACCAGAGTATCATGGATAACAACAGTATTTTCTCTGATGACGTTAAGTTTGCCGTGCCTGTACTACTTAATAATGTGTATTTTATTAAGTCTTACTGCGCAGTGCCTTGAACATTGAGTGTTTTCCTGAGGTCTGTTTTGAGATATTAGTTATGTACAAAGTCTAATCTAAATACATGATCTTTTGGATGAATAAGCAAGTTTTCCCTTATCATTAATCGTTACCGTTTAATCAGGGTGTATTTGCAGGAGATTGATTTCTTCATTGAGTTGTGATGGTGCACTGAGGTCTCCATTGTGTTCATCTGTTTTGCCCTTGGAGTTTGGGCAGGGCAGTGAGTCCAGCAAGGAGGGCAGCTGGGCACAGCAGCCTGGCACTGTGGCACTGCTGCTGCCCAGACAGCAGCTGCTTGGCTGGGAAAGAAGCCATCTGAAAGGGAGCAGGTTAAGAGTTTGTGTGACTTGCTAAAGGTGTGCACTGGAATCTGCCCCTGGGCATACAAATTTGAGATTAGCAATAGGGAAATGATACATAAATCGGGAGATCATATCGCTAAATGAAGAAGAAATTTTTGCTGTTGTCTTTTCTTACATCTTTACCTAATTTTTTCCCCTGTACTGATGATGAACAAGCCACTTAGGTTTTTTTCTTCCTCTTGAAAAATGGGATGAATTTTTAATATGTCATTGATATTTGACCCTTTAAAAAATTACCTGCTTCAGAAATATATTTGTTTATCTAGGGCTCAGCCAAAGCAGCTGTGTTTGAAAAGAAAGAACAAATTAGATAACCTTCTCACTATATTTAATATGTTGAAATAGAATAATCCTTCCAAGAAATCTTTCTGGTTTTGCCATAAATGCCTCGTTTATAACTGCAAAGATGGCTTGTATATAATTTTTATGTGTAAAGACATTGTAAAGGTACATAAACTTGGAATTACTCTAAAAGATGCCCGTGGTGTATAAATTATACAGTAGGCCTTTCCCACCTATAAAAGATAGATATCTTTTGTGAGTATCACCCTTTGCTATAATGCTGTGTTTCATGGAAATAAACAGAGTGCAATTCCATTTCAGTATCTCTCATTAATGTATTCATGAGTCTTTTAAAGGTGCTTAGCTGCCTTATTAATCTTGAAATGTCTTTTTCTTTCAGGATACTTTTCCATGAACTTTTTTTAACTTCAGCTGAAGAAAAACCATAATTTTACTGGTAGGATAGTTTCTAATGGTATTAAGATTGCCACATTTACTATGTATTCCCAAAATCCCTCTGGCTAGGTGTAGGTTGATCCATTTCTCTTCTCACCTCCAGGGTTCTGATTCTGTAAAAACCGATCTGTGCATACTTTTAGAAACCCCAGTGTTCAGGGCCAGCCTTTGCATTAGTCTGGTCCTGATACAGTGTCAAGAGGCACACACAGCAGCGTGATATCTTAAAGCCCTCACTGGTACAACAATCTGTTTTGTTTGACACAAAATCTGCTGTATAATCCTTCAGAAATACTGCTTTCTCCAGTCGGTGGAGTTTTCAGAAGTGACAAGTATTTGCCTGTCTTATTTGTTTTTTTCGTTGGTCATGCTGCACCAGTTTTCAGAATGATTCCAAGTTTTAAGAAATGATCTGAATTGAGTCTACACTCGCTGTTTTTCTGTGAATGATACAAGTTTGTCAGCATGGGTTTTCACCAAGTGGTTGCTTTCACTGTTCGTTTTCCTATGTTCTTCTTGAGGGTTTATATGCTTATTATTGTTTAAGAAGGACTTGGGTTTATGTTTGTCTGCCATTGGCATCTTGCTGTTTGTTCCATTTCCCAGGTAACTGGTGAATGTAGAATACACAGGGGTTCTGTAGCAGTGTTTTCTTCACCAGATTGTTGAAAGTTTATTCCTGTGTTTTGTTCTTTCTTTTCCTAGTCTATTTTAAAAACCTGTAATTAATCTTCTGGCTACCTACTTTCCCATACACTGCACCAAGTAGTATTATCTCACTCAGACATTTGTTTCACTGAAGTTTGTCTTGAGTAAATTGAAAGCATGAACGTATTGATGGCAGCAACTCACATAGATAATGAATGTGCTGAAAATGGGGGGGACAAAGGATCAGGCACAGATGAAGAAGCAGAATACATCCCTAACCTTTGCATAGTTGGGGCTCGGTCTGGGGCTCAGTTCCCTCTCTGAATGTCTTCACCAACTCGTTTACATGAAGTTAACTGAGGCTAATCAACCAGTTTGATCAGGAGATGCACCACAGTTGTCTATCGGTGGCTCTACAGGTGTAAACAAAATGTGCTTTTGTTCAGTGAAGAAAATCTACTAAAGAGACTTCTGTGCTGGATAGCTCTGTGATCAACACTGAGGCAAAGAAACCACTTTATTCTCTGCTATCTCCTCATTTTCTAGCATTGCTATTTATTTGCTGATGTTCTATCAGTTTGTGATGAGAGATCTCACAGAAATATTAAATCAGTTCTGTAATTCTTTACAGTATTTTAGATACATCAGATATTTGTACTACAAAATAATAACAACTGAACTAAAACTGAGGAGGATTAGTCATCACTTTCTTGCTGCCACTGATTTTAAAAGCCTGCTTTCTTCTGATTTGGGAAAAAGGCTCAGTCTTGATTATTTCTTTGCCAGCCTGTGAACAACCTTCTAAAGTGCCATTAGCTGTGTTCAGAAATGTGTAACATTGTTCCTAGATTCTGTAAGACCAATGCAGTCTTATAGCTGAGACCTGGAACATGGTTTCCACCATGAGCAATCCATATCAGGACAACAAATCCCCAGGACAGGCTTAAAAAATAATGTTAAAAAAATCCTGTAGCAAAGCAAGCATGAATTGGGCTCACATTACAGCTGCATGATCAAAACAGTCCATTAAACTTTAATCTGCTTCTGAGACTAACTCAGGCTAATACTTAACTGACAGATACTAAGAGTTTCATTTTTATATTCAATTCAGTTGTATAACTTCATATTAGCTGAAAGACTGATATGGCATTCTTTTTATCAGCAACGCCTTCATACAGCATGGCAATGTAGAAATAGCTTGAAGCTGTTAAAACACTTTACTTTCTGAGTTTTCTCGATCTGTATCTGCCATTACCTACTGAATTTTGTGCAACCTGTGAAGGATGATAGGTGAATACTAAGCTTTCACTTGGATAACTGCAGCAACCAGTGATCAGAATGCTTAAATTTTAATTTTTTATAATTCCATTAATAGTTTCAATCAAAGGAAGAGTAGCTGTAAGAATTATAAAACCTTCCGGACCTCATTATAATTGTTAGTTAACTCCTGTCTTTCAGGCTAGCTGGAGTCTGTGTGCTGGACACTTGCATAAAAATATGTTTTAAAATCTGTGCATGAGGCCATGTAGCTGAACAAATGGCTGAGATTTATGACAGAACGTAAAATCTGAATTGACACTTGAAAATGCAAAACTTACCACTTCCTAGATGAACAGTCACATTTTGTAATTTAAAAAAATATCTCAAACTTTCCAGTAGCAGTGTGTGGTGTAATCCCTGTTGTATCTCACTGTATGTCATGCAATACCAACCTGTTCACGGTCTGCTGCTAAGTGGTCAGATAGCTCTGCTCTGTTGAAGTACAGGAGGTGATGTCTGCATCTCTGAATTTGTACTGTGGCCCCTTCCAGTGATGGCACTGACCCCTTATAAAGTACCAATGTAGAGGATGTCCATTCTGACTTGGCGCCTTGGTCTGGGTTTGGTGCTGTGGCCGGGTGCTGTGGTGCTCTGTGACACCCAGGCCATCCACAGAGCTAGGCTGAGGGATTGCTCTTTCCTCTCAATCACCTGAACTTGTAGCAAAGGGGACCCTGGAAAATGTGTTGTTAAGGGAGTAGAGTGTAAAAACTTCTACTCCAGCCTTCCTACTGAATATGCAAATAGACATGTTGGAATATTCTTTTATTGAATATGTATAGCATGCACTCAGTATTAATCTGTCTTTTGCAGATGAACAAGAACTGAGTATTCTGAAAATGATTCTAACCTTTGCTAGATGGCAATATACCCTTTAGTGAAATAGCAGCAGCCAGGTATGAGAATTGGGAATTTACCCATTCCCTCGGGGATCTGCTTTGAACAGCAGCCATTTGTTCTGCTTTGTCAACAAGATAGCAGTGAGATCAGCTCGGGACTGAGGACTGATTGCTCCTTTGGTCGCTTCTTTCTGACCTGGTTAGGTAGACACAGGAGTCTGAAACTTTTCTCTGTTGATGGCACTACTTTCAGCAGTTTTGTGACAGTGCCTGTGGGGGAGTTTCTGGTATCTTGGTGCCTTAGTGGTGCAATTTTTAATTTGCTGTTCATTGAGAGTCAGGTAGATAAGTGGCAAAAGGCTGGTGAGTTTAGAGGCACTTGTTCAGTAGGAAAGAGCTGGTGGCAGCACTAAATAAGCCATTAATATGAATATGATAAGCTCTGGTGCTCTCAGTGCTATGATTTAAAAGGTGGGACTCGGTTAGTCTGCAGAGAACCGTGATCAAAAAATATTGCTGGGGCTGTGACCTCCTCCTCTTGAGCTGTGCTGGGTGGGGTGGTACAGCTTAGCTCAGCAGAGTCCTGCTCTGGAGCAGGATGCAAACTCCTCTCTTGGGGGAGAAGTGCTCTCAGCACTCGCTTTCAGCTGCCAGTCATGGTGTTCATGTCACCCTCCAGCTGAACAGCTGCTGGGTGCTGTGTTCTCACACAGGTGGCAGGTACAGGACTTGAATCTTTTTAGCAGACCTTACACTAGTTGTAAGGTTGTAATAGCCAACTACTGGTGTCCCTGCTCAGAGTGCAATGTCATCTTTTATTCCCTTGGTGGGACTCAGCTGGTCTCCCGTGGTCAGTGTCTGTTTTAGGCTAATTTCTTAAAGAGCACCAAAGGCAGGGGTTAGGGCTGTGGGTGTTGGGTTTGTTGTTATTTATTTTGGTTGTGTTGAATTTTGGGGAGGTTGGTGTTTTTTGGCTCGTTTGTTTGGTTGTTGTTGCAGTGGCTTGTATCCACTTCTGAGGTGTCCAGCAGAAGCGTAAATGGAGCTGATGGTTTGTATCATCTGTGACTATTTACCAGAGTATTCATCAAACCTGAACTAAAGACCAACTAAGGAATGTAAGTATGTGAAAATAACCCCCTTCATACAGGCTGTGATTTGAAGTGAAAGTAGAAGCACTACTCCCACCAGGATCAATCATGTAGAGCTTGTTCCTGTGCAGAATCTGGGTGCAAATGTTACCTCTAACTCGTTATGCACATCTAGCTGGACACCTGCACTTCTTCTCTTTCACCAGCTCTATTCAGAGATGAAAAGCCTTTCAGCAGCAAAAAGGCATTTCAGAAAGTGGCTGAAAGCACTGGAAAAACACTGAAGTGTGTCTGGGTTTATATAATTTGAGGGTGAGTGAAGTTACATGTTAGAGATTAAGATGGTCTAGCAGCTGGATCAAAACTGGAAGAAAAAACCTTTTCCTTTCTATTCTTTCTGTCTGCCATAGTCTTATTCCTAGTTTTAATTGACTAGCCCAGCAAGTATAAAGGCAAATCTTGTTTGCTAAATTCAGTCCCAGTGATCACAGGAAAGAGTGCAAGAGATGATGATCTTGGGTCTGTCTGGCCAAGGGACGAAATAACGAGGGAGTCACTGCTGCTTGTCACTCCTTGGGTTTGCCACTACGTCTATTCTGGATTATACAAATGAGCAGATTTAAACGCTATTGTGTTTTTTGTGGGTTTGAGTTGGGGGTTTTGTGGTTGGTTGGTTTGTTTGTTTTTGTGGGTGTGGGTAATTTGATTTTCTTTTTTTAAATAAGCCCTGAAGCTCAAGGGATGACAGCTGATATTGGCTTCCCCTGTGTTTGCATTGAAGTTCTCCTCTGCTAAAGCTCCTGTCTCTCTGGTTGACAGCCCAGTTAGATACCTTGCAGCCTTTGTTGGAGAAGCCCTGATGTCAAGGTTTCCTTTAGGTTTGTATTAATATTAAGCAAGTCAGCCAACCAGGCAGTGTAGAAGCCAAATTCCAGATGCTTGCCTCATTGTCCAGAGTTTAGAGCTGTGTTTACCTTGGGCTCTCAGGAGTGACAGCATTGTATTAAGGATTTCTCACTTGGCTGAATACCCAGGCTGCCACTGGAATTCTGTAGCGTTACTGAAAACTCTTCAGGCAAGGTTTTCAGCAGGGAGAATTAGCTAATACCAAGCTGTGGCCTGCCAGGGCTGGACAGATGGTTTGTCTAAGCGTGTTTTGAGTGGGGATGCTGCTCCTGTGGCAGGGCAGGGGATGACTAAAGACATTCAGTCCTGGCTGCCTCAGTGAGAGGTGTGGAGACGTTCCAGACTGGGTGTGTGATGTCCAGTCTGGAGCTGCAGAACAATAGTTGATCACCACCAGTTTTGTACATCTCTCCCACAGGACCCTGCCTCTCTTCTGTGGAAAATCCCAGCTTTTAGTCTCATAGAGTTTTTCCTTTGTTTCTAGGCCTGAGCCTTGGTTGTGACCATCCAGTGTTTTTGCTTTGTCAGGGGTGTTACTCTCTTAGTTGGCTGATTTGATGAGCTAACCTTAGCATTAAGCTTCAGCCTGGGCTGAAATGCTTTCGAAACATTGGGACCTCTTCTTCAAAATTAGAATCTGGGAGATCTCTCAACGTTTATGCAGGTAAGAGCTAAAACAAATCTAGTACTTAGCAATGAGGTAGTAACTTACTAAATCTTCATCCAAAGTCCCTACTTGGAGTTGTTTTTTGAAACCAAAGAAAAAAGCTTATACAATTCTATTTCAAAACAGTTAAAAAGCAATAGCTAGGGTTTTGTGTTTTAGTAGGAAAGGTAAATAAAACTTAATACAAAATTTCTATTAAATTCAATTTAAATTTATTGTAAAGGAAAGACAGCTAATACATCTTTTTGGGGTGAGAAAGGAGAAGAAATTTATTGTTCTGTGTGAACATGAGCTTTCAGTGGTTAGAAGCAGGGAGTGCAGACAATACATTTTATTCTTGTCACTTGGAAGCAAAAAGCAAACACAATTACGGGGACATTTCATCAGCTCTGGTAAGGAATCTGAATATCATAGATGCAGCTGCTGGTGCACGCTCTTGTGATAAGCTCAGTGTAGCAGAAATGGAAAAAATCAGTATCCACATGAATGAGGTAGAGGTTGATTCTCGGCTGTGTGATCCATTTTAATGAACACTGCACTTTCCATTTGCTCTCCTTTCACACCAGACAATGGAGTTCCCCTGAAGCACCTGCAAGGTAATAAATGGTCTCCCACTGCACACAGCAGAGTTCACCAATAGTCCAAAACATTTCTGTCAATAAATCTATTAAGACTTACATGAAGGACATCACATGTTGGATGAATTGAAGGGACAGGGAGAAAAGGGGACAGTTTGGGGTTTAATAGAAGGAGATAGTTGCTTTCAAAAATTAATGACCCATAACACTGCAATATAAAGTTTGGTGGGTTTTTTCCCCTCTCACAACAAGTGCTGTGCAGGCATATGTAACATAGCTCTCTACATATTTATGCAGATTAATGATCATAACCTTCCTACTAAAGACAAGGCTTTTTTTCTTCTGATGCAAAATAGTTAACCCTGCACTGTAGCTAAGATCTGAATTTCTTTTTGGGAGAAAATTTCAGAAATGCTAGCCTATATTCTTCTGCAATTAATTTTTTTCAAAGGGATATTTGAAATGAAATAGATTTTTTTTCTCTTGTATCAGAAATAAATATGGGAATTACCTGAATGAATAAAATGGCTGAAAGATATAACTTGCCAGTATTTTTTTAGTAATAGTATTAAATATTGATTATTTTACTGGATGATTGCCAAAATGAGAATCTTTGTACTGGCACTTGTAGCAGCTACTAAATTACATTGATTTGAACCTCTTTTTACCTATAGGGTTTCATAATTCAGCATTTGTCAATATCAAATCAATCCAGTGCAAATTGCAGGCACTCCATGACTCCCAAAAAGAGAAAAGACCAGTAGACTTTTTACAGTAAGAGCAAAGCTTCAAACTTTCAGACCCACTCACCTACACAGTATTTTAAGTTAGGGAGTAGAATGTGATGACTTTTAAAAATTAACTTTTAAATTTGTAAATGTAATCATTTGTGGTGTTTATGAGAAGAAGAAATAATAGGACCCACTAGAATACAGTCACAGAGACTAGTAGTAATAATAATAATAATAGTGTAGGAAGGAACACTGGCATAGTTATTATTCTATTAATCTCTCTTGATGCTCTGCTGAAAAGCCTCTATCAGGGGCTCCAAGTGCCCCGTGCAGTCTTTCTAGCTTTAGTATTTTTACATGTGCACTAGAGCTGGATGGACACAATCCAATTACTTTCACTTAAGATTTAGTTCATTTCGAAGCAGGTTTGCAGCAGTGCTTGGCTGGGACTGTAACCCGCTTATAGCAGGATCTGTCTTAGGAAGAAACTCTTGCTTTCTTTCCTTGCTTTTGGGGAAGAGCCATATGGCAATGGTTTGGAATACACTTGCGTGCTCCAAGATGCTCTGTCATCTCAAACTCTCTGTCATGAGAACACCCTGTTGTCTTAGTTGTTTGTGCAATTTGTGTTGGATGGTTCTGTGAAAACAATATAACAGCACTTTCCAAAATGATGCAAAAATCAGGGATGTTCCCAAGGGTTATTAAGTGATAAAACCAGATTTCAATTCAGTCTCTAATTAGGGAAAACTGTAAGCTCCAAAGAAACCCTTTCCATCACGCCTTCCAGACAAAGCTGAAATGTTTTTCCAGGTGAAATAGCATCACAATAAGGTTTTTTTTTTCCATTATAGTTTGAAATCTAAGAGAAGTAGTAATTGTTACCAGAAAAGGCTGCATTTTCACTTTCTGAGTAATAGAGAGTCCAGACTTCATGGATTGATCTGGAATGGAGAATATGAGTCTACCTGCATTCCAGACTGCCTCAGGCTTCTAGTTTGTAACCATGGGGTTTAGGATATAATTTGTCAGATACCAGCTTCTCACATTTTATTGTTTACAGCTAGTAACTCATGGAGACGTGGTAGTTCTTTCTCCCTCTGGTGCCCAGCCACATGGAACTGAGTCTGCTGCAGTGTTTGAGTTAACAGATCTGGATAATTTAGCTCAGATCTTGTGTTCTGTCCTTGCTGCCAGCAACCTACTCCAAAAATAATGTTTTAATCCATTTATATTTGTTGTGTTTAAAAACGTGGCCTACCTGGAATATGAGCCTGGCTTACTGGCGGTGGCAGTTACACGCAGTCCTTTTTGCCCTATTCTGTCATCACTGCAGGGGCTGCATTCCAAAGGCATCGTAAGGAATTTGCTCTTTCTTGGCTTGGCCTGTCCTTCTCCCTCGGATGAACCTGTAGAGACTGACTGGCATTGAGTGTGGTGTGTGCCTGGGACTGCCAGTGCTGTCAGGCTCCTGCACCATTCCCTGCCCCCCTCCTGTGTCTGGGAACCCACCTGAAATGGATTTTTGTCTCTACCACTGCCTCACATCCCAGCACACAGGAGGTTAAGATTAATGCTGAGTAGGTGGCTCTTGTAAGAGGCACTGAGTAATCCTTCCTCGTCCCAGTTCAGAGGGACAGAATTCTGTGGACCTGTTCCCCACTTGGAGTTAATCGTGCCAGATGTAACATGGAGGAAATCCAGAGAGAGATTGGTTGTGCAAAGAATTAAATCTCAGGTCTTTCAAGATTAGGAGTTTCACTGACCATAATTATGTCTCAGATTTCAGTAGATAACTGTCTTGGCAAAATGACCATTCTCATGGCTTGCCATGAATCCAAAATATTTCAGCATATGAAATGCTATGAAAGTATTTTCTTTGTCATAATTAAAAGGCTTGAAAGCAGTTCTTTCATTATAATAGCTTTTCTTTTTTAGTAATGATTCAAGAGCAATTTTTTGCTCCTGTCAAATGCCAATTTATCTTAAAAGTATTTTCTTGATTGCTCTTAGTATCTGAAGATAATATTGGAGCAAACAATTTAGTGTACTCTATGTATAGCTCTGTATTAATCTTTATGTCAGTAATTGTAAACCATATTGTGCCTACAAGGATTTTCAGATGTAAGAATTCTTGTAAGAAATCTGCTTCACACATACTTTGTGATTCACATTTCTGTTGCCTCCTATTACTTGAAAGCTCATCCTCGATTTTTTTTGGTATAAATTTTTTTGTATATATGATTTTTTTATAGTTTCTATGGATTATGGCTCTGGTTGTGTTTAAAAGAACTACTGCATACAAGAGGGGATTGATCAGGTGGCACTTTTTGGCTTACATTGGTGCTTCTGTTAAGGAAGGGCAGGTGGTTGGTCATTCTAATGAAAGGCCAGTGGCATATCTTTATCCTGATGGGGCAACCAAGTCCGGCAGCATTTAGATGAGAATTGTTACCTTTGGGTTGAAATGCTAGCCCATTTTTTCCAGGCAATTCATAGATGTGTCTGGGAAAGAAACGGTCAGAAGAGTGGATTTCTTCTGAGTTTGGCTTGGGGATTTTCTTACGCATTTTTAAAATAATTTTAGTATTGTTTTAATAGATTGATGCAGTGGGTTCTGGACAGTAACAGTGAAGGTTGCACTGGAGTTTAATAGCAACAAAGCCTTTTATTTCCCTGCAGCTTTTCAAGCAGTTTGTTTAACTAATTAAAGAGAACAGACTCCCACACTACCACTTGGATTTAGGACCTTGTTTTTCCTCTGAGAGCCTTGGCAAATGCAGAAACTTTCTGCCTAATGCTCGTGCAGTGTGTGCTGCAATGTGCCAGTATCTGCAGGGAAAACATTACAGGGATATTGCAGGGATCTCATTACAGGGAAACCCAAAAGTGCAGCTGAATCCAACGTTTCCTACACTGAGTTGTTGGATTTGAGGGTTCTTTTCAGTGATGATGTTGGGTTTGGTGCTGGGTCATACTGGATGCCACTGTGCAGGTAAGATTTGGCATGGTGGTCTGCATGGTCAAATGCTCTCTTCCTGCTCTTGAATAATGGGCTCTGATCTGCTTCAGACATCTCCAATCCTCCACAATATGTTTGAACCTTCAAAGCACGACCTTAAAGTGACTTTATCTTTTGTAATGCCCTTAAAACTTTCCCTGGACGTGACAGCAACGATTTTGACTTTGGTGCTTTATGTGAAGGACCTTGCAGCAGACAGCTCTGTCCACCTGCCCCTGGTTTGTGTGCTGGATTGGGGTCTGCCCTGGGCCTCCAGGTTGTGGCAGCTGGCAGGATGGAGTGCTACATGAGGAGTCTTTCATGGCCAGTGTCTGTCTCTTATGCTCTAAAAGCCATCTGAGCCTCAAGAAATGCTTAATTTTCTCATGGTGATCTCAGGGATGTTATATATCACCTTCTTACCCAGCTAGTTAAACAAACATATGATTCCTTTACTTACAGCGCAGATGCTTTCAGCAGAAAAGTGCCAGTTTTTCCAAAATTTTTCATGGTGTAACTGCTTCCTCTAATGTACATGCAGGCATTTCTTGCCCCAATAAAAAGGGATTTTGAGCTATAGATCTCTGTAACAGCAGCCACATCCAGTTGCTAATTAGATAAGCGCCAGATGTTGGCTCCCTCCTTCTCATCTATCTCATGCACATCTCATCACTTCTTCTTTTGCATAGATCCCTCCTTGTTATTCACATAGAGCAGGAGTTACAGCATAGACCCTCAGACATTTTCCTTTGCTGGTCTGTGTCCTTCTGGCTCTCACTGTGTGTCAGACATTCTCTGCAAGAAGGCAAAGTGACATTTTTCATTAAGACCTGCAGGCAGGGCTGCAGCCGTAGTCCAGATGTGTTTCTGCTGATGGCAAGGGCTGCTGTCCAGGGTGGCCCTGCAAGGATTCCTCCGTGTTTGGAACAGAGAGGTTCCCCCTTCTCACACTGTCAGGCAAGACAGAGAGCCCTCTGTCAGAGCTACCTGGGCAAGGGCCCCAGGGAGAGTGCAAGTCACTAGATAGAGACAAAAACTGGCTGAAATTGTCATTCTATCCTCCTAAATGTCAGCTGGATTTATGAAGGGAATGAGCTTGGACCCCTTGGAGCCTGGCTTCCCCTTGAGCTGCATCACAGGTGCTCTAAAGGAAGGAGACATTGCAGGGAGAGAAAAGGTGCCTGGATGCGGTGCTGATGAGCTGTTGTTTGCATTCCTCCCTTGTTTGGCTGTTCTCCTCATTAATAGGATAATTTGCCTGTACAGTTGCAGTAACTTTTTGCATAAATGAGAGAAAAGTGGAATGGACATCTCCTACTTGCACGTGTGCTAAAGGCATTTGGAAACTGTCCTAACACGGCCTCGTTAGACCCCGGAGTTAACTCACTGTTGAGATGAATAGAGGAATTCACATGTCAGATATGTTAAAGGGGTAGCTCAGCCAGGACCAACATCTCTTATTTCATAATGTTTATCTTACCAGCTATCGAGGTTGAAAATTAACTCCCCTAATTTTTAAATGCAAGTTCTATCATGTAGAGTTGGCCTTGGCCAGGAAAGTAAAACAAATATATCAAATTAGTGCAGAAATTAGTGACTGTTCTTCCACATCCAAAGTTAAGCTAAGAAGCAAAACAACATAATGAAATTGCTTCCTTTCAATAATTTTTGCTGCATAAGTTTCAACATTTTTTAAACCATAAATCATTAGGTTTTGCTAAAACCTGGTGCCTTTTTGCCTTCTTTTTCTCCTTGTAGATGGAGATTTTGGAGGTGAAGTCAAGAGGGAGGACTGTGCCTGCTGCTGGGTTTATTTACTCTTTGCTGTAGTTGTTTCCACCTGCCATCACCATATTTTTAATCTCTGCGAGCATGTGGCGTGTTAACAGAAGTTAGCTAAATTTAGCAGTGGCTTTTGTGAAATTAGCCGTTCCTCTGATTTTTAATATCATGGCTGATCACATAGTGAAGTGACAGGCAGTGAAGGAAAGAGAGAGCAGGACTGGTTTTTGCTGAGCTAAAACGTGAGGAGTTGCATTTCTCTTCACTGTGCCAGGGCTGAGCTCCTTGGGTGTCAGGTGAGCGAGACTGGTTCATGTGAGAAGCACCTCCCATTAGCAGCCTTTCCATTGTCCACTTTCATCACCAGTGCAGTTCCAGCCCTGCTTGCTGCCGTCACTCAGCTCAAACCTTGCTGCTTGGCAGTTGTGAGGCTTTTCTTTCACTTGTACTGAACTGGGTGTGGGGTTTTTCTTCCTATTGTGTCATCACCTGAATGGAAGTGGTTTGCTGTGATCTTGGGGTGAGGGTTTCTTCACATGAAGGAAAACAAAAGCATTTACTTTGAGGCTCACTTAGATGCAGGAGGAATACCTAGCCGGTCAAAGGAGTGCTGGTTAGAGTCAATTATTGACCTGCTTTGATCAAAGTGATCTGAGAACTTTGCAATGCCTAGAAACATGTACTCCGTCCTCACAAGGTGGGGATTTTGCTTATGAAAAATCACATTTGCTTTGGAAAATTAACTCTCTCATAGATTTGTATCTGCTGTGATAAATTGGAATTAATGATGAGCAGGGGGTGCCCAGATTAATCCTTTTACTATAACCAAATTATACTGCATCAAATTTACTTCTTTAAGGGACTGTTTCACTCTTCTGTGCAATGAGCAAAAGAAATTTGCTCAGCACATCCTGTGCTGAGATACAGATACATGCAGATTATGCAGATTCAGTGTCTGTTGTGCTGTGTTTGATCTTGGTTTATTTAGTCTGTGATATCCACTCAAATGTGTCTGATTGGGTTTTCTTGATTTTTGGGGGTTTTTCCTCCTCTTCAAAACTCAGAACAGTGTGTTTCCTACAGAACAGTGGTGTTTCATATTTCTGTAATTCTTAGTTTTACTGCAGCCCAACGTGTAAGTAACTTTTTGATGTGGCTGATTCTGGAAGGAATACAAGAACTGTCTAGAAATGCAGTGGCATTACAGAGCCCTCTGAGATGGGGAGCAGAGTGGTGTCCAGTGAGGGAGCAGTGGAGAAAATGTTTGGAAATCAAAACATAATTAAGTAGGACAGAATTTGGCACAGTACAATAACGTTATGTGCCAGGCACTGTGGAGGGAGAAATCCTTAGGCTCAGGTTCCTATCCAGTGGCTGTCTTTTCAGCATGCTGCCGGAGCATGTCTGCTACCAGAAACACTTAATTTAGACCAAATTCCAGTGAACTGAAGAGTCTAAGAAAGTGCCTGGTGTCATTATTAAACTGCACTTGATGATGAAAAACAGTTGGTGTTCACCCTTATCTCTCCCAGGGGCAAAAATGAAATCCTGAACACTCAGTCTCTGAGCCCTGTGTCTCAGAGGCAGCAGTTCTTTTGAGATCTTCCATAAAACACTGACTTCACCGCGTCCTGCTGCTTTTCCATGTCCAGCAGGATGGCAGGGCACAGGGTAAATTGGCTGCACCTTAACAGTGGTATCTATTTATTGTACTATATTAAATTTGTGTTGGAATGCATGACATCTGACCTCAAGACAGTGGTTGTGTGAGATGAAGTTCTATTTTATTTGTGTACTGAAGTGCATTTACAGTAACAGGATCAGCTTTTAGAGACTTGCCTTTTACAAAGAGCTGGCACAATGGCTTAGGCTAAAGACAGACCATGTGCATTGCCAAGACCTAATAAGGGCTTATAATATAATGATGATTAGCAGACTAAACCAATCCAATTCTGCAAAAGAGGCAAATTCTTTGTGTGCCACTTTAAGTGATGGTGGAGATTTTGACAGGATTTTTGCTTGCCAACTGATGTAAATTCTTGTGCGAAATAAGGTGTTTTTCTTTTCAGTTGTAGTCACAACATGAAATATGTGTGTTGAGAAATTAAGCTGAAATGTAGAAAATGTAAGACTAATTTAAAAAGTACATGCACTGTGTATGAGTATGCATGTGTCTATAGAGAGGCACCTACATATGCGTGCACTTCTGATGAATAAGCTTTGAGAGTCTTTCTAAACAATAATCAATTTCTCTTTGTCCTTTATGACATCAATAATATGAGTAACACACAAAGAATTTTCTAGACTCGTACAGTCTGTTTCTATAGAAAGTGCTTTCTTTAAGTCTGTATTCAAGAGATCACCACCCTGGCATAGAGGAGAAAAATAATACAGAGCTCTTGCAGGCAGAGACAAATAGTTTTCTACCTCAGTACACATCTCTGCCTCTAAAAGTGTGCTGCAGCAAGGAAATCCATTTACAGTTTTTTCTTTTACGTAACGGTTGCAATGCCCTTAGGAGCTCCTGGTCGTTTCCATATTCTCTTCTCCAGTTGTCCTGCAGTATAGCTGCAATGAAAAGCCTGTTTATGGAGAGCTGGTGTTCTGCAAAGTGTCTCTCAGCCAACCTTACAGGTCAGAAGCATATGTTTGTCATCTTTGGAAGGATTCTCAGACACTAATATGGAGGTTCCTACTTTTTCCAGTACCAGAGTTATTTACCTGGGTGCAGGTGCCTTTTACAGTATCAGCCTTGCTGTAAGCACACGGATGAAGGCAAAAAGCAAGTGGGGATGGATTTGACTTGTAATTTCCGTATCCCTGATTGGTCACAGTCTGTGTCCCCCACAGTCTGGGGGAGGTGCTCATCCCTGTGCTCAGTGCCCGCCCTGCTGAGCGAGGGGCAGCACGTGCACCCTCTGCACAGCTGGGATGCATTCTTGAGCTGTCTCTGTGTTAGCTCACTTTCTGTGACTCCTTCACCTTTGAAGGATCCCTTTTTTTTTTTGCCTGTGTATCCAGTGACCAGATTTTTGCATACAACAACAATCTTATATCATGTGCTTAGAAGGACATGTCTTTGTTCAGGTCTGCTGTTCCCTCATCAGTTGTGCCTGCCCCTTTTGTTGAGCTCCACACTTGGTCCCCACTGTTCAGAAGACTGGGAGGCTCCGTGCGGTTTTTTTCCTTATTCTGCTCTGATCCCACACCAAACAGAAGCTTGTTTAATATCTTCTGCATCTTAACCCATGTTCCACTGGCACACCCGTTGATGCAGTTTCCCCACGTGTCTTTTCCTCCCTGATCAGCCATTTGTTTTTTCCTAAGCACTTTCAGATGCTGTTGTCTCTGCTAATATTTTTTTTGGATCACCTTCCCCAAAAGAAACCACAAAACCTATTAAATTGTCTTCTGTCATCAGTACTTTTGTTTATACTATTGAGCTCAACATGATCTTAAAGCAGAGACCTGGACTCAAGCATTAGACAGGCAAATGCAACAAAGGAAACCCACAGATAACAGAGAATATTTGGCCTGACAGCTGGTCAGCAATACCAGATCTCGTGGTTGTAGCATATTGTAAACTGGATATGTGGAATATGTGGACAAAATGCAGTGCTGTTAACAACAATGGGAAAAAAAAGGAGCTAATTTTAGCTTGGGATGTCTTAACTGGAATTTTGCATCTAACACGAAGGAGGGACATTGCTTTGTTTTTCCTGGGATTTTTGAGCCTTCAGCTAGGACATGGATGCAATACTGAGTTTCACCCTTGAAGACAGACATACAAAAATGAGAGAAATATGGAAGGAAAAAAAATAGAAATGAGAAGTTCAGCAGATTTAACCTCTGAGGGAAGGTTGAGGAAATTAGATTATTTTGCTCTAGGAAAAAAAGGCTGAAGAAAACCACAGTAACAAATATCTAGTCTGTAAAAGATGCTACAAAGAAGACTGTGATTTCTTTGTTTTTGTATTCTCTGAGGCTAGAACAAGAAGTAATCAGCTTTAATTGTAGAAAGAAGATATAATGAAGGTATTTAAAAGCCCCAAACTTTTCCACTGTAAAAAGAGTGGAGCAGTAGAAACAGGCACCTGGGAGTGTGGTAGGGCATCCTTAGAGAATTTTTCTTAAGGAAGTGTTAAGAAAACATCTGTCAGGGGTTGTCTTGGGTATTCCTGATTTTCAATAGCACAGGAGATGGAGCAGGTGATTTATGGAGATTTTTGTCAGACTATTTGTATGTTCCTGCCATAGACTGTAGCCTCTCATTTTTACTGTATTTTGATTGCTGTAATACAAAATTGAAATAGTTCAACAGAACTCTTCTATGAGCTGTAATAAGATCTCACAATGAGAAATGTGGTGGATATTGCAGGAAATTCATTTTATGTGCCACAGAGCAGGTGTTGTACATCTTAGAACAGGGGCTATTGTGTCTTGTAATAATGGAATTATGAGTTTGGGAGCTCTCCCAAAGTGGCATTTTCCCCACTTGCTGGTTTGTCAGGCTACTGCTTTTCTTTTCTTAGAAGTCCAGCCTGAATGTATTTCTTTATATAACAGTGTAGAAGTGCTTTTGCCATTTCAGCTTGTTCCATCTACTCCTGAAAGGGAGAGAGGCAGAGGAAACAAGACAAGCAGCAAAGCTACCCTCAGTTCAGTTTTAAATACAAAAAGCTGACGTTCAAATAATTTTTTAACTTTTTGTTAGGTCAAAAGGGACCTGTTAGAGTATCTCATGTGGCCTGGACTTGCTTTAATTTATTAACAGTATCGATACTGGTGCCAAAATGGTTTCTGATGATGACACAGAAACATGTTTGTATTCAAGAACCAGCACATCTTCACAGACCAGCTGAGATGTGTGTGTGTGCTGCTCTGTATATGCACACATTCTTACTGAGGCATTTGTTTGCATCAGTGAGGTACTGGCTCTTCTCTGTCATTTACGACTTTATTTCATTTGTACAATTCTCTTGCTTTCTGAGCACATTTCTGAGTGTTTGCAGGAGTGCAGGTTGCTGGGAGGGAAACCTTCCATATTGTTTTAAGAAATATATGGTCAAGTTTGCAAATGTAACAGTTCAATAATTGTTTTAATACAGGTCTTCTTGCCATTTTATTTGATGGAATAAATAATTTTTTTAAAGCCTTGGTTTAGGTTTTCCTTAAAGTGCATTTCCGCATCATTTAAACTCCGTGAACGTGCAACTCTCATACTTAAAATGTTTCACCTGTAGATAAATGACAGCTTTCATCCTGATGGTAATATATTTCTCATTAATTAGAAAATGCTTGCTATAGAGACTGAGAAACAAATTATTGGAACAGTCACTACTGATGGCTATGTGGTAGGAAAGCTCATAAAAAACTCCAAAGAGACAATTTAATCTTTTTTGAGGAGACTTTAATGTGATACAGTAATTATGAAATTTTATATTATTTTATTGGACTTCCATATGTGAGGTTTTTAAAATCAGCTTTCTTTTGTTGTATTGCATAAGGAATTATGGAACGCCTTCTTTTTCTGCAGTTGTATAAACTTAGCATCGTGTACCCTGCCTCAGACTAACGAGTGATTTCTAATACAAGTAAAAATAATTCCTTAGAATTCTGGCTTAACAGGATACTTAAGCAGGTGCTCAAATCTTAAATACTTTATAAACCAAATTTAAGCACTGAAGAATGGAAGAAAATATTTCCATTTTAAAATTTGTTGAATATGCATGGATCAAAAGACAATTCCACTCCTAATTCCTTATTTATTTCACAACCACTCTCAAAGTACATTTAACCAGTGTTCCAGTCCTGAGGTCTTTGCAGGAGTCATGTCAAGTTTGCAGACTCAGGGCCTGAATAGTGACACTGTTAAGTACCAAACTGGCTTCTTGTTATCAGTCCTTTTTCAACTCTTTGGGAGTTCATTGTTTTCAACCACTAAAAAGTGGTTGATTATCACAGAGCAGCCAAATGAGATCACCCATGAATTGTAGGAATTCTGCCTGTACCCTGTGAGCCTTTCTAGCACAAATAGGATTTTTTGTCAGAATTGTATTATGTCTTTATAGTCAAGATTGGAGTGTTTGGAGTGGAGAGCTGTTAAAGAGGCTTGAAATGAGGTGCTGTGAGAAGGGAGTTTGATTGGAAAGGTAGAGAGCAATGAAATCCTCCTGAGCAGTGAATTGTGGGCCCCACTGTATTATCAAAGGAACAGAATCAGTACAGCCCAGAACAAAAGTGAGTGCACAGTATGGCAATAGCCCAGGGCACATCTGAGAGGAGTTAGTAAAATGAAATTATTTGCAGTACACAGGTCAGGCACAATAGACAGTAATGGGCTAAAACAGAAGAGAGGAAACAGGTGTAAGTAGCAGCAAACATTCTGCAAAAACACCAGTTAGGCACTTGGGTAATTGCTATTCATTGTGCATGGACATGATCAGCTACCAAGGCAAGTTACTCACGAAAAATGGATTTTATAAATACCTGCACACCCACCCTACAGGGCTCTGTGCAGATTGTGACCTTGTCTGCCACTGTAGAGTAGGTGATCTTTGCCGTCCATTGGAAAAAGATTATTTCATTTAGTTTAAATCAAACAAGAAAAGCCCCCAAAACAATATGGTTTGTTCCTCTTTTTGCACTTTTGAGTTAAAACATGCTGTGACGTGAATACTTTAAGTCAAGTCTAATGGAATGACAGAGCAATGAAAAGAACTCTAATTCAGGAATCAGTGTTTTGTTGGATCAGCAATGCATCACTCTTGCTGTGCATGAGCCATTGGAAATCAAAACCAAACAAAAAAAAAAAAGGAAAATCACACCATAAAACCACTGTGTGCTTTATTTTAGTGGGCCTAGATTCTGGTATTGTTTGCCAGGTGCAGTGGCCACATACTGCTCCAAGCCTTGTATCTGAGCCAGGGTCCAGGTAGGCAGGATTCACTGTGGTCTTACGGACTCACAGTGTCTTCACTGCAAAAAGCTGCAGAGGTATGTATCAGTTTTGGTTTTACCTGGTTTTGCCAGCTCGTGTTTCTCTGCTGGTAGAATCTCAAGATGGGGTGGTGTCTGCCTAAGGTACATCTCTTTTGTCACTATGAAAATAGGAAAAAAAAGGTTGGTTGTGTGAAGCATCCAAGAGATTTTCAAGGTTGAACTGGAAAGATGGAAGAGCAAAACTGGTTCTAAGCAGGAGAGATTAGAAAAAATATATATTCCTGAGGAAAGACAAATTTGACCACCAGGACATGAAAGTTTAGGCAAGTATCCCATTAAGTTCAGTAGAGACTTAATTCATCCGATCAGAAATGTACTGATGTTGCAAAAATGGTGTATTTTCTACCAGAACAACTTTGCTGACACTTCACTTATGGAAATGGGATAAAAATGGCTTTACCATCAGGGCTAGAAGTTTTCTTACAGAGCTAAACCAAAAATACTTTATAGTCGCTGCACTTTTGTTTTTACTGTTGCAGAACTAGTGCTGCAGGTTAAGCACTGTAACCTCACATTTTAGACACTGTAGACAGGAACTCTTTGAAACTCAAGTTCAAGGATTTAAGTTAGCCTTTTTCAAACCAAATGAATTTTTTTTGCTCTGTTACCTAGAACCAGAGGGGGTCAGGTATTTCCTCCCACGTTTCTTTGCAGATTTAGCTCAGCAGTTCTTTCTGAGCAGTGTTACTTCTGGTTTTATTTGGATGGAGAATGCTTTTAATGTGTGTTGCAACCTTTTAGGAATTGTGCATTGCTTGGTTAAAAAAATAATTTAGAACACGACCTTGTTCCCATAGCTTTCATTTTCTGCCTTATCCTGCCTAGTAGAAAAACCACACCCACTGTGTGTCAGGTTTTGGTTTAAGAAAGTTGCACTGGCCACTTGCATCATCCTGTGGGGAGATGCTTATGTTAAATGCACACGTGAGAAAGCTGAGGTGCTTTTCTCTCATGTTGGTGTGATGATAATTTTTTCAAGTATGTTGGAAGCACGTTTAGACTGAGAGCTGCACCACTGGAAATTGCACATTCCCCCATCTGAGCAGCTCCAGAGTTCTGACGTGTGCCCTTCAGGATGTCCACTGCCTGGTCTTCAGTGCTGAGCTCCATTGCTCTTTCCATAAAATTTATGTGAGGTCTTTGGATGTTTTTACAGTTAACTTAAACAACTGCCAAAAAGAATTCAGTCTTCCATAATTTCCTGGTTCCTGGGCCATTTTGTTACAGTACACAAATGAGTTGTTATGCAGAAAAGGCTGTGGCAAGATGACTCACCCCAACTGCTGTTACCAAGGAAGAAGTTGCTCAATTACATTATATGACACCACATCTACTACTTAATATTTTTCCCTAAAGCTTCCTCTGCCCTTTGTTGTATCACTGCTCTTCTGTTCTTAATGTGGAAATAAAATGTGATGTGGGAGTTTGTGCCTTATTTCCTCTTGTTCTCTGGTCCTTTTTACTTGAGAAGCTCTTTAAAATAACTGACCACCACTGCAGGTTCTGTTGGCAGGTTCTCTCTGCAGCCCCTGGGTTCTTTCATTCAAACTTTTTTTTAGGCCATATGTATCCTAATTTTAGTGGATTTAAATTGTTTAGTAGACATTAGTCCAAATCAAAGCAGAAGCTGGTGTATTTATTTTGGAGCTCATAAACATGATTTAAGGTAATAATTACCCAGAGCTTATTTCTACATTCAGCAATACTGAATTATTCTACCCTTCTAGCAAAAGACTTTCAAGATGGAGAGAAGAGCAGAGTATAATTTATAAATTGTCCTGAGGTAAAAATCAGATGTTCCTGTCAATTCTTGATTCCCAGATTTTACAAGATCTGTAATTTAAGTGCTGTAGATGGTGTTGCCTGCCTGTGTTTGACAAGAAAGTCAGGGTTGATGGACATTGATTTGCCACTGGGAACTGAAACCATTAATTGAAGCCGTGGCGACTAATCCATTTCTTTGCTCTGCTTCGTGGATCCTGACTTAACAGTTTTTGCTACAATCAAAAATTCATTCATGCAAATGCACCTTTTGTGATCAAAGTAATCAATTTTTCTGGCTTGTACTTGACAGACTCAGGATTCTAAAGAAGTATCCACATGTCACTGAATTCCCAAAGGAGCTGAGTGCTCCCAGGGTGGGTTGTGTGTTCCTGTGTCCGGAGGGATGGGACACCAAAGCAAACCTGAGCATAAAGTGCTTGAAATGCTGCCAGCTCTGATAGTGGTGTGAAACAAGACACTTGAATATAGATCTTTGAAATGAACACATTGGGTTTGGGGTGTTTGTTTGTTTTCTAGTTTATAAACACTCTAAATTTAGTGTACAAGAGAAGCCATAGAGAAAGTACAAGAATGGTGAGGTGGATTTTTCACTTTGTCTTGTTGGTTGGTTGGTTGGTCTTTGTACTTGGAGACTTGAGCTCTGGAAACTTTGTCTGGTTCTTGCAGGTTTTTTTTCATCTATTACTTCTTGTGATGGAGGGAAAGAAAGCATTTACTCAGGAAAGGTTTGAAGACGAGGCTTTTAATCTAATACATATAAAGTACAGTGAAACACTTCTAATGGAAACCTCATGAATAGATGTATTTTTATTAGTTGGTATTTGGGGAATTATCTGGACATCCCAATAACAAATCTTTTGTTGATAGCACTTGCATTGATGTAAATCACAAATATCTTTGCTGTCAGCTTCACATTGGCCTAATTGAGATTAGCAAATGGCCTTTCCCATCCCTACAGTTCCTGTGTATGAATAAAATACACAGCTTTAATGCTACATTAACTGACAAGAGCATGAGATGCTTTAGGTTTGCTGCTGCCTTTCCTTAGCCTTACTGAGGTGTCTCAAAAGCTTGGTTTAGTTTTGGGGTGTTGGAAGCTGTAGGTTTTTGTGACTCATGTTCTTTCAAGCCTGTGTCAGTGCATGTGTAAAATATGTAGGTGAAAAATTAGGAGGATGTTTGGGAGATATTAGGGTAGAAATGTTTATTCTTGGTGCTCTTCACTCAACATGTTGGCCTGCAAGTATCCTGTAGTTTTGGTGAAGGTCCCGGTCAAGCTGCTGTCAGGGTTTAAAGAGTCATTATGTTTGGCTGCAATTAGTTAATTTATGGACAGAAGGGAATTGGAGGAGAAATGCTCTAGCCCTTATTATATAGGAGAACTCTGTAGTAAATGTGTACCCTAAAATTTCATAATTAAGGAAATTTCTCATAATTTCTGATCATTAAGCAACAGTGCAATGCCCTTGATCTTGGTATTTTCTCAAACGAGTATGTTATAGGTAATTGGGGTTAGAAAAGGGCCATAAAATATGTAGGCTGGCATAAATACCCTATTTATAATATAGACTATCTTGCATAACTGCAGGGTCTCAGGTTGATTTTTTAGCTTCATAGTAATTAACATAGATAAAATAAACTTAGGTGTCCTTGGTTAAGACCAAGAGCAGTGTTAAATAGTACGATGACAACAGCATGTGCTTAATTTCTCAGCATTCCCTTCAGAAGAAATCTCTAAGCCTTTTGTACTGTTAATTAGCAAAGCAATATTACTTTGCTGAACTGCAGTCACAATTCTCATTTAATAGTTTTCACTGTAAAGTCTACATAATTGCTTATCATTGCTCACACACGTGTGGGTACAGCTGATACAGCACTGGCTGGAGGAGAGGAAAAAGATGCCCTCAGTGTGAGGAAGCCACTGAACCATGTTAAACAATTGTGGGAATAACTCTTATTTTCATGACTTTTGCACATGTAACTCTGAACCATGAAACTCTATTCAGATAGATTTGTCTGGTTTAATACACCAGCACTGTAACTTCGTTAAGGTCAATTGCAGGAGACTTTTGCCTTTTCGTTTGCTGCCTCGGAGGGGATGCTTTGGTTTTCATTTGTCTTTGTCAAGTTACAGCATTTTATCTTGCTTAACGTTAGCATCAGGAATGTCATATCTGGTGGATGGGTTTTTTCCTGAATGGCATCAAATGCATTACTTGGAGGTCTGAGATGTTAGCTGGAGTGGCAGAAGTATTGCTTTATTCAAGTTTTCTGGGATTCCAAAGCTTAAAAAATCAGTATCTTATATAGATGTTGAAAATAGAACTGTTTAAGAAATTATGAAATCCTGAAAATGGCATTTCTGAGCCTTGTTAATAATAATATCATAGATAGCAGAATATCATAAAATCAGTATAATTGACAACAAAACACACGTTTGGGAGGATGGCAGATTTAGTAGGGACTTACTCTTTAAATTCTTTATTTCCTTGACCTTTGTTTGTAAGAAAGAAGTTAAGATCCTGCAATCAAGGACTGTTCTTCTTTGTTAGGGCTGGTATTCTGGATTTTTTGGTATCCAGTATGGATCATGTAGAGTATGTGGAAAAAGGGAACATCCAAGTACTACAGCAGTATGATTGTAGATCATGGAGTTCCCCAAAGCCAGGTTTTTAAGGTGAATTTCCTACAGCAATCAGCCTTTTTGTATGTACACTGTGCATATTAATTATTTTCAAATTCACATTGAAATTAGGCATTTTTTGTTAAACGCTTAAAATCCATGTGTGAATTTAGTTTCAAAAGGAAACTCTGCAAGTGGTGTCTGACCTGTTCTTTTCTTTCTTCATTTAATATTTATATTGTGTGTGCAATAAAAGCTGTGCAGCGCTTTCCAGGAACCTCAGCATCTGGCCTGCTTCCAGCATGTTTGTCTCTAGCCAATGTTCTGGAATAGCTGGTGATTATTTACCTGTGTAAGTGATTAAACACATTCTCATTACAAGTGTAGCTTAGCGGGGTTTTTCCTTATGGTCCAGGACAACACGTTCCTCATCAGTGTTCTTTAATAACTTATCTATTTCTCCTTCTCCTCCATTTCATTTCTGTTCAAGACATTTTCTGACTCTGCTGACCACGTTAATCTTCAATAGTGCCCAAGGGATTTTGCTGTCTGCTCCTTTGGCATAGTCCTAAATTAGCTCTGTTCGCATTTGTTCAGGATATAGCACTGAACATACACTGTAGTATGGAATAGGACAATCTCTGCTCTTCTCTTGGATAATTAGTATTCCAAGATAGTCTCTCCTGTGACTGGCGATTTCAAATCAGAACATTTGTTGGCATGATACTAGTTTTTTCTTCCTTGCTACCAATCCACAGAACATTTTGTCAGCAGAGGCAGCAGTTTGACTCAGCTCGTCCTGCCCTGACAGATCGCTTGGTAGATAGAAGTGTTAGATTCCATTTTCCTCAGCAAAGCTCAAACTAAACAAATAATTCAATTCCCATATCGATGCTGGGCCCCTTGCACATTTTATCCAGGCTGGGCAGATGTAACTTTCTAAAGATAGCTCAGTGGGGCTTTTTTGTTTGTTCTGGTTTTGCTTTTATTCCTTCCCAGTGCCCTCTTGTGAACACCTCATTTGGGAGATAACAATGGGTACTTACTATCACACTTAAATTAACTGCCCAAACATAGTTTTTTCAGGCTTTCATGTCATCATACTTGTAGTCACAGCTGCTGACTTCCAGTCCTCAGCTCCTGGAAAAAACCTCTGGGTAGCCAAATATGCAAGGATGGACTTGCTCCCTCACTGAGTGGTTGGGGATTTACGGAGCTGCTGTCCTGTACATCCTATCGCTGTAAGAAATCGGGCTTAATGTTAAGACATTTCACCCACAGCTTTCTTTTGCCTATTTTTCCTGTTCTGTCCCATCCCACAATGATTCAATGATGCAGCAAGTTCCAGGAGATCCTACAGTCTTGAATGGGGAAAAGAATGTTTATTTGCCTGTATGTCCACAGTGTGCCAGAATTTAGTTTTTTCAGAGTGAAAACATCCATATGTATGTTTCAGGATGACATTTTGTTACTCATGGTTGAAATGCTAAGATGAAATCCAGGTTTCTCTCAGCATATTCTCTTTTCCATGTGTGGAAGGGCGGAATGATGAGAACGAGAGAAACTACTGAAGGACTCCTTGTGACAGCAAACAGCTTTTTAATGCAACAACAAACACTTGTTTATTCAATGTTGCTTTCAACTCCAGTCTCTCATTCATAGAGGAAGAGAGAACAAAAACTAGAAAACAAAAATCTAATTAATCTAAGGGTACTGAACGCTTGTTAAAATTCACCTGTCCCAGAATGTCCATTTATCACGACTATGACTGAACAACCAAGCTAGGAAAGGTGCTGCTTCTTCATTTGATGCAAAATCATGATTTATTACCCTGTTTTTTAGTAATGGTTAAATCTAATGAACGTTTCTGCATGACAAATCATTTGTCTTCAGAGTAAAATTAGACATGTTATTCTTTCATGTGGAACATTACACAGCAATTCATGGGATACAGAAATCTTGTATCACTAAATTATTGCCAAGGTACTGGCTGCATATATAAAGAACATGTGTGCATTAATGTTTTAATGTTTTACAGTCTCCTGTTTGTAAAATTATGTAAATATTGTCATTTGACCTAATCAGTTTGCAAACTACATTTTCCTTCATGCTTATAAATTCCTTGTCATGGATCTGAAAAACACATATCTTGATGAATAATTGGCTTCTTTGTCCATTCATTGTATGTACATATAGGAGTAACACGTTCAATTTTTATTTAGTGGGTTCTGTATTTAATAATGGTACTTCCTAACTGAACAGTGCAGCTACACTTTTCTTTCTTATTTTTCTTTTTTTTTTTTTTTTTTCAGGAGGAGATATTTTAATATTACTGCTGCTCATTTGCTTCCAGACTGCTCTTTATAGAGATCCTCCTAAGTAATTTTACAGTACAGGCAGCTGCCATGTTGGGGTCTTGATGCTGCTCCTTTAACAGAATCTCCATGGATTTCATAAAGGATAATCATTCTTTAAATGTTCTAGTAGCAAAAAGATGATGTAAATTATTCCATAGACTTCTGTGGATGTCTGCCTGCTTTATTATTCTAGCACTGCTGTAGTACCATATGTTTCAACCTGCTTCTAGGCTCTTTTAGTCATCAGAAAAACTTCAGGCAGACTGTGTTCTAATTAAACCTAAAAAACCTTAAAATTTGCTGTAAACTGAGCCAATTCTCTGATTGTGAGATTAGATTGTGCTAGAACTGGGGCATACAGAAGACCTCGTGCTTCAAATGTTTGTACTCTGGCCCCTGCCATTGTGCACAGTGATTTGTTGTTAGCAGTAGCACTGTGCGCTTCTGTAAGAGTAGAACCAGCAGGCCAGCCCTGGGTTCTCTTTTACTGAGTGCTGTGCTACAGAGGGGTTTCTGATCCCCTGAGCAGCTGCTCTAGAGTCTCTCCTAGGGGTCTTGGAGAGCAGAGAGTGCAGGAATCAGAGCTGGTTCTGGATGAGGAAAGGGACAGTGCTTTGGTGATGCTCTGCCTGGTTCTGCTGGCAAAGCCCCTGTCCTGGTGATGGGAATGCTGGTGTGAGTGCCACGGGAGCTGGACCAGGTGACAGGGAATTAGAAGGCACTTCCAGAGCCAGCCAGCTGACCTCCCAGCCCAGCTGCTCTCACCTCTGGCCATTCCTTATGGAATTGGCTTCCTTTGCACTGCAGGCTCACTGATACCCCTGAGAAGCACAGTGACCTGCTCAGAGGATCAGCTGCTGCTGGGGTCACCACTGGGCTCTGGTGAGGACGTGTTTGTGCAAATGGAAAGGGTCTGTGCTGCAGGGCTGTTAGTCCCACGTGAGAAGCAGTATCTGTGAAATGAAGCAGTTAACTTCACAGGGAAATTTAAAAAAAAATACTTTCTGTACTTTCAGTATTTTTCAGCATTTGTTATTATTTCATATATATGTATATTCAGTACTCAGTGAATTGATATAATTATTTTCCATTAGTCTCAGGTCAGGAGCTTAGAAATCCAGTGAAGGTGCAGTAATACTTTTTTGTTCTTTGAAGCTATTGAATTCATTTGGTTAACACATTTCAGTCTTTGCAGTCAACAAGGTGGTGTTTTTAAATGAAAGCTGGGAATGTTATGCCACTATTTCATTGTTAGTGCTTGGTTGAAAGTCCCAATTATGGCAAGATTCATAATAAAACTTGATAACAAAACAGCAGCTGAAGTGAGAGGCTGGAAAGGTAGATGAAAAGTAGGTAAAATAATTAGCTGTCTCACAGTTGATGTGGCAAAAAAAGCATCTCAGGATAACAAATAGCTACTTCTGAAAGCAATCCATTATGTGCAAGCAAAGGTAAGACAATTACTAAGTAACAGTTGTTGCAGAATCCCTCACAGTTTGGATATAAACATGATTTTAGTGTCTGCATCTGTTGCAGAGGGGTCTTTTCCTGGTGGAATGCACCAACTTCCCCCCAAAACTTTCTCCCCCCCCCCTTTTTTTTTTTTCTCTTCTTACCTAGGAGGTAACCTGGTGCTTCGTCTTCATTACACTGTGTTGTTTCAGTTCTTTGGACATATAAATGTCTTTGTCAGACCAGGTGGTGACATCTGTATTAGCCTACTTTAAATCTCTGCTGTAGCAGAAAAAAACTTAACTGTTCCTTCCCACTTGGCCTGATATTGTGCATATTTCAGCATGGATTGTTCTGTCCATTGAACATTCATATTTTATACCACAAAACATTATGATACAGGGACAGAGTACCCAACCTTTCCCATCTGCTGTGGGGTAGATGCTGTTTCCCCTAAGTTTATTCCTTTTAGGATAGCAAAAAACATCCCAGGATAGGTTAAATGTCTGTATGCTCTGAGTTACCTGAGAGAGGCTGCAATTTTGGGTTGTGTTTTTCCTCTCCAGTGCAGGGAACAGGAAGGGATAACAGCCAGTGCTTCTGGGAGCTGTTCTGTGCCTTCTGCACAATGAGACAGAGCCCCGTGTTTGTTACTGCCTGGGCTGCTCAGAAGGGGGAACCGTGGGGAGCTCAAAAGATCACTGAAGTTTGGTTGAAGAAACTAATGAGCTTCTGGAGGGGGGTTGTTTGATTCAGTAGGTGAATATCCAGCTGCGTAAAATACAGGAAGATATTTGGTTCCAACTTCACAAATGGTGAAATGCAAGAAATCTATCTGGGGTTTTTATTGTCTGGGAGTTTTTCAGCATCTCTGAACTCTCTGTACTTTCTGGTAAATATGACATTGCCTACCACTGATACCAGTATTGCTGTGTTCTAGGATGAGCTATTGTATTTTAAGGCAATTTAAAAAAAAAAAAAAAAAAACCAAACCCAGCCTTCCAGGTTTGAAAATAATAGTTAATCATTCTGTTGTTTATTTTTTCTTAATGTTTGTTTTCTTATTAAAAAGTGCCTGTGAAACAGTGCTTAAGCCTTGTTGCCCTCAGCAGTGGTTTTTTCCTGTGACATCTTATTGAATTTACAGGGAAGATGTAGAAGGCACGGTATTAATAAGGGAAAGCATCTATACCTCGTGGCAGATCTTTGAGCAATCATGGTTCTGGAAGATATTCGAAAGCCTCTCTGCAGCAATGGTCAAGTGTATGTACTTGGATTTTTTTGGCCCTTGGATGAGTGCTTGAAGCATTAATTTTGCTTTTCATCTGATCCTCTGTGGGCACTTCATTATCCCATGGGTCTAGAAGTTTCCTGTAGTGATCCTCTGTCAGTGGTGATGGGAGTATACACAATAGTACAGGTCTATATTTCCACGACTAAAGCTTTATTTGCCTTTTTAGCTATGGATAATTTCTGTTTGTGTCCCCAAAATTCACACAGCAGTATACAATTGCATTTGAGATGTTTCAGCACTTACTGCATTTCCAGTCTTGAGTTAGCTCTGGTTATATTTTCAGCAGAAATCATAAGTAGCAAACGATGTTACGCTGTGTAAAAGTAGGAAAATTCGGAATTCATGGTGTTCTAATTTGTAACAAATACCCTTAGCAGGACTGGGCCACTTCTCTGGTTGTTGATAACTGCCTGCCCTTCTAAGGAACACCTCGGCTTAGTGCCAGAGAGCTGTGGACAATCTTCTGAGTGGACTGTGTGTGTTTTCTGAACAAAAAGGTGAAAATACTGTAAAATACATTTTGCAGGTTCTCAGTGTAAGAGTTCATACTCATGCATGTTGGAGTTTTATTTGCAAACTGTGGAGGTGAATGCCGGTTGGATTTGCCTGTGGGAGGAGAATGTTATAGTTTCTTATATTTGTTATATAGACACCAGATTCAATTATGAACTCTGAAGCTATGTTTATTACAGAAACTAGAAGAGACAGTAAAACACAAGGTTTTGGGTTTGACTGCTGGTTGCATCAACAGGGGAAAAAAAATTAATTATATATTTGAGAAGATTGGATCAATAAATCATCACCTCCTAAACAGCTTCCCTGTTTTTTAACTGAACTATTTATCAGAGTTGATAAAGCCTTTGGGACAAGAGAAGGTCACTTGCTTCTCTGTAAAATGTGGGGATGGGTAAATAGCACTGAGAAGTGATAATGTGCCTGTCTGTTTGCTGTTTGCTTTTGCTGGAGTCGCAAAGGATGTGGAGTTCCCAGTGGATTCCAGAGCACCTCCTGCTGCCTTGTAAGAGATCCCCTGTCTTGGCATTCTCCTTTCCTTTCACAGGGAGATCCTGTGTGTTTGCCATGCTTATGTGGACTTTCACTTTTTGATTTGAACATTTTAACACACTTTTATTTTAAATAGAAAGAAAAGTATCACTGGGAGTAGATGATGGAACAGACATTTCAAGCAAACAGTCCCTTAAGCATAGAACAGGCAATAGAAAGATTAGAAATTTGTCCAAAGCAAAGTAATCCCCAAGAATCCTCCTTGTTCCTTAAGAGCCCACCATATTAATTTAACAACATGCTTCCTCCCTTAAGCAGGGTCTCATTTCTCTGTTTTCAGGAGTTCAGATCCTCTTTCCCCCTCCCTTAGTGCCCTTTTGACTTTGAATAACGTTGGCAAACTTCAAAGGGGACAAAGTGTCACTTTTCAGAATTCTGACAGGATACCTCAGTGGTCAGTCAGTGGAGCAATGCCCTAAAGGCGTGTCTCAATTTCCCAGATTTTGACTTGCATTCCCAGGGAACAGATTGAAGAAAATACGCTAAATGTGCTGTGTATGTGCTCATGTAAATGAACAAACTCTTCTGAAAATAGTGGTGTGTCACAGGCGGGAAAAAATGAGATGATGGGAGAAAAATTAGGCTAAGCTGTGTTTTAAAACTGAAATACACATCTTGATACACGTCAGAAACCAGTCTTAACTTTTATGTGGCATTTTATCAGAACTCTGGATTTGGTGTTTGCATTATGCCACAGAGCTCCCTAGCTTGTAGAGGAATTTATCTAAGAGGATTTGGGACTTAGAATTCAGGCCTAAAGCTATGCTTGTCCATCAATAGACTGTGGGTATCTCTATACTTCTAGTTCGGCAGTTAATTAGCTGGGTTTTTTACGGGCTCAGGAGTTCTTGTGCTATTTTTATTGGTCTCTCTGCTTAAAAGTAATAAAATGTTGTAACGAAGCTTTAGAATTGGTAATGTTTTGATACACAGGGCAACGTTGGCATTTGAAACAGCAATGCTAATTTGTATTGTCCCTATTTGCTGAACACTTGGATTAAATTTTTGTCTCATAGTCATTTAATATGCTGAGTTTTAAACATTCACAGCTCAATTCTCTCTTGTGCCCCTGAGGTTGCCAATGTTATATTTTTCCAAATTGAGTTCTGTATCTTTCTAGTTTAATGACAGTGGTTTTTGATCTCTGATCTCATGCAATTTTATGGATTTCTTCCACTGATTTTCTGTAAAATACTGCTTCTTTATTCATATTGAGGCTGCATACTTTACTTCCATATATTCCTTTTCCTTTCTTTTCTGACATATATTTGGGCCTGTGTTAAGCACTGACTGAATACATGACAGGAGTGACTTGGAAGGGTACAGGCAGCCCAACTGCACAGCTCAGTGCTTCAGTGTGGGGCAGAAATTTGTGTTGGTGGAGTTGTGCATTGTCAAAGGCCACTTCAAAGGTCAGTACTTTGTGTGAGTGAGAAGTCTTTGCTTCAGCACTAGGTTTAGGACAGTCACTGTCCAGGCTGAAATTGCAGCATTTTCAGCCCCTCAGGTTGTAAAGGACCCTGCTGGGCAGACTGGCCCAAGCATTCCCTCAGCATGTTGGTAATCCTGGTGCTTGCTGTATGTTTGTGACTTTCATACCCAGCTACTTTTTGAAGAGAAGTAGAATATTGAGGATGCTTATTAGAGACAGATTTTCTTCCTCTCCCTTTGTCCTCGTTATCAACACTTCCCTGCTAATTATTCACAAATGCATGAAAACATCTTCATCCAAACCTGATACATAGCCACTAAAAATGAGACTCAAATGAAATTTCTCAAAACTATGTGTAGTAAGCAAGGAAAACATCTTGTTAAAAATGTATCTGTTTATTTACTTGTTAGCCTTAGACACTGAGATGTAGGAGAGCTTTCATTTACTAAGCTTGGTTGCTTTGTCAATGCTGCTACAATTAGCTGAATTCTTCCTAGTGAAAAATGGATAATGAACATTACACTTTAGTCTTATTATTTATCTGTGTATGAAGAGGGAAGAGGACAATGTCCTAAAAGCAAATACCAAAGACCTTGCCTTGAAGACAGCTACTTTCTATTAAATGCATTAGATTCAAAGCAATAAATTAAAAGGCTTATTGAAATTCTAAGCATTATTTCCATTCTCATTTTACATTAATCTACAAAATGGGCTCTCTCTTGATAAAGCTCCAAGAGATTGTTAGTGATTCACTCTCTGCCTGGGTACACTGTTGCTATTGCAAGTGGTTTGGCTGTTTATTTTATTTTACTGCTCTGAGTTGAGTGGCATTGCTGAGGAACCCTTTCTTTTCATCCTCTCTCCCCTACTACTTCTTTTAGCTGCATCAGTGGATGGGAACCCTAATTTTGTGATGGATGGAGCCTCAAAATGGGATGTCATGTTAAGACTCAGAACAGGGGGAGAACTGTGCTGGTGCTGCCTTTTGTGTTCTTTCCTCAGGCTGTTGGAGGTCAGAACAGTCAGACTCATGGGTTAAGGCAGGGTATTGTGCAGTTGGGTTGTAACAAATACGCAGAGGAGCTGGAAACATTATGCTGCAAGAGATATGAATGTATTTGAGAAAATGAGAGTTTTTAGAGTAGGAATGCAATAGGAAAATTAGCAGGTGAAACTCCTGTTAAATCAACTTTGCTTCTGAGTCTGATATACAAAAAGATCATGTTACCTGTTACAAGAGCAAATATTTACAGTTCTTTAGACTTCCTGACTGAAGTATAGATTAAAAATGCAATGTACTATTAACATGGCAATTCCTCACTTAGAAGGTCTCTGTTAGGGTTATTTTGCAACTCAGGATCTGTCCTGTTGCTGAATATATAAAATTAATTTTTTCTCACTGCATGTCATGCAGCACATTTGTCTGACTCAGTGCAGGTAGATCTAATGAAACACTCCTTGCAAATCAACCCGTTTATTAACTACTTAATAAATTGTAATATTAACTTGCATTCCACCTGTGCTGTAACAGGCTGAGAGAATGTTGCAGATTGGCAAAACTAAGGACCTTGCAGGTCTTTCTGCTGTTGTTACACCCAGAGGCTTTGACTCCCATCTCTCTTCTAAGTTCCTGAAGTGCCACTCAGTGGTGTTACTTTCATGACTCATAAAGTGAGTAAGAGCTGCAGCCTTTAGCAGCGTATTAGCAGCCCATTCTGCCACCCTGGGTTCAGTAATAGCTCTGCCCAGTGCATCAGTGAAAATAAAGTATTGAAAGAATGGCCATTATTAGCTGAAGATTCCTCCTCTTAACAATCCTTCATGTGCAAACTTTCACCATCTTCTGTTTTCATAAAGGGAATTGGCAAGGCTGGTACTCAGAATTGCTCAGTCCAAGTTTGGAGGTTCTCCCAAGACTAAATGAACTGCATCAGGCTCACTTGGAAATTGGAGTTTTCCTTTTGCCAAGTAAAATTTAGTCCTAGGTCCTCCTCCTGTCAAGTGCAGTTAATGCAACAGAACATCTCCCTGCTCTGTCTCTGTGAGGCTTCTCTTGTGCTTAGTGCTCCAAGGGCAGATTTCCAGTGGATCCCAGCCAGTTCTCTGGCTTTTCATGGAAGATTTGCAAGTGCTCTGATACAAACATCTAATTGCCCCTTTTGGAGCTACAGCATCCTTACAACGATCAGCTGAGCAGATCAATATATCCCTTCTAGAGCTGACATGCCCAGTATTGGGTGGTTGAAATTTCCAAACAGTTAATTAAAAGATATTGCTGAAATTTCATCCAGTAGTTAAAAACAACTTTATACCCTCTGAGAAGCACTGGTAGACTAACCTGCTAATTTCAGTAGGTTTTATAACTGTGGTAACAAGTGTGCAGCATGTGAGATTTGGCTTTTGTCTCCAAAAGATCGTGTCCTTTTTTTTTTTTGGGGGGGGGGTGGGGGGGGGGAAGGCATCTCTGGCAACTATTTGTTAATTTCCACAAAGATCCATCAGTGATAAGTTTGGGTGAGAGACAGTGAGGAGAAGCAGGCATTAGCACCTTGCATCTGATTGTGTCAACACGGAGAACCTTGGTCAGAGCATAGAAACCCTCATGCAATGTTCTTTGATGGAGAGGAAATCCTATTCTAAAAGGATTAATGGAAAGCTTGCCTGGCATCTCTGCTGGATCTACTAAAAGCTGAAGAAGAGGATCAGATGTGAAAGATCTGATTTCAAAGATCTTTATTCACACTGTCTTTTGCATAATGATTTGGAATAGAAAAAAAAAAGTGAGCGTTCTAACATACCGAGTAACTGCCACTGGTGATGAACTGTGTTTGCAAGCTGCCGTTCTCCTGATGTGCATAAGCACCTTCCTCGCCTGGCAGAGATCACATTGCTCAGTGGCAATAATCCAGGGCTGTAGTTTCTTGCAGAGCTGAGGCTGCAGTTGTGGAGCCATTTCACCTGGAAAGCAGGTAAAACGGAAACTTTCTTCCCTGGTGGCATTTTATGGGAAAACATCAAGTTGCAGTAGGTGTATCATCCTTCAACTGTTTGACTTAGTAGAAATCAATGATAAATTCATATCCTCAACTGGAAAAAATAAATCAATTAATAGCCAAAAAAGGGCAAAATCAATACAATGTATAAAACAGTGTTGGCCTAATTAAAATGTCCTGTGCACCTCAAAATTACTTAATGCCTAAAACTACTGAATAGCAATTCCCAGTCTGCCAGAGGAGGAAGAAAATAATGATAAAAAAATGCAGGCTGCCATCATGCAATAGCAAGTTTAAAAGGAGCTTCCTTTTGGATTAGGAGCTGAGAACATGTAGCTACAATGAGCTTCAGAGGCTGCCTTTCCTAAAGTGTTCAGCCCAAATCCTGCTGGCCTTGGAGCAGCTTTGAGGCTGTTTCCCTGTGTGTGAAGTCTTCTTACAATTATCTGACAATTATCCTGTTATGTCAGTCTTGAGCAAGTTTTCCATTAATTTTGGTCAGTCTTCCTTTCCAGCCTGCTGTTTCTCTTCCTTCAGAGCACACCTATTTAAATGTTGCTTTTACGACAAAAACGTGTTGTTTATATCTTGGCTTCCCCAGGTATGTTCTAGAATTGCCCTGGGCAGTGAGGCAGTATTTGGAGCTGACACTTCCTCACACTTCTTTGTTTTACTTGTGAGGAAGATACCTCTGGATTCTATCTCTGTTCTTCTAATCGTTTATTTAGACTTGTTCATACTGATAACTCTGGATGTTTTGTGAGAGAAGGAAAAATAAAGTAGGAAATATGAAGAAAGGAAGCAAACACTCATGTAGTGATTATCATTAGTATCCACTGTATTGTTCTGATGGTAACAAATGAAACAATGCCATAAATGTAGCTGTGTTGTAGGGTATATTATTTTATTATTCATTTTGTGTTCATTGTTGGTACAACAATATGTCAAATTTATTTTTTTTGCGTCTTCTGCCTGCTAAAGTAAACAGTAATACTAAATACATTGTGCATCAGCTTGGCTGTTCTACCTGGTTTAGATTTGATTTGTTTTTCCTGAAGTACAGTTATAATGATAGCTTCAGGAAAAGACTAATGGAGGAGTTATCTCAGTATGTAAGTGACTTTTATCAGCATGGTTATTCTTATTTTGATAGAGCATCTTTTACACTCTTTTGTTTGCAGGAAGATAAGCGAATTGCTACAGTTTTGTACTGTGGACAAGAGCTCCATTTGGCAAGTTCTAACACGAGTGAGATTCCTAAAATCTAAAGATGGGAAGACTGCTGTTACCAAATGAAATTTGGTAACGGCTCAAAAAAGGAACCGAAAGCAAGCGGGATGCAAAGTCACAACCCTGCCACCAAATGAAATTTGGTAACGGCTCAAAAAAGGAACCGAAAGCAAGCGGGATGCAAAGTCACAACCCTGCCATAGTTTTAAAATGGGTGGGATTTGTTTTAAGTTCCTTTTAGGCTCTGCTCTAAGAAAGATTCACTAAGAGAGGAAATAATTAGATGCTACTTCATTGAAATGTCTGCCTGGACAGATTTCCTCATTCTGTGGTAATGTGAGAATAGGAAATCTTGTGATCTAAATAGCACTGATGCTGCTGCTTTAAAGATATCAGTGTGAGGGGAGGTTTTGTGGAAAAGTTGTTCTGCCAGACCAAGTGTGGACTGATGGTTGAGGGCAGTCAGATGGAAATGAAAAATAAAATTTTAAATCCTTACACCAAATAAGAGAACACTGATAGTCAGAGATGGCACAGCTAACTGTTCTGGTCAGAGTACACCTCGTTCCCTCCTGTTCACCACATTTCTGTCCTAGTTCACCAAAGAGTGACTTCGGATTGCTAACTCCATAATGTACAATGCATTGTTATTATTCCAATAATCAATAATCAATATTGATTGAAGTAAATATTTGATACTAGGATATTGGTGTTGTATCCTGTAATAGCTGTATTGAATTAACTGCTTTTCTGATTATACAGAAAACTGAATTTAATTTTAGGAGTTAAGACCCACTGAGTTAGCATATGATCCCAAGCCACTTAAATTGATCTGGATTATTTGGGTGTTTTGCCAGTGCTAACGTATCCAGCTGTGGGGGGTTTGTTTGCTTTAGTGTTTTATTTTTAGTATTGCAAACCAAATAACCACATCCAGCTACAGAAACTGCTCGGATTGAATCATAAGTGGCTATTATGCTTCTAGTCTTCAAATATTTGTTGATAAATGCCAGCAAAGGAGACACTTTAAGGCACTGTGAAAAACAAAAAGCAAATAAACACAATAAAAATATGCGAGTTAAAATGAATGTCTCTCCTTTAGTACTGCAGACTAAGAAGCCCACCTGGTCTGTAACTGGTAATAATTGAGACTATCCAGTTTTGGTAGGGTTTGGAGATTCTTTTTTGTTCTTTTGTTTGTTTTCTGAATGTGTCAGGGCTTTCACAAAATGGGAGAGATGCATTCTCTCTGTTGACTCTTTGGGGGCTGTAGCAAAAGGCTCGTGTCTACATGACAAGAGCAGAGCATTTATCAGGATATTGGTGCTCTGGGGTCAGCCATTTGATCCCAGAGTAACACAGGACAGTGATGGGAAGGCCTTCTTTGACAAGCCCTTTCTCGTTGTTTTGGGTATGCAAAGAGGTGTGCAGGCTGTACAGATGACAGTTTCATTCTATTAATGCTTCTCTAGCTCCTAAAGGCTCTTCTTTTCCATATATTAAACATGTTTGTTTGTTTGATTTTCCTTTTTTTATGAGAAACGTTTTTCTTACTTGATAAAGGCATCAGTGTTGCTGTGTGGGGCCCTCTGCTCTCCCAGCCAAGCTCTGCCTGCTCGGTCCAGTTTCCAGCCCAGCAAACGTAGCACTCCACAGCCTTTTCACCCATCTGGGAAAGGGGTAAATGCACTCATCTGGAAAGTGGCAGCACTGACCTTTGCAAAAAGTTGTGAGCTCCATGCAGAGCTGTGGCATGTGTGGTTTTTATTTTGTCTTCTAAAAATTTTAAATAGATTGTTGAGTCGGTTCCTGAAAATTATTGAGGTGTTCCCTCTTTTTGATACTCATTGAATTCATTAATCACTGTTTTTTGGGGAACTCTATTTCCTTGTTAGTATGTTTACACATAGTTCCCATTCACTTCCTTCGGGGATTACAGCTATATCAGGATAATTATGTACTTGCAAAAAGCACAGAAAGTTTCAGTGGGGTGAGACATTCCTGTCGGGAGCAAGGCTGTGCTGTTTACGTATAGAAATTAGACTATTGACAGTGTTAATGGTGTTTAAAGTAGACATTTAGAGATGCCACTGTTTGTGTATAAATGTTTTATAATTAATTGGGAGTACACTTGAGGAAAGCTAAGCTGATGGGATCATAACCATAAGGCTGGTTTGTTGTCCTGATTGGTACATTGTGTGTCTAATTGTTTGTTGATCTGGCGTGGCTCACAGATGAATTTAATGATTCCCTCTTGGGTTGCCTTGGTTTGCATTGATCTTCCCAGACACATGGGAGCATGAGATGTGAAGGATGTGGTTTAATTAGGCTACAGCTTTATTAATGTAGCTCATCTGGGAGCTCTTCAGCAATAACTTATAAAGTACAGGTCATGATGTCTTGACTTGCTGCCAGCTGGTAGATGTTTGCATTTGCCTCCCCAGGCTTTTGCTGGGCACCTGCTGCAACCCCGTACGTGAGGGTTAAAGTGCTTGGGGTCTCCTAGCATGGCAGTAAGAATTAGGCTGTGACCTTATACATCACTTTCTGGTTCTTTCTCATTGTGGAACCAGGTCTCTCTTGATCAGTGATCAGCACTGTGCAGCTGATGGAGTGGCATCAGTTATTGATTAGTTTATTTGTCCTGCCCAAGGCTTCTGGATTGCTAATAGTTAATAGCTTTTACAAAACATGTTCCTTGAGGGGAAGGAACTTGCTCCCAAAGGGCTCAAATCAGTTATGATGATGGTCAGTAGTCACTGATTTTCATTGATGCTTTTCCTGTCCCTGATTTACAGATCTTCTGGTTTTGTACCCCTGTGAAGGGCTAAGTTCTCCACTGCAGTATTTCAGGTCAGTTCATAGTTAGTGTTATAGGAAGGACCTGTGTCTGTCACCAGTATTTGTGTGAGAGCTCATACAGTATTCCCACCCACCTATCCAAATAATCCCTGCATCTGTCTGCTTTTCATCGCTGGAAATTTTAACAGGGGCAGAACTGGCCCCAGTTCAATCCTCTTCTGTCATTCTTCTGTTCTGAACTGCAGTGAAATGAAATTAGACTTGTGGGTCTTCTGTACCCAGCCACACCTGCTCAGTGCTGATGCCACCTTTTGAGGAGTTCCTGTGCTCCAGGACGAAAAGATCAGCAGAAGCAGGCATGTGTGGACAGCAAGTATTTCATTTTTCTGATGGAAATTAGTTTAAAATAATTGTGTTGTGGTCCTATCCATGCCTACTGGATTGCTTTGTTAGTTTTTTTTTTTTCCCCAGCTGTAAAACACTGAACATTGCAGTGTAGTTGCGCGTCCCTTTTTTTTGCAGGATTTTTTTCCCCTTTGAAGAACATTAAAGAAGTTAAGATGCTTTCTGGTTGCCCTCTTTTTCTCCAGGACTCATCTGCTGTTGCTCAGGAGGGACACACGGGGTGTTAGGTCTTGGCTGCTCCCTCCCTGTTGGAGCAGTTGTACTGCAAAGCAGCGTATAAATCTTTCTGTGCAGGGTTTTACTTGGTTTGATGGATATGACCCATCCTGCAGCATTACCAGTGACAAAGTAATTCAGCACCAGGCAGTATGACTGTTCTGATCACGAGGGAATGGCTTAAGCTGAAGGTTATAAGGTCCACACACCACTGCAGGATGCAGAAGAGCCAGTGATTGCTGAGCACTGCTGCCTGCTTCCCTGTCCTCGTGCCCTGCAGCCATTCTTGTCATCCCAGCAAAGGGAATAATTAAATCCTACTCAGTTTTTCCTGTTAATCCAGATATAGCCCAAAGCCCTGCCTTTGAGGTAGGAGGAGTGTGGTTTAGGATCCATTTTTAACATGTGCTATGGTAGTCTGTTTTTCTGGATGCAGACCAGTTTGTACACACACAGTTTTTAACGTGCTATTTTAAATTATTACATACTTCCACTGAGTGTAACAATTCCTGTTTGTTCCTTTTCTTCTAGAAGGATGCTGTTGGTGACTTTTTAAATTATTTGTATAGAACCGTAGGGTATAAACTTGTATAGCTGGAAAAAAAATTTTGTTAGGTGGATTCTATGTTCAGTTCAGAGGCAGGTCTTCTTCTGTGAGCATGGGAAGGAATTTGGATGAAAAGTACATGTGATGTCTGGATATGTCTATGAAGCACATGAAAGATTGTGCAAATAGATGGTTACTTCTTCATAAGCACAAAACCTTTGCTACTAATCCTTTTATTTTTACAATATCAAAAGCAACACAGTAGACTACTTTTAGCATTTATGTGCTGTTATTATACAAATGTTTAGGAAAGCAAATTGGATTACCTAATCATGAAGGGAGGTTAAAACCAGAGTCTTGCTTCTTCTGCTATGCTTCCAAATTACGTTGTCTCTGTAGCATTGGCTTGATAGAAGAATAATTTGCATGTTAACTTGTTTAGTGCAGTGGTGCTGCTTGTTGTGGAATGTATGGTTAATTAGGAATCTGGAATCATATGCAGCTAATGCCTTGTTTGTTCTCAGCTGGCCTGTGCTTGCACAAACTGTTAGAAAATGCTGCATGAGCACAATTCCTTTGGAATTAGGTTATAGTTAAATTGTAAATAATTTAGTCTTTTAGCCTCTTTGAGATAAAGACCTTCAGCTGTGAGTTTGCTGGCTGACAAGTCTCCCATTGGAAAGAGAGGGGTGAGTTCCTTTTCTGTGAGTAATTTAAAGTACAAATAAATAAATACTATGAAAAAGATAACCATAAAGAAATTCTGCACTGTTTTACTTTGGTTTTATTCTTTGGCTACTTGTATTCTTAAAAGGTTTTGCTTTGTAATAAATAGTAGTGAAGTTATGACTGCTCTTGTATATGTTTGCAATGTGTCTGGAATATTTCTGGAGTCATAATTATTTTTTCAGAGAGCACCAATATTGTTACCAGTTGTAAGGCAGCAGTGAGACATGATCTCTTACAAGCAACTTTTTTTGCTCTGTTGCAGTTTTCCCATTTAATGATGTAATAGTTTGGTGAACAGCTTGGTGCATTAAATAACTCTGTATTTTCACTTTAGACCCCTCTGTTACTCGGTGGCCTTCGTTAGCTTTGCTAGGTTTTAGGAGCATCTTCTACAAGTGTAGATTGAGTAATTTCTAACTACAGCAGCCAGTTCCCAATGTCTTTGAATCTATTTTGCCTTGCTCTGGGAAACTGATTGATTGATTTAATTTGGGGGAGAGGTGCATGTATCATTGTCCCAAGTAACTGTTGCAGTCTGTCAAGGATTTCCTTGATCAGGCTTTTTAACCCATTATCTGTAAAAGGCAAGTAACTTTTGAGTTGTGGAAGTATCATTTCAAGGGAAGCAATTCTGCCTGTCACAGAAAGGGGAATGAGGAGCTAGAGAGAAGGCAGAGCCAGACTCCTCTCAGAGATGTGCAGTAAAAAGACAAGAGACAAAAGACACAAGTTTCAGCGAGGGCAATTTCAAGGAGATGTCAGTAAAATGTTCTTCACACTGAGCATGGTTAAACACAGTCAGTGGCCTCGGAGGACGTGCAGCTTCCTGCAGTCTTGGGGGACTGGGCAAGGCCCTTATCTGTTCCTGATGCCAAATTTAGCCCTCCTAAAAGGGACCTCTTGTGTTCCCTTTGTGCTGAAATTGAGATTCTTAGCTAAGTCAGAAGAGGCAGACTCCCCTCTGTCATGTAACATGACAAATAAATCCTGCACAGAGATCACCTCTGTGTAAGGTGGAGCTGGGATCAGCCCCATCTGTGCTGGGTCCAGTGTTCCCTCCTGCCTTAGAGCTGCTGTGGGAGACCCCAGGGGGAGAGGGCTGGATAACTCTGGTTTATTTTGAAACACGGATTTCAAAATAAACCAGATCTCCTCTCAGCCAATGTGTGTGACACTGGTGCATAATCGTAATGTCCAGACCAAGCAGTCTCCTCTCTCATTTTGGACTGATGCCTCAGAACTGTTAGCAGACCTTCCAGCTGATCTTTGATCCAATAAGATAATCGAGAAGACAATTGTGAGATACAAATAAAACATCTCACTATTAACCTGTATTGTACCACACTGCAGACATCTGACTGCAGTTCCTCACTTCAGTCTTTGCAAAGACAACATAAGATTTTCAGCTGGAAGCTCTGATGTCCTATCTAGAGATCTGCTTTGACATGGAATGGAAAAAAAATGTAGATTTTTTTTCTCTTAGCTGGCTTTGTGGATGGTTTGGTTGGTTTTTTAAATTGAAATGGAAATTTTGTTGTCGGAGAGCCTGAAGCATATGAATTCTCAAGTCTTGTTCCTAATAGAAGTATTTACATAGTGAGGAATAATTTTGAATAGTGGGATTTTTCAAAAGTACCTGAAGAAAAATTTTCGACTATTAACCTTTTAGATTTCTGGAATACTCCCCTTAAAAGCACACTAAAAATACCCTTTATGCATGTGCATTAAATTCCTAGCAAGCATGTGCTTTTCTTGGTGATCTAATGCAAAAATAGTCTTGAGGCTTAGCAAACATAAATGAATGAAAATGTACTGTACCCAGAAATATATAAGCGCTATGAAGTATTTAACACGTGTCTGTGGATGTTCCTGTTAAAATGATGAGTTCTTATTGATCATCTTGATGTTGAAAGAGACACTTGTGCATCATAAATATTGAAAATACTTGAATGCTGGAAACATAATGCAGATTTTTGCCATTGGACACGTACATATAGAAACCTGCTCTTACTAGGCCCCTGTGAGCAAGCAGTGGGGCTCAGTGCAGGCACATTTTTGTGCATGGAACAGATGAGAGAATCCAGACCCAGATTTTCAGCTGTCTGGAGACCAAGGACAAAAGGCTCATCATTACCTTAAATCTAAAGCCGTAACAAAAATAGAACAAATTGGTTCAGGGGATGGGGAGAGATGTATGTCTGGCTAAGGGATGGAGTGGAGGGAATTACAGAGAGACCCATGAGGACACACTTCAAATAAGCTTGGGAAACGAACAGACATTATTTGGTCTGCAGCTGTACGTGCTACATGACTGAGCAATTAACTATCATTCACTGACTTTTACAGATTTGAAGTAAAGCAGGATATATTTTTATCTCAAAAGTGGTAAGAGAGTCGACAGTAGCAGCAGCCTGACTGTGTGTGTAAGCATATTTTAGAGAAATCCCATTTTTCAGAAAATGGAAGCAATTGTCTTATCTTAGCATAATTGAGCTGTTAACATACCCTAGGTATTTTATGCTCATAATCTAATCCAAAATTTAGGTTTACTTACAAAGGATTTGACCAACCTAGCAACAATATTTTGGTCATGTTGTAGCAAAATATTCTCTGGTAAGTTAGTCTTGGCTTGTCTGTGCTGAAAAGCTAGGCTGCATCTTTACCTACAAAATCATTCCCTTGTTTAGAATTTCAGCTTCTCCAAAGTCCCAGATGCTGTTTAATGAGGCTTAAACCCAAGTTCAGTTCTGTATTGAAAGTCAAACATTGATCTTTAAAGATGGAAGTGGTAAAATCTGGGGATTTTTTCAAGCCTAACCCGCCTGAAAACTCTTGAGTCTCTTCAGAGATGTGTGACCACAGTAAGACAACTGTGCAGCAAGATAGGCAACAAAAGAATATGGATACTAAATAAACCTAGGATGTTCTAGGGTTATAGTGATATTTTAGAGTTATGGTTTGTATTTCCCTGTTACAAAGCTCAAAAAGCCATACAGTTATATTAAACGATACGAGTTTTCTCTTTTGGAAGGATTTGTAGGAGGAAATTCTTAAATTATTAAAATTGGCTCAGAAGATTTAGTCCAAGATTTATTTAGTAATTAAATGAGGCAACTTGGATTCAAATTTCAAGTCTCATCTGTAGAGAGTTGTCATAACAGAATAAAAAGCTCTTTAAAATTTGTAGCTGAAGATGTTATTTTTGCCATCCGTATAATATTTCACAACAGTTCTTCCCTTCATTTGGGGTGCTTTTGTTTATAGCAAAGTTTCTGAATGGCTGATATTTATTCTAATGCACTAACTTTATTTAAAAAATAGTGAAAATCCAGAACCTCTTGTCTTCTCCCCAGAGACTGGGTTTCTTTCTACTGTAGATGTGTTTTTTTCTTGAATGATAAAACAGCTGAAACCTTTTCAAAGTATCAAATTGGCACCTGGACCAGAAGAGGAGTGGAAACTGGTGCAGGTACCTTTCTTGTAGGTTGAAATTCAGCAGCAATTCCAGCTGGCTGTGCAAACAGTTGACACCTCAATTTCTGTGCCTGCTTTCTGCTTTTGAAAGAGATTGTGTGTGGGAAGATGTGATGGGTTACCTTACTACTTACTGTAATATTTAAGATCTTTTCAGAGAGCTGTCATCAACCTCACAAAAGATATTTTATTGGGAAGAATTAAATATAAAACGGCTCTAAGGAAATAAGTAACGCTTTTGTTGTCAAATTAGTTTTATTCATTTAATATTCAATATTTACAACAATGATTTAAAATAGCTGAACTGATTTGGGGCCCTGAGATTTGAATCTTGTTAAATGTTCATCTGTCAGACTGTTGTATTATCCTGAGACTTACTTCCAAAGCAATGTGCTGGCATACTTTATTTGCAGTGACGGGATGTGTGCTCTGTGTATTCGTTCTACCAGCACGATTGGCCTGAACTCAGCCACCACACTGCACTTACCTCCTGTGCAATGCAGCTTTAAGAACTGAATATTTTCTGTGGTATCCATTCTTTGATGGGATGCAATGGATATGGAGTCACTTGGGGTTTGGTGAGTGCTAGCAGCAGACACGTGTGAAACACCAAGACAGATTAAGCATCGTCTTTAATTTGAACTGCCTCGAAGTTTGTGTGTAAATGAATATAGAGCAGACAAATGCTGTCATTTAATGCTAGTCACTTTCGTGGTTTCCTAAGCTACCAAAGAGCAGGAAAACTTGTTTCAGGGAAAAGAAAGCCCTGGGGCAGTAATGAGATTAAAAGCTCTGATGGATCAGCTCTGTGCTGTGGCTGGCTGGGGTGGAAGATGCTGCTCTGTGCCGTGGCTCTCCAGGATCTGGCCGTAGGAGCACTGAAGGCTGCTCTGTTCTGGGGGCTCACTTTGCTTCAGTGCTTTGGGTTATTGTTACTCAAAATAATCTTACACAGATTCTTCTGTCTTTGCATGCTGTGACAAGAATTTTGCTTCTGAAATTGCTGTGACATGCTGATGAGTAGGACAGTCCTGCAGGACTGGAATACATGTACTGCCTTAATGTGGAGGAGAGAAAGTGGGTTCAGTGTCATTCTAGAGTTTCTGCACAGACAGGTACATTTCTGAGGGATTCCATCATGCAGAAAAGATGATACAGGTTGGAGCTGTTTTTAAATAATCAGTACATATTCTTTTTCTAATGTTTCTCTAAACACAGCAGGGAGCAGTGCCACCCTATTAGCCTTAGACATTCCAGAGAAACTGTTTTATAGCACTACCTGGCTGCCTGGACTGTGACTGTAAGACAGAGGTAAAAACATTTTATATTGTGCTCAGTGGATACTAAACTTTAATCCTGCATTAGAGTGGAGCAATTTTTGCAAATACATAAATGTAGAGGAAATTACAAGGTTAAGTGTCTATTCATTCTAGTTTTACAAGGCTTTAGTTTTGTTGACTCCTTTAATATGTGCTGGAGATATATAATGTTTCTGGGCCCAGAATGTGATGCTGTTTCATACAAGTTGAAGTTGAGAAACGCTGTGGTTTTTGTATGTTAGTGCTTCCATTTCCCCTGTGGTTTCCTTGTATCACACTAGAAATTCTGGTTGTCTGACAGTTTATCTCGGGGTGAAAAAGATAAAAAAGGTCTGAATACTTGTCTCTCTTAGTGCTAAGTCTGTGTTTGTTCAGTTTGTTTCTTGAGAAACTTGAGGTCTCATTTGCATGCCATGAATTAGGAGGAAATTGAAATGCTGGAATAATAGAAACTAGTTGAAAAATGATGATGCAAAGTGTGCTGTTTGGAGACTCTTAGGAAGCATGATGTGACAGCACAAGCAATCTGGAGTCCAAATGGACAGAATTCAGGGGACAGTCACAAAAATTGCCACAGGTCTGGAAAAATAATTGACAAAGAAACGTTGACAGTCACAGTTCTGTCCCCTCAGTTTGCCCTTTGAGATTGCCCAGAAGAAGGGATTCTGTCCCCCTTCTTTAGACACAGGACATAATGTTGGCTTCACTTTGGTGTGCTGGGAAATACTCCCTGAGGTGGAATGGGGCCCTGGCCTGTCTGGAAGGTTGTGTCAGGGATGCTGCAGACCTGCTCCCTGCCCTCTGGGCATCCACATTCCAAACAGATGGGTGAAAACCGTGAGGGGCTGGGAAAGGGCTGCTGCAGTAATCACACAAGGGCGTGGCTCCACACACAGGATGGAAAAGCGCAAAGCATTTATTGCGCAGTGAATATTCCCTAAATACCAGCACCCAACAGGATATCACATCATATAAACAGGAAAGATGTTCACCTCAGTGTCCCCCAGTCACCTGGGGTAGTGCACAGGCATTGCCTGTTATGGTAACAGGTAAACAATACCCTATAAGGTCACAAACTACAATTATCACATCTCATAGGCCCAGCACTGTCCACAAACCCACAATCCTCTCTCAGCCCATCCCCGGTGACCTGGATGCACTCCCAGGGTCACCTCAGGGTCCAAGAAAGAGGCTCTCTCTCCGGCCCTCAGGGCCTATCTCTCCTCCAGCACACAGTGCACCCCAACAGGCTGCCAGGGGTGGTGGGCATGGAAGGGGGAGAGTGCAGAGCTGGTGATGGCAGGGTGGGTACCACAGCAGGGGCCACTGTTGTCCTTCTGCCTGGGTATTCCATGGGAAAGAAGGTACAGGTGGGAAAAAATCACCAGAGAGCCCTTGTTCAACTGGCTGGAGCTTTTAGTTCCTGTGGAAATAAGAAAAAGAGGCAAAGCTTTTAATGATTGCTGTCTGAGATTTCAGTTGAAGGTCGTTACTTGGCCTCAGTCTTTAGATAATACTGCAGTCATAGTACGCTTTAAAAAAAAAAACCTAAAAATACAACAGTTCCTCAATATTCAACTTAATCTTTTGGTTTGGTTGTGTAATCTTGATTCTTTTAAGTTCCCTGCAATGTGGAACTCTAAAATCTGAGTAAAAAATTTGCTGTGTTGGTAATGGTACAGTGCGAAACTTTCTCCAATGTGCCTTTCACTGGAGTCAACTTTTAAAGCCTCAGCCTGCTCATTCTGATTTTTCACATGCAATTCACTCCATAGGGTAATTTAGGGATTTTTTTTTTTTAATGGATATTTTGGAGTTTTTTTCTTGCACACTTCTCACAGGCAGTAAATTGATGCTGTTGCCTAATATCCTGGATGCAGGAAAGAGATTGGGGGTTAGAAAACCTGAAAAATTAAAATATGTGGGAATACTGTAACCTGTGAAACACAGTAAGGAAAGTTGATGTTTGCATCAAAACAGTAGCACAGGAGTATTATATTGTATGGTGCCTTCTATTCTTGTCCATTGTGTCTGTGTCGAAAAATCATGTAAGAATTCGTCGACTTGCTTTCTGACAGCTTGACTTGTTCCTTTTTGACCTGAGCTGTGTGGCTGGGATTGTAGTACTTGAATTACAGCCTCAAAGACTGCAGGTTCAATAGCAGTCATTTTCTGAAGTGCTTTAGAAAAACATTCCATATTGTTCATACAGCTTAATTGTTGTAAACTTGTGTAGTTCAAAGCTATTTTTCATTTTCTCTGAGGAAAGTTCAAAATGTGGTGTGGGGTTTGTGAGGGTGGTGTTGATTACCTTTGAACATGAAAACAAACCCAATGCTAACATATTCCTTTTTCTGTGTAGTTGTGCATGTGGTAAAATGCTTTGGATTGTAAATTTTTAATTTATATTTATTATAAATCAAGGATTTGAGAAATTATTTACCCAATTCTTCCTATTCTTCTACCAAGAGAAGTGAAATTAAAATGTCCAAGAGAAAAAAAAAAAAACCCACTGGAAAAAAAAAAATTCAGAAAGGTGCTTAATTATTGCAGCCCAAACATCTTTGATTTTTGAGTTGGGACTATCAAACATCCCCTTAGCAGTGGCAATGTGCTGGGGTTTTCTTGTTGAGTTCTATTGTTTAGGACAACTAAAACAATTGTTTTGTCCTGACGATTTTGCCCCAAAGTTCTTTCAGGCAGGTGAGATGAGATTATGGATTCCCTGTGAACTTATGGAGGAGTGGAAAAAACCCAAAAGCAAGGTTTCTGCAATAGGTAGTTATGCAGTTTATGAGTATGATTAGTATGAAGATATTCATATGCATTCAGAGGTTATTTTGTTTACTGTCTTTGGCAAGTGAATGTGATTTGTTCAGTAATTCACCACCCCACTGATGCAGGGTGATGGGAGGTGTGTGAGGCTGCATTAGACCTTTTGTCACGAGAGAAAAGAATCAGCATTCAGTGAATAAATAGCAACAAATTCATGGCAGCATCCAGGCAGCTGCTGTTGTGCTCCTCGTCTTCTCCAGATGTGAGAGAGTACTGTGAGCAGCATTCTTCTCATTCATGTAAGTGCAAATTAGTTACAATAACTGTCTGCTGTAAAACCTACTATAATTATTGCCAAAAATGGAACAAATGTTTCAGAAAACAAAGCTCTGAACTGGAACCAAAGCCAGCCCAAATGTCTCATGTCAGATTTTGATTTTGCTTACATCAGCAAGAGTGAGTTCAGCAAAGCTGATAAAGTCAGAAATTCTTGACCAATATCAGGAATTAGTTATGCACACATAGCTGATAAATTATTTTATTCTTGATTTTAAGCCAGTTATTGATATGGAAACAGTTGAGTTTTGCTTGTCATTTATGCAAATGGTTCTTAAGTGAAAAATTAGAACATTCAGAGAACTCTCCAAGGAAGTGCTCACCTTCCCCGAGATCCTGGAAACTGTAATTGAGTGTTCCCCTTACCTATTGGCAACTACTGTCTCTATTTCTGTGACTGTTGCCAACTGCCAGTATTAGTTTTTATTTCTGAGTCTTCTGAACTCTGCTTTTTGTTGCCTTGTGTGGGTCTGCTCTTCACAGAGCCTTCAACAACTGGCTGACACAAGGTTCTTGTTGTGGGGCAGATATCAGTGTCCTTAGTAGCTCTTTCACAGAAAACTGAGGAGACCACAAGCAAATCAACCTCCTTATCTGTGAATGCTTTAATGAAAAACCCAAACAGAACAAATGAACAAACAAAAAACCAAAAACCACTCAGTTTTACCCTGTCCTGGTGAACTTCCCTTGCTGATGGTGTCTATTAAATTCTGTTTGCATCAATGTTAGCTTACAGCTCTGGAAAACTTAACGTGCAAGAATTTTACAGACTCTTCCAGCAACTTACATGTAACATGATTTTTCTAGATTCCTATCTTACCAAGATACAGTGATCTGGGAGAAAGTCAGAATTTTCTTGTTTTGAATCTGGTTCCTTGATTATATTTTGTCAATTTTCATGCATACAAACACATAAATTTAGGTGCAAAGTACCTGGCATGTTCCAAAGACCACAAAAATCTCCAAGACTTGATCTCTTTGAGTTGCTAGTACAGATAAAAGGTTAGGTTCTTGTTTTGTTTATTTGTTTTATTCTTGTGTGCTCTTGAATACCTGAATAGGTCTCTGACCCATTCCAAAATGAAATGTGTAGGGTTGATGCTTAAGGTATTTTAGGTTTTGTTTTTTCATGCTTTACAGTTTTTAACTTTTTCTCTTTTGATGCCTAACAGGCATCCTTAAAAAACCTACTGAAGTTTCTATGAGCAACTGGGTTATTTCTCTGAGGATGACTTCATGTAGGGTTTAATTGCTGCAGAATCTTAGGCAGACTTCCTGATTAAACTCTCATCATATTTGATATCAGAGCTTCCTGCATCACATATCTGCTTTGTCAGGTCTGAGTAGGCTCATCTAAGCTTCTCTGGCAACAGGCAAATGAAAATGCAGCTTAAGACAGAAATCTGGAGCAAATTGCACCTACAGCGGAGGGATGAATTGTTTCCTGACATAATTTCCCAGAAATCATGTAATACAAGGCTGGAAGAGGCCTAAAGTACTTATCTTGCCTGAAGTCAGGGGCAATAACCTGGTGTCATCTTTAACAGGTACTTACCTAATATCTTCCTAAAACCTCCTAACTCTGAAAGCTCCCAGCCCATCTATTCACTGCTCCACTGTCCCTGCAGCTCTCTTAGGCAGAACTGCATTCATTTTCTCCTCACAGAAGTGGTCTTAGGAAACAGTCATCTTCCCTTCTTTTCTGCAGCAATTCCTTATGTATTTGAGGCATAATACTCATCTCCTCGGCTCCTCTCTGTTCAGCTCTTCTGTTTTTTCCTTGTGACTCATGTTTTCAGCCTGCTCATCTTATTGCTCTCTTCTGGATGTTTTTTTTCTGGTTGGGTCCCATCTTTTTATTTTTCTTCCAGAAAGTGAACTTTGAGCTGTGTGGCTCCTTTTTTGTTGAGGATCACGTGTACAAGTAGTTGAAAACAGTGAGAGGGATGTTTCTGACCCCTTGAGCTATTTGTGTTGTGAAAATTCTGACTGTGAGTGCAAAGGGATTAATTGGCTACTAATTTGAAGTTCCTTAAGTTTGTGTTTGTGGTGTTTTTGTTTGGCTGGATTTTTTTTTGGAGTTTTTAGTTAATTTTTGTTTTGTACTTAATAATAAAATTGTCTGCATTTATGTGTCAAACGCAAAATTGTGCAAAACCAAGAGGTAAAATACGGAGTGCTTTTGGTTAACAAGATAAACGTGTTTCAAATTAGTTATCTTTCAAACCACACTGCAGGATTTTATGATAAAACTTCCAACAAAACCTCCATGACATGAAAGTCCAATTATTTTGTACTGTAACTAAAAACTGCTCAGAGTAGCACTTTTGTTACAATGCTAAAAACCTGATAGAGACACAAAAAACCAGTGGAAAAGCTTTTCAGATATTCACTCACAGGTCTAGTGAGCTCAGTGTCTAGGCTAAGCCATATTCTGCTTTCAGTGCAGGCTGTGGCTGAAATTTATGGGTGCATTATGCAGAACTTAGGATAGAATTGTGGGAAATTATCTGTTTCCATTAACAGCGTTGAATTTACTCAGTGCCATTAAATTGGTGCCTTTCCTTTGGAGTAATGCTCAGTAGAACTTTAGCTGTCTCTGCTGCTTCCTGGAGAGGTTCTGTGGGAAGAAACTGACTGGGCGTTAGTTGGATTACAAGGAAACGTTGACTGATGCCATTTACGTGCACCAATACTTGTTGGAAACCAAAAAGTGCAGAAATGATCCTCGAAATGGTGCACAGCAGAGAGACACTCTTTTGGCAGTGATACAATGAGATATTAAAAGGAATTATTATACCTGTGGCGTGGGAATTTATGGCATCCCTTTGTACAGGCAATCTAAATGTTAATTGGTAACTATAACGGTTTTCATCTTTTATCTTGAAGCTTAGCATTAGCTATGTTGTCTTCCCTTGCTTTGCAGTTTTAGTTGCTCTGGTTTATGATGAAATATCTTGGATGTGAAGTTCCATAATATTTTGGTCTCTTAAACCACAAAAGCAATAAACTTGTCAAATTATCCACTAAACCCAATGCAAACACAGCATAACATTATCCATCATTTGTAATACCTGGAGATAGCCATTTGCACAAAGCTTCCAGAGGCACTTGCTAATTTTAAGATCCAAACCAAATGCCGTGAGTCTGCAGCCTTTGGGATTTTTTTTCCTTCACATCTTCCTCTCTTAATTGCTCTTTGTTCCTTTCGAGTTGCCTCTACAGGACAGAGTTGCAGCCCTGCAAGGATGATGCAGCCTCTGAGCCTCCCGTGTTGCAGAGGCAGTGACTGGCCCCAGAAGGGCACTTCAGGTCATTCTGTAGGATATTACAACCAGCCACAGGGTCAGCTCCAGAGCCTGAGCTGGTGCAGGGCTGTGTTTCAGGGGACGACAGGAGAACGAGAGAACTGTGGGGAAGAACAGGGCAAGGATGTTAATGGTAAGTCAGTGATAGAGAAAATGTTCTAAGGGCCTCTTTTTTTTTTCAAATCCCACATTAACAAATGTCAGGTTGTGTTTCCCACCTAATAGGATGCTGCAGTATTTGAGATATGTAATGAGAGTATCATAAGCATTTTGCTAATAAAAAAAGAAGAGAGACTGTCTCAGAGGTGGTGTTATAGAAGTTAGTGGAGATGTGAGGGGTCTGGAAAATTGCTTCTGTCAGAGGCTGGAATGTCAGGCAGGTGATGAGCTTGGGAGCCCAAAAATTTGGGGAATATAAGTAAGACAGTAGAGATCAGTAACCATGTTTGGGCTCAGCAATGGCCTATACTGAATGAAGAGGAAAATGGGCTGGTTAAATTTGGGATGAGGAGGGTGTGAGACTGGGAGGGACTGTAGGAACAGGTATAGCAGTAGAAGCCTGTTCTCCAAAGTTCCTTTATGAAGGAGTTAGAGGTGAAGTCAAAAAGTGCTTGAAATCTAAATGAAGACTTCAACTCCTTTATCCCCATTCTCTTTCATTAACTGCAGAACTGTTACCAACCCTCGAGTGTCATTCCAGAGTTGATAACCATGGCACAGCAGCAACGAGTAAACTGACAGACCTGCTCTGCCTTTGCTGATTTTTTTTTTTGGCTTTGTGATGTAGTTTTGTTTGTTCTTTATTGATTTCCTATATGACAGTATTTGAATGTTTCTCTCTTAGAGAAAACTGAAGGTGTTTGTGTCACTCCCCACACTTCACTCCATTCTGGCAAGTCCCTCAGGGATGTTCTCACACAAATGGTGCTGTGTACAGGCAGCAGCTCCTGTGCCCAGGACACACACAGGTGTGTGTGTGCAACAGCAGGGGTATCTCCATGGCTGGAAGTAATCCGATTTCACTGCCTGAGTTGTCAGCAGCTGGAGTGGATTCTAGAAACTCTCCGTCTCCAGACTCAAGCTGCTGCTGCCTGGTGTTAGAACATAAGTGACTTATTGCCAATGTGGCTCCTAGACAGGAGCAAAGTGCCAAACTACTTTTCACAGAGGTTTTCTTATGTGCTACCTCTCTGTCTTTTCTGCCTTCTGTAAGAGGAAGAAGGTAACTCTGCCTGTGTGCATATCACTTAAGGTTTTCTTTTCCTTGTCTTTCAATGTCCTCTGTTAGCCCATGAGCTGCCCAGACTCTCTGTCCTCCATAAACTGCAGCAAAATGGCTTATGAAGGGCTAGAAATGGCAACAGATAACCTGAAAAAAAGTGGAATCTTGAAATTAATTGTATCTATGTGTTTCTTATTAAAATAGCATGTCTGATAACAAAGCCAAAATGTCTTAGCATTGATTTATGTTTGTGCTAGAAGTATAATGTTGATTGAATTTGAATATTTTTGACAGAGTAGAAGCAGCAGCAGGAAAATGTTTAGGGTGAGTTTGTTTTGTAGTCTGCTTTCCTTTTCATTTGAAGTTACCTATCCTGGCATTTCTTTTCATTTTCAGAAAAGAGAAAAAGGCAGACCTGGGGATGATTTATCAACTCAGTTCTGTCTTTTCTTTTGAATGTGTGTCACTGAACTAAGGAAAACTGCCTCCTAGGGAAGGCTTCTCTTTAGCAACTCACAACAGCAGGGCCAGTTTTGGTCTTCCAGCTCCCATCACATTATTGCCTGGGTGCTGTCCCTGCTGGGGGGATTGCAGTGAGAGCTCAGCGTTGGAGAGTCGATAAAGAAACTGGCAGTGTGTGCTGCAGGGAGCACTGAGTGGCAGGCTCCTGTTTGTCCATTCTGGAAAATCCCCCCTCGCCTGGGAGTGGCCCAGGGATTTTGAAGAGCAGTGCTGTGCAGCGGATGCCAGCTCCCTGGGAGAAGCTTGTTTCTTAGACATGATAAAATTCATTCTATCTCAAGTAACAAAACTAGAGGAAAACCTCATCAGTATGCCAGCTTTTATGACTTTTGATTTTAAACAGTGCACTGACAAGTCATAGGCACGTGACTCCCATAATACTAATACAGGAATTTTTTTTTTTCCACTTCCCTCTCAGTTTCAGTCCTGAGAGCTCTGTGTGAGCCAGGTGGGTGGCTGGATACAGTCTGAGGATAAATGTGTTTCCTTGAATGGCTATTTCAATAACCACCTCTGTATATGGGATGTCAACAGACAGAGTAGGCAGGTGGCTGATTAGAATTAATTACTTGAGGACTCAGAATCTGTCATGTTTAAGTTCCGGTCACTGAAACCAAAAGAAATATAAAGTGGAGCCTAAAGTGGTATTATTTAATTCCAATTGCATCCTGAATCTGGACTCAGAACCAAAGCTGTTAACAGCTGTTTTCCCTCTTCCATGGAGTGCCACAAAATCTTGTTTGGGTTATCAGTTAGTAGGATCCTTGAAACTTGTCATTAGCAACTTTTTTTTAAATAAGTATCATCTCTTTCCAGTTTATATTTTGTGAAAACCAGATTGAGAGCTTCCAGAACTAAGTTAGTGGAAGACTTTCCCTGATTTGAAGCAGAGGTTGTAAACACGTTGTTGGTATAGAAGGTGAAGAATTTCTTGTAGGGCCATGGATGGTTCAGTTTTGATTGCTGGATTTGGGAACGGGTGAAGATGAACAGGATCAGGAAGTGGGGGATAGGGAGGGGAAGAAGTAGTCCTCTGACTTCTGAAGTTTTATCCTAGATTTGGGAAATCAATGCACTTATAGGTCCTGCCAAGCCAGCATTTTCTAAAGCAAAAACATTTAGGAAAATCCAATATAGTTCAGTGTGTAGTAGCACAAACTCATTATCCTCTGACTTTTTCGGTTTGTTTTAATACTACTCAAATTTGCACAAAAGTGAGATCTTTTGTTTCTTTGTAGTTCAGTTAATCCTCAGCATAATATTTGTGCCATTTGTGTTTGTTAAGTGGTTGCTGTGTAAATTAACATACTGTATAAGGTTGTAACTTCAGAAGGAGAATAGGGACTCAAAAAAAATCTGAACACGATCCTGATTTTTATATGTTTGTATTAATCAAAATTGAAGAAAGGAATGGGGAGATTTTTTTTTCCTTTTCTCACAATGAAGGTGTTTCCATTGCCTTTTTTTTTTGTTCTTTAAGCTGTGAAGATGAGTGAATGTAACCTGTATTCTCATTGTGCGCACAGACAGAAGTTTTGGGTTGCTTTCTACCTGCTTAAATAAAATTTTCTTCTTTCTTCTTGTTATGCAAATAGGAATGGGAAAAGCATTTAGCCTGCAACAGGCACTGTGTAAGCACCTTGACTTCAGTCCCAGAGCACTCTTTATAGATAAAATGTTCCAAATTAGGAGCAGTATTACATACTGGAGTGTATCAAACAGAGTCAAGTAACAATGCTTCAAACTGAATTAAGTCACTGATGTCTTGATATGAAGTAATTTTTGTATGACTGGTAACTTTGTTCAGTGCCCTTTCTTTTCTTTCTGCATGACATTTTGCAAATAAAACTGTAGAGATCTAATTATACAGCAGTTATAATAAAATACAAGTCTCCATGCAATCTTTTTCTCCAAACTTTATTCAGAAGCCACTCAATGAAAAGTATCAAATCCCTAAGAAAGGCAAATCCATCCAAGCATGGGTTACACTTGTGAACTCTCAGCTGCATTGGTGGTTTTGAGGTCAGTAACACTTACGTAGGAAAAATTTTAAAAAGAAAACAAAAATAAAGTGATTTTGAAAGGAAATCACATTTTTGCTAAATCAGCTTTCTACAAACATCTTTTGAACTTGGCATTTATAATAGAAAAACGATATTATTTTTTATTATATTATTATTTATTATATTATTATTTTGTAATTGCTTAAAATTGCATTTTAAAACATTATTTTGAAATTATAATAATTTCACAATAAACAAGAAAATGAGTCATCTTTTATTAAATACTCATTAACTCTTTGAGAAAGTGCTAACCAATACCTACCTGCTCTTATCTTGTTCAGATTCACATTGAAAACAGATGTTGAACTTCATAAAAAACAAAAAAATCCAAAGTTCAATAACTTATCAATACTTCTAGTGTTTGGTTATTACTGTTAGAGGAGAGACTTATCAGAGACTTCTTGCAAAACTCAGAATGATGAGTACAGTTAGCTCTGTAACTTTCATTTTTCAGGCATGCTCTGATAATTGTTTTTTTAAGTATTTATTTATTCCCCAGGAAAACCATAGCTGCAGTAGGTGGGATGCATTCTCTGCACTCCCCCGCTGTGTGCATCCCCCTGTGCACTCCTGAGATTACTTCGAGGAGCTGCACAAGGACCTGTGGCCCTTTTAGCAGTTAGAGGAACTCAGTCAAGGCCTCTTAGCTCCTACTTATTTGTGAAACATCTGCCCAGAACCCTGTATAGAAATATGGCTGAAAAAAGGGGTGGAAAAAGTATCCAAAAGGTTCTCTAAAGGTATGGAGAAGAAATACTTCAGAAAGATACCATAATGCAGAACTCACTGTTTGGGTTTTGTCTTTTTTGGGAGAATGTAAGAGATGTCAGTTCTTCTGTATGTTGTCAAGCTGCATAAAAGTAGACTTTCGAGTATGTTTGACCTGAATCACAAGTTGCAGTGTTTGTGTAGGCCTCTAAATTGCAGAAGTAATCTTTGAACTGCCTTCAGATGTTCTGAGTGGTGCAGGTCAGAGAGGCAGACATGGCATCTTCAAGGAAATTTTTGTCTACTTTTCAGAGGGCAAAACAGGGCCTGAGAGTACCTAGAAAACATTTAAGACACAGATGTGTTGTCAAACTGGAACAGAATCTGTCATTTTGGTTGGGAGCTTGCTTTATTTAAAAGACTGGAGGACTGGCCATTTATATTTTTGAGCTTTAGCCTTGTGCAATTTCAAATAGCAAAGTTATCAGCCCCTCGAAAAGCGTGTCTCTGATAGAAATACTGCCAGCCCCGGACTGCAGTGGCACTGCTGAGCTGTGCAGCAGGGATGTGGCAGCGGGTCGGGCTGTCAGCTTTAACACCATTGAACTGTACCTGGCAGGGCAGGCAGAGATGAGGAGTGTCCGGGCTGGCAGCCACAGCTCTCCTCTGAGGGAAGGGCTGGGATGCCCGAAGACAACTGCAGGCAGACTGATGGGCACGGTCACTGAGCTGCAGCACAGCACTTCGCTCTCCAGTGAGCCAACAGCTTGTCAAAACTGGAAACTGAAATAAAACGCTGGGAGTAAACAGCTGGGGTGCCTTGTGCCCTACTGCAGCAAAAAGCTGCAGGATCCAGGGGTGCGGGGGGGTGTTCTCAGCCTTGTGGTTCCTGGCCCTGCAGAGAGAACTTTAGGGAGGCCTCAAGGCCCCTCTGTTCTGCTGACCCAAATATTGAGGCAGCTGTAGTTTGCTTCCAGAAGTGACTGAATGCTGGGGTTTGCTGCACAAAGTTGTCTTAAATATCCTGTGGGAAAACAAAATGCAGAGTTTAAGTGTTCTGCCCATCTCATCTGTCTGGTGACACATAACTTCAGTGCAAAGCGAGTGGGCACCTCTGTGCATCAGGTGTAGGGAAGCTGCCACACATTCAGCTGGTGGAGGCTGGGCAGTGTTTTAGCAGCATATAATGAACTGCTTAACCATGTGAGCAGCAGCCTCAGCAGAGGTGATCGTTCCAGGGAATACTGATGTGTTTCAAGAACTGTGTAATCGAAAATGATTAATGTTTCCTAATGACCCTACTCTCGTGCAAGATTTGCAAGAAGATCTTTAATACTAACAGTGGTGAATAGTACTAGTACTGTACTCTTTTTTTTCCCCTTTTTTTTCCTGCTTATTACTTTAAAAAGTTCGTTAACACCATATTTTTCCCTTTCATAGTTGAGACAGGATTAGGCATTGTTTAGGCAGTCCATAAAAAAACTGTATATGTCAGGAAAAATATTTCATATACAAATACAGTATTGCTTTCCTCTTCAGCACTTGTACACCTATATGCATATTCACTGAAATGAAAATTGTTAAAATAAAAAAGTGAAACAGGTCATATGGTCATATTGGGGCTTTTTGAAGAAGGTCTGTTCTTACATAAGCCACGTACTTGACCCCTCTTGTGCCTCTAAGTCCGGTAAGTACGAGAAGAAAGAGCAAATGCTTTTGTTTTACTGCTTCAACAAAACAATGGTCTATGTGAGCATCCTTGTAATGTGGAAGAAGTCAGCTTTACAACAGTTTTATTTCATCTTAACATTGCATACAAAAGAAGTATATACCTGGTATATACTCATTAGTTCATGATTTAAATGTATATTCCGTAATTATACCCTTTGGGGATCCAACAGGTTTCAGCCAGTTTCCTTCTCAAAATTCTGTGTGTTCCTTGAGACTCTCTGAGTCACTGTCGAGCTTCTTTTGGTACTTGCATATAAACCATGATTGCAGTAGTACTTTGTGCTCATCATAATCTCTTCAGAACTTATTCCTGCCCCAGGAAATGTGATTAACCAGAACAGGTCAGGTAACTGACCCTGCTGATGCCGTTTAGCTGCAAGGAGGCTGTGCTTTACATTTTGCAGTCACACGGGGTCTAGTGTCAGCCTTTGCATTTAGTTTGTTACTCATTATCGGTAATTCCTTGTGGTCACAAAGAAATATCTGTGCTTTAGGAGTTTGGCACTGTATAGCTTATTTTAATGATGTTATTAAACCTATCTCAGTTTTATCTGCATCTGGCAATTCCTTTTTCTGCCACATATTAGGAAAACATTCTTAGTCAATTTATTATTGATATTAATTTTTAATGTTCACTGTAATATGTGCTGGGTGGTGTTATGAACTGTTTCTGTAACCTAAAGAATTACTTACAGGGATGCTTCAGCAATGCCCTGCTGCTTGCTCGTGGGCTCCTGGTCTGGTTCTGCCCCTGAGCCCCTCTCACGTGCAGTCTGTGCTATACCCTGGGAGTTGTACAGGGTGGAGTGATGAGCTGTCACTGCTGGGCTGGAGTCAGTCTGACAGAGAGAAGTGATGAGCAGTTTAACAGCTCAGGTGTGTGGAGTTAAGAAGTAGGCAAAATACACTAAAACCAGGTCATGGAATTGGATTCAGAAAGGGGTTTGTGTGTAAGGGAAAACAAGGTCCATGTTTGCACTGAAATTTGATGAAAAATTAATTTCTGTTTTTCAGTTTCCTTCAGTGAGTAAACACATCCCAGAGGTGTTTAGTGGTGGTTTCCTGCAGGGTGAACAAATGCAGTAGTCCATGTGCTCTCAGAGCAGGCTTCTTCTGTTTGTTAATCTCTGTGTTCAAAGGCTGTAATCTTTAAAAGTGGGGAATGTACTGTTTTTTCTGCATTCATTGCAGTACTCTAAGATCCAAATACTGTACCACCCTTTTGGCATTGATCTGCTATTTATTCTATTGAATTTATACACAATGAAGTAACTGAGGGGCTATATGAAAGCCTATACCTTTTCCAGTTGCTCAAAAAATAGGAGAATTAGCTGTTGAATATTTCTTTTAGTGTACAGAGCCCTTTTAATTCCATTAACAATGCATAATTATGGAAGTAAAATGGCACAGCCAGTGAATCCTGGTGGTAGATAAAAATAGATGAGGAAAATAGTTGTTTTGATGTGTTCAGACAGCAGAACCTGCTCCAGTAAGGCTTCCTTCCAAATCATAGAGCCTGAGCTTTGCCACAGGTCTCAAGACTTAGGGGGCCCAGCTTCCAAAAGTCCAGCTTTTTCCTTTAATAAACAAATCTGCATCAATAAGGACCTCCAACAGAGTGCTCAGAGATCCATGACTCTGCTAATGTGTTATGAAAATGAAGTAGACTCTTCTAAATAGAATACAGGTGTTCAGCCAGAGTGCTGTCAAACTCGGTTATTGAGGGATAATGGGCTTCCCAATGAAAACGACAGTGGCACAAGCACCACGCTTCCATTTTTATTCCAGCCATCGTGGAAAGGCCAATGGCTGCAAATCAGTTAAGGTGGCTATTGGGGCTGAGATTTGCCAGGGCCAGAGTCCACCAGTGCAATAAATGTCACGTCTTTGTTAATAAATATCAAATGCTTCTTATGTAACCCCGAAAAATGGTTCAATTCACAAATGAAAATTTGAATTTTCGTCAGGTGTAACCAGGATGAACTGTGTTTGATCCCCTGAAAAGGAAAGCATGATTTAGTAGCCTGCATTCCCCATAGTAGTGAGGATCCCTTGCGTGAGGAGGAGATGTAAGGTCAGGTTTGATGTAAGGGAAAGAAAGAATCCCTACACTGCATAAACATCTCCTAATGAACCACAGAGATGACAGCAGTAAAACAGGATCCATTATCCATGCTCCAGGCACAGGGAACAGTGCAAGTGTATTTCCAACACACACAGATGAAAGGATGCCCAGTAACAAGCCAAAAATGCCTGATGTTTGCCAGCAGTCCTTAATCAGCACTGTGGATGTGAGTGACCATTCAGTAGGGAGTTAATTTCTCAATGATCATCTCTCTTCCATTTCTGGGCAAAAATCTTACAAACAGCAAGATAAAGGCCATTTTAAGGCCGCTGGCATTTCAGAGAGAGGGACTAAAATAGGACACAATTCCACCTCTTTCTCGTCTCTAAAAGATGAAGAATGTGAAATTTTTGAGACCCGTGAGCACCTTTCATGTGCTTATGTTCAAGATATACCAGTGCCTCCGTCTCTGCAGATGTTGAATTCTCTCTTCCTTTTGACTTGGCTCCAGAATAATTTCAGAAATGACACCCTTCTATGCCATCTTCCTCATTTTTCCTCAGCTCCTACCTTAGGAACTTGAAATAGCAGTAAGATTGGTAAAAAGAGTTGAAAACTTTGCTTTCTGGTGCTTTCTGATATATATTATGTTTCATTTTGACTCCATGAAAATTAATACAGTGTGTAACTTTATTGGTAGCCGTAAAAGAAATCACATGAGTTAAATACAACAAACATGGACCATTAAGAGGTTATAATGTCTGGTACACCCATGGTGCAGTACATCTAAGCAAAATTGCTGCTCCTGTCTTGTGCACTGAAAAATGTTTTAATGATTATCTGTAGCGTGATTCAGGGTTGATTTTTTTCCCCTCTCTTCTTGTTGCCTTTGTAGCTGGACAAGTTACCAAATAAGAGAAAAAAATGGTCAACATAATGGCTTCAGAGAGGGACAAAACTACTGTGATGTTAAGTACTTGTGTAAAAAAGAAATCATGCTGATAAAGTAAACTTGAAGTTCCTGTCTTGCTGACTCCCTCTGAGCTGTATTTTTTTTCCATTCTTATTTTAGATTAGCCTAAAGATGGCTGTGATTAAAAATGTTTTAAAGGTGATTGCACAGAATGCATATGATTCATAAATATGCACTTACCCCTTCAAACCAGGTTCACTTGCCATATGCCTGCTGGTTTATAGTTGAAGTGCTGTTTCCTCCATTGAATTTCCCTGTGTTTGGTGACCTCAGGAGTTAAACTGTTAAAACACTGCTAAAATTCACTTACCTGTGATCAAGTGAAGGGGAAGTGATTCAAAAGTAAATTTTGCAAGGTAGAATTTGTCTTCATAAGGTGGATTTTATTCTTTATATAAATTGTTTCTTGAATGCACTGCAGAATAGGTTTCTATGAAATGAATTTAGAAGTTGGTTTATTTACACAGGTGAGACAATATCTAAAGATATAGAAATGGACAAAATAGTGCAGATATAGTGCAAATATATGGATGTTGCAGTATAATTATAAAGGAAAATCTATAGAAAAATTAAGGTGATATATTCCTTTATTATTATTGTGCAGCCTTGGAGGTATTTTAATGCTCTTTTCATCCTGGGATAAAAATGACTGCTTGATATGCTAGAAGCTAAATCTGTGAAAAATATTCATTGTGTATAAAATTACTGTGGGTTGTGTGTGTCTCAGAGGGGCCTGGCCAGCTTGGTGATGCTCTGCATCTGATGGTAGGACACATGAAAGCCTTAATTTATAGTCTGCTTTTTAAACTTGAAGGATTTTCTGTGCACTGTATATCTTTTTATGGCACAGAATACCTTGGAGGAGTACCTGTGGCTCCACAGTTCACTTCTGGATGTTTAATAACAGCAAACAATAAAATTTATTTAGTGATGGTGAAACGGAGGAACAGAAATTCCTGAGAGGGCTGAGTTCTTATACATTTACTCAGCTGAAGTTGCAGGAAAAAAGTAGCAATGAAATATGAGTAAAAATATTATGGGTAAACAAACATGCAAATCGTTTCAATCTCTGAATCTCTGACTTTCTTTGGGCTATTGAGAGAGCTTCAAATCCCTGAAGAACCTAGATTTCAGAAGAAAATGGATTAGCAAGGTGCAATTGTTATGAATACTTTTTATGGAAAAACACCCAGCACTGTCTTGCAGTCATTCTTCTGAAACAACGTTCACATTTGGTCCTTGAGCTGTTGGAAATCTTCATGAGAGATGTGCACATGGCACAGCACAGAGCTGTGCTGGATGCTCCCAACACACCCAGGGCAGAAATCCCCACTGCTGCTGCCAGAAGCAGCATTCCTGCTGCAGGCTGTGCACAGCCCCGCTCTGGGGTGGGCTCCACGTGCAGTCCAGATTTCTGCCCTCTGCACACACCCAGCTTAGTTTGAGAAGTTTGCATTTTATTCCTTACTTGATAGCTGATGTTTATAACTTAATAGGCTTTCTGTGTGTCTCTTATAACTCAGCTGGGTTCAGAAATATTTAGTGATGGTCAGGAAGAGAATTTCTATGTGAAAATTCTCCCATGGAGCGTAATTGAATTGTGGTTATCCAAAAAGCAAGAATTCTGTCAAGTAACAAGGTTTATAAGTAATAAGATTTGGGATCTTTGAACTGCAACAAGGAGGGCATTTGAAAATATTTCATGAAAAGTGAGGAATATTGCAAAGGAGTTAGTAACTGTGAGGTAGAGATAATGAACGTTGGATGATTTCCATACTGTGGGACCAGAGACTGATGGGATGACATGGATTTATGGCTGGACACTTACCAGGATCTGGAACATCTGATCTGGTACCCTTGCTTCATATTTCTTGACTAGCAATTCCCTTCCTGAGCTTGCAATTGATTGCTGGAAACAGCTTCTTCCTGAGGATGAGAAGTTGCTGTAATAAAGTTCTGGTTTTGCTAATAGCATTTTGTAATTGAGGAAAAAGTATTTAATTGCATCAGCTCTGATGTGAACACAGGGAAATCTTTTAGGGAAAAAAACCCCACAAACAATCAAAAGTCTTCAGCAATTAGTCCAAGCAGGAAACTGGAGATCTGAAGGAGTCTCAGCTTTCAAAGAAGTTGTCATGTGAGGCTTTCAAGTGTTTTACTGATGGCTTTCTGTCCTATGTTGCCTGTGTAATTTGAGGCCTTTATTCTCTGTGGATTCTGGTCAAGAATTTTCATAAAATTTGTCTATCATCTTTCATGCAGATAAATATGAATGCATAGTTCTAGTTCTAAAATAACGTGAAAAAATTAAGGACTGAGAAAACAAAAGAGCAGGTATATAGAGAAAAACAGACCTAAAATCTCTCTTATCCTAGGCAATAAAATGCTCTTACCTAGGGCTGCTGGAGGGAGTGAAGAAATGAGAGCCTCTTTTATTATCACTTTATGTATCCTGTTCAAAGATAAAATTGCTGATGAGTGTCAGTTCTGAATAATTAATGAAATACACATTTCCCTTAATGTTTGCACTGTTTCCTCTATAGCAAAAATTATTGGGATGCCAAAAATACGGTTTGCTATATTTGTGTTGAGCGACATAGTTTCATTTGTCATGGTGCTATGCTGGTCATCAGGATCGTTTTGGAAGGTACATCTCAAACCTTCTTTCTTGGAGCAATGGGTCTAAATTTGGGCTTGATTTGCAGGCTTGTGTGCAAGGGCTCCAGCACTGCTACCCAGGCAAGATTTGGTGGTGGTGGTGTCATTTATTATAAATTATTTTTATTTTTTTTAAATCTGCCAAGGTGTTATTGCTAGGAAGCCAAAAGCGAACACACTCATAATCTTTGATTTTTCACATCTGGGCTGGGGAGAAAGGCAGGATATCTAAATGGGGATTAAAAAAATCTCCTGTGGAAACAGTAAATTCTCTAATTCCATGCCAAAGGATGGAAAGAGAGGGCTGCTGCCTCGCCCCCTGGCTCATGAGCAACTCTGCTGGGGAGGCAGCTCTTTGCCAGGGCAGCCAGGCCACCTGCCTGAGAGCCTGGAAGAATCGGGTCAGGACAGCGATACTCCTGGTGCTGCTTCCCACAATTTCTCTGTAGAGAATTGTTTTACTCAGATCATTGTTACAGGCACAGAGGAATGGAAAATTTAAAGGAATAAATGTGTCAGATCTGTGGCCGCTGATTTCACCCAGCTGAACTTAAGCACTGTTGGTTCTCCATCGCCTCTGTTTCGCTTCAGATGAGTATGGACAGTCAGCTGAAAGAGGAGACACTCCAAATCATCCTGAGGGTTAATCTCTTACAACCCAAAGAAATTTCCTAAGCTGACCCTCATCTGTGCTTTTGGAAATAAAGGAATCATTTGGCCAATGCTCTCTCCATTTGCAATTAAGCATGCTGGCAGCTCTCCAGTGGGAGCTCTGGAGGCAGGAATATTTAGCAGCACAGAGGATATAATTTCCATACACTGACCCAAGCTGTTGCCAGATGGAGTAGAGGGCTGTGGAGTGAAAGTAAATCTACAAATGTTTCTGTGAGCAAGGGAAACCACTTTTGATTTTGGGTGGGAGTGTGATACTGAGATAAGGAAAGAAACACAGATTTCTTCAATATTTTCAGGGGTTTCCTACCCTTTAGTTTTCATTTGTCATGTTTATTCTCATCTTATCCTGAAAAAGAGACAACAAAGCTTCTTGTAAACTGTATTATCTTTCACTTTGTGCCAAACTGTGAAGTGACATGCAGCAGTGTAACGCTGGTTCATGCCAGCAGCTGGGAGGGCTGCTCTGAGCCCACAAGTGGAGGAAGACTTGGGGGAAATTGCAGGTCTTGACAGGTTTTGTTGGAAATTCTGCCAGGCTCTGGTTCCAGTAATGCTGCTGGGGAGAGGGGCTGCCAGACTGGCACAAGCAGGCCACTACTGCCCTTGTTTCTTGCTCTCCCTCCCACGCCAAGGTCCAGCACGGTCCTCGTTGCAGTGTGCTGGTTCGTGGTCATGCAGGTGTAAAGGTGGCTTATGACTCAGCTTTCCATTCTCCCTTGAACGACCTCATGCCATGGTTGTGATATTGACAGCTGACATTTAGCTTTGATTTTGCATGTTTTGGAATATTTCAGAGCCTGGATTTGATGGCATAGCTTTTAAAAGTAAAGAAGACTTCAAAATAATGAGACCTCAGCATGTGGTTGCTCACGCCAAGGGTGAGGGCTGGGGAGGGGAGGGTGGCCTTGGTCTGCGCAGACTGCAGGGTGTGGGTGGCAACAAACTGTGTGGGGGTTTCTGTAAGAAATTGGTTTTGTTGCTAAAACTGAAATAACTTTAGACAGCTCTTGGTTGCAGAAAGATTGCTACATTTCTGTTTGCAGTAATTATTTTTTAAAACTAATTAATCATCCACTCAGGGATTTTTGGGGATGCTTAAGAATTTTCTGGTTTGAGCAGACTTTTCCTTGTCCAGTTTTAAAAGAATCATTCCTTCTAACTACCATATGGAAACTGTTTTTAAAGCTGTTATTCCGAGAGCATAGTATACATTACCTTCTTACTACAAGTTTCATCTGTGCGTTTGTACTTTTGTAAGGTCACCAGGCCTTGATCTTGTTTCTGCTAAGCACTGTCTCCTTGCAATAATGAGTGTCTTGCTGTAAGAGGATTTCAGCTGGACAGATGTACCTTAATGTCTTGCAGCAGGATTTGCTGTTTTATAAGACTGATTCTGGATTATTGTGTTCATGGTCGGAATGTGGCAAATACTCAGGTTAAAGGAGCAGTGCTTGTGGCAAGGAAACTTGGACCTGTACAAATGCAGAGATCCTTGTACTACAAACAAAATAATTTAATTTAGTTCCACTCTGTAATTAACTGTTATACTCAAACTAGCCTATGCTGTACTTCAGAAATAACAGATTTCCAGCGGGCTGGCTGCATCCTATTGTGCCAGAGCATAACTTTGGTGTTGTTCTAATTAGGTGTTGTATTTGAAACTCTCAGGAGTTGTTTACAGTTAACTTTCTGAAATTACCACTGTGCAAGTGGCTTTCCAGTACACATTGTGGAGAAAAATCATTTTGGCAAGGTGAAAGCTTCAGTCCATGATTTCCATACAGTTTTATGAACAAGCCATCTGTTGGCTAGAGGGGGTTTGTGGGAGGTGTTAAGGCAGTTTCAGTTGCCCAAGGTCCTCTGGTGGAGAAGCTCTGCCTGGAAGGCTTCGTGTGCCCCTCAGGGCAGGGCTGGGGGGTGCCCATGTCCCTGCCCTGTCCCGCAATACCAGTCAATAAAGTCTGGTCAAGAGTGGTGATGACACTTCGTAGAATTCCTGTCTACAAATTAGTTTAGCCACACAGAGAATTACAAACCTGCTAGTGTTACAGAGAGCAAATTTCAAAAACTTTACAGAAACAGGCTTATTCCTTGTTCTTCTGGGGGTTTCATGTGATGGCTAATAGAATGTATTTCACTACCATCAAATCTTGTTGCCTGAATTTTTATATTATGGGGTTTTATTGCTTTTAACTTGGTAGAATCATCCTAGTTGGGATTGAGCCCTACAGGATGTAGCTGCTCTTTAGTAGCTTCCTCTGTGTCTCATTCACACCTTTTGTTGTTATATCTCAGCCTTACTTTGGCAATTGTTTCACTGCTGTCATTGCTGTGCATCCCCTGGAACAGCTGCCTTTTGCTTTAACGCTCAGCATTTCAGCAAAATGATACTTTTGTTGGAAAATTAAGCACAGAGAGTGTGGGAAAAATCCCGAGCAATATGTAGTTCTCCGTTTCAGCGGCAGACTTGCAGCTTGTGTAAATGCCTACCTTCCTATTCCCTATCCCATATATCTGGGGGAGTTGTTGAAGTTTATTGAGTACCAGCTTGACACTTTTACATGGGAAGAAGTTGGCACTGGAGTGGAATGTTGGAGTTGGGTGTAATCCTTTTGTTCTTGCTTCTTAAAGGCTCCTTCCTAACGTCTGTAACGTTCTTATGCTTTTGCAAATGTGCTTGTCTGAAGTACTGCTGCAAATTAATTTCCTTATCTAATTCTTTTTTATTTCCTTCTGAATGCAGTTGGGGAATAAAATCAAATGTATACAATGTGCACCAAATGGGATTGCCTCTTCCTTTAAGGTCTAGTTATTGTAGACATTTGCTCTTGCTGCGCAGAAAAATAATGTTAACAGCTGCTTAATCTAGTTAGAAATGCATCTTGCTGTGTATTAAAAATTACTTCCACTTATCTTTTCTAGTGGTATAATTTGTAAAATCACATTTAAAAAACTGAAACAGCATAAATGTAACCTTGTTCAATCTTTTTATGTGTTAACATACAGAAGGTGAACATTTAAAAGGCCTTTGAGCATACGACAATTAAAATAGACACCTAAGAAATATCAACCTCCTAGGCACTGGAGTACTCCTAGAAATCTTGCCCAAAGGGCTTATAGTGGTGCTAGATTATTTCAATTAAAAAAAAAAAAAAAAAAATAAGAAATCATTCTGTTTCTTTTCAAATGGGATTTGCTATTTCTGGAAACTATTAAATGTTCAGATTGAGGACCCACCCTTTATAAATTAATGCAGCACAGAAGAGTAATTAAATTTGGTAATCTCATTAAAGCTTTTAATGGAATTGATCATTTCAGAGAGTTTTTCTGGTTATTGGGATTTCTGAACAAAAGAATCACTATTGGATTATTACTGCTCTTTTCCAGTAGCAGTTTGTTTTCAGCTGCTGGGCAAGACAGTCATTCTGGGACCTTGATTTGTTTCTGCTGAGGATGGGACCAGCATGCAATTCCCCCAGGAGATGAGGAGCTCAGTTGTAGTGTTCTCCCCTAGATTGTTAGCCACTAGTTACATAATTTTTTTCTAAGCTGATTACAAACTTAGATCTATTTTGAAAATGCTTGTTCATTAAAGCAAAAATTTAGAGCAATTTTTACTTTTTGCAAATATATTTAGTAGCATGAACAAATTATTTGTTTAAACCTACCTGATTTGACTCTTCATAAAGAATGCCTTCCAAGTTGCAGCAGTATATGGTTACTGTGAAATAAATAATTATTCCTTTTTTTTTTTCATTTAGAAACTGTTAAAATTGTCCTATTGCAATATAATGAAACTGTAGTGTATCTATAAAATTGCTTTGCAGGGCTGTACTTATTTTTACAGAACTTTGGTCATTGTTTTCCAAGTTAAAACAAAACAATGTAAAAAGGCAAGAACAGTACTGAGCAATTCTCTTTATTGTAGTAGTAAGTCCTACACTGTGGGTGCATATATTTTCATTATTTGTGTATGCATATATATTTAAACCTATTGCCTGGTTTTCATGGCCCCCTTCCCCACGATATTTGTGTCTTTTCCTCAGTCTTTTCCAGCCTGAGAAATTCCACTAATTAATCTCTTTCTACATGTCCTTCTGTAGCTTTCCTGCTTGGTGATACCTGTTACTGAGATAATCTGTACAGAGGTGAGAGACAAGAACAGCATTGTCTGTTAAAGGAGAATGTTGATAGAAGATGTAAAGGAAGGGAGAATACAGTATAAATCCTTGCTTTAGGAGGTAGAAATAAGACTTGTGGACATGTGGCCAGTCTTCCTGCCATCCCATACATTTTTGGTTAATCTGCAGGCCAGAATCAAGACTGCACAGTAAGATTGCTTTCTGCATTGGAGTAGAGCAGTGGACCAAGTTAGAATAACAGCACAGCAGAAAGAACCACTGTTCCCATGCCTGGAACAGCCCTGCTTTTCAACTGTAGACAGATAATCCTGTGCCATGCTGTCAGTACATCCCTGCCCTCACCTGCATCCTCATCCCAGCTGAAGTGGTGGGGCAGAAGCCGGTGCTCTGCAGGCAGCAATGCCACACAGACTGAAGTTTGTTCTCAGGTCTTAATTCTGTCCCAGCCTCTCTTGAGAGAGCAGATATAATGGTGGACTTTGTGTAATTACAGAAATTTTCAACAATATTTACTGTTTTTTCTAGAGAAAGGTACTGTGAAAAATTTTATTGACATAAAATGATAATTAATGTCAGGCAAAAGTTTTTCATTTGTTCTTTACATTTGAAGCGCATCTCCGAAAATAGATATTGTGGGGTTGCTTCAGACCTCTGTGAATGTTTGCTGTCATAGACACCGTTTATTTTACTTCCACTGCCGAAAGATTTATTGTAAGAAATGTTTATGAAAAGATTGATAGATCCCATTTCAGAACCACTTGAAGGGGACTCGGGCAGCTGAATTGCAGGTACCAATTTCCAGGCTGCTTTGTAAAATGAAGGAGTGAGGAAAAGCAAAGCAGTAAGGACAGAAGGCTCCTGCAGCTTTTCAGCTGTTTCTGTGCTGTCACTGCCAATCCTCTCGAGCCTCATGGAGGAGACGATCAGATGCCAATGCGAATCCTGACTCTTCCTTTTATGTTCAGAGGCTGGGGGCAGAGGAGAAAGCTCAGCTCCTGCCCTTCGGAGATTGCTCAGCGTGCAAAGCAAAGGAGCAGCTGTGGGCACTCGTGTGCCTCCTGTTAAAACACAATCTGTGAGATGCATCGTGGTGATACCTGCTGCGCTTCCATGGGAAGGGCTGATGCTTCCTCGCTTATCTAAGATTCACTGCAGTCAGTGATGGCAAGAGGAAGAGATGCCTCTGACTCTCCAGGAGGGTTCTCACTGAACTTGCACAAGTAAATCCAGCATTGGGTCTGAACACTTCCTTGTGGAGAGAGAGAGTCAGTTTTATAATATCCTGGGCATGTGTTTAATCACTTCTCTACTATCTCAAAATTCTCAGTAAACTATTTTCAATATCATCACCATGATTAAAGTGCTAAAATACTCCAGGAGTACTACTAAAATGACATTAAACTTAATCTTAGCTTTGCTAATTGTCAGTCTTATTCCTATGAATGAAGAATATATTCGACTTTGTGTTAATCTCTTTTATCAGGCAATACCATGTACTATAATGAAAAAGGAAAATAATCCTGATTTGACAATCAATGAAGCAAAAAGGAGACAAATTCTTGCAAGTTTTCCCCTGACAGCTGATTTTCATGTGAGTCTGGTGACTTCAGAATATTGAAACATGGAAGGAAGGAGAGTCCACTGGTGAGAATTAGGACTCAGCCTCTTATTCTTTGACCCCCAACAATGCCCGAGGAATAGGGTTTCTGTGTGTCTAAGGAAATACATAATTCTATCACTAATTCCTTTAAGTGAAACAATTTTTTAAATTTCTGGCTTCGGACTGTGTTAAAACAGCTCCACTTTCTTGAGGAATGCTGTGGTATAACTATAGTTTATCATCTTACAACAGAATTTCCTTACATGTAAAGCATTCAAAAATTACTCTGGAGTACTCTGAGTCTAATGAAGACTTATGTCTCTTGTGAAAGGCTTACCAATGTAAAAGTTTGCCAACTAAAGGCCGGGCGCTTGGGAAATCAGATAATGGACTTCATTAAGTTTTCTGAGAGGGTCAAACCAAAATATTTATTGTTTGAGGTACCACCACCTCCTCCTACAAATACATGCCTCTGCTCTGGACTCAAAAGCTGCAGGCTGTGCCTTGCCAGCAATATGAGAGCAGGCTGGATAGAGAAGGAATGGTTTGGGTGAAGATATCTGTAAATATTTTCATGTACAAAGGATAGTTCCTTTAGTGGCAGTACCTGTGACTATTTACTGAGAGAGTATTTACAAGAGCATGTAGGGATAGGACAAGGCGGGGGAATGGCTTCAAACTGAAAGAGAGTGGGTTTAGGTTAGAGATAAGGAAGAAATTCTTGACTATGAGGGTGAGGATGCCCTGGCACGGGTTTGCAAAGAAGCTGTGGCTGCCCCATCCCTGGAAGTGCTGAAGGCCAGGCTGGAGAGAGCTCTGAGTAACTTGATCTAATGGAAGGTGTCCCTGCCCGTGAGAGAGTGATTGGAAATAAATGATCTTTAAGGTCCCTTCCAGTGAAAGCCATTCTATGATTCTATGACTGCCTACAAAAAGCTACAGGATTATGCACTGGGCATGTTACACATTTGCCTATTCATGCTGTGTGGAAGTGCATCCCATTTGCCTCCTGAATTGCTTTTGGGATGCTTTGTGGACTTCTGCAAGAGAAGGGGAGTCCTACAGGGGTAGAGATGGGGATTTCCATACTGGGAAGCATAATGTCATCATTTGTGATTGATCATGCAGTACGCTTGTGTCTGAGAAAGGACTGTGGTGAGCTGTCGATAGCTCTGTGCATTACTTGGTCAGAGTATTTAGCTGATTTCAAGCCCAGTTTAAAATGCAAAGAGAATAGAGCCCATTCCTCAGTAGCATTAATGAATGAATCCGTGTGGTCGCTCTGTCAGTCTGCCCCAAATGCCTCCTGTAACACACAGGCACTGACCAGCAGGCTCTGGCACGTGGGGTGTTACATTAGTGCAATTTATCCTCTACCCAGGGCCTCAGCTACTTGCGTTAGCTTTAAAGTAAGGTATTTTCAGATGCTTTTGGACACGGTGGTAACGTATTGTACACGTGAGCATACGATCTGAGCGAAGTATGTTCCAGATGGGTTTAATTTGCTTACTCAAAACTGAATTTAGCTGAAATTCCCTGGACACTCAGTGTTTGAGCATGGAGTCTGAGCTTTGGGGAGGGAATTTTGTCTCTTTGAAATGAAGTTGTCTATTCAAGGTATTTGATAAAATTAAGACCTTCTTTAATTCTTGAGATTCTGTTTCCTGTGCTGCAATTCTAAAGCTGATATGGGTTAGATGTGAGTTTCTTTTGTTTGCATTTGAGCAAGTAAATTTTCATGACAAGTATTTTCTATGCTGCTTTTCGCCTTATAGTACAAGCAGTACTGATAAATGGTAATTTTTGGCAGCATTATATAAAAAAGAGGATTTTATCTATATATAAATTCAATTATATACTGTCCTAAATATTTTCTGTAGGCTACATGTTGGCTTAAGGTTTTCAGACATCTATTTCAAAACCAATTTCAATTAAAAACCTATCTTTTATGACTCTTAGCCTATAATGTTGAAATATCTTGGCATTTTCAGAAAGAGCTTCAAAAGTTCTCAGATTGTCTTGCAGAAGCCAGAATAATTCTCAATAGTATTTATTTCCTACCTACATTTAATAAACATGCTTTCATGTAATCTACAGTTGATATAATCAGCCATGCTTGGGAAAAAAAAATTATTCTCTTGAAATTTAACACCAGAAATCTTTCAATGGAATGGGGAGCAGGTGATTCTTCCTTAATACCTTGCTGTAGTGAGGACGTTTCCAGCAGCAGAGAGCACCTGCTCCTCCTGCTAAGGAGCGTGTGCATGTTTGTGTAGCTGGGCCTATGCACCCTCTGATCATTGCCGTGTCATCCTTGTTCTCAAAAACAACCTGTTGATCTTGAGTGAGACTGTGGGGACCCGTAAAAGACACACATTTTTCAGGAATAATTAGGATTTGTTACACTTAACAGCTTTTGTGCGTGTGTGTGTTGATTAAATAGCACATTGTTTTTATGACAAAATCTCTTTGCTTATAGCTTAGAGTGGAAGCTTGACATTGTGGCTTTAACGGTGCCAAAATAAATGTCTGGTAAATTAGCACAAATAAATGTTCATACTGTCTATGGGGAAAATTAGTTTTCACTTGAAAATGTTGGAGCTAGCAAATTGGGAATATTAATTTATCCCTGCTCATGCTCACAGGCTTTTTATTCTCAGGTGTTTAGCACTTGTGAGTGTTTAAGCTCCTTTGTGATTAGAATGCCAGTCCTGCTTGGCCTCATCATAATTATGAGTGAGAGTGTCCCCAGTCAGACCCTGTGTGGGTATCTGGAACCAGGCTGGAGCAGATGCAACTTTGGCTTGCAGGAGGTGGCTCTGGGTCCCTCCTGGTCACACATCTGGTTTTTCGGAGTCCCCATGGGTCAGGGAGGATCCCTTTGGGATGCCCTAGATCTGGGCTGCAGAGAACTGTGTGATCTGCCCTGTACTTGGGCTCTGCTGTCGCTGCTGATACAAACCAGCGTTGGTTCTAAGGCTTTGCCCTGTGGTGTCACCTCCTTTCTGACCCCACACCTAATGGATGTCACCAAAGTCAGCAGTACTGCCTCAAGAGCTTATGTGAAAACTAAGGCAAGAGCATCCAACCTCTAGGGCAGAAAGCACTTTCTACATTCACAGCCAGAAATCATAAAGCTCAGGTCACGCCGTTACTGATTCTGTCCGAAGCTAAGAGAAAGAAATAAATCTTGGAAGAAGCTGTTAAGGATTAATTTTGAGAAAGGTCAGCTCCTCAACATTTTCTGGATTCCAGAAGTACTTGTTCATTCAGTTGCAATGCTGTTGGCAGTTTAAAATATGGGTTTGGACTTGATGGGGATGGGGGTAATCTATTAATCAGCACTTCATCATCTACAACTGCTTATCTTCTCTTTTCAGTAATTCCTCTTTTTAGTTGGACATCAGCATTGTCTACGTACTTCATATCATCCATCAGGAGGAATGAATGAAGTACACAGCAATATATCAGTTTGACTAAGCTCAATAAAGCAAAAGAGAAGCAGAAAATTACTGCAATAATCTTAAATCTTTAATGATAGTGGAGTTAAATATATATCATTTTCTTTACTCATTACTGTAGTGATAAAGCCCTGCTCTAGTACATAGTCCTAATTTGACATAGAAAGTTTCTTCTTACTCTATTAGGTAAAACCTTCCCTCTCCCCACCCCCACCCCCACCCCCCCCCCCCCTTTTCTTTTTTAAACTTTTGGGACAAATGGTGTCTGAACTGTTTAATACACACAGTTCCAATAGATCTTGGCCAATACTTCTTCTGGACTTTGTATAAAAAAATTAACTGAGCTTTTGAAGGAATTAACTTCACTCCAACTGTGCCTCTTTCCTGTGTGTTTGACAACCAAAAAAAAAAGTATGTTAAATTTTCAATGAGAGAGATTCAGCTGTTCCAAAGAATGAATGGCACTCATTTTTGTCTTGGTTAAAAATACTTGCAGATGTTTCATTAATAAACTGTAGTGTCCTCCTATGAGAAGAGATTAAATTTGATGGGAATGCAGGAAATGTTCTTGCTGCTATTTGCATGAAAGTTTTCCCAGCTTTGGCAGAACTACAGGATGCACGAGGCTTATTGGACTTGGCTGACAAATGTTCTGAGGATTCTGCGGCTGCCTGGCGAGCTCTGCCCCAGGGCTGCAGGGAAGGAGCTGAGCTCCCCCAGCACATCTGCCCTGGGACTAGGGGTGGGATCAGACTGGACCTTAAAGCCAAAGCAGAGATGTTCTTCCTGTCCTTGCTGACATATGGCTAGGGGAAATCGGGGGAGACAGAGGGGAGAAGGATGAAGGTGATGTGAGAATTGCAGTCTGGTGAGGCTGGACTGGGCTCGAGTTGACAGCTGTGACAGAGCAGAAGTGAAGACAATGCTGCAAGACCCTGTGGAGGATGAGGTGAACAAGAGCATGTGTTAGTGGTGTCTGCCCGGCCAGAACTGGGGTAAAACCACAGATTTCTCTGCTGTCAGTGTTAATGGGTTCCTAGGAAATTTACAGGGATTTTCTAAGTTTATATCCCTTTGCTTGCTTTACACAATGCTGCGTATTCAACTCTGCTTATTAAACTTTGAGACGAGCATTAATATAAGGCTGAATTAACAAATGTTAGAGGGAACTGAAAGAACAGCTTCAGATTAATTTGTTGTTTTCCTCCATTCCTTTTAGTCTAGGACATCTCTGCAAAGAAATTATATCAAGGTTAAGGTTCTGAGACTTGACTTTGCAAGTTCAGAATTGTTGAAATTACCTGTACAATGATGGATGGGGCTACACAGCAGCAGCACAGTAGTGTTTTGGCAGCCCATTTGCCAAATCTTGCAAGAGGACTGGCTCAGAACACACACTGCCTCAATCAGTGAGAAACTTTCCAAGTTAAGAGTAATCCATGCAATGAAAAACAAGCTCTTTTGGTGCAGAGGATGTAATATGAAGTCATTGCTTTTAATTAAACTGTTCTGAGTGAGACTGAACTTTGTGACTTCAAAGCATGTGTAATTGATGGGTTTATTGCTTTATACATATCTCCATAGTCCCAAGAATTCTGGTCACGTTTTAGGTAAGTGGTAGTCATGAAAGCAATTTATGGATTAACATGGATTAAAGGGAGGCTCTTTCAAAGGAGTGTTTCAGCAGTAAGAACGATAGGCCTAAATGGCACTCGTTGTAAAGTTTCTAAAAACTGCACTTGCTGCTGTGGACTAGACTTATAATCACAGCTCTGATTTAAGTTTTCCTTAATAACTTTATGTTATAACTTTTCCTTTCTGTGCCCTCTAAATTACTTTGTCTATTCTAGATAAATGGATCTCATCAAGAGTGAAAAGGACATCTTTTGTGAAGCATCAAATCTTTCTTGCTGGAATCTAGATTTATTAACTTCACATTATGAAGTTAATAAATGTTGTCCCTCTCTCCCTTCAGAGGCCTTTAAGGAGAGGATGGACTGAACACTTAAAGGTTTAGGACATTTATGTGTAATGAGGAGTCCTTAAAAATGAATTGCATCTTTATCCTTAGGGCCTGACACCTTATGTCTGGGAAGAGCCTTCTAAAGAGTTTGCTGTTGGTGGTAGTTTTGCTCTTTTTTGTTATTTGAAGAAATCCATTTAGGGCCGTCTAATCTGTTCTCTCAGACATTCTGAGTGTAGTAAGATGTTCAACTCCTTCCTTCAGGCTCCAAATAGAGAATTAATGAAATGAATAGTTTTAAAACACCAGTCTAAACATAATTATAGAAGAATGTGTTACTGAGATTGCAACTTCGAGTTGTAGAGTGACTCACAGGTGTCATTCCCCAGAGTATCATTCTCCCAGCAGTGTAAAAGGATGAATAGCAATCCAGCAGCCCAGACTGTGTCTGTAGTACAGGTACACACAAGACAGACAGAAGAATGGCAGAGACACTGATGTACAGATTGCAGAGGCAATATCATCCCTTTGTGCTCCTGAAGATGCCTCAGGAAAAACTGGGTGATCTTTTTAAGTGCTGGAGATGTCTGCTGATGACAACTATGATTCCAGAAAACGACAAGCTTTCAATTATTATCTGTAGTTATTCAACCTATAGAACACTGTTACATGCGCAAGCTATTCTCAAGCATAGCTGATTTTTATTTAGAACAATTAGGATACACTACAAACATTTGAACCCAAGAATGAGATTTGTTCCTCACAAATACATAAGTATCTATATGAAAAAAACCTCAAAAAATTTGGAAATATTAACGTTCTATTTGTTGAAGAGGTACAGTTTCAACTAAAGCAAGATACCTTTGATTTGCATGAACAAGAACATTTTTTTTCCTCTGTGACCATTCTTTTGAAGGAACCCAACCAAAGTACTTGTGACTTTGCCTGAAAGCTATAGTTAGCACTAATTTATCTAAAAGTGTGTAACAAAGAATATTTTATCCAGCTGTAAGTATGTGATGATGAATTAGTGGGAATATATAGCCATTTGTTATGCTTATATAGCAGCTCATAGCTGTAATAATCCTGGATCACTTCACTCTTCTCTGTGAACTAGGCAATATTAATATCCATTTTTGTCAGTGCAGATTGAGGGACAGAGAGCAAGAGAGCTCTTACCATCTGCTCTTAATGGAGGCTTAACCTCCCATCTCTCTCCACCCATGCAGATAAACTTCTTAGGAAACTTTAGAGGTACTTTATTTTTAAAGTTCACATATCTCCTAGGACCACATTGTCACAGGTTTGAACTTTTGAACAGAATACCTTTGTTTTGGATCACACCTAGAGGAAAGGCAGAACAAGTGTGCTACATGGTCTCCCAGATAATTTCCATAATTTCAGCCTAAGGGAATCATAGAATCACAGAATAGCTTTGATTGGAGGTGACCTTAAAGGTTATCTCATTCCATCTTCCCTGCCATGGGCAGGGACACCTTCCACTATCCCAGCTTGCTCAGAGCCCTGTCCAACCTGGCCTTGGACACTGCCAGGGATGGGGCAGCCACAGTTTCTCTGGGAACCTGTGCCAGGGCCTCCCCACCCTGTCAGGGAAGAATTCCTTCCTAACACCTAATCTAAACCTGCTCTCTGTCACTTTGAAACCATTCAAATTGAATTCAGTAACTCTGTGGCTGAAACACGCTGGCAGATGAAGCAGTATGTGTGGGGCTCTGCTGTGGGCATGCCTCTATGAAGATTTACCTGATCTGGGCTCCTGTGCCTGGTTACCCAAGCTGTAAAGCCTGAACACCAATGATTTGCCTGAAGTTACCTGACAATTCTATTGTGGAGCAAATAACTTAAATTGATATCTCCAACGTTAGTACCTCCCCATTCCCTGTCGATGCACTGATTAGAAGCTGTCTGAGGCAATAGGTTGGTGCTTTAACTCTGCCTGACCTCCCCGGGGGCTGTTCTGAGTGTGACAGCTTCCAGCGTGGTGCCTCTTACCAGGCAATTTGCAGCTGAGCCGTAGAGCACAGGAGCAGCGTGAGAGCTGCAGCTGTGCCACTTCCAGCCCCGCTGCCAAGCACTGCCAGGCGTTTGCCTCTCCAGCTCCGAGGTCTTATGGACTGAGGAGACGAACTGGGGAGAAATTTTTTGCTCTTCTTGGTTCTCCATATCCTTTTTTGCTTTAATACTTTTAGAAGTATTTTTTTATATGAAAAAACCAAACCCTATCTGCCAGAGGTAATCTCTCCATCAGTGATTCTTTTTTTCTCTCTTTAATTTTGTTATTTGAATCCATTTTCTGATAGCATTGTCTTATCTTTATATTACAAGAACTCCTCCTCTTACCACAGCGCCTGTGCTCGGTTCAAACCTACCAGGTTTTTATGGGTGCTTTTCTTTCATTTCTGATATTATTGTTAATGCACTTTTATTAAGCGATCTGTAGAGCTCACAACATACTATTTCACAACAAATTCCTAATCCTCTCCATAAAACTCACCCTGTGCATGTTTCTCTTCTGGTGATTTGAACTTACTTTCCTTTTCCAACTGTCTGCTTTTTGAATTACCATAATCTTGATTCAAATCTAGCTGGTTATCAGTTGACACAAACAGGTTTATTAAAGTGTTTTATTCTCTCTGTCTGACAGATCTCATATTCAGTAACACATTTTGCTTCTACCTTATTGACCAAAAGTTCCTTTTGAATCACTCATCTTTTTCTTCTAGTTTTCAGACCTTGTTGCTCAAATGATTTAACAGTTCATCTTACAATACAGTATTTGTAACCAGAACCTCTTGTGTTCTAATTTAGTTATAGGGAATACCCAAAAATTCCCTTCTAAACCAATCAGTATTTTCTGAGTAATAAATAAGTCTGTCAGTGTTGTTGTAAATGAATTTTCCCTCTCCTGAAGATTTGTAGGACTTTGCTATGAAATTTTCTATTTGATTTTAGGTATCAAGAAAACATCTACACTTTTTAAGACACACATTTTAGACCTGTGACTTCCCATTCCCCATCAAGTATTTTGAGAGGCAACTGCTGTATAATATCTGGAATATCTACATCATCTGCAACATCTGTCTTTTATACAGATATGCTGATAAAAAAAGCCAGAAATGGATCTCACCTGGGAAAAGCTAGAGATAAGTAGCAACTCTTCTGTAGCCATAGTGAACTATGCATTTTTGTTCCTCATTCCCAGTGGAGCCTGATTTTTCTTATTGTACTTATCTATACATTTAAGGAAGCATGTATTGGTAAAATTGGCAGAAAGTGTTAATTTGTGCACATGTGTTTATACAGACAGGTACAAGTCACCTTGTGTGCTACAACACAGAAAATTAGGGTGAAATAACCTATACTGAATGTTGTTTCAGTAAAGATTTTGATTTTTTTTTTTTAATGTGAAGTATGCCCTGGTGTCCTCAAATCACAAAATATGATGTCCTTGTTGTTACCCTAATTAGAGTTTCAACAAGAAACTTAAGGGTCTGATGTCAGTGTGACTCTGGTGCTGGGTTGTAAGGTCACTGGCATGATGAGGGATCTGGAGAAATATGCCTTCTACTGAACATCTTGTAGTGATAAACAGTTTCCATTCACTATTTTAGGCATCTGCAGGCTTTGGCTGACTCCACAGAGCTCACTTGCGTGCCATGAGACATCCATTAGATGTGGTAATTTGTGTTTCTTTTCATGCCTTCTCAATTGATGTAAATTGGTATGGCTGACAAAACACTGATAGATCAGGGTGCCTCACCATAAAAAAGCCTCAAGTTGGGTGCTCTAATGTCACCCAGGGCTTAAAGAAGGATTTTGGGGAGCGGTTGGGGTTTCTCTCTATAAATGGACCTAATGGAAGGTAGACAAATGTTGCTTGAATTAAGGGGCTGCATTGGCACCAGCACTGAAATAATTTTTTTAGAAATTAATTTAATTTGGTAATGCTAAGGTTGCTAAACACTAGAGTGGGGAGGTTCTGGATCAACTTTCCATTTAGAGTAGTGGGGACAAGAAACCAAATTACTTGTAAGGTGGAACTTGCTCATTTTAGAAGTGTTTGTATGATGTGGCTGCCTGCGATAGCAGGGAATTGTGTTTGATGACCCAGGAGGTCCCTTCCAGTCTTACTTCCTCTGCACATGCAATGAAAATAAATAAAGCTTCTTGTGTGCTTCACTGGGTGCAAAATCCTTTCTGTAATAACCCTAGGAACCTAGGTGGAAATAATTAGTAGAATTGCCAGTTATAATCTGAAGATACATAAAGCTAAAGTGACTGAAGGAGCCATGTGCAGAATCTTTTGCTCTCTGGATTTGGGTGGCTAAATTGTCTATGATGCACTTCCTTGAAAGGGCAGTTGCTATTAAAGCAATTTGCTTTGTGTCCTTTGCTTGCATTTGCAACAGCACATCTCATATGGAACCATGTGTTCCCTCCTGTGTTGGGCTGTATCTCTGTGCGTTTTTAGCTATCCATCCCATGCTTCTATGCTGTATATTTAAATAATTGGCACTAGAAACTGCTGGCATTTGCTTGATGTCCAGAATTAAGTTGTACAAAATTTCCTTCTCTACTAGGAAAGCACGAACTCCCTGCTGTTGCAGCAGTCAGTGGTTCCCAAGTGACCTTCTGATCCTCCATTCCGAGATCATCCCGAGGTTACTGGGGCTGCTGCCTGCGTTTCTGACCAGATCAGGCTGAACAAAGCAACACTGCTGGAAATCCAAATATGCTCTATGAGGCATCGTCAAAATACTAACTGTGAATCACAGGTCTGTGTGCGGTGCTGCGAATCCTGTGATTCAGTGTGTCAAAAAGCAACTATTAGGCTTCCAACTTGGGATGAAATAATCACAGGAAAATAGGTGGATCTGTCAAGTTGTTAAAAGATAATGCTGAAATATGCAGCAATCTGCTCAGCAATGAGGCTGTCAAAGATGGTAAATATTAGTCTAGAAAATGGGAAAATAGACTTTTTTTTACATTAGTGCTTGTGACAATAACTTGTATTTAACTTTGCATTTTAATATTTGCATCTTTAACCAACACTGGAATGTTAGAGCCAAAAAATGCATGAGAAAGAAATTATGTTAAAAAGAAATACAAAACATAAACAAAGGGGAAAAAAACCCAAAGAAAACCAGCCCTAAATCCCTGCTCTATGACCTTGCAGAAGAAAAATACAAAGCAACGGTTTGTATTAAGAAAAAGAAATTTACTTAGCCAAATTCAGTTGTTGTTTAAACAACTCTTTAAGGTTCATTTACAGTACAAAATCCTAATGGCCCTAGAGACTTGAGAAGAAGGAAGGAAAAGTTTCAGTTTCTTTCTGCAAAATTGCAAAGTCACCTTTTCCATTATCAATTGCTAGAAGTCTCCCCAGCGCACTTAGTGACCTAAAAGATAGCTAAAATACACTGACTTGTGATGCCAAAAGGGTCACTGGCCACAGGATATTTGGACAATTCCATACTCAGACTGTGAACAGCATGCAAGCATAAACCCTACATGTTCCATTTTCTAGGATCATGAGGTACTCTGCTGGAAAAATGATGTCTCTGCTTTTGGGATTGCTGATAATTGATCAGTCTCCCAAATGAACATTAATGGGCCAGCATCGCTTGGAGTGCAAGAAGCTGTTTTCAGTCCACTGCAGATGTTCACATCCCTCAACGTTTTAGACATATGGCTTAGATAGGAAGGAACTTATTGTCCCCTTTAACTCCTCAAAGATCATTAAAAAGCAATGCACTTAACTGTGCAGTGCTTTGCTGTCTCTGTGCAGAGCAGAGGAAGTGCAAGCCTGTAAGATGTGATGTAGGTGTAGCTGGTTGTGCTTCCTTGAGTTGAGGTTTGTTTCTGCTGAGCTGAGCTTTGTCAAACTGAAGTAGGCTTGGCTGCTGCTGTGGAATGAATTTGAGACTTTGTCAGCAGAAATAATTGAGCTTCTTCTTGCAGGAAGATCTTAATTTTTGGCTGGAAAGCTCTCCCACGTCTGTGTTTCAGACCAGACATTTTGTCTACAGGGTTGTTCTGTCGGTGGGGATGAGTCTTTGTTGTTACTCTCTTGAGAATCCAGCTAAATCTAGTCATGTTACTGAATTTGATTTTAATTGCATATGCTTCATTAGAGGCTGAATGGGCTTTTAAGTGAGAAGATGTCACTTTTCCTGGACCTGCCCTGGCTCCGGGATACATCCAGAGCCCCAGCTGCTCTGTGGTCCTGGTAAGGCATCCTGACTTAAAGTGGGCAGTGCTGCAGAGGGGCGCTGAGGTAGGGTAACTCCCAAAAACTACACATGCAGCAAGGTCTGGAGCTCAGGACTGACACTTTGGCTGGGCAGAGGATGCTGGAAGCTGAAATAAGGAGTTCTGAGGTGAGGAGTGACTTAGAGTGGCTGGAGGAAGACTGAAGGCAAGGGTGTGCCTGTGCAATTAATCAAGCAAGGTCCATAAACACTGGTGTGGGTGGTGAGTGCATGGGGTAGCAGCAGCTCTGGGATCAGAGTGCTTAGGACTCCTGTCTCTGGGAATTATCCAACCCATGATATTCCCAAGGCAGCAAAAAAGGATGCATTCATAGAATTATGCATGCACAGTGCTGTGATGTCTGCTTGAAGAAGCCAAATTAAGCTTAACTGGACTTGACTTTGCAAACTGAATAATCTTCTGCGACACTGTTTTGCATGCAAGAGAGATATGTAAGCCTAGTTTCAGCTGGATTTCTGGGTGGTTCAGTGCAGATGATTTATTTAAACAGTGCTCTTTCATCTCCCCTGCATTGGAATTCACTGCTCCCTCCAGTGAGCCCCCAGTCAGAGCAGTTTGTCCTTCTGCCTCTTACCAGCCACAGTGTGATCCAAGCTGGTATCCCTGCTGTAAATATGTTTTATGTGCTAGATGTGGTTGTAATGTGAGCTCCTGAATTTCTTTCTGTGTATTTGTGGCAAACAGCTCTGCTGGTGTATGGCATTCTTAGTCTGTAGCAGATGTCCACCTATGTACCCTCTACAGATGCTGCTGACAGCTTAACAACTGATGTAGGCTAAAGATAATTAAATATTAAGTCTTGAATAGGCTCTAGTATCCTATCAGTAATTGAACCACCATAATATATTTGCTAGAGTTTACTGCTGTGTGCTAAGCCAGATGCATTTCATCATTTTGATCCCTTTCACACAGCTTTCCTCCTATAATGCAGCTTCCTGTAAGCAGTTGTGTTAAGTAGCAGCCCTACGTACTTTCCATCTGGCTTTGCCATAGGAACAAGCTACATGCAGTAACTGCACCTCTGTTCTGAAAACAAGGGAGAGCCTTTGCAGAGACATTCCGTAGTCACCTATTGGAAAAAAATCTGTCCAGGCTATTCATAACTCCTTTCAGGTTTCACGACTACTACTTGCTACCCTCTCTCCTTTAATTATCCAATGTGTTTCCTATCCCCGACTCTTGTCCCTTGCATGCTGTTTGTAGCTGTATTTATTGTTACAGGATTGTATGATCCTGCATGGTTTCCTGAAACTGTTCTACATGAAAACCTATGGGTTTGGTTTTGTCAGAACCATACAAATTTTGCAATGTGTCAATTTTAGGGGTCCACTTAAGCTGCTTCCATGATTGCGTTGCTGGGGAAAAGGGACAAGGGGAAGGCAAGGATGCCTTTGGAATTTTAGCTCTGTCTCTTGTCCTGGTAATGATAAAGAACCGTGCCTCTGGATTTGCCTGCATGGTAGTTAGTTAGCATGGAACTGAGGGCAGTAGGAGCAGCAGGAGCACCAGTTCCTTGGCCCCTGTTGGGAAGATGGACCCTACAAGCACCTCAGACTTCTCAGGGATCACCTCAGCACACTCTCCAGCACTCAGACACAAGATGTGACCTGCTGTGTTCAAGTTCATGCAGCACACCAATAACCAAGTGGAGAGAGTAATTTTATTTTCCTTCCTTGTAGCACCATGGCCCTGTGTTATGGCTGTGGTGGTCTTTCACCAGCTGTGTCTCAAACATGAAGTGAATCTTGCCTTGCTGCACCTGATGGTCCAGTCTCTTGCTGTGAGAGTGTGCTCAGCAAAGCAGTTTCTTTCAGGAGAAGAAGAAATGAAAACTAAAGCCGTAAAATCAGGCTGTATGACAGAGAGCTAGATATAGAATATCAGCTAAAGTCTGGGGTTTTTTTCTTTTTCATTCTTTGTCATTTTTGCCTTAAGGGGCAGAGCTCAGTTCTGTTGGTTCTTTGCCCCATCCACTAGACAGCAGGGTCCAATAGTGTACATTCACTATTCACTATAAATTGAAAAGTTATTCTAATTAGACAGTGCTGTAATCCTCCTGCTGCTTTGGATCAGATGTCTTCTAGTGTAAACAAAAACCCATCAGACTTGAAGAAGTGGGTCAGATCAAGAGACATCACAGTGCATTATAGCCTAATCCAGTGGAATTGGTTCTGAAATGGTGGTTCTTGGCAGGGGAAAGGGACACTGGGCTGCAGCCTACACTCTAAAAAGGTCACTGTATTGGAAGAGTGTAAAAATTGTTTGTTGGTGTCATGTTTTTTATTTCAGGGCATGTTCTGCATTTACACAAGGAATTCCATGTCTTTCATGTGCTTTGCCTGTCAGTACTGCACAAAAAATTGAGTGAAATATCCTTTCAAAAGTCCATTTTTAGAGCAATGAAATGAAACCATCTTAATCTAACAGTATGTAAAAGTGTATAAATTTGGCAGTGACATATGGATGTATAATTGTACAGCTTATGTACTGCATTAATGAGGTATAAAAGTTGTCTCAGAAATGCAGCTATGCAGTGCCTTTCATTCCACAGATCCATCAGAACAGCATAGCAATGAAAGCACATTCTTTCCACAGTGTTTGGAAGACATTTGTTAAGCATTAGCACCAGTTGTCACACGGTTCAGAGAGTCACTGTGAGGCCTGAGAGTCCTGCATTTTCTATACTTGGACTTACTCTCACTGAGCTGTTACCTGGTACAGTTTAATATTTCTGTCCAATGTCAGACTGTCGGGCTGAAAGGACCATAAGGATGTGGGGAAGTTGGGTGCAGGCTTTGCTATCTCTACACTTCTGGTCTGGAAGGAATTTGCAGGGGGTGCTGGAACAGGCATGAGCACAGGGAAGCCCAAAGCACCCAAAGAGATACAGAAGCGTCGGGGTTTTGTTCTGCTGGAGGTGAGAATTCTGGGGAGAGTGGCCTGTAGGTCTCCAGACTGCTTGCACAGCTCATCTCTGCAGCTGAGGGATCCCTTTGCACACTCTGTGTGTTGTTACTCACAGCCCCACACAGTCTCACAGTGGATGGGAGACAGTGAACAACCCAGGGCTGGGCAGAGAGACGCATTCTTCTGTAAATAGCTGGGATTCAAAGCTGAGGGAAACCAGCCACATGCACCTTGAAGATTGACAGAGGTAACCTGGGGGCATGCAGAGCTCTCACTGAAGCTCAGAGATATGGATAGATGAGCACACCAGTAAGAAAAACTCAGACCTGTGAGAAGTTTGAAAATAAACTTTGAATCTTGCCCGAGTAGTTTATTAAAAAAAGCCAAACAACGTAAACCAAAAGGAAACAAAAAATGAAACCAAAATTTAAAAAGCTACAAAAACATAAACAGAAAAACCCCACCAAATACTCCCCACCTCCTCGTTGCATTTCTTATTAAGTAACTTCAGCCAAATTTTATTTGCACAATTGTTAATGCCTTACCTAAATGCAGTGGAATGCCTTTCCAAAGCTGATCAGGGTTTTTTTTTGCACTTTATCAGAGTGAAGTAGGTAATCTAAGCCTTTTCATCTCTGGGTACTCATCTGTGCTGAAGAGAGATCTGTTAATTATAGCCTTCCCTCAACATGGATTTTCTTTCTTTCTCTGTGTATGTGAGTGGAATCAGTGTTTTAACAAAGCAACCAAGTAAGTTCGTGTGTTAGGTGTTCTGTGGCAGCCCTGGATTTGCAGACACAGAACACAAACCTATTGCTTTTTGCACTGGGCAGGAAGGCTCTGTCTCTTCGGTGGATGAGAGTTGACTAGAAGAAGAAAGAGCAGTTTCACACCTGATTTGCCAGTGTTCTAAGTCCTGCATGAAGCTGAGAAACCTGGCATTGCTTTTTCAAGCTACATATTGAGAGAATGGATTTCAGAGGTTATATCAGCCCAGGATACCAGTATGATTAAATATGTTGTATGTAAGTCTATGTATTGTCTTTGTGGCCTCCAAGAAATATATGAGTAATAAGAGAATTGAGGAATGCCATAAATAACCCCATTTTCAAATGGGTCCTGGGTAAAACTTTAGTTCAAACACATATCTAGGAGCATATCACTCCATTGTCAGAATCAACATTATCTGTCTTTTAAGCAGGCAATGGTTATCCCAGTTAAAGAGATGATGTGCAGATGTTATCAAAAAAAGGGAATAAAAGAGGAAATGTGAAGAGCCCTGTCATTAAAAATCTCAAAAAACCAGGGGTGGTCAAACTAGAGGGACAAAAAGAAGTTTATCTTTCCACAAATAAAAGCAAAACTATAGAAAAGATTTGTAAGCATCTGCTGAAGATAATGGGAGACTTGGAAAGGAGATTGAAGTGATAGAACAAGCAGGTGAAAAGTAATGCATGGGTGATCCTACAATTGCCTGTAAGATTTAAAAGTTTATAACTATAATAACTTTTCCACAATGGACTAACAAAAACCAAGTTGAGAACTTTACTGATGTAATTCAAGAAAGTGATCGAAACGTTGTAAAATTCTGTTATAGCAGCATGGAGTTTAGATTAATGAGTTAACTATCTTTTGCACATTTTCAGATAGTGTACTTAAACCAAACTCTGTAAAAAAACCAGATTTTATGAGTAATCCTAGTAACGGTGCAAGTTACTAGCTGGTATTATGGTATTGTATATAAATAGATGTATTTTCCCTTCCAGTGCAGGTTCTTCAAATGCAAAGATTCATTTATACATTCCTTGGTTTATTTATTGTAATTTTACCCTTTTGACAACTTGCTTGAAATCTCTTACAGGAAGTGCCTGGCCATATTTCTTGGTTTTTAATTTCAGTAAAATGATTCCATTGTTTATGTCAAGAGGATTAAAGAAAACCATATTCCACTGCTCATTTTTCCCCTTACAGCTGGATAACTGAGAGAAGTCATCACCTTTAGGCAAAAAGTTTTCACAGTGTTTTCTCAATCACTAGGGCCATGTCTTTTGGCTTGAAAATTGAAATTAATTGAATTTCAGGCCATGTCAAATTTAACACTGAGAATGGCAGGTGTCCAGTATATGAGAGTAACACATGGAGCCTGTCTCAAACACAGAAACACCTTAGTGATGAATTATGTTGCATCCTTTTCAGATAATCAGATCATGGTCAGTTAGCAATAGCATTAATTCTTGCCACCTCAAAATTTATTTGCTTAAATATGGTATACAATATATGATGGCTATTGTAATAAAATACAACCTATATAAACATAAGATTTTTTTTTTTTTTTACTGTAAGGATAATCAAACACTAGAACAGGCTCCCTGGAAAGTTTTTGGATTCTCCATGCAGAGAGTTAATCAGGTCTCAGTTGGACACAGCTCTGAGCAACCTGCCATAGTTGATCTAGAAGATCTCCACAGGTCCTGTCCAACCTCAGCGTTCCCTTGATTTTATATTTGCAACATGCTTACTGTGATTTTGATAGACTGGGACTTTCCATGCCAGTTTGCATCCTGAAGTGCATTTTTATGACAAAGTTTCAAGTCCCAGTAAGAGGTTTATAGTGGAAGGGCTGGCAAAACCTTTCCCACAGTGGTACAAATGTGTCACTATTATGTATCGCAAGAACGTGGAATAAGGTCTAGAATTAGGGACTGATGTATAACTCCTGCATGACAAAGCATTAGGAATGCTTTGTAATTAGCAATTATCAGTAGGAGTCTCCTACAATTTTCTACATCATATAGCCCTTTAATATCTGCTTTGAATTTCCTCTTAAATTAGCAGAACATCTATTTCATATAGAACATCTGTTTCATAGTGTATTTGATCTCATTTTCTTATGCTTTCAAAAAGTATGAAAAGAACCAGCTGCACCTACTTTGATTTTTGTGATTCTAGGATTGCATTTTATTATTTGTACAGGGATGAATTTTGCTTTTGGAGAGAATGTCCTCTATGTAGTGTATCTGCTATTTCAAACTCTAATGAAGCTTAATTTTCGAACTTAGATGCTTTTTTTGGGATTTTATTTTTTGCTTCTTTTTCTCTTTAATGTCACACTTGTTGGGGTTTGGAAGCAGGAAACTATTTCCGAGACAGATGTTCAAACCTGGGGAATGTTTTCGCCTTCCCCTCCCACTTAGGATGTGCTGCTGCATTTGAAGAACAGGGGGCAAAGATGCTGCTGTTCCTCCATATTTCATCTTGGAGGTGGTTTCATTTCTGCGCTGAGAAAGTGATTTGAGATTGCCTGGGTGTTATTGAATGGACCTAATTCTACAACTTGCAGGGCACTCACTTCTCATTAATTTTATCAGCAGTTGAGACCGCTCTGGACTTTGAAGCCAAATTATGCAAAGCCTGTTGGGAACCTTTCTGGAGGAGGGAAGGTGTTGTAAGGCATCTAAGCTGTTTACTCTCTTTAACTCCGTGAGAGGCAAGTGGTCAGAACAGGGAGCTGGAAAGGGACTGAACAGAAAAGGAAAGGCTCCTTGATTTAGGATTGGAAAAACAAACTTGTCCTTTTTGTAGACACCTGAGAATTTAGTCTTCAAACAAAGGACAAACATCTACCAGTGGAAACAAGATTGACTTGCTGCTTGTGATTTTTTTTTTTTTTTTTAAATAGAAGAATCTATTGTGATAGACAAGTCTAGAAAAGTCAAAGAAGGTTGTTAGGAAGACAAGTAACTAAGGAAGACAATTTCTTTCTGATTTGCAGTTGGGAAAAACGAGGCTCCACTCTGTGCCTTGGCTTTGGGCTGCAGCTGCACGGCCTGGCTGCCCCTGTGCTTAGGGGGCTGCTCCCTCTGCCACGCACAGACAGGAGGGAGTTAAACCAAGCCTGCTCCTGCTGGAGCTGGCACCAGGAATCTGGTAAAATCTGTGCCCATCCGTCCAGAAATAACTTTCTGGTTATGGGGCTTCTTAAGACTGTACTCCTTGGTGTTATATTGTTATTAATAGTTCACCTCCTGGTGTCATCACCCCAGTTTCCTGCATAACAGGCTTTTTTCCAAATATACATACTTAGAGTTAGTGTCACTTCACTTTTGCTGCTCAGGTTGGCAATTAAGCAACACTCTTGGAAGCAGATGTGTCTGTGTGTGTGAATGTATTTATATACATATATCACATATCTGTTCTCACCATGAAATACATATTTTGGCATGACAGACAAAATACACACTTGCCTCTTTAATTTTTTAATTATATACGTATATATTTGCAATCTATACTTAAGTATTTCCTATTTGTGTTGGGTCCCCCTTGATCACTATCAGTGTTGAATAATTTATTTCCTCATTAAATCAAGCTATTTAGGTTGATTTTTTAAAATTATGTATTTATATCTTTTAGTAGTCTCTGACAAAGAAGCTTGCCTATGTATTTTTGTTGATCACAGGCTGAAAATGGAACAGTGATTTTTATAGCTGTTTTATGTTTTAATTGTTTGTAATCTCTGAAGTATGCTGTATTAAAAATAAACAAAGCAGCTTAGGAGGAAAATAAGGATAAGATTCTGTGGTAACTGCTAAATTAATCTCAAAATGCATCTTCTTTCTGATGAGGTTTGTAGGTAAAAGAAATGCCACTGCCAGTACTTCGTGTTTCATTGGCTGAGGCAGTGAGTGGGGAAATTCTGATAGAAGCCAAAGGGACTTTTTTTTTTACCTCCTGATTAGTAGAGAAAAACACCTTTTATTTTCTTTGCAGCTATCTGCTCTTAAATTTTAGTGCCAGGTATTGTAAGAATGTGTTATGTTTGTTCAGGAATATTTATCAGTTTATTTAAATTGAACTGCGCTTTCTAGATGAAGCCCTAAAGAATAATCTGTGATATCCCAGAAGCTTCATGTGACTGCAGCAGGGCAGAGCTGCAGAATGGAAACCAGCTGGGCAATAGAGTTCCTCTCCAGTCTTTCAGGTTTTCTGTAGTGCATCTGAGCAGTGACTGAGGATTTAGTGCTCTCTAGATTGTCTGAGTTCTTATAAGCGTATCTGATAAATTACCCACTATATAAATGCATGAAAATTTGCAGTATCTCTGCAAATGCCAAGAATATTAGAAGTGACAGATAATTTATTTGGTATGGTCGTTAACTGGACATGAAGTCACTATGAGCAATAACAAGAGCAGTTTCTTGTCTCTGACAGTGAAATACTGGCTTTAAACTTCATCAGGCTTCAAGGTTTCTGCCTACAATGCTCTCTAAAAACTAATTGTTAAATATTCTGTGGGACCTCTGGCAGCTGTGCTGGTCAGACAAAGTTGAGTTTTCTTTCATTCTCCATCAACAGCTTAACTGTGTGTGATTGTGGGGAAGGGGGCTGAACAATTCCATGTGCTGGATTGCCCATGTGAAGAAAGCCGTGCCCACCTGGGTGCCCCAAGAGCAACGAGTGGCTCCTGCTGCTGGACTGATGTGGTTCCCACTGGGGAGATTCCCCTGAGCATTCACAAATTCACGTTCTGGTCCCAGGTACAGCCTCTGTCTCACTCCTGCTCCCATGTGGTGTGTGGGTCTGGAGCTGAAGGGGAAGGTTTTGCAGGCTGGTGGTGTGTGCACATTTGAGAAGTCCCTTTAAGCCATGTCAGTGTTGCTCTGTTGTCATTGGGCTGAAGCGTTTTGAGTCCTTGTCAGTTCTCTCATTGTTTACTGAACTTGGAACCTGCTTCCCCACATTTAAAGGTCCCTTGGACGCTCTTGGCGAGCTAGCCTGCCTGCTAGAGCATTGCTGAGCTGCTGTTGATGAGACATAAAGTGAGATGCCCATGTAATTGACATGTAAGAAAACAGAAGCAAAGTGCAGAAGCCCACTTGGGAATGGATGTTGGTTTGCTTTTTGTTAGAGATTTATAGTTCCCTTCTACTTAACTGTCACAATTAAAATATAAGTTACTGTCAAATATACCTTCTTTGCAAGTAGAAATTGAATTCTCTTTGGGGCAGTGAGAAACTTTGTTCTTGAAAGTCCAGCAAAGCTTGCACTTTTGGGGCTGTATAAGCCTGGAGGAAAAACATTGTCATTCAGAAGTCAATTCTGCTCACCCATTAGGAAAGCACATTCACACTAATGGCTCTACAGTCAATCAGTGGCAAAGACCTACAGGAAAACGTACTTGTTTCACTGTTCACTGATCTTGCAATTTGATCAATATTATTTTGAATGAATCTTTTTTTACTTCATCTGTAACATCTCTTTTTACGGCCAGACTGAATGTGCACCATAAAACTGTACTGCAGATTTTGCTAAAAGAACAGCCATGTCTTTTACAGGTCGAAGTCCACAGTAGAGCCTCAACTTCATTCAGCCACATGCTTTTATCTGTTTTCAAATGAGCTCCTATTATTCTGTGATACCCTGAGGGAGTAATAATCGTGATCTCTTTGCTGACTCTGAGATGTTGCTGTTCTCTCTAGCAGAATTTCTCACCATGTACCACAGCTTTCTGTTTGCTTCCAAAGTGTTAGGGAAGCTTTCAGGCACTGAAATTTTGCTGTTGTGTTCAGAGTTTGAAAAACAGACTAATGACTCTGAGTTGAACTTGTATCTTTTACAGGTGGTCTGTGCCTGTGGTTTTGAGGTCCATATCCTGTGCTCCCAGGGGGGGACCAGAGGCAGAGAGCTCCCTGCAGAGGATGGTTTGATTTCCTGTGCTCACCTGTCTCTGGCTGGCTGAAGGGGCGGTTCAGCCATGGGATCTGCATGGATGCCCCTTGGTTGCTTCTGTGAAGAAAAGCTTCTTCCAGTGTTTCATTTCCTCTCTTCTTTTCACCACTGCAGCTAAACACAAGCTAGATTTCCAAGGAGAAGGTAAGAATTTTAAATGAAAATACCTATAATTCTGTAAGTCAATTGTGGTTCCATCCAAAGAGCAAATAAAGTGTAATATAAGGAGCACAGTGGAGGCTTGTTGCAGAGCAGTTTAGTTATTTTCAGTCAGTCTTGCATTTCGTTGGACTTGTGACTTCCTGTAGGCTGTGCATTACCCAGCAACAAAAGTATTTCTGCCCTGGGGAGGAAATTAGTGGATCACTTATGCTGAGATTTCAGTTGAGAAGAAGGACCAGAGATGACCAGGTCATCTAGTTCAGGTCTTACTCTTCTGCTATAATGAAATGGTTTGTAAGGCGTTTAGGGTGTGTCAAATCAAGTACAATATAAAGGAAACCATGTCTAGGAGACGCCCTGTAGCAATATGAAAAGTGATTGACTAATGGGTGCCTTAAACAGCTGCGAGAAAGCGGCACAGGGAGAAGGTGACTGTTATAGCACAAGTGTTAGTAGGGGCAAAAAACCACGTCTGGCATGAAGAGTTTTGTAGGGATTTTATAACAAAGATTAATTAGGTTTTTGCGATACTGGGATCCAGAAATGTCCACAAGCCACATACTCTGAAAGCAGAGAGGAGAATTGCTGTAATTTGTAAACAGAATACAAAACTGAAGCAATCTCTGTAAAAAGTGGTTAATACAGTTCTAACTGGGGGGGGGAAAAAACCCCACCAAAAAACCAAACCAAACCAAAACAAAAGAAAAACAAAACAAAACCACAAAAAAACCCCCAAAGCACCAAATCCATGAGATTTCTGCTGCAAAAAGTGTAAGAGAATGATATAGTCTGGGTATCATCCTCATAAGTAGGATGGAAAATTGGCTGAATTCCACTCTTCTGGTCCAGAATTTTTCGCTGACCTGCTGCATGGCTTTCATGTCTGTAAAATGGTGTAGAATTGATGCCTATGTTCTGAGGGGCTAAGTATCTTACCCTAGCAAATTAATTAGATTCATGTGCTTAATAGCAAGCATAAGTAACTTCTCACTACTTTGTGTAAGTAACTTACCAGAGATGCCAGTAGGTTGTATCTTCTAAAATGTGTCTGTTCCTTTCTGGGGTCATGGCCAAAATGTTCAGCATCTTACCAACTGACCCATAGCAGAACTAACTTCTAAATTCAGGTGCTATAAATAGTAGAATTATGGAAAAGTAAGAGTGTAATTCTGAGAAAATTAAACCCCATCATTAGAATAATTCTTGTGTGCTACTCTTCATTAGCTACAGACCTTCCTCAGAAGGGCCATTTTTTATCTAGCACAGGTTGTGATGTATCTGCATTTTATAAAAGTTATCAGTGGGTTTTCAACAGAGATGTCATGAAATTTTTTATTTTCTCAGTCTCCTAGCAATGCAATTCCATTATAAACTGCAGGTGTTATGAATAGAAAGTCATTTGTTTGAAGAGCATTTAATAGAATAAATTGTAGAAGTATATTTGTAGTTCATCTAACAGCTACCATGGAAGAAGAGGTAGAGCCAAAAGTGCAATTTTTTTAATGTATAAATTTTTTTTACATATAGGTTATATTTACTTTTTTTAATCACATAGGAGAGTGAAAGCAAGCTTTGCAAAACCACAGACAAGATGTTCAACCATTTATAGACTTGCATTGTCAGCACACTCTGTTTTGCAGTCAATTGTTACTTGTCTCCTACACTTGAAAACAGAGGCTTGGTGTTCTTTCCCCCTCCTTTCTTCCCAATCTGCACAGCTAATTGCACATATTAAACCAGTGGTATCTGATTTAAAATGATAGCATGAAATGTAAGAAAAAATTAAGTCTCCCTAACATGTCAATAAAATGAAATGACATCCTTCCCCTTCTAGCTTTTCTTAAGCTCAGGATTTCCTGTGTTCTTTCAGCAGTGCTTTTAATGGGCTTTGAGCTCATCATGTTATTGCGTTGGATAATCTCCATATGGTGAAGGTCCTGCCAGCCCTACCAGAAGGGCATTGCTGTTCCTCAGTAGCTTGGAGATTTTGAACAGAATAGTGGACAATGAATTTTAGAAATTACAAACATAATCAAGTCCCCGTTTCCAAAGTGATGAACTTTTTCGCAATCAAGGGCATTGCTGGCAGTGTATCATCATTTTTGAAGCTATTTTCAGAGCATGTACTTTCTTTGTCAAAATGAATCCTCCTGGGGATAATGTATTAAATGAGGGTGAAAATGGGTACCTTCAGCGTGAGTGCGCTGGAATTAAATTCATAACACATTACCACAGTTGTAAAGATACTGCTGAAGAAGTTTTTATCATTTTGTGTTTGAGGAGTATTTAAAAAAGTATAATTGAACCAACAACCATGGCATGATTTTAGGAATGTGTAAGAACCAAAGGTCTGATTTCATTCATCCGAAAGGATTCTACCCAAATCCCTGAAGGCCTAATGAATTAATGTCTGCCCAAATCATGTTATAATGAGCCATAAATTATTTATAATGTTATTTGTGGAGGGGAAACCTCTTTGAACTTCAGGGATTTTTACCAGTATTTAGAAAAGTGCTTTTTTAAAATTGATTCTTTAGAATGGTTACAGTGCTCCCCACATTTATCTTTGGTTTTATTCATTTGTTCCACAGTGTCAACTTGTTGATATTAGTGAGCTATTCATAGTCTGATGGTTAAATATCTGTAGCTTGTTCCTAAATTTTTACTCCTGTGATTGCAAAGGCAGTCTTGGCATGAGCCACAGCTCTTGAGATCACCAGGGAAGTTCCCACTGCTATTGGGCACTGCCTCCTTTATGTGGTATTTAGTGACTCCTTTCAGCAGAGCTGCTGGCTGGACTGAAGTCATCCCTCAGAAGGAAAAGACGAGAGGCCAGGCTGGCACTGCACACCGAATGCAGCTGGGAGATGCTCAGAGTTAGAACCCATCGAGGCCAGAGTGGCTGCAAACTCTCTGTATTATCTGTCACTCTGTCAGGTGGGAAGGAGGTGGCACCTGGGGTCCAAAACCACCCCTATTCCAAAGACTTCAGACAGGGCAAGGGAAAAAGACAAAACACCACCCAAAAAAAGCGGTGTTAAAGTGCTGCTCTGTGCTCACACATTCATGTGCTTAATTTGGCACTAACGAGCAGCTCCTGTGGGCTGGAGGGCTGAAATGGGTGAAGGGCTCACCCTGGCCTCACTGTGCCTCCCTAAGCCCTGCCTTGAAAACGCTGCCGTCTAAATACTGTGTAGTTCTCAGGATAACCCCCAGATTTTAGAGTTTTACTGTAGTTTCATGCTGCTTATTGTAATCAATAAAGGTGAACAGTATTATGACACCTCACAGGCACATATTTTTTCAGCATGTAGAATCTCTCCCTGTAATGCTGGTACACGAAAACACATTTCTTTGGCAGGCAGTGAAAATCATGGGTAAAAAGAGCACTTCAGAACACCTACTGACCAATCAGAAATCTCCTTTAGACCACTCTTCTTAACAGAGCTGTGATTTTACAATCTGTGATGTTAAAATGGAGTTTGGAAACTATAGTATTTCTATGTGGAATGTCAGAATGATAAAATAAAAATACTATGCTGAGAACCAAGAATTATCCCAGCTTTCTCAGTCTGGATCCAACTAAATCTATCAAGATAAGTGACAGGTGATTTATACTAACAGGGAATTGTCTGAGAGGGAAAGAGAACTGAAAGAGAATTGAATTGAGCTAGACATGAGTGAGGAGAAAAAGACACTTGAATTTCTCAGATGTGTCTAAGCATGTCATTGTACAGACAAGAGCTAAGGGAGCAAAAAGAAATCACTGATCAAGCACAGAGGCAACTACCAAACAGAAAAAAAAAACTCTGGAGAAACTAATTTAAGTATTCTGGACAAAACTAGATAATGAGGAATGTACCTTAACACCAATTTATTCCGCTGACAGCCTTAAAATGTCACCAGTGTATTTACTAAAAGCATTTATCATCACACTTTTAAATCACAGCTAATAAAACTGCAGCTGAGACCCTCTGGCAGCTGGTGCAAGGGGAGCGTGGCTTGCAGAGGAGGTGAAGCTGCCTGTGTCTCCGTGGGGCCCCGCAGCACGTCGCTCGTGCTGTCTGGCCGCACTGGATGGAGCCAAGCAGCTCAGCAGCGCTGAGCTCAGTCAAACTGGCATCTCCCTTTCCGTATTTCTTGCCCTGTGCCTTTTTTTGGGGGGTGGCAATGCTTACAGCGTGCACAGTCTAGAGCACAGTGAACCTTTCTGGGGGAAAAGGCCAACATTGTAAAAGATTTGATTTTTAACTTCTGTTGGGAAAGGAGGTTTTTGTCGCTAGCGAGCAGAGACCGAAGAAGAAAGCGACATGGATGGTTTAGGGTGAAACAAAACCGACCCTTTATTAATTTACAAATTTGCTTATATACCTGAGCACGCTGCACTGGCATAAGGTTATTGGTTCACTGACCAACCACCCCCCAGAGGGATTGGCTGAACCCAACAACACTCACTTCAGCTATTTTCTCCTTGGTATCATAACAATACCACAGTTTACAAAATCTCCCAACTGTTTTCCCATAGCATCCGTGAGAAAGCAAGGCTTTCACACCGACACTGTCAGAGAACTGAGAAACCTCTCTGCAGCCAGGCTTTCAGCATTCACAGGTTTTGTTCCAAGAAAGAGCCTGCTCAGCTAATGGTTCAGGTCACAGTAAAGCCCATGCAGCTTTTCAGGCCTGGCCTATTGCAGGGCTCAAGGGGGTCCCTGCAGGAGGATGAGAAGCAGAGCAAAGGGAGGAGCCCGTGGAGGCAAACACGGAGCTTCTGGTCCCCGGCTGCTTGGGCAGCAGGACAAGGGGCTGTGTCACCCCAGCAGGAAATGTCATGGGGTGAGGGGACAGCTATGCAGGGAGAAGGCCACCAGGACACCTGTCCCCTGGCAGTGGGGACGTGCCACTGCCCCCAGCACCCAGCAGCACAGGGGCAGAGGGGGACGAAGGAGTTGCTGGTCCCTGGGTGAGCTGCAGGGCTCTCAGCTGAACTCCACGGGTGTCAGGGGCTTTAGGCATGTGTTTGTCAACCTGAAATGCATCAGGAAGGGGGATTTAACAATGAGATTTGCTTAAGTTTTCACACTTTCACACATAAAATTGCATTTTATGAAAGGCAATGAATATTCTTCTTCTTGAGAGGTTAAATATAAAAGCTTGTCTCTGGTGCAGCTGCCATTATTCTGTTGCAGTGTACCTTTCTCTTTTTTGAAGTGAAAAATTCATTACTTCAGACCAACTGTTCCTTTTTTCCCTCTTTATAATTTTTAAAATAATCTTTGAAATTGTAGAATAAAAAGCTGGGAAGTGTCAGAGCTGAACAGATCCAGTTCCTACACTTTGGTTCCAACTTGCATAATTAGATCTTCTAAACTTAATTAAATCTTCTTTTAGTGCTGTTCAGACCTGTCTACAGCTTTCCATTTGGTTATATAATAAACCTGTATCATTGTTTAATTACATCAGCTACGTTGGTTGGCTGAGCTGAAATCAGTTTGCTTACTTGAAGACACAGCATTTGAAAGAGAGAGCGAGCATTTATTCTCATTTTCTTCGCTGTGAGCTTTGATGTGTGTATGCTCACCTGTGCCTGTCTGTTCATCATTTCTAAGTAATTATTGCAGTGTAAGATCCATTTAATTGTAACTTGTTACATTTATTTTATTAATAAGTCAAAGAGTGTATATTTCTCCAGCCAGTACAATGAATTCTTTTTATGGTAACAAGGGAAATTCTCTTTTCAGTAATGATGGCTACATTCTGGTAATTTACATAGCCTAATTGGAATATTTCTTGTCGCAGTCCTTAAAAATAACTTTTTGGGTGCATTGCCAGTGCACTCCAATGCCAGTTACTCATACAATTTGTCTTATTGATGCCACTCTTCTGTGACTTCTGTGAGTATTAAAAATTCTGACTGTCATTGTATAGCTCCTGTTAAATGCTAAAACCACCGGGGAATGTCTCCATCGATTAGTCTCGTGCAAACATTAGATGCAGAACAATAGCAGTGAATTCCATCTTCAGCTTATGCTAGAACTACTAATGCTTTAGTCCTTATGGAAACTTTCTGAATTTTTAAAAAAGTTTAAGGTGATTATAAGGAAAGCTGACAGGTTTAGGTCTAGAAGTTGGTGCAAGTATCTATTTAACATTCATACTTAGGAAGTCTGTCTAAGAAATAGCAGTGGTATGCAATTTGTACCCTTCTGCATTGCTTACTGTATCAGGGTATGTTCTGCAAGTTGAAAAGGAAGGAAAAATCCATTTGCTGCCTGGGTAGTTCCATTTTATGTTTACATGTAGTTTACAGTGAAGGAAATGCGTTTTTCTTCCCTCTGGAAGAGCTGACTCTCATATCCATTTGCAGTTTGTATGTTATCTGCTGAAGCTGGGAGACAGTAAATACTGCCTATAAAGTGTAGTTTCTATACTGAACTATAATAAATACTCACATTCTGATATTTTCCAAGGATTCCGATGCCAAGCAGCTTAACTGAAGCAGAGCAAGCAGCAGCTTGCTTCACACTCAGTTTCCCAACAGATTGTTTTCTTTTGAGGCCAATAATTTATCAGGGTGAGCATCTTCCCAGTTCTCACCCAGAGGGGCTGGCGGTGGTGTCAGGGCAGAGGGACAGCCGGAGTCAGCTCGTGGCTGCAAGGCTGGGCAGCTGAGGGGACACCGCGGGCACAGGGCAGCCAGGAGAGCAGGAGAGGGGTGTGCTTCCCTTGCACTGCCTGTCCCACCCCTACCATGGGTGTCCCTGGACAAAGGGGCCCTGCATGTGCATAGCTGCTCCATATTTGGCTTCATGTGGTCATTCCTGATGAACGTTTTTGGGGCTTGGTTTGTTCATTTTTGAGGGATCTCACTGAAAGCATTTCTTTGCTCCAGGTATCCTGTAATCACTGATGACCTTTATCCAGTTTTCCTTCAGAGGACACTGACTGAGGCACATAAATGTCCCTTTATAGACAACAGGTCTTTTCCCCAGTGCATTGTGTTTATCAGTGTGCCACAAAGTCTGGACTAGCAGTGGAAGTGGAGCCCACTCTGTCGCAGTGTGCTCCTTCAGACCCCTCGTGGGTCTGCCACAGCAGTCCTTGGGGACAGAAGAGGTTCAGTGGGAGCACAGAGCATTCAGCATTCCCACTCACTGCCTGAGCCGTTGTGTTCCCTCAGCTCTGCTGAGCCTGGCTTTGCTTCTGCCCAGAACCAAACGGGAGGGGCAAACTGAAAAATTACATTTTCAAACATGGCTGTTTAAAGGCACTTTGTATAGGTTTTGCTCTAAGAACATGGAATAAAACCAAGCAGCTGTGAATGGAACATAAAAGTATCAAGAACAGAGAGTTTCTGTGCCCTTGACCTGCTCACTAGAAGACTAACTCTTGTATTAGCCTTTGCTAGTCTTTTCTCCCCTTCCCCTTTTCCCTTAATTTCAACCAAAAGTATAATCCACTTCCAATCAAGAACAGTGTGGCAAATCCCGTAAATTACTGCTCCATCTGTGGCTGCCCGTGCTGATCCCTGAGCTGAGAAGCCCCCTGGGGTGGAGGCTGTGGTGGAAGAGGTTTGCTGCCAGGACAGAAGGGATGTGCCAGCACCAAACCTGAAGTGCCCCTCAAAAGCAGCATCGGCTGGAGTCATCATGATTTATTTTTCTTAAACGTGGAGTGTTGCTTGCCATGACTGCAGCCCTGTTTCATTGAGAAGGGGCCCTACAATACCTGTGTTTAACCTGGCTCTGCCACTGTCTGTAACAAAATTAGAGAACGTAGTTGGAAATTACAGACCCAAATAATCTGCAGAGATCAGCAAACCCTGCTCCCCCACCCCCCAGGTGAAAAACAAGTAGCTAGCCCTCTGTGGCCGGCTCTTTTGTTCTTTTTAAGCACCCAGTAATTTGTTCCCCTGGAAACATATATGGGAAAAATTCTTTAAGGGAGAAGGAAGAACAGGAGAACTCTTAAAACCCCCAACAAGATGCCCCTATATAACTGCATATTGTTGCTATCAACACTTTGAATTGTAGGGATTCTAAAAGAATTTGAATCAGCTTGTAACTTTATCTTCCAGTCTTATCTAATATTGTCTGCTGGAGAAAATATAGGGAAGCTCCGATAACACACGTTCATGTAGCTTGAGCAAAGATCAAGGTAACTGCTGAGCATTTGGCTGGCAATTATTCAAGCCTTAGGACACCATTTTGTTGAAAATACACACGAGGGAGAAATGAAAAATAACCATAATAAATTATTAATTTTAAGGAAATTAATATACTAGCTGCAAAAATAATCACTCTGAAATGCAAATATGGGTAGAATAGTTTAGCGGATATATTATAATTTAGATATGTTATAATTAAAACTATTTATGGAAGTGTAGGTTGTCATAAAAGTTAGCTTTGGATACACAGCTTCTACTTTAATTCTGCATGAATTAGGTAAATACAAAATGTGTTATTTCCTACAAACATTTTAGGCTCTAATTTTATTTTTATTTTGACCTGAATGCTTTTTCTGTTTATATTTGTAATTCTCCAAGGTCTAACTAGTGCTTCATCTGCTATACAAATACACAATTTGTTTATTGCTGAGAAGGAAGCCTTTAAATATTTAACAAAATCATGTTATGCTTGCAGAAACAGAACAGAAAAAGTTTTGTAAATCAAAATGCTGAATAATGTGTTTTTAAGGAATGTGTGATGAATTATAACTTTTTCTCACATGTATGTGCTTTGAGTGCAGTGGTCCTTTGGACTTCATTTATGCTACAGACTATAGGTAAATCAAATCACTTTATTATTTTAATTTTCCCTTTCTCAACTACTTCTCTGTGTTTAACATGCTTGACATTTAAAACCTGCATTTCAAAAAGCTCCAGGCAGTTATCTTTGAGACAAATTTTAAAACAAAAATACTGTCTTAGAAAAAGTTAACAGCGTTTCTAATCATTGTAATGGATTGCAATATTTAATGTTGGAAATTCAGTGTTTGAAAGATAAAGTTAAATGGTTTGGATGGGACTGACTTCAGATGGGGGATGCCCGTGGGTGTCCCAGGGCAGCTCCTGTCAGTTCCGGGAGGAACTCTGTGCCACTGGACATAGAGCAGGTGCAGCCTTCAAATGTGCCACCTTGTGATCCTTGCCTCAACACAGACAGCAGCAAGACCTTTTTCAGATAAATTAGATACTTTGAAACCTGAGGGTAAGCTTGTTTGCATCGCTGGAAGGTAAAGAAGCTATTGTTGGGTGGTAGTTGTATAGATTGTTATCATCTGTGTGACAAACCAGCTGATGATAATTAATTTGATCAGTATTTTATGGGAAAAGAGTGTGCAGTCATCTTTATTGGTTTGAAATCTGGCTATTACAGCAGGAAAACTGGTAAAATGTGTTTTGAGTCCTGGGCTCTTCAGTTTCATATGAATCAAAGTAAAAATGCAAATACCTCAAAACTAAAGCCAGAAAAGGGAACTTTTTCACAGCAGTGCTCTCAGAACTTGATCTTCTGGCAGTCCACCTGTAGATCTATTTAATTTCTTGGCACAGGACTTGTTAGAGGGTTCTGGGTGGTTGGTGTATCATTTGTTACCATGGAAATCACGGTCACCTAAAGGGCTCCTAGAGCACCTGAAGTGCTTATGGAGTTGGGTGGATTGACAATTAATCTGACCGAAAACAAAATAAATACTTCTTTTATTGCATAAGAAAGAGTCCATATGTTTATAAACCTTCAGTTTAGTACAGGGAACCTTACTGAGTAATTTCTGTGTTAAAATTCTGAGTGTTTTGATTATGATGCTTATCCAAGCCACTGTTTCTCCAGCTGTGGGGTGTCCCACTTCTTGAAGACTACAGAAGAATGCCAAAGGAACTGGAAATGAGCAGAAAAAGCTTTAAAGTGTTCAAAATATTCTACCAACTATCTCAGAGTTTGCAGGCAGACTGAAGCAGAGACAAAAGCAGGGGTGCATTTTCAGTAAGTCTGAGAAATACTGATGGAAGGAATTCTTAAGTAGCTCCTTTCCTCTTTATATTCAGATTGTTAAACAAGGATATTTGAACTTCTTTCTGTGCATGGAAAACCACAGAGGGAATCTGATGGATATTTCTATTTTAATTTGAAAGACTGTAGTATATCAGGGGAACATGTGGGAAAGAAATATTGTGAAAGTGTGTAATCTATTTTAAGCTAACCTACCGTAGTATGTGAAAATGAGTGGAAAAATAATTGTGGCAGTCTCTGAATCACTTTAACACCAACACCGGCTCTCATGTTTTGAAATTGCATATTCTGCCTCATCCACATTCTGCCTCCTTCTTTGTCTGTAGCTGTAATGAATGTCTGGGTAATACCTATTGATGCAGATAATGGTACTGCCACTTTTACCTTTCAGCAACATTCTGTTTCAACCTGTGTTGATCCTTTGCTTTGCCAAAATTCCTTCCTTTGGTATATTTAATACAGGAGATGCCAAATACCTGCCATTTTGCCTGTGTTCCATTTACCTGACCTTATTCCATTTTGTTCTTGCAGGTAAATGATTCTGTGAATTACTGGGGGTGCAGGGGATAGCTGATGTTAGTGAAATGCAAAATTTAGCCTTCCTTGGCTTTGTTTTGAATTACTGTTTTTCATTTTAATTACATTTGTGGCAGACTTCTAGTTAAAAGGAATACCCTTTTTTCTTATTTTGTGACAATCTCAGTAATTACTTTTCTGGATTTGTACTTTGCAAAGTCCTGTGTTTGGGTTTCTATTCTCTCACTGCCTCCTTTGCACGTTTCTGGAGCTCCTGGCTCCATCAGTGATAAATTTCTGCCTAGGATGGGTTTGTATCTGTCACTTCTGGCTCATTCATTGTCTTTTGTATTGGGAATAGGGGATACAAAAAGTGGACTTTTTTTGGGTGTCTGAGAAGACGGAAATCTGCAGTTTCGTACAGTTAGCCTTTAAAAAAATGTGGGGGTGGAGAGGCAGGAGAGAGGGATTACTCTGGAAAGCCTCACAGATTATACATCTGCCCCTGTAATTCAAACTGGGACTTAACACAAAACTAGTGAAGTTGATTGAGTAACTTAATAGTGGCAGAATAATCTCCCTTTTTCAGTGGAATGTGTCTTGGAAACCCTCCCTCACTAACCACCCCTTCCTCTTCAAATGTTTGAATGCTGCTTACTGTACTTGCCAAATATAAAATTAAACACCTGCATGGTTGTTATGCACAGCTGTATCCATCTGCTGAGCATGCCACTTGCCATTTGCTTTGATTAAGAGCAGGTTAAGAGGCTTTAATTAAATGAAGTCTGTAACACAGTGAAGCATCCACCTCTGCAGCCTCTTGCCTTGATTATATGTTTCTCTGCTTTTCTCCTTGATAAAGACAAGGTATTGACTCCAGAAGGGATACCGTTTAATGATAACAACAGATAATGATTTCTCGGTTTAAATACAGAGCACGCTGAGGCTGAAACGCTGGCTGGGATTCTGTGAAGCAGTGGTTCTTTCAGAAAGGTGTGGAATGGGGCTCTCTTCTTTTGAGAGGCAGACCCTGTTTGCTGGTTCTGCTGCCCTCATGTAGCACAGTCGTATTGTGCTGCCCCTGTGGATAAAGACAATACTTTTCCTGCAACTGGGGTTTTCTGTGATTGGATAGGGAATATGTTAGGAATTATTCCATGGAAAAGCACATAAACCAAGAAAATATTTCACAGAACTCTGTCATAATGGGCACATTTCCCTTTGGTTGCAAGACAGTGTTGCAGAGTTACAGCTCTAAATGGCTCTTGAGGGCACTGAGGAGAATGACCCTAGCCCAATCCCAAATAAACGTTAGAGCACCCAATCAGAACATGCTCCTGAGTCCCAAACTTCCTTCCTTCTAATTGCTGTGACTCAGTAGATTTGCATCTTAATGAGAATTAGCTATATTGAAGTCAACAGTGATGAAATGCATGCAATAATTCCTGTGTACATTTAACACAGATATTCTGGTGTAGCTCCTTTAGCCTGACAGCAGCCGTGGTCTGTAGTTTGCAGTAAGAGGAGCAATCAATGATGCATTTAAGCAAAGACAAAACGTATCTTATGTGTGCATGTGATTGTGAAATCAGAGGGGGATATGGGGGTGTATAGTCTAGCTGGCTGTTAACAGCTTGAATTTTACAAACAAATGAAAAGAAAATGACAAATTAGTGACATTAATCTTTGAGTGGTTCTGTCTGGTTCTCGGTGGTCATTTTTCTTGAAGGGAAGCCCAGAGGACCTCTCTGGAGTGAAACTGTGGAACTTATAAACAACTATTACTACAGACTTCTGTTATTCAAAAAAATGTAAAATAAATGATTCTGGATTGCACCAGAAAATTGCTGCAAAGTAGTCATGGGTGAAATTAAGCTTCAGTTGTTGTTTTGCTTGTTTGGGAAATATTAGGGAACATCTGTAGCTAGAAGGTACGTCCAGAGTAATTTTCTGGCTTTTTCAGTGCTGTTCATCCCATTTCTAAAGGCAATAAAGTGGAATAAAGAACTTCAGAAGGGCATTTAAACAGAACAAGGCTGAACCTTTGCATTGAGACTGTGCTCAGAAAAAAAGGTGCAACATACTAATAGAACAGACCTTACCAGGATTAGAGAGAAAAGACAGACTTACTTCTCAGTTGAATGGCAGTCAGGTTTTGAATTAATGTCATGTTAGGAGAATATGTAACTTTAGATCTGAAATGTATTTATTTTTACCTCTTTGTCTTACAACATTTACTTTCCAGCTTAGCTTGAGTGTCTTCTGAATCGTTTTGCTTCTTTTCCTCACATTTTCATACACAGGCCTAGCAGACATAAGCTACAAGTGAAAGTAGGAAAGAGCAGGTTTCAAAAGAATCCTTCTCTAGAACACAGCTCACAATTTGTTGAGACCTCTAGCATTTTTATATCTATTAAAATTTTATCTAACCACACCTTGTCCAGAAGTTTGGGACTGGTTTTGGGTGTATGAGAGATTGCTTTGTTCAAATCCTGCAATGAGCAGTATAAAGAATGTCAGAATTTTGTTATAAGCATTGTCTGTGGAGGTTGTAAATGAGCCTTTCCTAGGTAAATCTTGATATCTTCCTAGAGTTTCAAATTGCAGTAAGGCTGTAATAGATGCTGTCTTTCTGACCTTCTCAGCTTATTGAAATAGTACTTTCCTGAATGCATAATGTCTTTAACATTGATTGGCATTTGGGAATGTGTGGCTTTGTCAAGACTCAAAAAAACCCCCCTTATTTCATGGCAAAAAGGAGTGAGGAGGGTTTTTTCTCACTATTCATTTATGCTGTGTGATACCTGCTAAGACAAAGAACAGACAGGTTCACGTGTCCATGCTGAACAACACAAAATGGGGTGAGGGCCGTGTTTCACCTCAGGTATGTCTTTTCTTATAAACACAGGGAATATGTGAGTATTCCCAGACCTCATTCTGACCACAAGTTTTATCTCAGACATGAAAATATTTCTATGCAAGATGACCCAGATTCATGGCCTTGTAAGGAAGTGGTTTAGATGATTCTGCCTTTTCCAAAGAAAGGGAGGGAGCATTTTGGCGCAATCTTCTGTGCTGGTGTTGGTAACAATGCAGTTGTGCTTGAGAGGAGCCAGAGGAACTGGGCAGGTTCCCAGTGCTGAGCAGCAAATTCAGTGCCACATTGTGTGTTCAGCAGGAGCCCCACAGGATGCACTCCCATTACCTGGCCAGAGGGTTGGTTGTTTGGTGCAGCAGGAAGCCTCTATGCATGATTCCCTGGCTGGAAATACCCAACAAGGGTCCAGAATCCTGTGGGAGCATTTCAGGTTGCTGTTTGCCAGGCTCTCGGTCACCTTCCTGAAAGGAAAATCTGATCTCTACGTGGTCCCCAGCCTGAGGACGATCCTTACACCTGTGGTTCTTTTCGGAAAGGACATTAGATCTGCTTCAAGGCAGATGTGGATGGACCTCATCATTGTTTAGCACCTGTTGCACACTTCAGCTTCCTCAGTAATCTGGAGAAAAACTCTCACTGCCAATGGCTACAAGTATCAACAAAACAATTTATCAAAAAATGACATCAGGATATCAATCAAGATGACAGGTTTTACAAAACTGACCTTTGTAAGCCAGAGAGAAGTGGGTGAAAGTCACTTTGCATTCTGAATAATACCCATAAAGTGCAGCACAGGTACTGCAGCCACTTTAACAGTGTGGGCACAAATGATCTGTGGTGTGATTTAGATGGTAACAAGAAAAGTCTGGCTGTTCTCTCTATCCGGCCCTAAAGCTCTATAGAGTGACCTCAGAACTGAGGTTTAAAAAGAATCTGTAATGTTAGCACCCAATAATGTTGTGATGCTACTGTGCTCTTTGAAATCACATTGGAAGTTTATAGCACTTTATAGTGATTCCATAATTGATTTAGCATCAAAGATTATCAAAATAGAATTATAGGAAAAACCCAAAGGTTATGTCCTTTCAGTGAGCCAGAGTCTGAATTTGCTGCTTATATCTCACTCCCATCCGTAGCAAAATCCTGCCTTAGATTTTTGCTGGTTTCAACACTTTCAAAAACAGCATTAATGATCCAGATTAGGGAGGAAATCAGTCTGGAATTTATCATAAGGTGCCGATAGGAGCCTGCCTAGCTAGGACCAGTGTAGCGAGTTAATTAGACTGTGCCCAAGGCTGGGACAACTGATGAGGTGAAACTGCAGGCTGCAGCTGGGAGTTTTTGCAATTCATCATCAGTTAACACAGTTGTACTGAGCTGCAGAGAGCATCTCTCTGTGGTCCAGGGCTGTGCTTGGCTGACTGAGTTGGGCTGCCTTGAACCCATGGTTACTGCAAGGAGCAGTTCAGTGAAGACAAGCTCCAGGAGAATCTTTATTGTTTAGTCCACTCCTTGTACCTCCTATACTGTTTCCCAACAGATCCTTTCTACCTCAAATCAATTTTATTTCAATTGATAACCTACTGTCCAAAAATAACCCATTTACCTGGGTCATTTCGGGGTTACTCTGCATCTCGCTGTGGTTTGCCAAAATTATTTTGAAATTTGATTTTTTTCTGACAAGTCTATGAATAGAAAAAGCAAGCAGACTGAACAGCATGTATGTCCTCTAGCAAAACAAAAGTGCACACCTTCAGTACAGGAGGAGAAAAAGAAAAGAGGAATGTGGGGCAGCAATTGGATTGAAACTGTTACTCCAAGTACTTTTTGCCTTAGTACCGTGGTTCAGAGAAACATCTGAGGCTCTCTAAGCCATCTTCTGCTTGTATTCGGAGATCTGCAGGTCAGTAATTGTCTGATATGTACCTCTGGCTTGCTGTGAGCAGTCTTAATTCTGTTTAAAGTGTTAGCTGTCTCTGATAATAAGTTATTATACAGGCCACCAAAGAACTGACATCTCTTGCAAATGGACACAGCAGAAATGCAGCAAACACTATCACTGGTGTCCTGGATAGGAGAGGAGCACAGAATTCAATGATTCATTTCTCTGTCACACTTTCACTGCCTTCATTCTTTAAGGCTTTTGTTGTTCCTGCTCCATTTGGGGAGAAGTAGTCCCATTAACTCTAGGCCAAACTGATGATGTCTCACTGGTATCCACTGTAACTGTATCTCCAGATCTGTGGAGATTTTTCTTTTCCTTATGGGCTTTTTTTTTTTTTCCCCCCTGAGGAAAGGATAAATAAGGTCTATGTACTAAAGGATTCAAATCCAGTTGTCCCGGCCCAGCTCCCAGCCTGTTTCTAGCCTGCCATAGTCTGAGTGCAGAGGAATATAACTCCTTTCATAGAAACACAACGTGGTTTGCAGCCAAAGTTTCCCCTGAGAGACTTCTTCAAAGGCCATCCCAATGTAAGCAGGAAGGGGAGAGCACAGGAAATGGGGCAGCCAGGAGCTGGGGTTGTGGCCTTGCTGTGACCTGCTCACGCTGTGTTCATTCACAGGAATGAAGGTAAATTCCACGTATTTGTCACTCCACTGCTGCCAGTTCTTTTCTGTTGAGCTGCCAGAGCTACACCTGTGTTGTGAGGCACTGTGTGAAGATTCACCAGAACAAGCACAGATTCAGTTCATGGGCATTGTCTGCCCATTTTTTCCTGCCTATATCTTGTTCATTCAAGGTTTGCATCAGAAAATATTTGGAGCAGACATAAATGTAAGTGCAGAATTTCAAACTCAGTTATGCTGAGAAAAATGCCATCAGCGTTTTTTTAATAAACAGATAATGTCAGTTCCCCTCCCCAGTGCAAAGACACATGGTGTCAATAGAAACAATTACTGTGTTGTAATTTAATTTGAAAGGCTACTGGCAGACGAACAGGCAAGCAGTTTAGCAAGATTGATGTAAATGGTGAATTGTTTAGGATAGATATGGATCCAGTCTAAAACCAAGAGGCTTCTTCTTTGTCTCTCACATAAGTATTGAGAAAGACTTGAGTTAGGGAAAGTGACGTTTGTCTTTCTAAAACGTCTTTATTTATAAAGCCTGCAGCTGAACTGAAATAGGACCTGGATCCAAAACTAGTAATAGCAAATTGTTTTCCCAAACTAAGTTCAAACCCTGAGTTTTTCTAATACCCTATCAAGTTTTGCCCTTAACTTTGCTCTGAGATGTCAAGTGTAGGAACTCTAATTTAATCATGTATAACAGTCAGTTGTAACAACACTGTTACTTCTTCAAGTCATGATAACCCGGGTTTGCTGAGAGACTGAATAACGGGATACCCTCTTATTCCAATAAGCACAACAAATTGCTTTAAATAACTTGTCTTAAGGCAAACACACAGAAGTGAAAGTTCCCGCAGATCCTGTGGTGCTTTCGCAGTGTTATTCTTTCATCGAACAAGGCAGTAGCTACAGTGTGTACATACGTGATCAGTTTTCTTTGAAGCAGTTCAATGAATGTAAAGGTTTTGTTCTGAGCCTTAAAGGGCGGTAAACTTTATGGCAAATCACGCAGGCTTCTTCCTAACACCAGCCTAATTATAAACCTAATGTTTTAAAAATGAGGCGCTTGTGCAGATGACTCAGGTGTAAACACAGAACAGAGAGTGTGCCTTAGTTCCCAAAATTTACAGGTTAGCCCCACATACTGAACAATTCTCACAGACTGCGTTTCTGCAGTTCCTGGCAATTAGGCATATGGACATTTGTATTTCTTTGAAACTAATTTACTGCAGATCATTTTGGGCAGGCTGTGTTCAGGGGGAGTGGTGATCTTGAAAGTTTATCCTTGGGTATGTTGGGGTCTGGAGACCTGGGCCATAAGTCATGGAAATGCTTGCAAGTCTGCTTTCTGACAACCTTTTGGCAGTCTGGATTCTTACTTTGTCTGCAGGGCACAGATTAGGCTGGGGCGTGGAGATGCAACTGTCACTGTTTCAAAGTGACTTCTTTCTGCCATGTCTGTGTTTCCCTTTAAAAATGGAGTATAAAGGCTTTTCTCTTGAAGAAATCAGGGTGAATTTGCTGTGAATTGATGGCATGCCATCTTTTCTGCTCCACGTACTCCTTCATGCAGTCTCCGTGGTCATGGTTAAAGCCATTCCCTGTCCCCCGCCTCTCCCAAATGAAATAGTTACAAGGGATGGAGAGATGCCAACTAAACCTGAAGGGAACCTGCTCTGGTGGTGTGGAGAGCCACAAACTGCCTTATTTATCCTGGCACAACGTTAATCAGCTGTCCTGCACAATCAGTTACATGTCACCCTTGTTAACAATTTAATTCTCCCTGTGAAAAGGGGAGGGAGAGGATGATGGATATTTATAGTTCCCTCTTTGTGACCTCCCATTTAGTGCTACCATGAGAAGCCACGAACTGCCTCCAGCACGAGCACCACCTCAGGTGTCCAGAACACACTGACTAGAACAGGCTAATGAGAAGCCTCCATGGACTCAATGAATTTATTAATTAAATATATAAATAACTCACTTATTGCAACTTTTTCAGCTTCCAGGGCATCCTTTTCTTTACGTGAATCTATAGCTGTGCAGATATCTGCATTTCCCTCTTCTCTGCTTCCTGCTGAAGGAGTATTTAGTCGTGCAGTGGAAAACAATTGTTTTAAAAAAAAAATCACCTTTCTGAATTACAACTGTGGGTTCAGTTGAACTTTAAGAGGTGATGGTGTTGCAGGCCAGTTCTTAATTTGAACAAAATTATACCTGCTGTTCATAGAGGTGAAGGCTTCCACATGGGATTAGTCAAAGGGAAAGAGACATAAGTTCAGATAAGTGGCAAAAGCAGTAAAAAAGAGAGGGAAAATTGGAAATATTCAACCAGACTAGCAGAAAACCTTGAACATACACAAAAAGGCAGATTTGAAGGCACATGGATAAGGGGTGGGTGGCCATAATAGCAGGAGCAGCAGTGTCTGAGGCAGAAAGGAGAGCAATGGTGGTAGCCGGGACAGGAGCAGATGTGGAACAGACAGCACCAGCAGCGATCTCTCCTCTCACTGCACGCCCAAACCACACATTTAGGGGTGGCCAAATGGACTGGCAGAGAGCAAACAGACCATTACGGCCCATTGTACAAATATGTGTTGGGATAAATGGTGCTGTGCCGTGCATGAGGGAACAGGAGTCGCTGTGCGTGTTCAGCAGCCCTGCAGCCAGGCCGTTCATGAGCAGCAGCTTCTCTGCAGAGGGGCCTCTTTTCCTCTCTGTAAGAGGCAGCAATTAAGATTTTTGTAATCAAACCAGTCCAAAATTTCCAGATAAACTTTTAGGTTTTTTTATTCATTATTTGTTAGCTTAGTTTAGTCTTTTTACTTTTTAATGGGAAAATAGTTTGGACACCAAATGTGTCTTTCTTAAAGGATTAATACATTCATAAATACATTTCTTGGACTCCAGGATGACTTTCACAATTCCTATTCCTTTTCCTTTAAAAAACGTTGCAGTAGTCCCTTAGCTGTTGCAAGTACACATTCTCCCTTTGAATTGCGTTTCACTGCAGCAATTTGTAAGAGCAGAGAACAATCCTCTTGCCCTCTAGTGTTGCCCAAGTGTTTACCTGTCTTTGAAAAATGGTATTTAAATCCTTAATTAAAAATTAGTAACTACTAAAAATGAGTTATGTCAGCTGTCTTTGCAGTAGGTTTGGATTAGGACTGTGCATGTACATACATGTGCGCTGCAGAATCATTCGATTTCCCATCCAGTCCTTTCAAGTGTTCGCACATTTTAGAATCTCAATTTGTTGCCTTTATGGAAAAAAAAATATCCAAGCCTTTGAGCATAAAAAAGACAAGAGGGTACTCTATGAATAGACTGTGTGAAATATAAGTTGCTTTAAAGAAAATTTGTTAGAGGAGTGGGGCCTTGATTCAGCAAATTTTGAATGTAAGTGTTGCTGCTTGGTCCTGCACTTAGGAGTTGCCAGGCTGCAGCAGCAGAGCACTTGCTCGGAGCTGTGCGTGACTGGTTTGAGCAGTGCGTGCATCCCGTTAATCAGAGTTGTGTCTCTGCTGTGGGCAGCTCCCAGCACTTTCTGCCACTGGCCAGGCTCTGACCTTCCAGGCATATGAGCACGGCGCTGCTGCCATTGCTGACTGTGTCTACAAGTCTTTACCCACAAACATAACCTAAAAATGTCCAAGCGATTAATTGTAATAATAAAGAAATTTCCCCCCGTGCAAAGATGTCTGATGGTGCCTTTAACCTTGGAGCTAGATTTTAGATCCAAATTCTAATTTCTAGTAAACTTGGGATTAAAATGGAGATGTTGACACAGCAGAATCGCTGCCATAAAGAGAGCGAGTCACACGCTTTATTGTAACAGCTCTTGATTGCCTAGCAAAGAAATGCATAATGAATAAACATTATTTTAAAGGGCTTGATAGCACAATGAATTTTTCAGTGGGAGAAACAGAAGACAGAGTATTTAAAAATACATGAGTTTCATATTTGATTATAAGTCAAGAAGCAGCAGAAAGAACCAAGAAAATTGATAGCAATGGCAGCAGGCACCAAGCCTTCAGTCTTGAATTAATGAGGTTATTCATAATAGAGAGGGAGTGACACAGTGATTAGTTAATTACGGTGCAGAAACATACAATTAATGCAGAACTGGAATCAGTATACAATGAATTAAAATGCCACATAATGCAAACAACAAAACTGAGAAAGAAACCTTGATTGTTGATTGAAGTTGTTATAACAGGAAAAAGTCTGTTGAAATCACAATAGTTTAGCTACCAACATGTTTCACTTGTATGATCTGATTCCAACCTGTTGGTAGGAATGCTGGGATGGAGAGTGGAGTGTGCATCAATCACAAACTTCTGTGCATGGAGGGGCAAACGAGACTGTAGGGCCAAGGGGCTGCAAAGGTAGAGTGATAAGAAGTTTGTGTGCATTGTAACAGGAATCTTCTACAACTTTCGATAAAACTAACAGATACTCAGCCTGGCCGGTGTATCAGCCGTCCTGCCATTGCTGGCAAGGACTGCTGAGGCAGAGAGGAGAGCTGTTGCTGCCCACGAATCCCACAGCAGAAGTGCTCTTGCATGGTTCCACGGGTGTAGGGTGGCTGGTTTGGGGTACATTTAGTGCCTTGTAGGAGTGCAGAGGCGAGGGATGGTTTTGCACAGGGCTGTAGGTGTTATTCTCTATGATCTCTGTGCACCATAGAGAACAAGGGCAGCTGCCAGGTCAGGAGCTAATGGTGTTTACCAAGCCACTCTCTTTTCCTTCTGAGGGAGTGGGGGTTAGGAAAGATTCGATTGTGTAAGGGAAGGAAATATCTCAAACTACACCACACCATAACTTAGAGCTGCTCTGGGTCTGCTCTAAGCTCTGTCAGTGAAAAAAAGCCTTTTCATTTTCTCTCTTTCTCTATTTATCTCTCTACCTATCTTGTACATAACAGCACTCGGTACAGCTGCTGCCAGCAGCAACCAGCACCCTCCAGGCTGCATGGGAGCTGCAGGGACTGTGCTCCAGCTCCCAGCAACCTGACAGAAGGCTGCAAAACCTGGGTCTGCAGCATCCTGCATTTGGCAGAGCATTTCTGCAGCACTTCAGAGTTTGAAAGTGTACAGGTTTTTAACTTCTATTGCAGAAAACTGAGCTGATAGCATTGAAAGATCAAATTTATTCTCTTTTTCCATTTAGCAATGTAAATAACAGTGATATTCTAGAAATAAGATCTGAGTTTCATCCTAAGTAATTAAAAATCTGAAGTGGAAAAGTAATTTATAGTAGTGTTGTACATAAAGGTATCCTTAAGGAAATTAGGTGAAAGAGAAAAATTAGAATAGGAGCATTTTGCAGAAGGTGATTTATACATGGAAATGCATAGTTTTGATCACTGGTTTATCTTGTTGGATATTTGTTATGATCTAACATGTATTATATTGTTGATAGTTTAGTTCAGCTGCATTTGGAAGTCACTGGTAGTGCGTTTTCCTGGTAGTGCATTTCCTTTACCCTTTTACTTCAGATGAGTTACAAAGATCAATAAGTGAAGAGCAAAAACATTTTCTAAAAAAAAAAAGTATACTCAAGTACTATGTCACTTTTATGTCAATACAAAAATATCAGTGGTATATATTGTTATAGGAATCTAAAAATCTAAATGCTTCTGGACAGAAACAGGAAAACCAATCAGCTGTGATAAATTTAAGTCTCTGACTGAAAGAAAGCTTTAGTCCTAAGAAATGGTCAAGAACTAGCAAAAAAAAAAAAAAAAAACCAAACTAGAAATCCTAGCACTCTTCTATCATGGGCCCAATTCAACAAAGAACTCAAACATTTTAGTTTAGTTTTCAGAAAGACTCTGCCAGACAAGTGAAGCTCTCTGAAAGCCTTTCATTATGTCACCAGAAGCTGTAAGAAAGGCCCTAATTTTTTTCCAGGTACATTCTGAAGAAGACCCTTTTCAATAATAGTGTGTGAGAAGGTCCACATTTAGTAGGTGTTTAAATCTGACCCTCTATGTTGAGGACAGAACTCTCACTAAGTTTCATCTCCCGGCTCTGGTGATGCTGAGCTGTGGCAGAAGTGAGGCTCCCAGGCTGTGTGTGGAGTGCTGGATCTTCCTCTCCTCTTCCTTCTTTTCCGTAAGCTGTCATAAAATAAATCTTTTCCACAAAGATTTCAACAAAACAATTTCTTCAGAAATATCCCCCAGCACAAGTTCTGGTTAAAATTCATATTATGTCACTCAATCTGCCTTTACCAAATTAGAAGAGAATTCGAGGCTATACAGCCTTATCTCAGGTTTCTTTCTTTTTCTCCTGTCCCTCTCTCAGCTGCTGTTCCACTGAGAAATTAACTCAGCCTTTCAGTCAGAGTGAGAGCCACATTGGGAATTACAGGAAAACCTCAGTTACTAGGAAAGGTATTAGTTTATAATAAAGTGTTGATCCTTGAAATGTCATTTTCCGGTTTGAATACAGTAAAATAAACAGCACCAGAAAACCAAGTACTCTTATTAGTTTAAATGCTTGGTTTGTTAATAGTTACAGTATTCTAAGCAACAAAAATAACTGTCTGTGCTTGTAGAAGTTCTTGCAGCAGTATTTCCATGAAATGATCATGCTTTCTCACAGATAATAGGTGGGTACGAATTTTCTGAATTCTGTAGCTGAGGAGGAGGAGGGAAACCTCCCAGTGATTTCCAGGCCCAGGCTTCTCTCCTCACCCATAAAGCAAATTATTTACTAATAACTATTCTCCAAGATGCTTCTGCTCACAGAGGTAAAGCAGAGGATCATGCTGCTCATCTCCACAGCAGCTCTCTACCTGGCCTTTCCTGGAGCTCTTCCTGTGTGTGTCACTGATGGAGCCTGTGGAAACCAGTGTTCATCTCCTCTCCCTCTGGGTGCCTTTGTTTACATTCCAGTGCCAGTGTTAGCTCTTACTGAGTGTGGAAAGAACTGCTTTTCTGAGATAGGTGCAATTTAAGGTAGAAATGGATGTGATTCAGTGTTTGCAGTCAGGAAAGGAGTAAAACCTGGATCTGTTAAACACACCTATGCAATAATGCTGACTTACATAAAGCCTGTGAGTCTCTTTAAATTAATTACTTTCAAGTATGTTGCTCTTGACCACTGGCTCCCAAACACTGATGGCATTTTCCCCCTACAGTAAAGTATTAACGATAGCAGCAAATCTCAGAAGCTGGGAGGTTTTGTTTGGTTGGTTTTAATTATTTGCTATTTCCATGGCTGGGTTTCAGCTGAGACCAAAACCCCTAAGAAAGTTAAAGGCTAATTTCAGAGCTCTTGAGTCCAGGATTTACCGACACTGTCACAAGAGGCAAGTGCTATTTCAGGCTGCAAAAGAAATTGTCCTTTACAAAATACGTGACAAAACTTTTTCTTTGGTAACATCATCGTGTGTCACCTTGAAAAATTTCCTGGGCTCCATTCTGAGGAAAAAAATATTTTATCCTAATGGCAAACTACAAGTAAATTGCTACAGAGCAGACAGTAAGTAGGGAAGGCTTCTGCTGCAGTCTAAAAAGAAAGGCATTATTTTACATCACCTCAGATGCCTTTTTTTGGTACAGCAAAGACCTGCATCATAAATACAAAATGGTCTGAAGGGTTTGAAACTTCTCACACCACAAAATGCATTATGCAGCTCCATCAAACATAAGTAAAGGCTGTGCCTTTTTCCACCTTGTACAGGTAGGAATAGAAGCTGGAGTTTACCTCAGAAGGAACACTTCCTTCTCTCTGATGTGAAGCTTTAGTTCCTTCTGGAAATGGGAAATCTGCAGGTGGATTTGGAAAGGTTCAGCGTGTTAAATGTTCTTAATGCAACAGGTGCTGGATTTGTATCTGAGTGGGTAGGCAGCAAAACTTCAGTTACTGAGGCAGTGGATATTTGATTTTGGGGCAGAAAGTTTAACAGCCAGTGGTCATTATCCATGTCAGAAAACCAGCCCCCTTGCTAGCAGTCACTGTTACTGGTATTTTAATTGCAAGTATGAACTGCACATCTTGGAGTCTGTATTCTCAAATTAAACACAAACAAACAAAACCAACAAACAGCTACCAAAAAGCCAAACAGCAGTTCCCTCATTTTTTCCAAAAAATTAAGCACTAAGAAAGCATTCACCTTGCACCAGGGTGGATGGCAAATGCTGCCAAAGCTTCGTGAAAACCTCAGAAAGCCCAGTGTGGTGTTCCTTCTGTGTTTTGCCAGATTGAGTCTGAAAGTCCTGTATTGAATTCCCCGAGTTGTGGAATTACAAAAATGTCATAAAGAGATGCCTGGCAACGCACAGCCTCACCAGGCAGTGACAGAGCAGCACCTCAGGGCTGCCTCTGCTGTATCCCCACTGCCATCCTCATGCCAGGGATGAATCCACCACAGGAGGAAAGGGTCCTGTGCATCAGGCACAGACCCTGCCTCACCTGAAGGATTATCTGCTGATAAACAGAGCAAATGTAGAACTAAATCGTCCCTGTGAATATGCGGTTGAGAAAGTTTTACATACACATCAAATGGTTATTCAAGTAACTTCCAGATGCAGGAAAGGTCTCAATAGAGAGCTATGTATAGAAATAAGTTTTTATATAATATATAAATATATGTAGTGTGTAAATACATAAATATATTTTTGAACAAAAGTACCATTTCAGGGTTATTGCACACAGAGGTTTGTAAGTGGGCATTTTGATGCTGTGACTGTCATGTCTGGGGGAACTGAGCGAAACAGGAAGGAAATACTCACATTCTTAGAGGCTGAAGACAAGGTGCAGCTACAGTCCGGCTCTACAGCGTCCCCTTGCAACAAAGGGGAATGTAGTGAAAAAACACAGGTTTGTTTCACATATAGGAAAAGGAATTAAGGTGGTAAGATGGTGAGAAATACTAAATGACATTTACACCAGAGGCTTATCCTGCAGAGTCCTGCACTGCTTTTGAAAATGTGCTCAAGGTTTTTTCCTTTTATTTCCCTCCATTTTCCTCCATTTCTAAATGTATCTCTTGTACCTGTTGTTTTTAGAGCACCCAAAAACTTAACATTTGGGTGCCAGGTCTGACAGCAATCAGATCTCATACCCTGACATTCATTTTCCTACATGTTATATTTTATTTTACAATGCCAGAGGAACACAGAACAAGTTTTCTATCAGCTGTAATTTTTCTCTCTCCTTGCTGTGTGAGGGTTGTATACCTCTCAGGGTATTTTAAAATACCTACAACATTTTTTCTGGATAATTCTATTTCAGAATGCCTGTTCACATTCTCCCCACAAGTTTCTCTTAATATGTGATATTTTTCAAAGATTGGAAAGCAGCATTACACAGTAAAAGCAGCTGACACATTTGATTTCTCTCTCTCCATATCTCAGTGGAGGAGGCAGCATTTGTCATCCCTGGCAGAGCAGCTGTTACAAAGCTTTAAGGTGAATTGTCCGTGTTCCCAGTCCTTCAGAATGGCATTTTTGTAAACCTTTTCCTTAAATTGTTTATTGCACAGTCCTGTCTGAAGCTCTGTCTCTCCAGACGTGCTGAACTGAATGGAGGGACACTTGCTGCCTTGTAGTAGTGGAGTCTGCTCCGAGCACTGTGGCCAAGCAGGGCTTTCTCATTGGGTTCAAGGGGCTGCTGATCACATCTCTGCACTGTGAGCTGCAGCTCAGTTTCTCCCAGCAAAAAGCTTACTGCACTTGCTGTAGTTGGGAGGATGATTTTTAACCTAGGTGATGTCCTCCACTCTAAAAAAACTTTGTGAGAATTTTTTCTGATGTTTCTGGTTTTCACACTGATGCCAGTCACTCCGAGGTGTTTGTATCTGCTGCTGGCAGAGTCAAAGCCTCATCTCCTGCAGTCTCAAACCAGACTTTTTCTTTTATTTGGGGGGAATAGGAAGGTATGGTCCTGTGCTTTTGACTCCAGTATTCTTTTAATGCTCCTGGCCATCTGTGCACTGAGGAATGACTTTGTATTAAGAACTGGATTAAAATGCAGTGCTCTTGTCTTGATTTTGATATTGTTTCACTTTCTTTTGCCTTCTTTATTCCTGCCTTTTTTTGATTTCCAGACTATTAAACTGTAGTTCTTGTGCAGTACCAGATTTTTCTGTTTCTTTCTCTCACCAATAGCACTTTAATTTCACTTTCAGTGAAATTAAATTATAAAATAGATGCTGCTATAAGGTGGATACTTTTAACATCTAAGCTTAAAAATGCAGCAATATGCCCTGAAATATTTTTCAGTTCTCTTGAAATTAAAAACTCCTCATTTGGCTGAGTCAGATCTGACACATGAGCAGCTCTGCAAGACGAACTTTCCTTACTCTTGTGAAAATGCAGTGTCATTATCAGGAAATTCCTAAACTGACACCGCTCTCAAGCAAGTGAGCAGCATCATGGTAGAGCCAAATGCTGATGTTTTAGATAAAGATCATAGGAAATCAGTTTTCTTTACTGATTTCAGTTACTTTTTGGGGTGGATCAGGACCAGCTATCACAGTAGTATTTTTCTATATAATTTTTCTTTCTTTGCTCTTTCACTATTCTTCTTCTGCTGGGTTCGGAGTTGCCGTCTTCTTTAGTGTGGCTAAAGCAGATGTACTGATTTTCACCTGTTCAGAGACTAAAGAAAGGTGAAGGAATGAGGGTTTCTGAGGAACTTTGACTTCTCCATAGCCCATGGGATGTGTCTGGGTTACTGTGGAGGCAAATAAATTCTTGTCTGCAGGCAGTGGCCATTCATGACAGACTCCATGCAGATTAGGCAATTAAAAGTTATGGTAAGAAGCCACAATGATGAAAGTCCTTGAGACTGTTGGTCAATTTCCACAGCAAAAAATAATGCAAATATATGCAGAAATGCCATTAGTTCAAGCCTTTGCTCTAGATCCAACATGGAAAAGTTTCTGCAGGTTTGAGACAATTTGGTAGGAAGGAGAATTGTTTCAGATCCCCAGGCTGCACTCAGGGTCCCTCCTGTGTTCATCAAACAGCCTCATGGACAGGATGATGTCATGGCCTGGAGGCCTCTCCTGGACATCCCATTTCCTCGTGGAAAGGCTCTTCTCTCCTGAATGCCACAGAATGTTTCTCCTCCAGCTCTATGGTACAGATTTTGTTCCTCAAACTGCTCAGAACTCGAGTGAAAATGAAAGCTAGGAGCAGCAGGAGGTGCTTTTGGGAGTTTCCAGATAGGTGCTTATCTGCCTGAACATGCATTCCCTGGCTCTCCTAAACACACCGAGCGCTGCACTCGGGGCTCTGAGCGAAGGTTGGGCAGGTAAAGCCATCACAGTTACCTGAATTCCACTGAGTCCTCTCCTTTATTCACAGCTCTCACTGTACCATTAGCCTTAAATGACTGGTGACTGCTGAAATGTCTATAATCTTTGCAAACTGGAGCCACAGGGAGGTTTCCTGGCTCCTCTGCATAACCCAGCATCTCTGCAGCACATAAAAAGCCTCTGTGAGCGCTCACAAAGGGCCAGTGCCTCAGCTGAGGCCCATTGACTTCGCTGGAGCTTTGCCAGCCTCCACCAGCCGAGAACCTTTTTGCTTGTATTTTCTAAAGAAACTATTGGGAAAACACTTTTGAAATCCAATGAACAAAGTTCAGTCAATAAAAAGTGAGAAAAAAATAGCATGTGCAGCAATTGAACGAGTGAAATTGAATTCAGAGGTGACTGAGGGGTGCTGGTTGATGCATTTTTCTATCTGATATTACTGATTTGGCAAAATGGGAGCATTTCCCAAAAATGCATAGGGTTTTATCAGAATGCTACGGGAAATCATTGGAACCTTATGTATCAAATATTTTGTTTTGACTTATGCAATGAAGACTGAAAAATCTTTCTGGACACAAAGCAGTTTGATCTTCCTTAAAGGAAATATTTCTGGAATCTGATTTTGCTGTAGATTATGACATTTTAACTTGTTACTCAAATCTGACATAACAACAAATGCCAAAATTCCCAAGAGAAAGGTGATTTAACACAATTTTAATAAGAAGCTGTTTTATTGGGAAGTATCACCTTTGAGAACTGTTAATGTAATAGACACCCTTATTTTTAGCAGGGGTGTGCATTACAAGTGACATCCTCACAATTCCTTAATAGAAAATGATAAAATATTAAATGGTAGCACAACATTTAAAGAGAGTGTGTCATTTTCCTCTGCCTGTGTTAACCACAACAAGGTCCACAAGCTCTCAAAAGTGCAGAATACAGATATCTGCTGGCCTCAGGAACAGATTAATGGAATAAACACATCTGGCTTTTCTTAACAAACTTCTAGATGAAATGTAAGAATGCAATAGGCAACACAGAGTCAGAAGCAAGAGGATCTCTAAGTCTGCTAAGAGCTGGGACAGAAAGAGTGATTGTTTGCCTAAGCACCTTCTCCTGACACCATTGGTGAGGATTGTTGTTTGGAGTATTCAGCACTTGAGCTTCTGGTATTTTCATGCTGTTTCCCCACAGATTATTTTTCCTGTTGGTAAACAGTTGAGGGAGGAGATAATGCATTACCTCTGCAAAATTATCGATGCTGGAAACCTGATCCGTTCTCTGAGATGGGCTCTGCTGGTAAGGCAGGTATATTTAGAGATCTTATAGTGGGCAGGATGAGTTGGGGGTTTTTTTCTTTGAATAATGTAAACCATTTATCTTTTTTTCTGCCTCTGGAGATAACATCTTCTGTAACTTAAAAAAAGGCAATAAAAATCCTTATCTGAGAAGCACTCTGCACTTGGAGGTGCGTGGAGTTCTCCTTGTACCAGAGCTTCTTTGGAGTCGTTCCCTAAAAACTGCAGGAATGGGCTTTCCATTAAGAATAAAGATATGCCCAAAGTGCACTTTCATGACCCTATTTGGGGATTTATTCCTCTCTTCTGTATTGATAAAAAGTCTCTTCTCTTTCAAATGAAATATATTTGTATTCACAGTGGTGTTTCTGAGCTCCCAGCTCATAAGGATATTTGCATGCTGAAGTGGAACTGCTTTTGTTCTAATTCCCCTCATTTCACATACTTTTTAGTTGTAAGAGGTAGAAGACTTTTTTAGATCAGAAGATCATTACTGAGAGAAAGGAGCTTAATATTCTCCCTCTGTTTCCTACCTGCAGTGTGGTGGGAGGATGAAAGTTAATCTCTAGCCATTCCACTTCTTTCAGAGAGGGAAAAGTCACAGAAGCATCATTTGTGTTGGTAAGCCCAACTGGAAAAAGTAGCTGAAGCATCAGATTCCTTCACTTACTGAAATTTTCCTGATTAGTTTTAGTTTTGCACCTTTTTATTCAGGGGCACCTAACTGTGCATGGCTTGATCTGCAAAGGACATGGAGTGAAACACTTGCACACCAGAGCCACTGTGGTGTCACTGATCCTGAGTTTGCTCCCATTCTGTGCTGTTGGTGTTCGTGCTAAGGATGTTTGAGAAAGAAGCTGCTACTTTCTCTGAGCAGCAGAAGGACCACAGAAATCCTGTGGGGGCTTTTCTTCTGGTAACCTCTTGCTAAACACGGCTGTTTTGGAGCCCTACACGTGCTGTTGGCATTCCAGACTTGCAGCTTCCACTGTTCAGGCAGGATTTTCTGAAAACATGTGGGTCAGTGTCATCTTTGCCATCCTGTGTTTAGGGCAGGAGGGATGTTACTCATTTTGCTGTGCTTTCTGTGTCTGCTTATAGCAACTGCAAGAAATTGTGGACTTGAGTAATCCCTTTCCTTTGTCAAAATGCACTAATCCTAATCAGTTACAGACATGATTTCACAACCCAGAATGTCAGAGTATTCCAAAATTATGCTGCACAGGTCTTTTTTTGTACCAGTCTCAAAGCCCATCATAACTTGGGGAAAGATAGATGACCACCTCTATATAAATACATGTTTTCTTTATGTACTTATTAATTTATGGAGTTGATTTTATATGTATGTATCTGTAATGATTATGCAAGGAATAGAACTCCCAAATGCTTCTTTTTTTTTTTAATTTGGAAGGATGAGCCAGAATTTCCTGAAAAGTAAAAATAGGCCATAAAGTCTGTACTTATTCTGAATATTAAAACATTTGAGGAATATGAAAGAACTGAAGATTTGCCTTGCATACCTTTCTCTAAAACTCCCTGACAGACATGATACTAGATTTAAAAAAAAAAATTAGTGACCCATATTTGCCTCAAATGCCTGCACTTAGATTCCACTGATGCCCTCTCTCACTCAATTAATGAACTCTTTAGGGATTGTGCAAAAATCACACTCGGTAGTCCTCTGCTTCTGATGCCCTATGCTCATCCTAATCCCAGGTTTAGCTGTGGTTCAGTTGGCCACATTTAGCCCTGAACAAAAGCAAACAGGACCCCTGTGACATCAGGTCAGGTATTAACTCTTGAAGGCTTCCTGTGTTCCCGCAGTCGAGTTCCTCTGTCGCCCTTATACCTTAAACTCAGTCCTAAACTAGGTTTGCAAACAACATTGAGACTTTTACTACTCCTTGAAAAATTGTTTCCACTTGGGTCAAATGCACTCTTTTGTTCCCCAGGCCAAACACAGCTGGTTTTTAGTGACCCACTCCACTGAATTCAGTGCAGCTGACCCCTCCACGTTCGCAGGGAGGACTGTGCTCGTTTTTCAGCCACCCAGAAGACACTTCTGTTTCTCCTGCAGGCTGTGCTTGGTTCGCCTGTGGGTTAATGAAGATGCATTTCCAGCACTGAGTGTGCTGGAGGAGCCCTGCAGCTCCTTGCCTTGCACTGAGCGACCCCTCAGGGAGAGGGGACAGCTCCTGGGTAGCTGCAGGGACAGCCTAAAGATCGTTTTACAGTGGCTCTGTAGATTTGTCCCTAGTGCTCCAATGCTGAGCTGGTAAAGTGTCAGGGAGCTGTTAAAGACTCCTGTTGGGTTTGGTGTGTCAAACTGCCTTCCATAAAATATACACTGGTAGCAAATGCCAGTAAAATCCCAGGTGTTGGACGTGTGTGTCTGTGCAGGAGGAGTGAAACCTCAGTAGCACTACATTAGTACTGTTAGAGTTGTACCTCTCCATGCCATTTAGCTTTTCCTTGGGTTTGGGTTTGTTTTTTTTTTCCCTTGTCTGGTTTTTACTGTCACCTGATTTGATTTTGTGTCTCTTTTATAGTACACACGAGCTACCTTTGTCAATTAATTGTTGTATAAAATATTAAGGGAAAAACTCCTGTAGAACAAGGAGGTGGATACAGGAACAGACTGTCATAAGAAAAGAGTGGTGTGAGAACAGGGTTGCCTGTTTGGGTTAAATAAGATCTCCTTATTTCTGTGATACTATAATGTAGTCAGGGTAAATATAAGTTTTATAACTGACTGACATACAGATTAGGCTTTCCACAGTGCTTTGTCTCAGCCAGCAACAACAGCATAACATTGCCCAGGCAGTCAAGCTGTTTTGTGTACGCAGGGGCTTTACAAGAGAGCTCTCTGGTGAGAAGCTTGCCCTGTTCCTGGGTCTCTTTTCACAGCAAATGTGACCCATTCATTACTGCAAATGGCTCTGGGAGGGCTGTGTGCTCCAGGGAGTAAAGAGTAGGACTTTGGCAACAAACTGCTGAATGCAGATTTCTGTGCTGATTTGTTCTGTAGGTCATTGTTCATGGGAAGCTGTTGACTAGGATTTTATTTTGGCTTAAAAAAAAACCAAACCAAACCTGCATTTTATACTTTTTTAATGTCAAGACAGTTACCTCAGTCTTCCTTCTCTTGGGAGTTCATTTTTCTTCTCTTGTACCCCAGTTTTGTCCTTTGCTCTTCCTTCAACTTGTGTGCTGTCACTGGGTTTTGAGTAGTCCTGTATTTTGTATCCAGAAAGGCCTACCCATCTTTGTTTTATTTCCTGCCAGCAAATGCCCTTTTGCTAACTGCTTTTGTGGCTAAGTGAAAACTAGTGCAGTTCTAATGCAAGCAGAGATTTCTGTTAATCTTCCAAACCTCAACTAGCATGTGCTTCAAACAAGAACCTGAGCAGTCTCTTCTGAGGCTTGCCACTTCAGATGCTTCTTGCTACTTAGGTCAACCTCGAAGTAGCCCCCAGCAAAGACTTTTGGACATTGAGGTTTTACGATGATCTGTGATCACGGGAGGATGAATGGGACGGGACAAAAAAGTCCACATGGAAGTTGCTGCACAATTTCAGTGCCTGAAATTTTAATCTGGCCTCTGCTAGTTAGCTCTGGGCTGTTCCTTACACTGGCAACTTCCACTGTCCATCAGGGCTCTCCAGGGGCATTGTTAAAGGGGTAGAGAAGCTGGAGCTGTTTCTCTTGGCAGAGTAAATCAATTCCCATGACTTATGTCAGATAAACTCATTTCAAATGTGAAAATCCTGTGAAATACTCTTGGCAGCCTCAATAAATGTTCAAGTATTTGACTCCAGGTGAGTGCAAGGGTGTATGCGCTATGCGTATGCTCTCTGCTGCTCTGAGAAATAACCTCTGCTTTTGAAATGCACATTATATGTCAAAAATAACACTTTGGTGGTACAGAGTAGTGTGGTATGAAGATGTTTAAAACTTTGTTGACTTAAGTGCTTCTCAGAGGAATTCAGGGGACTGCAACCACCCCCAAAATGCTATGCTTTTGTAATCAATTAAATACATTTAAGTAGTCAAATTAAAACAATTGCAATGTTTATTGAAAGAAATAAAATAGAATAAAAAGAAGGCAGCATTTTTGGTTTGCTTTACTATTAAGCAGACTGTCTGACCTCTGGCTGACAGAAAAAAAAAAAAAGCAATTTCACTGCAAAAGAACTTATTTCATTCAAAAGTGATGAAATGTCATTGCTGGAAAAATGCAGAAGAGATTGCACAGGACAGCCTCGGGATGGCTCATGTAGGGCAGTGATCCCAGGTGGCCCTCTCCATTTTCCAGCATCACAGCAGTGCTCATGGAGGGGAGCAGGGATCTTGATGTCCATGTCAGCCGTGGATACAACAACTGCATCTGACAGCCAGGGCACTCTGCAGTCCTGCAGCAAGGCAGGGCCCTTTTAAAATTCCTGGGCTGGTTTGGGATTGCTCAGCGCCCACCACTCGATGGGCTGGCTGGTTATTAAGTTCAGCTGCAGACATGCTTTGATTGAAATATGTCAGCACTGAGCTGTGAGCTGCCCAGGTTTGTGGCTGACACAGACCATCTCACAGTAATCAGTTTTGTGGCGAGGCCACTGATCCCTCTGCCTTTTCGGATCACCCAAGGGGGCCAGGCCATTCCTCACAACTGCTGCAAACCCTCGGGCTCCTTCCAAGGCTTCAGCCCCTGTAAACACTCAGGCTGTGGCCTCTCTGCTCTCTCTTCTGAGGACAGCAAAATGAAATGAAATAGCTGCCTCTCCTTTTGTACTCCTGTGTGGGCACTGATCATTAGTGCTCTGGCTTTTCTGGGCCCGTGTTTAATGTCTCATAGCTGCTTTTGTGCCACACAAGTGCAGTTGTTTCAGGCAATTGATGTGGGAATGCTGGAGCAAGCTTTTGTACAGGATTCTCTAGGCTGCCTGTCTGCTACCCAGGATAAATTTGTAATCAGGTTATTTGTGTCAGCACTGAATCTTGGCCTATCTTGCTATTGATTGTCCCAGTCTCTTTCCCTTGAGTGTGAATTTAGGTCGTTCTGGACTCAGTTCGTGTGCCAAAATTTAAAAAAAGAAGAGGATTCCATCAGCATACAGGAGACTTGCTCCTCTAGCCTGGGAAATGGTTCTGGTGGGAGGAACCAGCGGAGAGCTGATGATCAGGCATAAAGGGCAGCTACCTCCCTGTTCTCTCTGTCATCTTTCTTCAACCAAAAAGATGTCTATAGAATAAGTACACATATTCATCAGGCAGATTAAGTAATAATTCTTAATTTTTTCAAAGCATATCCACTGTAATCAGCGAAGCCAAAGCACTGAGACCAGCGGGCCTATGAACTGACTCTACTGAGTGAGGCAACTGTCGTATTTCTCACAAAGCCAAAATACAACATTTGCAGATGTTGTGAGCGTTCAAGCAAGCTACAGTGCAAATGGGGAAGGGCTTCTGTTCCTGAACTCTTCAGGATCAGAACTGAACATTTACCAGTGACACTGATTTACATGGTTGGCTTTGGGTGTCTCTCGCTAAATTTCCTGTGCTACACCAATCTCCTTCTTTTGCAGCTCTTTACTTCTCCATATCTCTGGTTACCACTGCATTTATTCTCTGCAGTTTGAAAGAGCAGAGACCATATTGTCACCCAAGGAAGTTTTAGCATCATTACAAAGGATGAGAAAAAAAACCCCCACAAAACTTTATTAGAAAAGTAGTATATCTAGTACCCTTCTGCTACACAGTGAGAATCTGAGACTTGGAGAACCTTCTTCTGCTTGCTCTTGATTATATATTACATATTATATCTTATATCTTATATATCTTATATCTTATAGGCTTGATTGTAGTTATTTAAGCAATCTCAGAAGAAGATGCAGACCTATATGAATTGACAGGAGACGGTGGAATTACATCAATAGAAATCTGAATCTGTTCTTGGATGGACAAGAAATTTTTGCGCTAGTTAAGAAACTAAGTTCCTCATTCATTATTAAATCCAGCTGTGCCATATAAAGAAACAGATTGATGGCATCTAACCAGTAAAATAAACACCCATTTTTCATGGCAGTTCTGGATTGATGCACCATGAAATCTTCTAATAGTCCAGATCTAAAGGCACGGAACCATAAATTGTTCTATTGACACGTCTACTAGCAGTTTTACAGATGCACTTAAACTGCCATAAGTAAAATTTTAATTGCCTAATTTTGTGGAAATTATGGACCCAGATCCAGACATCTACGTCTGCAGTATGGTATTTGGAAAGAAAGAATTTATACTTCATTCTGTAAGATTGAGAGCAGTGTGAATTTGAGTGCATTGCGGCTCCTAAGTCAACAAAATTACAAATCATTGAAATTCTTGGGAGTGAAGGCTGGGGAGCCTGGAGAAAAGATTTCTGAGAGAGTGACTAGGGACTTACAGTTTGATCTTCCTTGGTTTGCTTGAAGTCCTAGCTGAGTAACTATGCATCCATGGTCCTGCCTTTAGGCACTGATGGTATATGTTTCCTGCCAAAATTGATCAGAGGTAGAGGGAACCTCCTCCCAGATGGATGTCTAGAAACTCATTTCCCCGGCCTGTAAGAGGATTTTAAAAAGCAATTGTTCTGTTGGCTTGTGTCATAGTGATTTCCAATAATTCATAATCCACTGTACATGGAAATCAACCGCTTCACTTCAGACAGTTAATTAAGGTTGCAAACAAACACTCGCCCTTTTAGATGTCTTTGTTTTCTTCTCCTTGCTCCCCTTCTCCCCACTGTGTCCTTTTGATTTACACTGCCACATTTCAAAGGACTTGCTCCATTTAGTAGCCTTGTCCAGTCCCCTTGTGTGGGGGTCCTCTGAACCCGTGTGGACACTCAAAGGTCACGTTGGGAATGTTTTCCCCAACACTTAGACCTATATGTTTTCATTTTCTAGGGCATCCACTAGAACAGCTTTTCCTTGGAGGAGTCTCTGGTTATTTGTGCTTGAAGCAAAAGTTAGTGAAAAGTCTATTGACCCTTTAAGACACCAATATTCAGCTATTTGTTTGTTGTTCTTTACTTGATAAATTACTAATTTAGGGTGAAATCATACTCTTTAGTGGCTCCCTGTTCATAAATCACAATCTGACATTTTTTCTCTAGGGGAAGATTGCTGTTTGCAGTATGCTCTGCCACCAGAACAGATGACAGTATTAGTTTATCAGGAGAAACCTATATTTTAAAAATAAATCCTGATACAATAAATTCCCAGCTCTCTGTATTGCTGCTTGAATGTTTTTATTGCCAGATTGTCTCTGTGATCTTGAGCTCAAAAGCCTTTGTAGAGAAAGCAGAGAAATCCAAATGGAATTTATGATCAAATGGCCAGAAAGGGGAAATCAGTGTTTCAATTTGACGATAGTTTGACAGCCTGCACAGGTATTATAGCAGATTACTTATGCTGATGAGAAATCACACACCGTCTTCAATGAAGCAGCATTTAATCAAGAATAAGTTTTTACTAAAGCTAGAATTCAGCATTTTCAAAAATCTGTGAAGCTTTTCTTGTTTTAAATTGCCTCCACAAAATTTAAGGCTAGATTTTTTTGTGTTTTAAGCCCTTGACTGTTCCAGAACTGGAAGTTTATATTGCATGTTGGTGTCAGGCCTTTCTAACGAGCGCACAAGGCACTCTGAACTGGAGTAAGGTCCCTACACACACAACGTGCAGTTTCTCTTTGCAGGAAGAGTGAGACAGGGAAACTATTGGGGTTTTGCTCTCTCTCTTAGATGGCAGAAATGGAAATCTCCATTTCAAGCCCTTTTGCTTGCCCCCAGGATGCCCAAGCTGCGTTGCTGCTGCTGAGACAAGGACCACCCCCTCAGCCTGGGGTTCTTGCTGGGCTGTTGGTGGCAACACACCCGTGTGAGGGGCAGGGGAAGAAGCTTCTTTCCCTGCTCCCCATGGCAATTGCTTTCTCTGCCTGGGCTGGGTTTGTCTCTCGTCCCCTTGCTTTACCCCTGAGAGGTGGGGAGTGATGGCTCAGCTGAGGTGGGAGCTGTTCCTGGCAGGATCAGGTGCATTCCGGGAGGGAGGAGTAATGCACTGGGTCTGCTCCATGCTTCCCCCATGGCACCGGGCTCCCACAGGACACCAGAGCTCTGAGCAAGCACAGAGAGGCCTTGGATGAGCCCCCGAGTGAACTGTGGAGCCTTGCTGCCTGTTTCTCCAGGGTAGAACAGGAGCAGTGTGAGAAGCAGTACTCAGGGCTTCATTTTGAGCAGGGTGTGTTCTTCATTCTACTTTTGTCAGTGCTTTGGAGAAAGTTGGAAAGGAATGACTAAAAGGTAGGAGGGAGGGAGAAGGGCGGGAGAGGATGTTCAAACTCAGTTCTGCTCCTGGCACCAGCAACTTCTGTGTCCATTCCTGCCCTTGCTGCCCCTTTCCCTATCTGCCCACCAGTGCCAGAGCTCTGTTACTCACACATCCCTCCTCCTGTTTGCAAATGTGTCTTCTGTGCGTGCATCAGGTTTGGGGATGCTTGGACAAGGCTCCTCACATTCCTGTGCTGTTGGCCTGGGACTGGCAGGGACTCAGAAGCCACAGCAGCAGTCCTAAGGCTCCTCAGCCATGCTAAACACATTTTAAAAAGCAAACCCCACAGGTTCTTTTGTATTCCAGTAGAGTGCTGCTGGTATAAGAACACTGTTCCCATGGGCCTCGAAATGTCTTTACATCCTTAATGTGTCTTTACTTCAGAGAAAACAGGCATGTGCAATTAATTCTTATATGTATGCTGCTTGAGCCTATTTGAAATTGTGTGTGTATATGTGCAAGGCAATTAATTCCCATTCTCCAGAAGTAACAGAGAGAGGGAGGTTTTTTTTCCCTTTTTCTTTTTTTTTTTTTTTTGCACTGACAGGGTAAGGATTCAAACTTAAGGGTTTTTTTTTCTCCCACTTCTGTGCTGTCACTTCCAGATCACACTGCTTGGGAAACTATAGTCCTCATACAGAGGAAGACGGAGCAATAAAATGTGAATGATCAAGAAAGCTGTATTTTAATGATTGTCGGTATGCAGCACAAATCAAGGAAAATTTAACAGCAATTGCTGATTTTGCCCTTAATGAATTTAAGATAATTCACTTATTTCTGGGAGAGCAATGGTCTTTCTGAAAGATGCTGTCCTGATAAGAGCAATAAGAAATGGTTATCTGTTGGAACTAAGGCTCATTCTCCAGAGCAGGTTGCCTCCTGAAATTAGTTTGTAGTCTACTTAATGTGCACTGGGTTTGGTTCCCTCTGTGGTGCCTATTTAAAATGTTCCTCGGGGTAAGAACTTAAGTGCATGGCTTTAGGGTTTGCAAATTTTACTCACCATCTAGAACCCTCTCCAGTGTTCAAGCAGGCAGGGTATGACCTCTGCTAAAAGGCAAAAGAGGAGAAGGAAGACCAAGTGACAGTCTCGTCTTAGTGCAGTATCTTTAACTTTGCTTCCAAAAATAATTTTAGCTCCTCAGAAACAAGGTTAATGCACACAGGCAGTTTGATACAATTGCTGTTCTTTTCCATTCATGATGTAACTCATAAAAATGTCTTGCACCATTTATGTGGAGTCTGTTGTACTTGACATAAAAAGGTGGAAAGAAGCTGTTTCATGGAGACTGTAGCATGGTCCTCTGGGAGTCATGAAACTCAATTTTCCCTGACTATAATTAATATCTTTCCCATTATGGACTCGGGAAAGGTCCATGTAGCCTGAGATGGCAGCAAACTAATCATCAGAAGAGACACAGGGCTGGGAGAGTCATGTGCTGGATAATCATTTAGAAAATGAACTTGAGGGAAAATCAGAGAGAGGCACTAACCTCAGGTTTATTGCTGTGCCTTGCCATCGCTACAAACAAAAGAGGGGCCTTTCCCTGGCCTCCAGCAGTTGTTATGCAGTGCAGTGGGTCATTTCAGCAGCACCTTTATCACGTTCTGATTGCACACAAGGGGCCAAAACCATTCCTTAATGCAATCCCCCTCACTTTGCTGAAGGAGCACTGTACTGAATTTGGCTCACACCTACTGTGAATTGCAGCCTTTTACCAGAGATACTAAAAGGAGAGGTCAGCACAACGATTTCCATCCCCATGAAATAGTTTTTTTGCAATAATTATGGGCCATGACATTTATCACCAGGTAGCTGTGCCTGCTTTCTGTCAGATGGAATGCAGGCCAAAACTTTCAAGGCCACAGTGTCACTGGTGACAGGTTGGGGAGGAGCATGGCCTGGAGCAGCTGGGCATTCCAGGGAGGGATTTTAACTCTGAGTGCCCAGATGGGCCAGATGTGGTGTGCATTCTCTTTGTGGGACATTGTGGGGTGCCAAAGCAGTGCCTGGCCTTTGTGTGAAGCCTTAGTGAGCAGACTCAGGTGACAGTGCAGTTCCCGGGGGGAGAAACTGCTTGATCATCTACCAGAAACCTGAAGATGTTAAAAGCATCTTTTATTCTAACCATTGGAACGTGCCTATGGCAGCAGAAGGCTACTCTGGGTTGAGATTTTTTGCCGGGGTGTATTGACTCTCTGGGGCTTTTTCTTTTATTTCCCAGTAGGTCTCTCTCCTCGTGGACTGAGTATGACAGCCACTCACTCCCCCAACAGTCAGCACAGGGCTGGATGTTCTTCTCCAGATCTGAGTGCAGTGGAACAGCACTGCACCTGTCAGGCTGGGTCTCTTCTGCTGTCCTTTGGACATGTCCTCCTTATCAGTTTCCACTTTTATCACCATTTCCTGCTCAGGGACATTGAACAAAACCTTCTTTAATGTTCCAACAAAAAAAACGTTCTCTAAAGCGATTTCCAACTTATGTCTGATGTCTTCCTCTATTAGACTTTGTTTTTTGTAAGAAAAATTCTTTTCCATGGTATTCTGGATGAACCAGTTCAGACTTTTTCATGAATCTCATCCTGCTGACACCTCTGAGCAAGCACATAGGAGCTCAGTGACGAGCTTGGTGTAGTTAAACCACCATGGAAATCTCCCCAAACCCTGAGAGTCAGTTCAATAATATGCAACGTATTTACTGGTGGAGTGAGAAACCAAGGCCTTCTCTGTGTTTCCTGACCAAGCCTCTGAAACGTTTTCATGCAGTGAAGGAGACTGAGCTGTGATTAGGAGTCAGTCAGCAGCAGCCTGAAGGAGCCTGTGGTGTGATTTTAGCTCTGCTGGAGGAGCCATGAGCTCGTCACACAAGGGCAGCTTTGGGAGGGATGGAGCTGTGAGGGCCAAGAGGGCAGGAGCCTGCCATGGAAGTGTGTGGTATTCCTCTCGTTATAGCCACCTCTCCCTTCTATGGGTTCATTTTCTGGTCACTACAGGCAATGAACTTGTGAAGTGTCACAACCATCTCAGAGTGGCACGGGATACTAAACATTCATACCTCGCATGGAAGCCAGGCAGAGTTCAGCATGTTTTAATTCTGACTGGCTTCACAAATGAGAACCAAGTCCTTAATTTACCAGTTATCTGCACTTGTCTGACGGTGATCAAGTCCACTGGTGTTATCCCATTTGTATAGGTCAACAGCATTAATTGGTTTTCGTGCATCTTGTATATTGAGCATGCAAAGCGTGGACTGTCTTGCCAGGAATAGAGGCAGAGGCGAATTAAAGACTGCTTGTGTTGGGGTAATCATAAGATGCTTCCAGGTAATTTTAATAAATTAGTTGTTCAAGTCACTCAGCACTAAATGAGTATGTCTAGAGCAATGTGCTGCATTTTCTATCAATCATTTTTTTTTATTCTTCTTAATTACATTTCCTCCACTTTAGCTATTGCCTTCTAGCTCTGGAACCACTATACTTTAGCTGCAGTAGGTACAAAGATTAGAATACAAACAGTGCATTTAGCTCTCAGCAGGAGGCTGAGTTTAAAAATGGTTCAGCGAGTGAGTGCACAACAATGTTAAATGTGGAGTGTACCACAGAGCGAGGAGTGGTTCAGAGAATCCTGTTTAGCTAATGCATGAGGAACATACCCAGGGCTACAGAGTGTGCAGAGATACTAGAAAAGACAGCCTGAATACCTAGTGGGCTATTTTTGTGCAGATAATGGAGGCCACTTGGCTTTTACTAAACATCAGTGATGAAATTTTTTGATAAAATAGGTTACTTTCAACCTAGCAGAGACTTCCCTTCTCTGCACAGTGGTATTATCAAAGTCCTTGAAGCTAAAGAAGCCATGGGAAATGTCACTTGCGTCTTCAAAGGCCATTTTTTCCTTTCTCTGCTGCTGCTATGTCAAGAGCAATTCTAGTGAAGTCCAACCAGTCCAACTGGCAAAGAACCAGTCCAGATCAGCTCTTCAGAATATAGGGCCCTGATCCTGCAAATCTGTCCTGCCTTCACAGACAGCTTCTGAAACTCTGTGCAAGTTTACAAGTTACCTGCACTGAGCCCTTTACCAAATGCTCTCCAGTAACACCTCTCCAAAACTTTTAGCGTGCTTTAGCACTGGAAGGTGGGATTTCAGCCTAGTGAAGCAGGAGGTTAGCAGAGAGTGCTGAACCATATTGAACATACCAACACAGCTTTATTAGCTTCTTCTTACTTCTGGAGACAATGAATTGGCAGAGCATATGCAGAGAGATTTGGAAAAAAACCTGGGAATTCAGTGCAGAAACCCTGGCTTACAGCCATGGCTCATCCAACCCTGAGGTTGGAATACATTTTCCTTGGGTGTACTCCAAAGGGAGGGGAATGTCTGATGCACTGGCAGGGGGGATGTAAAAGCACAAAAATTGCAAAATTGGCACAAATCTGCTGAAGACACGAGTGAGAAAATCATTCTTAACTGGCACCAATAAAATCTTTATGATAGAATAGCTATATTTAGATTTCTTCCTGTTTCTCCACGTACTTTCTGGGTGTGGTGGTTTTTTCTTTCTTTTTCTAAATTTGTGAAATTTCACATGATTTTAATAATAATGTTAACATTAGGCTAGTGCATCCTTTAAGACAAAACCTACGTGTTGGCTGGGCTCCAGAAAGCATCCTAGTTGTTATTGTTTATGCATGATGTCAGCCACAGTGCTGCCTTGGCATTAAGGTCCAGCCCTAGAGTCTGGACTGTTCGTGTTTCCTAATTCACCATGCATTTACATATCTTGGGTAGTTTGTACCTAGCAGGATTGTTTTGTTCATATATTTAATATTCTGGCTGAAGATAAGATATGCAATCAAACTGTAGCAGTCACAGTTCTTAAGAGAGCCTTGTTTAACAATGCTTCCCTTGCATCTGTTTAATTCAAGTGTTGTCAATTGGGTTGCATGATGGATGTTTAGGGGAAACACCAACCTAGTTTCAGCCAAAGTGCATCTTGAGTTGAGGGGTTTTGCTCCTTTTCCTCTTGCATTTTATCTTTTTTTTCCAGTGTATCGCTCTGAAATATGTATGAATGCTTCCAATTACAATTTCTGGCCATCTGTGCAGTCTAGTGGGGATTTCATAGGCTATTTGTAGTAAAATTTCTCATTTCTTATCCATTTTCTGGAGGACCAAACGTGTACAGGAGATTCCTGAGGAATGCCCTTGGGGTTCTGAAGTGATGAAGAGAAGAGCACGTAGAGAACAATACGACCAAACAAAAGCTTAAGGGCCACTGGAATGTCCTTGAATACTTGATAAAGCTGAACACACCTTTCTTTAAAGCAAGGCAATGTGTGCCTAGTATTAGAGTGAAGTAGACTGCTCAAAAAATGGCTACAGGTTATGGAGACAAATATTTTAAAAGCAAGATCTGCTTTATTGGGAAAACCTCTCAAGAGAAGGAGTGGAAGATTCTTCACACGGCTCTTTGCAAAACGAGATTGGTCAAAAGTAATCAGTCTTGGCTCAGTGCTGCACTAACTAGGTAATAGAAGACAGCCTCAGGTCTTTTCCATGTCTAATTATTATGCTTCCATGAATATTCTCCAAATTCAGGTCACTCAAATCATTAGGTGCTGATCACAGATGAACATTTTGTAGCCTAATTTGCATTTTGCAGTATGTGCTCAAAGGTTTTAGGAATCATGGATGAAAATTTAGGATTTGTGGATGGAAGAGCTGAATTAACTCTGTGTTTTATTGATGATCTAAGGCCAGCAATTGTCCAATGTGCCTGAAGCTCTTAGAAACACTAGTGTGAATTTCCCCTAAATGAATTGGAGCTGCTCAATCTTGAAACAATCGTTCCAATCTTCTCATTTTAAAGTTTCTAAAATTTCTATTTACATGTTGTTCTTCTTGAATTTCTCATGCTAAGCAAGAATAAACAAACTGTTCCCACATGCACAGTATTTAGAGCTCAGCATACTGGTTGTTTCCTGGGGAGTGATGAAATTAATAGATCTGTTGTTAATCTACCCCACTAGACTGCAAAGGAGAAGCTTCCAAAAGCAGAGTCACTTTTGCAGTGAAAGTTTCCCAAGAACACAAAGGCAAGTTTAGTTTTGAACATGCTAACATCCCATTTCAAGAAGCACTTTGTTTCTCGAAGATAAAGTTAGGCATTTATGGTATTTGTATAACATTTATCCCCTAGGAGCACGCTGTTAGTATAAAATTCTCCTTTGTGTGCTTTTTGTTTTGTTCCAGACTGGTTGTGGGCTTTGGTAATTCAATGGAGATGATAAAATGTGTGTGTTACCCTACTGCAGTTTGGTTTCTGTTTCTCATTGTTGTATGTAGCATCCAAAACAATTTTTGTACCCATTTGCTATGGCAGCTGATTTTTAATTTCTTCCTTGCTGGTCTTTATCGTGAGAACAAATGCCACAACAAGAAGAAGCTGGGTTTGTGTGTTTCTGGTCCAGACAAAATCATCTTCCAATTTAGTCCTGCTAGCCCAGCCCCAAAGGATCTTTACATTTACAGTGAGACCCTTGTAGGCAGAGCATAAGAGCAGCTTATATAAAATAGAAATATCCAGGGGGCTTTCGGATATGCTTTGAAAGGATCTTGAAGTTGTAGCTTTGCTGTTGATCTCAGAAGTCTCTAGTAATGAATACAAAGAATGTTTTCTATAATAATTCATGGTAACCTGGTCATGCACCCAAGTCAGAACATATCTCAGAAAGTACATTTATACTGCAGTCTTTGCTGAAGCCCCATGGATGAGGATGAGAGAAAGCTGTGTAGGAAGTATGGTCGTGGAGCTAAACGTTCACCAAAAGGTGACCTTGAGAGTTTTGGTGTTGAAATTCTACTCAAGAGGTAGAGAGAGGTTATAAAAGCAGAAGAGGATTAAAAGACTCTTGGCTGCTAAGGCCGTGAGTGCAGCTGGCTAAGAGCCTCCTCAGCACCTATCTCTGTGTGCAGTTCCTCGCTCTCCTCCTCTGCAATCCACACGGGCATGCCAGCTGTATTTTCTGTTTGAGTAATAATCCATAAAATACCACAGGTATCCTGTCCAGACCCCCACTGAGCCCAGCTGTCTTGTCTGTGACCCTCCCAGGGCATCATTCACTCCAGAGAGCATCATTCACTCCAGTCGTTCACAGCTTGCCTAAGCTTTCATTTCGGTTTTGTGACAGGGTTTATGGCTTTATTTCAGACACGTGAGACCTCCCCAGGCCTGCCTGACTCATCCCTGGATGGCTGCAAAGCAGCAGATAGGTCCCCAGGTTGCTCGGCCAGGGCTGCAACCAACGTCTGGCAATTACAGGATTGCATTGTGCAGCAATCCTGCAATCGCAGAGCCAGGTGATGTCACACACTGAGCTGCTGCCACAAACTGAAAGGATGCTTTGGAAAACTGGACTCTGTGGAAACGGGCAGTGGTGATGCTTTGGGACTGCAAAAGCCCACAGTCCTCTCTCAGACCTAGCAGTGAGAAATGCCACAGGATCTTGAACGATGCTCTGAGCTTTAAAAACTAATACAAAACTCAGGCCGGGTCCATTTTTTAAAACTACTTGAAACATCATGTATCAAAGTAACTGGAAGCTAAGCTGAGGAAAAACCTTTTGTTTTTTTTGCTAAGCAAATTCATTGCAGCTTAACTGGGAAAAGTTCGCAGGAACATTTTTCAGTGCGAGACTGTTGCCTAAATTTGTCACATTTCATGAATGTGCTGTCAAGATGAAAAATGTCACCAAGAAATCAGCTACAGAAATTCAGGAACATGGGAATTGGGTAGTTTTGGGGGATTTTGCCCTTTATTTTTTCTTTTCAATGGGAGAAGGAGCCATGGTTTTACCGCTTCTGAGGTTTGTGTCTACTTCTTCATGGTTTGAATTAGAAGTAGTAGGAACAGCTGAGTCAAGCATGGAGTCAGGCAGTGTGGGTACTGTTCTAGCTCTGTGGGAATCAAAGGGGTTTATTTCAGAAGAGCCAATATGACTATTTAATAATCTGTCTGTGTCTACCACCTGATATGTTAAGCTCCCTGTACTCCCAGTAGTGTCTGGGGATGATGGAAACCTGGTTTAAAGTTAGTGGCGTTCTTTGGTACTTATTTGGTGTTCAGTGTTGGTCTTTGGTGATTTCACCACCAAAGAGCTTGGAAATTCACTCACGAAATCAAAGGGACTTTCATACTGACCTTCAGTGACAACGTGGGTCTGCTTTAAGGTCCTCCCCAGGGGAAAGCTGCTATAAATTGCAAAGTCCTATAGAGTTCACTAAAAGGAAACTCTGAGCATTTTTTCCCACCCCTGAAACTTCCCTATAAACTTAAGTATCCTGCAACCTACATACACGTGCACTTCTTTTTGGCAAGACCCACTGAAAGAGACAAAGATTTATTTCAGCTGGGTTAAAAATGGGAATAATCATGTATGTTTTTTAAATTACTGGTGACAGTAAGAAATGAGCGGGGTTACTCTGCAAGGCTTAGATATGTCGGATCACATTGGATATTCATCTGTAACTATTGGCATACTTTGATTTTTCCACTGAAAGGCCACTTTCGATGTGGACCTCTGCCGTTGCTGTGAGAGGGAGATCAGAGGACCCCTCAGTGTAGAAGCTGAAGAGCAGATCCTGTCAAGGAAGAGAAATCTGGTCATTTTGACAGGGACTTTGATCTGAGTGGAGGCAGCTGTATTCTGTAAATTGTCTCTGAAAAAAACATCAAAAGTCTATTCTCCAATTATTCACTGAGCAGGAACTTTTCCTATTGCAGTAGCTATCATGCCTGTGACATAAAGCTGTGAGAGAGTCATGTTATAAAGTTCAAGTATCCTATTTATATTAATTTTTTCAGATTTGTTTCCTCTACCTTCTGATTAAAATGTGTAGCCACTGTGATAGAGGTGCACTGCTGGAGCTTCTTCTTTCATATGAAGGCATCGATAATGTCAAGAAAACAAATGGAAGAGAAAAGCTGTCTGATTGAAAGTAAATACTTAGAGCAGTTTCAGTAGTCCTTTGGGTGGGAGCTAATACAAAGTTGCTTAGTAAATCAGTAAACAAGTTAAAATGTGCACAAAAAAGATAAAGAAGTAGAATGCCATCTGAAATGAAGGGCTCCCAGGAAATAAATCAAACAATCAAATATGTGAGGAGCTGGGCAGAATCTCAATCCCCTGCGCTGCAGAAGGCACACGCCACTCTCCTCTCACTCTTCCGCATCTCTGAAGTTATTGGTCTCCGTTGTAAATATTTTGTAGTTCTGCCAAAACTTACTTAACCTTTATGGCCAGAGTGCCTTGATGACAGACTTTTCAGTGGAGGATTGAAGAGGATTTGAATCATTGCCGTTAGCACTGTACCGGTAACTGCTACGAGGCTCGCGCCTATCTTTGATATTTATGTGTCTTTGACAGATGAAGATAATGATAATTATTTTAAGGTTTTCAGAGCTGCACTTTTCCAAAGTGTACAAAATGTATTTATTTCACTAAACAGGTAAAACTGCAATAAAGTTATGTCTCTAATAGAACTTAGACTTAAAAAAGGTGAGAAATCTGTAGCTTAGTTTCTGTGGAAGCTGAGCACTCAGAAACCCACTGTGCACCTTTGAGAGATCTGTAATAATGCTTAAGCTGCTACTGCCCCATTTTTTGCATCCCTAGCAGAGTCTCATAGCTTGGATTGGGCTTATGTATATTTCTTGGGTTGTAGGAGGCATGTAGTGGGTCTTATTTCAAGTGTTTGGAGCTAGATGCTATTTTTTTCATATTTATCATACTAAAATATTCTCTCATTAATAGTTAAAGCATTATGATGGAAAAATGTTTCACACTCATGTGCTTATGATGTGTTTGCAGATAGGATGATACTCACTTCGAGGAAATCCACCTTCAGTACCACGGCACTGTTTGACCTGGCTCCAGTGGATCTATCTGGATCTACGGGAGTTCAGGTTTTACATGGATGACCCAGGTGTCTTGTTTGAAGACTTACAGACAGCAGTGTTTACCAAGAGCTGTTTAAAACATAGGATTAGTGCTTAGAAATTAAGAAAGATCAGGGAAAAAAAAAAATCAAGAACAAACTGTCTGTGTGTGTATGGTCTTACCGTATGTGCTGGGCTGGGCAGGCCTTCCTCTGGAATTAGAGGGAAGGTCTGGGCCAGTTTGCAGCCTTCTGGGGCTCACCTGCTCACCAGTGAAGGTTGCACAGGTGAATGCTCCCAGCAGAAATATGCTGCTCTGGAAGGCTGAGAACATTTGCCCTCGTGGTACCTCGTTAGATGAGCAAACAGTGTGGCATCCCATCCCTATGTTCCTGTGACCAGACACCAGCTTGGAGGAAATGCTGGCAGCCTGTAAACCCCCCCTGCAGCCCCACTGCTGCCTCGTCACGGAGGCTGTGCTGCTGCATGCAGGTACTGTGTTTTGGATTTGATCCATTAAAAATCCTCCTCTGTAAAACCAGTTTAGGTGTCCATTTCCTCTTTTGTGCCTTGTCAAAATCCGAGTGGTGTTCTTGTTTTCTCTACTGTCAGTGTATTTCATGTATCTTTCACAGCAAAAGCAAAAGTGCTCAGCAGCCTGTCAAAAAATGCTTCACTTTGCTCTCTCGTATCCTGACCAACGCAAAGGGACAGTGCCAGTCCCTGTGTGCGCCGTTCTTGCGTCAGCTCTGGATCCAGCCTTTGTGGGGATCAGTGACCCCTGCACTCATCATATGCATCAGGAACTTTTTCTAAACCATAGAATTAAACTTCTGTCAAGCACTACGTGAAGCAATCAGTGTGACTGAACAATTCTGCCTGGTTAGCCCGTTGGCGTAGACAAGAATAAATAATGATGGGAGGCCTTTCAGTCAGCCATAGCCACGCTCTGTTGGGTAGTCAACAGGACTAGGGACTGTGGCCAAAGTCTTTACCCACTAATCCAAACCAATTTCCTCTCTATCTCAAATGTTCCATAATTTAAAAGCTTTTTGAACACGGAATAAAAGTTTACAAAATACACCCTTTCTAAATGAGTTTAACAAAACTCTCGCAGAAAGCAGAATTTGTGATGCAGTCATGTTTTCTAAGTCATCATGGCGTTGTGCATAAAACTGTAAAAGGAATTTAAATCTTCCTGAATTGAGCTGAACTTGAAAATGTTATAATTACAAATTCTCTTTTAGATCCAGAGATAGGAAAAGGAATTCTCAGCACTTGTCCTTTTTATTCTTCTTGTATTTCAACAACATCAGGTATCTAGATTGTGTCAAAACTATGTATAGACTACATAGGTGAACTGCATGTTCAACAAATCTAACTTTCAGAGAAGCAATTGGTATGGGATTGGGTTTTTTTTCCTCTGTGATTAATCACAGATCATGAAGTGATGTGTCTAAGGCCTTGAAAATTCATTCTAAACATAGGTTGATTCCTTAATACTGAGCATGCAGATGTGACTACTGCAGTTTATCTTTTAGATTATGTCCTATTTAGTTTTGCTGCACACCACTGTCATTGGATCACATTACTTTGTTTCCTTTTCTTTCCCATTTTCATTACTCAAAATGAATTGAAAAATGAAATGAAATTAATATTTGTGCTTACTGCAAGCCACATCTTTCCTCCTCATATCATACAGTTCCCAATTATGTTACTGGCATTTAATGAACTGGAAGTATTCAAGATAATAACTTGATTCTGCTATTAAGGAGAAAATATTTTTGTCATAGAATAGCTAATTTGTAGAGTGTAGTAGTAATTTTTATAAGTTTTATTTTCTTTGGGATTAATGAAACGTTTGTGAACTGGCTCACAATTTCCTAATCTATTCTGCCTGCAGAAAGAGTTAATAAATACTACAAGTGAGCAAAAAGCTGACAGGCTGTGGATTGTTTATGAAGCAAGTTTTGAAGTTCTGTTTTCAGACTGCATGTTTATTCAAGAAAAATAGGGGGTTTTTTTAAAGAGTCTGTGATATCAATCACAACCTACCTGTTAGGCATAGCTTAATCAACAATCACATAATGACATAAGATATGCTCGGTCAGAAAAATCTGTTTGTGCCTGCTGTTGCTTCTGCCTCGAGTTCTGGGCAAGTTATATAGTACACTTTTATTTCAGCACCCCTTGAACATCAAATTATCTACATTATCATCAGGTATTAGCCAAAACACTTGCTAAAATCTTGCAAGAATTTAGTGAACATAAATGGACAAGGAAATTTCTAGCAAAGTATTGATATATTTAAATCAACAACACTTTTCTGGACATACATTTTTGGGAATGGAAATTAATCTTAAAATAGAAATTTGTTCTTATAAGTACATAGTGTTTAATGAATTACCATGAATTCCTGCTTTCTTTACAGATCTATTCTGGCATAAAACCTCAGTTTATTAACGTGTCCATCTTGTAGTGGGAGAGACAGTTCTATTTGGGAGTTACTTCTCTATTTTCATCCCATAATTTCAGAATTAATGCCAGTTCCATAGACCTGGGTAATCACCATTCAGAGATAATCCTCTCTGCTTCAGGCCTTCCGTTCTGTAATATGCAGGATGACACAGAATTTGGTGGTTCTGCTGTTGTCAGGTTTTTATCCCCTCCTTCCTGATGACACACTTAACCCCCCTGTTATCCTAATGAGGTTTTAATTGCGTGTCCTGCCTCGTCTGCCCTGCCCTCTGTGCTCGGGGCTGCAGCTCTGCCTGGCCTCTGGCCACAGTGCCACAGAGGTGGGTGGGCTTGGCCACAAGTAGGGCAGAGGTTGTCACCTCCTGGGAGCAACGAGCACCACGAGAGCTGCTGTGCCTGTTGCACGCTGGGCTTTTTGTTGGCGTGTCACTGTGGCTTAGTGTCATGTTTCAGGTCTTTAGAAATGGTGGCGTGTTTAGCACTGATCAGATTAACGTGACAAAATTAATAACGTGCTTTAATACACGGGGTGAAGAGACTGAAGGGAATTGAAATTAGGGAGACAGAAGAACAAAGGCACTTCTTAAATGAACATTTTTAGCAGGAGCTTAACATTATAAAGATTAATAGGAATTAATTTGCATATATAATGCAGTGTACAGAACACAATTCAAACTGACTACCAATTCTACAAACACTATTATTGTAAAAGAAGAGCTACATAAAACAGGCGTATCTGTTTTCTTGCCCGGCCTAGCAAGCAGGCTTGACTGAAGGTACAGCAAGTGCCGGTCATTCTCAGATGTTCTTGTGTCATGTGCCTTTGTCCTGGACTGCACAGGCACAGCCATCCCACGTGTTGGCTCTCGTGTGAGTACTCTGATTTTCTAGCAGATCAAAGTATACCTAGTTATAAGTAATGATAACACTAATAATTAACATTTATGACAATGCTGAGCCAAAAAAAATTTATAATCTGCTGGTTGGTTGCTTAAGGAAGTAAGAATAAAAAAGCCTCAGAAATAATCAAGTAATACAGTAAGAACAGAAATTTTATGCAATGTCCCCCAGTACATTAATGTATAAGCTTCAGCCCAAAATGTACAGGTCACACTGAATAGGTTCAGCCTCTGTTCTCTGAGTATTCACTGCTCATCTTTTCTCAGTGTGCACTGCTGTAGGGATATACCCATTATCTGCCCAGTTGCAATGTGTATTTATAGAGCTACAGGAAGGCACAGGGCTGGGCAGCGGCTGTAGTCCAGCTGTGTTCCCAGTGCACTCCTAATCAAAGACCGACATCCTCCTCTTGCTTGAAGGTAGATTTACTTGCTCGGTGGGTATGGATGCTGAAAGAGCTCTAGCAGAGAATTTCTTCAGCTCTCTGCAGCATTTTTGTGAGAGTTCTGTCTTTCCCATGCAAGTAACTCAAAACAATGTTACAGTTTTGTAAACTTCTTGCAGCTGCAGGTTGTTTTGCAGGATTGTTATGGTTCTAACTAGAAAAACATTCAGAGATGGGTGTCTTAGAACTTGACCAATCCCCTTAGGGGGTGGATGGCAAAAAACCAATTACCTTATGCCACTTAATGCACTTTGCAAACAAACATATAAAAGCCTTCTGAGAATTCATTAGAGCGCGTCCATTATCCCTGAGCCTGGATTTTGTGTCATTTCTTTGCTTGTCCGTGCGGAAAACAGTGACAGGTGGGTCCCTTTTGTTTCTAGCTTCTGTAAACCTCTGTCCTCACAGGGTGCTCCAATGCCTTACATTGGCATCACCTGCCTTGTTACCTTGGGTGAGGGGTTGCATAAAGATGCTGTATAAAGAGCAGTAGAAGGGAAGCTGGACGCAATCTCAGGAAGCTTCTGTCTGGCAAAACAAGGTGGCTCACATGGCAAGAGGTGTGCAGATGTGTCCTCCAGGACAGCTTGTTAGGAAACAGGCAATAATAAAGTGCTGGGTTGTAGGTGCTCTTTGTGTCAATAAAGTGCTGGGTTGTAGGTGCTCTTTGTGTCAACAAATGACTGGTAGTAGTTTTGGGACAGTGAACAGATTTTATCCCAGGGCTCAGATAACAGTGCCATGAAGCACTGATCAATGGCACTGGAGTGTCTACAGAGACATTTAGTATCTGGAAAGATCCCAGTTTAGACAGGTGAAGGCGGCTGCACCTATTTGGAGTTACTGTGTGTTTCCTTTTCAAATGCATTCATTGCTCTGCAATGCAGTTTGGTGTTTATAGAGAAAAGCGTCTTTGAGCAAAATTTCCTTTTGTATCAACAGAATAAACATGTCCACAAGGCCAGGAGTTCTTGTCTTCAGCCTCTGTGTACAACAGCACTTGGGGTGGTGCTACTTCACTTTTGGATGGAATAGCTGGGGCCTCAGTTTTAAATTTTTTTTTTGCATTATTTGTCATCTTAGAGAACATCTGTGGGTTCTGCAGGTAGCATGCTGCCCTCAGCCATTTTCTGCTCTGGAAAAAGGAATCCCCCAAAGTCCAGGCAAATACAGAGCCAGTGGATTGATCCAAGCTGCATCACACCATTAAGGGTAGCCTGTCATTTACAAAATAGGTTTGAGATTGGTTTGTTTGCTGCAGCTGGAAACCTTCGTTTCATTACGCAAATTATTTCTCTGAAAGCTGCTAAGAAGGATTGTGGTCTATAATTAGAATAATACCCCCCAGGATTACGTTCACAAATGTAATTATATAATCATTTAGAACTAAATTGTGCCATGAAACTACAGGGTTTTTCAAAATGGTACTAGCATTTCTGGAGGGTTCTTTTTAAGATTTTCTGTTGTAATGCAGTTGCCACAGGCCAATTAGAAAGACTTTCAGTTCAGCTGAGAGCTCCTCCCTCCTTTTCCTATCAATAGTTTGAGATGAATCAAGATTAGAATTTGTGTTCAAATATCTGCTGTGATTCAGAAGGAGTTAGTGGCACTGGAATCAGATGCAGGTGATTCAGAATGAGTTAGTGGCACTGGAATCAGATGCAGGTGATTTGCTTCCAGTGTTTAAGGTGAGATGGGGTAAGTTGGAGTGTGTCTGTTGGAGGCCCATAGAGGAAGGCTGTTTTGCACAGGCTCCTTTAGTACTTCAGTGTCCTTCAGAAAGAGACCACGAAGCAGTGCAATGGTTCTTTGGGGAAGAAGTATCACAGCTCTGTGCCAGGGAGGCTGTGAGCCTTGTTTGTGTCCACAGGTGGAGGCAATTCCTCTCTGTCCAGAACCAGCCTGGCTGTCCAGCCTGCCTTGAGGACATGCTGCAGGGTGTTCTTGTGGGGTGGTGCAGCTGCACTGTGCCTGCCCTCCTTGTAGCCATGCTCAGGACAGCGTTTGGATCCACAGTGATGGGAATGTGAATACATCGATCCCTTTGCATACCTGAACCTGTGTGAGAGTGTCGGTGCAGCTCATGGATGAGCACTGATAGAAAACTATTTCACACTAAATTAGTTTCACTGCTCTTCTGCTGGAAATTAATTGTAAATGTGAAATAGAGAAGTTTTGCTTTTCTTCTTCACGTTTGCAGAGCCCTTTTTATTAGCACTTTTATTAACACTGTTGATATGACATCAAGTTGAATTCTCTTTTACTTTGGTTTCCTCACTCACAGTGCCTTGTCTCTTGCACAGACAAAACTGTACCAGAAGGTTTGTTTAGTGCAGTAAAACTCCAGAAATAAGAGCAGTACATTGCCTTGTTTTATTAGAAATTCATCCACTGCCCTTTCAGGTTGCAAACCCCTGGTTAGTGAGTCAATGGGCAATAGCAGGGTAAACTAATGAGCTTCTACAATATTTGCAACCTGAGAAAGGCAAATATTTCACTGAGCTCTCCAATTATCTCTGGTAGCCTTGTACACTTCTAATGAGCACAAGGTAATCAGCCTATCTCCTCACTGTATTAACAAGAGCCACTTAAAATTCTCCAGGATTCCTGTAGAGAACTGATATATGGACCCAAATGGATAAATAAAGAGGTCGTGCAATTACCACTTCAAGGACTTCAAGGGCTGCCATACTATTCCCAGGGCTGGCTGTCTCTGCCTGTGGTGTGTTTTGTTGATGCCTTTATTGTATGCAAACTAAAGAGACAGTAATTTTGGAATTGCAAGGGTGCTTTAGCAGCAGCTTAATCTGGCTGCTGTGAGACTACAAAATCATTCTCCTCCAAGACAGCATCTCCTAACAAGGTGTTCGGTTGCCAGCTCACATGTCAAGCAGTGCAACTGGGCAAGAAAAAGGATGTCAGAAAATACAAACCTGAGAGCAGCAGCAGTTGCTGGCTGGGTTTTTACCATCCCCTTCCTTGTCAGGGAGAACAGGAGGATCTCAGGGAGCAGTGAGCATGGCTCGATGGCCAGCTGCTTTGGGAGGCAGTCCCCTTTCCCATAACCTGCTGTGGGAAGGAGTGTCCAGGACAAGACCTGAAGCTGTGGAAATAGGAAGCACAAGAGAAGCATGTGGAGTGGTAGGAAGAGCTGGATGTGTTCCTGTTTACCATATACCTTAACACCCTGGAGACTAAAGATGAAGAATAAAAATTGAATGTTAAATGCTTCTGATCAGCAACAGTAGCTGTATTTGAGATTTTTTAAAACAAGGACAGGAAAAATTTTTGCTCAGATATATTTTTCTTCTGATGTTGGAATGTACAGAGATTTGTTAATACCGAACAGAAACTTGGAAAGGAAAGAGAATTTGAGAGCATTCTCCATTCCAAAAGTCTGTGTCATAGTGAAACCCATTTATAAGCAGATGTTTACAGGAAAAAAATATCAGTCATTTAAAAAATGTGAACTGACAGCCAGTATCCTTCCTAATTCCCTAATCTGCAGCTGTGCTGAATTCAAACGTGCACTTTTGGATGCTCAGGAGATTGGTACTGAGGTATGTTCTTCCACCTGTAGTACCTCCTGCACCTACAGTTACACCACATGGTTGTGTCTCCTTGCAGCTCATACTACGTGGTTTTGTGGCACACATCAGTTTGGTCTTTTTCTAATCACACTAACACAGCTCAGCTGGGGGACAGTGCACCCAAAGTCTGTTGTTCCTGTAAGGGAACCAAAATTGCACAGCTGAGGTTGTAAGTAGTGTCTTTGCCTTGTGTGTAATTAGCAACAACCGTCTTGGACCAGGAGGCTGAAGGGACACGTCCCTCCTGTTTCACAGTCCTTCAGTGCCTGGCGTGAGGTGTGGGTGGCACTGCAGCTCTCACTGGGCAAACGCCTGCACTGCAACACCAGCCCAGTCACCTCCTCTCTGCCCCTGCTGGCTGAGTGGAGCCCTGGGAGTTTCAGTCCTCACAGCACCAAGAATATCAAAATGCTGTCTAAAGTGCAAGTGAAAAGCTTCATCCAGCAGTGCAGCAGCTCCAGGATTTACTGCTGAGAAAGCTCAAAGCTGAGAAGCAGCCAGAGAGAGCTGGGAGTGTCATGAGGCACCAGCTCAGAGGGCTGGCAGTGGAGCCAGCGAGGGCAGCAATCTGGGGAGAATAAGGAGAAAAATAAATATTAATGTGAGTGAAGTGTTGTGCCTGTGTATAAAACCTCAGCTGTAATCTTGTGATACCTTTTCTTGTGGCTTATGATGACATTAGGCTCTCTAAAGGTTTATTATGTGCAGCTGGATGTACATCAGTCTATTTATTAGTCATCACAAGGTTGTTGACATTATTTCCACAGTGCTTTTACATTAAGAGCTTACTGAAATGATATATTTGTTAGGGTACCAAAGTAATTTCCTCGTATCAGGACAGCTTAGAAATACAGGGACCTAAGCTGTTGCTGTAATGAATTTTCTGCCTCTCACAGGGATATTTATCCAATCTGTTCTGTAAACAGAGAAATTAGTTCAGACTTGTGCAAATGCTTTAATTACGCTTAACTGGATTAATGGCTCAGCTCTGAGGAAATGTTGTTTCCTTAGACAAAACAGTTTGACCAGGTCAACAATGTATTTTTAAATTCAGCCTGGTGCCTCTGGCCAAAGCAGGCCTGTGTTAGCTGGGCTGCTGGTGAAGCAGTCGCTGGCCCTGAGCGATTGGGTTGGGATGTGAGGGTCTGTGGCATGAAGGGCTGTTTGGATTTGGAGTTTGTGACAGCTTCTCTCTTCAAGCTCTCTTCTCTTGGACAGAAGTTAGTTCTTGGAACCTCCAAGTTGTGGCAGTTTCACAGCCCCTTTCTTTCCACGTGAGTGAACGACTGGCTCCAAAGGTTTTATGGTGAATATTTGCTTATCAATTACCTAAAGGTGAATGCAGCAAATCATGTTAAAGGCTTCCAGTCTGCTCTCCTTCACTGTATTGTGTTAGCTTGAGCAGCTTGCTCAGAGATTTGATAACTTTTGGAGAAATGGCAGATGCTTTGTTGGTTTGGTGGCTTCTGCATCCCCTTAGAGCAACCTCAGCCACATCCTGAGGGAAATACGCAGCAAAACTCCAGGCAGCCCATCCCATCGTGCATCTTCCAAAAACACTCTTTGGCCCTGAGAAGGATTGGATTTCTAATCCCACCTTGCCCTCATCTTCTCATTAAATTGCTACAGCCAGCTTCCTGCTCAACATGCTCCTTTCAGACTTGTATTGAAGCATTCTCATTTCATTTTTCACCTTATTGAAACGAAGTACAGTTTCAGAGAGGGGTGAGGGTGCCTCTGCAGAGCCTGGACCAAACAGCAACAGCTCGAAACGCTTGATTGTGTCCAGCCCCAGGAGCTCAGCACCTCCAGGCCTCCCTGTGCACTCCTGTGAGTGAGTGCCTGGGAGAGCCCTCGGCAGGAAGCTGCTCATCGGTGCTCACAGTAACCCCTGAGTGTAAAGGAGCTGCCTCTTTTCTTATTGCATCGAAGCTAAACTCGATGAGTCTGGTCCAAGGACTCGTGGGCATAAGGCAAAATGACACCTTGAAATTCCACTCACCTTCTCAGGGTTCTTTGCAGCAGTTTCTGTGCGTTCCACAGATACACAAAATGTCAGCACTGTCACCTCTGCTGTTTCTAGAGGTTCTGAAATTAACTTGTCCATTGGCAATGCTCAGCTTTCCTTCTCCCCTTCTCCACCACTGCAGCTCCCACTCTCTCAGCCCTTTGGCCATTTAGAGGGAATAGCTTGGCTTCCTCTTTAGTTGCCAGTGTCTGAATCTGAAATCCCAGAGAGCTGTGGAGTTCCCCTGGTTTGCTGGAGTTCCAGAGACCAGAATTCCTTCTCAACCACAGCTGCATTATGAAAGCCTTCATGGCGTATTTCAGCAGTGTCTTTGAAATGTATTCTAATTAACTGCTTCTGATAAAAACGTGTTCGCTGTAAATATTACACTCACAGGTAGATTTCAGGCAAAGCAAACTGGAAGAACTAAGAAAGTGGTTGTATGACAGATGATGCAGTGTCTGAGAAGCTGTGTTCAGTAAAGTATGTATCATTTCAGTGCACACACACACTTCCATACAATGATGGATGTTGACTTTGATCATTAAAAAGAAGAAAACAAAAAATTAAACTTTTATTTTTCTCAATATTGTAAAGATACTGTTGCTAAAAGGACATCTCTGAGCTTTGTTCTGTAGAAGGTTTGAAATAGCTCTGTACAGAAAACTGGGAAAGGCCAGGATTGTCAGATTCTTCCAGAAAGGAGTTCAGCTATAATCAAAGTGTGGCATGGCATTGAGCATCTCACCTTACACTGCAGGCGGAGCTGGGCTAAACAGAATCCCTAAATTCAGCACGTGTCAATTCCGTGTAATTTAGAGTTCACTGCAAGTTGGCCCTGCGTCTCTTTTGATTTAAAATATTCCTTATTTGCAGTGGTTCACCTCAGGAGAGGGAGTCTTCCCCAGCTTTCTAATATTAACAGTGAGTGGAAATGCCATCAGCATGTATCATTTAAACTTTGCAGAATATATTACACTGCAGATTTCATTGCTGCTTCTGCAGAATGAGAGAGGGAGGGAATTGTGTTAAACACTCCGTGCTTGTGCTAGGAGGGTCTCACTGCTCCAGGAGCAGCTGTCCTCGGGAGCAGAACAATCTGCACTGTCCCTGCAGTGCCCTGAGTGGCTGGAGAGCCTGGGTCAGTGCTGGGAAGATGCCCAGGGTCACCACTGTGTGTGAGCTGTGCCTCCAAGCTCACACCAAGTGTTGAGAAACAGGCTCAGGCCTATGTTTCCTAGAGCTCCTCTTGGAGTGTTTTGAGCAGGATTGTAGTGGGTGGGGGTGTTTTAGCCAGGGGAACAGTGGCAGAATTTGGTTATTTCCACAGCCAGCACAGGAGCACAGCCCTGCCACCTGGGGCACAGAGAGAGCAGCTTTGTCCATCACATAACTGGCTGAAAGCGGGCTCATTCTCCTTTCCTTTATGTTCCCCAAAACAGGAGCAGTTTAGCACAAGTCAGAGGAACTGCACTGGCACTGACTGGTCAGAACAGAAGTGTTTGAAAGTCATTGCTTTGCTTCTTGTCCTGAAGCTGGTGATGAGGGAAGGCTTACAAGCAAAAACTCATTTCAGACAAGCAGAGAATTTCTCAGCACTTGTTTGACTTTAGAAAGTGTAATCACTTGTGTTATTACCATAAAACAAGTATCTGGGAGCTTTTGCCAGTTTTTAGTGAGCTACTGAAAGCTGTACCGGAAAATGGTGTTAGTGAGAAATAACACACACACAAAATAAAAGTCACTGCTCTCCATTTGCAGAGGCAGCAACAGAAAAAGCTAAATATCAGTTTTCATAGCAAAATTGCTATTTGTTGGTGAATCAGTTTTATGCATATAAAGAGTGCTTGGGGATTTTGCTCCCATGCATGTTTATTTATGAAATAGAAAGCAAGCAGAAATTTTGAGTAGTCCCATGGTACAACCCAGAACTGAAATGTAAAGATAGAATGCAAAAGCCAGTGATGCTAATAATAGAAATGCAAGATCTCTGAGGGTGAGTGTGATCTGCGGGGAATGCCAGGGCTGTTGCTATCAGGAAAGAAAGGATTCTTCTGCTTCACTTCCTCCTAAAAATTCAGGAAAGCTTTTAGTTTGTTTTAAACTTGTGCTTCACAAAATCTGGTGGCAGTCATGACCTGAAGGAGCAGTGCAGAAGCAAAACACGAATGCAGCAGCTCTGAAAGTTTGAGGGCAGAGTGAACAGCCAGGTTTTGGCTTTGTGACATTCAAAGGAGAAAATTTATTCCTTCTAGGTTGGCTTTGACCTTGCCAGCCTACACAGGGCTGAGGGGTAGCCCTCTGCTACCTCTAAGATAGAATACTGTGACTTCTCCCAGCTGCTGACATTGGCAGTGAGAGCATCCCATGTCTCAGCAGCAAACTAGCACAAACACAGTGAAGGTCCCCACGAGGTGAATTTCACCCTCCCTCATCCCCTCACTGTTGGACTAAGATCCTTTGGTTGTATTTATTTCAAATTCCAGTGGCATGTGCCACTGCACTCTCCCATGATGCAGTTTTTCCCCTGGAATTGTTTCTGTGTTTGCTTGTTCTCTCTGGCAGCATTTAATACCTTTTTTAAGTTTCGTTTTCTCCCCTTTCCCCTCTGTCCCTGTTAGTTCTTCTGCCGTGTCTCTCCTCCAGAAGTGGCCTAAGCGCCTTAGCACGCTAAGCCTGCAAGGATGGTTGCTCCTGTTTCACCCAGCGGAGGCAGAGATGATAGGGCCCCTCTCCCCAATCCTATTACCTCCTTGTGCTTTTCTTACAGAAAGCAGGAGATTGGTGGTGAGTTGGCCACGAACAGTGCTGTGCAGGACACCACTACAGTCATGATTTAACACTGTCATTCAGCAGATATAAGCCACTAAAGCTTTCAGCAAAGTTGTAAGGCTTAACCCAAAGCACTCGGAAACAAGATAAAAGCTTAAGCATTTCCTCATCTGCCACCCGAACCCGGAGATGCGTGTGTACTGACCTTTCGTATTGCTGGAATCGGTGTGCAGTGAAAATCCCTCTGTAATTTAGCGCTACAAGGAGAGCAGTCTGACTCATCTCTGAGAGAACATTTTGTCTGCCACTCAGGGTCCGGAGCAGCTAAGTGCGTAAATAAAAGCACCTCATGAAAATAGCATTCTAGTCAAGGAAAGTAGGCATACTTGATCCACGTGGTTATTCGGTCCACAAAATACAGAAATTGAGGAACTGCAGAGCAGCTCTCAGTTATCCAGGTCTACCATTCACCAGCTCCTGCAGTTGCTTCAATCAGGTTGAGGTAAGGAGAAATGTGCTATGCGGGTCTGTGAATATCTCACAGCAGTTATTTTCCTTTTGTGGGCGCCTCTGGGGGATGTTGAAGTTCACTTTGTTGGAAGATGTTGGGTTGTTGTTCCACCATGGAATCCTGGCTGTGTAAAGTTGCATGGCTCTTGCCTTGATCATTTTGCCAGGGTTACAGCTGTATCCCCCTCCTGAGAGAAAATGGAGGAGGGTCTCTCCATCTTTACAACAGATGGTGTGTTACTAAATAAGGGGTTTTAAATAAACCTTGGATGGTTTTGGTTCTCTTTCCCATATCCTCACTGAGCACTGAATTTTCTGCCTAACTGGGGCTGTACATCTCTGTCTAAGCAGGACTAGTAAAACAGCCTAAAACTGTTTAAAATGTCTTCAAGTGTCCTGACTATGTGTCTTCGTGCAGTTACTGAAGTTCAGCCTCAGCGAGAGAAAGAAAATCTTTGAAATTAGTCACCTTCCGTGCAGGAGGGAATGCACTGCTGATTAGATTGTTCTCACTATCAGGGCATGACCACTGGTGAGAGAAGCAGAAGCTGGGCCAGACTGAGCTGTCCTCACTAACTCTCACTCAGGTAACTGCATCCAGAATCAGCGTGGCAGGCGTACGGCGTTCCTGGCACTGGAGTGTCTGCGAGGGGCTGGGAACAGCAGGGCAGAAAGTATGGAATGAGTTCCCATTACGTAGGCAGTGGTAGGCTCAGCAGCCAGCTCTGTCTCTATACCTAGAACTTTCATTTATCCTCTAGGTTAAATAACTTTTGGTAGGAGCATCCATGATAATCTGTTGCCTAAAAGGCCTTGGCTTTTCTAGCAGGGGAAATATATTGGGCTAGTCAGGTTGTCTTCTGTGATACCTGTCAGTTTAAATTGCATGACCTTTTAGTGAGCTCTGAACCTCACCTGTCGAAGTCAATTTAATCATGTGTCTTTGTAAGGCTTCACAAATCCAGAGTTCTTTCAGCTGAGAAAACTAATTGAAAAAAGTTGGCAAGTACTTCACTTAAGAGTAAGTAAACTTGGAGGAAAAATATATCTTCTTCTGCATGGATTTTCCTGTGTTGTTCGACTTAACTTCCTTCAGATGAGTTCTGCTGAAAATATTCACCCCTAAGGCGGCCCTTTATCTTTTCTAGCTCTGCATTTGACTGGTTCTCAGAGAACAAGGTCTGTGGAAAGTAACTAAATTAAGTATTTTTTCCTAATTGGACTGGGTCTGTGCAGTTGTTGTCCATTTCCTTCAGACTTCTCAGCATAGAATCAAGTATTTCCCCTTGGATTTTGAGTCTCTTATTTTCTGTCACAGCACCAATAGCAGCAGTTCACCTTTTCATTCTGGCAGTTCTTGTTTGCTTTTACTAAACTATGGCAGTCTCCGTATTTCTCATTCTGAGGAGAGATGACCCCTCTGTGTTGCCTTTTGTGTAAGAACTTCAGAAAACCTCTTCAGGTCTGGTTTTAGTTACCATGGCCATGTCTCACACGTCTCTGAGGGTTTTGGTTTGTTGCCAGCTGTAGTGCTGGCGCAGAGGGAGGCACCTGCCTCTCCCTGCTTTGGCACAGCACCCGGCTGCGGCTGCACTCTGCTGCTCCCACCAGCAGTGGAGGTTTGGTTCGGTTCCTCCATGGCACACCCAGCACCTGGCTCAGCTCGGGGGTGGCAGAAGTGGGGACGAGGAATTTGCAGTGTCCTATGATCCAACAGCAGCTACTGCAGTACAAATATGTGCTACCAGGGGAGGTGCAACTTCACAGAATCACGGAATCAGTGGGGTTGGAAAAGAGCCCTGAGGTCATCGAGTCCAACCGATGACCAAACACCTCCTTGTCGCCCAGACCATGGCACTGAGTGCCACATCCAGTCTTCCCTCAAACACCCCCAGGGACAGCAACTCCACCATCTCCCTGGGCAGCCCATTCCAATGTCTAATCACCCTTTCTTTAAAGAAATTCCTCCTGATGTCCAACGTAAACCTCCCCTGGCTCACCTTAAGACTGTGTCCTCTTGTCCTATCCCTGGTTCCTTGGGAGAAGACCCCGACCCTCCCCTGGCTACACCCTCCTTTCAGGGAGTTGTAAACTTCTTTTGCTCCCTTTCACCACTCCAGCTTTCCTATGGAATCCTCTCGGTGTACCTCCAGTCTGAGCCGCCAGTCCCAGTGCAGTCACTCAGAGTCCCTGCACACTTACCAAAGGTGAGTGGTGCAATTTAGGTTTACTGAAATGGAGACAAGAAAGGTATAGACACCAACTGCTAATGGTATCACCAGCCCAACAAGTGCCCCTGGAAATGCTTATGAAATCATTTGTCACCCTCAGAAGTCAGAAAATTTCCAGCTCTCAATAAAAATACAGTGATGTGCCTCAGGAGCAAGTGTTGCCTCATCCCCTGCCTCTGTTACAGGATGGGCACACTACTGGATATGAAAAGTGTTCAGAGAACACATGTTAAAACCAGGGCAGAAAGATGGCTATTTAAATCAACCTTTCAAGAAAAATGAAGATTCCTATTTGCAAGACTTCTAAAATCTAGGAACCCAAATGTACGTTGTGAAGGAAAATTAGGGGAGAGAGGCAATCAACAAAGTTCTTGAAAAAAATTTTTAAAGCTGAGTAAAAGCTGTTCTCTGCATCTACTGCAGAGTGGCCTTATTAGCTTTGAGGCTGGGCACTCCAAAGGGGAAGAGGCTTATCCATCCTGCTCATCACTCCTACCCTGATCAAAGCATCAACTCTCTTCCCTTACAGGATGGAGTTATCAAGAGGCCCAACACTCCCAAAGCAGGAGGGAGCCAGAGACAAGGCCAGGCTGGAATGCCCCTGTCCATGATGAGTTTTTCTAGGTTTTAAATCTTCTTTTACCATTGCAGAGCAGGCATGAGCCTGGTAGTTCAGAGGGCAGTGCACAGGAACCCATCAGAGGAGGGCAGTGACACCTCACCTGCTGAGGAACCCTAGAAGAGAAAATACACTCAGTCTATATCATCCAGCCTCAATTTCCAACTTGTCTCTCTATGGAAGGAAGGACCCAAGCATATAAATCCGCTCATAATGCAATCTGAGTTTTGGAGTCCTTGTTTCATAATTTATTGGATCCCATTTTGACTTGCAAGAAGTGTCTTTGTGGTGAGACTGGGGGAGCTGCAGCTGCATAGGCGAGCAGTACTTGTGATTTCGCTCCATCAGAATCACTCAGGAGCTGCTCAGCAAAGTGAATAAGAAAAGGTCTGGTGTAATTGACAGTAAAAGGCCTCTGAATTGAGTTACTCCTGGTTTTCCCTTTAAAGTTTCTGATTAGAGTGTAATTGCTGCTCAGTAGCAGTCTGCAACAAAACCGCCATTTTTCCTCATCCATGTATTTTTGGTTTTCTGATGCCAATGTTAGTCAGGAGCAGCTCAGTAATTTCATGGACTCGGTGCTGCATAGGTCCCTCCAGCTTGTAATTAGGCTGCTATCTTACAATTCCTAGTGCTCATCTGACTTTAGCAGAAAACATGACTTAGAATTCATTGATAGCAACAAACGGGCTGAGGTTATAATTTGTCAGTTGTGTTCACTGGGCACAGGAATTGTCTCGACTGATAGATTTCACACAAAGTTCAGGAGCCAAATGCACAACAGGCAGGGCCCCAGGCAGGTGGCACATCTCCATGCTAGTGAAAGCGCCCCAAAAAGCTTGGATGCAATTAAAGAAGGGGCTGCAGCAGAGGAGGAAAACTGAAACCCTGGCAGTTCACCATGCACTTCCATCATATGCACGTATGTCAATTTCAGGCAAAGCACAGTAAAAGTTTCTTTCACTACCAAGGCATTCAAGCAGAATGAATAAAGAAGATAAATTGTCTTTTAGAAGGGAGGGAGGGTTTCCAATATTCCTAGCAACCTTTATGGTTTTATGTCAAGCAGTAGTGGGGGGGGAAAGAGTTCTCTTCTAAGGGATCTTTCCTTAAAGGATATGATAGATGATTAAGGTGCACAGAAAGCTTCAATAGTATATATGTGAAAAGTTCCCCCGGCAAGGGCTCGTTGTAAAACAAATGTGCTGCTTTAAGGATAATGGCATGGTATTATTTATGTAGACAGTTCCAGCAGTTCCCAAAGAGAAGTAAATGCTGTAATCATACCCATAAAGGCCTGCCTGCTTGCTTGCACATTATTTGGCATTAATTTTAGTACAGAATAATTATCAAAGGAACATTTGGATTTATTATCTGTAAAGGCAATTTCAAATGAGGTATGAATTCAATACACTAAGTGTTCTTCTCTCAGCAGTGTGAATCCAAAATAGAGTCGTCGTCTTTCACCCGCTAAGTCAAACTGTGCCTGGGCATATGGAGATTTTCATAATATATTCTATTCAAGAATTAGATAGCAGTAAATATTTGTGAAAGTGATAATCAGCAACTGTTTCTGAGGGCAGGAACAATGTACTGTAAGATTTTGAAATGAATCCCTAAATGCGGTGCTCCTGCCTTGGGTGCTGAAGCCTTGGCTTGGTTTAAGGTCTTTTGGGGAGAGAAGGAGGCAGGAGAGTGAGGCGTTAAAACGCTGAGAGGTAAGAGCCTGAGTTAACACTTCTCACTGCGATGATCACCTGCAGTGAAATGTTCACCTAAAATTTCAGCGCTGCCATTTTTCAGCTTCTAAAAGTAAACGGCTTAGGAGATGGTACAAGCCATCTGTACTGCTGCAGCCAGTGGTTTTATTGGGCTATTTTTGTTCTCACTGGACTAAACTCTGCTCCTGACTTGCTGGACAGCTGAGAAAAGAAGTGTCCTTTTCCATCTGCCCAAGCCAAGTAATTTATTTTGCTCTTCAGGCTTGAAATCTGCTTTATGCCCTCACATCCTCAAGTCCTGACAGTGCTGTAACGGGCATTGTACAGTGCTAACCAGAAAAGCCACGCTCAAGAATCAGTTCAGATCACCCCACTTTTGATCCTTTTTGATTAGACTAAGCCAGCAGAAGAGTGACTTGCCTTTGCTTCATGCACGAGTGTTTGCTGGCACTTGCACAGGAACCCATCTCGCTAAGTAAATACTGCAGGCATTTCCAAGTGCCTTTCAGGGGAGTTTTCAGCAATTGCTTCTCTTTCAGTGATCCCCTGGCATCCGGGAAGAGCTCTTAGACAGAGCCAGTGGAGCCCACTCTGGTCTTTCTCCTGTCACTGTCTGTCAGTTCATGAGTGTGGCTGGTTTTGAACAAGACCTGACAATCTTCTGTCTGTACATCTGCTTTATTTAGTTAATTATTTGTATATTTATTTAATAGGAATCCTAGATAGTCTGGGCTGGCAAACATTGCCCCATCAGGGTGAAAAGTGCCTGCACACATATAAAGAATGGTGTTGAGCAAATCAAAACAGGCCAGTTCTCAGGACTCAAACTCCATTTTGGACTTTTTTCTAGTAAAAAAACTAGTTTTAAAACCCACAGGGCATTAAAACTTTTTAAGTAGGAGGAGAACAGTGTACCAGTTCTGAACAGTAATGATCGGCACTGCCAGCCATGAACTCTACTTTGTGGAGTTTTTCCTGGATGTGGAAATAGTGGCTGGAAAATATAGCAACCTGAACAAAAATCTTTGTTTCCTGTCTTGAAGTAACTGATGAGAGCACAAACCTTGAAATCAGAGCTATGGTGCTCACAGTTCTGAAAGCAGACATCACAAAGTGATTGGTAGAGGATTGGTTAAGTAATTTACCCCTTCTCTCTGTTCATGGTTTCCGTGTAATCAGTGAAGCATTCCCCAAGTGGATGAAAAGTCAGCAGAGACCCTTCTGCAGACTGTGCTGTCATGAGCATGATATTGATGTCAGTCCCTAGAAACCAGTGCCAACAAGTGGATTTGGTCAAGCCAGCACAGAAAGCACGGTGACCACGAAAGGGAAAGGGCCTGAGGGCAGTTTGCAGAGAGGAGAAGGAAAGCTGGTGCTTAGACAGCTTGCTGGGATGGAGATACAAGAGCAATAGGAAAGCTTAAGAGGGATGGCTCAGACAAAGAAAGAGACTGGCACTGTCAGGGAAGAGAACAGGATTCATGGCACCATAAAACAGGAGAGCAGCAGAACAGGTTTCCGCATGGTGTGACGTGGTGCTGCGACCATTCTGATTTTCACCAGGTGAGAATCCATCTCCCTCTTTCCAAAGGGGCTGCTGGGCTTGTCTGGCTGAAAAATGTCCTGGCACTCTGTGAGCAGCTGTGGCCCTGCTGCAGAAGTTGCAGGGGGGTGTCCAGGCACCAGTGCTGTGCTGGAGGTCAGAATTAGATGATCATAATTTTCCCCTCTGGCTTTAAAATCTATTAACAGCTATTTTACGAGGCTGGTCATTTATCATCGCGCTGCAGACTGCAAGACCAGGACCACCATGATATACTTCATAGATAATTTATTTCCATTAGTTCACAGCTAAACTTAATTTAAAAGAATTTCTAAAAAATGGATTATAAGGGAGAAAACCTAGAGACTTTCCAGTATAGAACCATTTGGGAGGGAGGAAAAAAGGAATTTCTAGAGCTGTGAGTTGGATGTAGACATCTGACCCTTGGTTGTGCCCCACATTTTAGTTGCACCTTACATTTTACCACACATCCCAGGACAGGATTGTCCCACAGGTGGATGGGGAAGTTCTTCTAATGATACAGGGAAAAGCTGACAATGTTTTTCCACTTGTGTATATTACAATATTTTTTTTTCCTGAGAACTTAATCTTCTGTATTAAATTAAGTCAAATAATCTTCTTGTCACTATAAAAATAATTACCATAACTTTCTGAAAAGAACGTAGGAAATTAGAGATTTTTTAACCCCCCAAACCCACGCTTTTCTTTCTAGCATTATTTAAATGATTAAAACAGTGTTAGATTTAAAGCTCCAATTAAGATGAAAGCACAGGGATGACCAGCTTTATATTTTGAACATATCTGCTGTTCTTGATGCTGCTAATAGGTTCCACAGGCAGAACTACTAATTGGTCTAAGACCAGATAAAACTAGATTTTCTTTCATGCAGACATTAAAAAGAAAAAAAAGAAAAAAGGAACAAATATCTAGAGAACACAATCTCCTTGGTTTTTCGGCATAACAACCCAGAGACATGGAATCAAGTCCTCCAGGTCTCATGTCACTATTGAATGTGCTCCCCTAATTTCTGTCATCAGCCCAAACTCTGTCTCCTCCAGCCCAGGCTGCCCAGCACCAAGCACAGAAGGAGTCCCAGTGGGAGAGGAAGCAGTGACCCTTAATCAGTAATATCCCTTTGCATCTCTTAGAAGAAGTAGCACTATTTTTAGAAGTTTTCCTTGTAAGAATTACTTATATTCCTGTGCTCTTTGGCATGGATCCATTAACCAAATGTACTTTACTGTTAGATGTATGACCACCACAAAATACAAACTGCACTAACACGACAGGGTTACTGATTGCTAACACACCCAGGGCCAGGGTTTTAATCCCTGTTGGAGGAAACTCTCTACTCCCTGTGCATTTTCTGCATTGGGACCATAAGCCCTTAATGGGGCTTCCCAGTGGAATTCCCAGAGGGGAGCAGATAAAGCTGAAGTGACTGTGACTGGCACCACCCCTGGCTGTAGACAGGGCTACTCTCCGATCAGCCAAGGCCTGAGTGCTGGGGTAAATCAGGACAGCAGGAACTGACCCAGTATTTGTAGAGTGCGTTTTGAGTTGTGAAGTTTATTTTCTCCTATAAACTCTTTTGTTTTCCGCTGATAAACTTCAAGGATTTTACTGCACTGTTACTAATGATAGCAGCAGTTCCACAACAGTCCTCAGAAGCATCCTGAGACCCACTGGCTTTGCTCACGCAGTCCTTGCTGCCCTGCCCTGTCAAATGGCCGAAGGGAACGGGTTTCCACAAAGACTCAACACGTGTGTGTGCTCCTTTCCAGTGTCAGGATGCCTGGGTTTATTCCCCAGCCGTGGCTGGTGATGTCTCCAATCCCGCTGCGCAGCTCTGGGATTTGTTTGTTTGTTTACAGCAGCAGCTTCAACCAGAGGCGGGAGCAGGAAGCATCACAGAGCTGATGTAAAGAGAGCAAGAGTCTTTTGTAATTCCTTGTAGCTCTTTCAAGTACATCCATTTGTTTGACACCGATGCTGTTGTATATTTTAACCAAATACACATGAACAAAAGAGCCAGTCCTGGAGCCTTTGCTTATTCAGTGTTTGGGAAAGGACTTCCAGATGTTCCTTATAGATGTTTAAACTCTTTTAATGTAAATTTTAATTTTACTTCTAAAGTGAGTGAGTATAGCTCCCTGCCAGAATCTGAAGCCTGATCTGGAGGAGAAAGTTAAACGATCATATTGATGTCTGCTACTGGAAGCTCTTTGACACGCAGGGAAGGATGCCAACTTCGTACTCCAATTTTAAGATATTCATAAGCCTTGTCCTGCAAATTTGGTAAAGTGAAGGATTGAGTAACAATATTCACATTGCTTTTGTGGAGAAAAGTTTCTAAATGTGGAAGTAAATTTCTCTTTATCGTGCCAACATCTAGGATCTCCCATGATTTTCTGTTTGTGTGATATCACTAATTTACTGTTCTGACACCCTTTGATATCATTCCAATCCATCACAAACTCTAAACATTATTCTTGTGCATGTGTTTTACTCCTTTATTTTTTAAATAGATGTACACAAATGAATCCTAACTTCAGGCCTAATAACTGATTTACACAGATGCAGATGGGTTATTATGCCTTTAATTTGCAAGCAGGGTTGATATAATTAAAGACATTTCTGCTTTTTAGCCACACAATTGCATATGGCTTTTTAAAAAGAATGATAGTCCTGAAGGATTTTTCCCCACTAATGAACATAATGATCGAACATCAGGTACAGAGCTATTCTGCAGGCAAGAGAGTGATATTCCACTAAAATCTCGTATGGATTGGTAGTTGCATGGTCTGAAAATAGCATTATTACCAACCAGACCTGATTTTTGCTGACCGTCCTGACGTACTGCCCTTTCTTTTGGGTCATGGAGGGGAACGTACAGGAGCACAAATATATGATAGTCCATAAATATAACACTCCTCACTTAAGTGGTCTTTTCAAAAAGTAAAAACTTGCCTAAAAATGCTTCAATACCATATAATCTATTTCACTCCCTCAGTAAAAGCAGAAACGGCTTAAAAATTTCAATAATTTTGTGTAGAATATTCCCGAGCAAGTAATTTATATGCTGGATTTCCACTTGATGCAATATGAAACCACAGAGATACCTTATCATACTCCAAAGGCTGACATTATAAGGCACTACTGGAAATATTGCAGAGCTTTGCATAGCAAAGAACATTCAGCCAGGTAGCTGGTGAGAGTCCTGTGTTCTTAAACATGGACACCTTCACTGCTTCAATATTATTAGCTCAGGAGACAGGAACCTAGGCCATAATATTTATATCATTTTTAAATGTCATGGGGAAAAAAAATCCAAAATGAAAAGAAAAAAAAAAAAAACCCAAACAAAAGCAGGGGTGAAGGTGTGGGGAGAAAAAGCATTCTAGCTGGGAAAGCTCCATGGACCCAGTCCTTGCATACTGACATTTTCACCACAGTCAAAGCTTCTTTTAATGCTGGGCTGTGCAAACGGAGGGATGTCTCTGCTCTGGGGAAATTCGAGGCTGATGTGCTGTACCCCATGTCTCCTCTCTCACCCCAGCAGAGCGCCTGTGCAGGGTGCTGGCAAAGGCAGTGTCCCCAGCATGGCAGGCGTGTGGCACTGTGTCGCTGGCGAGCAGAGAGCGAGGAAAGCGACATGGACGGCTTAGGACAAGAAGAAACCGACCCTTTATTAATTTACAGATTTGCTTCTATGCCTTAGCACGCTGGACTGACATAAGGTTATTGGTTCACTGACCAACCACCCCCCAGAGGGATTGGCTGAACCCAACCACACTCACTTCAGATATTTTCTCCTTGGTATCATAACAATACCATAGTTTACAAAATCTCCCAACTGTTTTCCTGTAGCATCCGTGAGAAAGCAAGGCTTTCACAGACACTGTCAGAAAACTGAGAAACCTCTCTGCAGCCAGGCTTTCAGCATTCACAGCACTGGGTGGCACCGCATCTGTCAAAACACACAGTAATGAAAAACTGGGGTTAATCTGTAAAAACAGCTGGGTTTGATACAAGGTGTGGGTTGGTTTGGAGTTTTCGTCTTTCTGCTTTGTGTAAAACTTGGTATTTAAATTGTGGCTTCCTCAGGGAAGGCTGCACTTTCAGATACCTCTTGTTTTCAAGTAAGATCTCAAGGTTTTATGCCTGGTTTTCCTGAAGCCTTTGGAACTGGATATGAGTTTCACATGGAATCAGAAATAGTGTTTATGTAAGTTTTAAAATAATTGGTTTTAAAACATCTCCCAGTGGCTAAATCCTTTGCTTGCAGATGATAAGGAAACATTTTTTTTGCTGGATGTTTACTGCTGTTTTCATGGCTCTGTGAATCTAAGCTTTACTTTTTCTCCCCATTCATGCTTATGTCCAAAGGTGTTAAAGTTGAACTATTGTAAAATTAATTGCATTGGGAAACGCAGTGTTATTTTTCTCCCATATCTGATGTTCATATTGTAGCTAAGGGAGGGAAGGAGATGGAAGGGGAGGTTTCTGAATGTTGCAGCAGACAAGCTGCTTGTTTCCTCCACTGATAAAGAGAGTGATTCCTTCAAAGTGGAGTAGAAAGATGGCTTGGGGCTTTGGCTGTGAATAACATCACACGCAGCTGCACCAGGAGCAGAGTCAATATCATGCTTTGTGGCCCCTGAGTGTCTGGGAATGAATGCTTTATGGTCACGTTTAGAGCAGGCTGAGCCACGTATAAACAAGCAAAAGAGTTTTATATTCTGAAATCTCAAACCTTTGCAGAACGTCTTATATATTCTGTACTAATAAGAACTGTAGTAAAAAATGACTCTGAAGATTTACACCGACACATAAACACATATAGATGCTAATGTGTGTAAAGAGCAGTGGAAGAGAGGAAGCAGATTAAGATGTGAATGCAGGAAGGAAAAACTAAACACAGTTGGACTGTTGTAGCCAGAACATGAATTAGTAGTGCATTCCTCTGCCAGCCACAGAATATGCCTCTCATTTTTAATTTTTTCCTGAGCCATGGATATAGAGCTAAATATATGTGATAAAAGGTCAGGGGTTTTAAACTCCACACTGAAACAATAAAAAAGACAGGACTAATTGTCCTGAGACCTTTTGCAGCTCATAGGAAGGACAAAGACAACTTTGGTGTGGTAATTTAGACTTGGTCCTATTTTATGGAGTTCAGGGAAGTATTGCCCTTACCTTGTCCCTCAGAGGAAGAGATTTCTTCCTCATCTAAATATTTAAAAAACTCTCTGCTCAAATACTTTCCAGGCAGGACAGGAAGTTACAATGATACTGCTAAACTTTGTGAGATTTTCAAATCTCCCCATCTTAATTATCAGAATCTCTGAAGATTTATTTGTCTCTTGAGGCTTGCTGTTTCCTCAAAATCTAATAAATCCTATTCCTGTGCCAGCAATGGCAAAACTATGGGGGAAAAAAAATTAATTAAAAAAAAAAGCTGTGTTGAAAAAAGTAAAGGACCAAAGTCCACATAAGTTTCTGAGACTCTAAGAATTGACCCCCTCTACAGGCAGGTTTACCCCATCTGCTGAGATGATCTGGGGAAACCATAATCTGGTTCTTCCACTTCCTTGTCGAGGTCCCCATCTCTCCTTCCCTTGATGGCCGTCTCAGAGGGTGTCTCATGCCTGGGCAGTGCCCGTCTCACTTCCCCATGACCTTCCCCCCGATGTCCAGCTCTCCCCTTTCTGCTGCCTCCCCACAGGGGCTTTCTACCCTCCCCATTCCTCCTCCTCCTTGTGCCCACCCCTCCCCAGCCACGAGTGATCAGTGTTTGGCAGCCACGGTGGGGACAGACCTCGTGTTCCACCTTGCTGTCCCCTGGGCTGGAGCTCTGGTGTGCTGCCAAGGGAGAGGGAGCTCGGGCAGGCTCTGTGTCAGCTCCACGGCAGCACGCAGGGCTTGTTCTGCTCCAGACTACTCCTAATAAATGTGATTTATGAGGGCATCTTTTCCCAAGATGGTTTTGAAGAAATGACGCTGATATCTGTATCTATCACATATAAAAAGCAGTATGGGGTGGGTTTTTGTTTAGTTTTTTGTTTGATTTTTTTTTCCTTAATATTAGATATCTCTGTGGAACAAGTACAGAATTTTTCTTTTCTTTCTGTTTTTAAAGTGTGGTGGTCTTATTCCCTGGATTAAATTTCAGCATTACCATACAACATTTCACTTACCCTGTGTAGTGTTGCAGTGGTGAATACTGAGATAAAGCTATAGAAATCTGAAATCAAAAAGTTTTTTATCTATTTTAAGAACTGCTCAAAGTCATTCTAAAGTTAGGAATAAAGGAGGTATATTCTCTGGAAAAGGAGCAGACATTCACCACAGTCTGTTTACTCCTCTTTGTTTGCAAAATAGTCCTCCTTTCACCTTAATATACAGAAGAATTAATGCAAGCTTTTTTTGGCACCCTGGCTATTACTTTTATATAGCCATCAAAAGGAAATGTGAACAGGATTGACAATTTCATCTATCTTTGTGATAAAAATGCAAAGTAAAGAATTTGTAGCAAGTTGTGTGCACATCATAATAAAAGGGCAGCAAGAAACCCTTTTCCAGCCAGTGCAATTTATTTACCTCTTTTCAAAATCAACTTCTTATTGTGTGCCTACAAATCTGCCTGCTCTGAATACGCATTCAAAGAGAAAGAAAACAGGACAACTTTCAAAAGGATATTACATAGGAAATTGCAAAAAGTACTTTGTAATTAGTTGAAAGTTTTGTCAAATTGGACAGTGCATTTTTGTGCATTTCAATAAGGTATAAAAATGCACTCAGCTGATGACCATGGGAAAGGGGAGCCAGCATGAGACGAGCAAGGTCCATTCCTGCCTTCAGCAGCACCAGTGAGCAGTGTCCATCCCCAGGAAAGGTGCAAAGGCTCTCATCTGCAAAGGGTCAAAGGACAGAGGAAACGATGACCCCGAGGCAGAACTGATTCATATGGGCTGTGATTAGATAGTGTTATGTGAAAAGGAGCATAAGATGAAGGAGCTGAAATGAAGGCTTTGAAGTTCTCCTTCTCCATCACAGGGGCTTTTCCCTTTTTGTTCCCTGAGGATGGAGATTGTTAGCTGTCTACTGTGGGTGATTCCACAGAATCAAAACCACTGCTTAAAAACACACAATTTTAGTATAACAGCTTGGAAGAAATGACTTAAATCTATCTGCTCCCACCTGCTCAGGTACACTGGGTGTGTTGGCCCTCACTGCTGCAGGCAGGGGCTGCAGCTCCACACGTGCGTCCGTGTGAATTCCTGGCTCATCCTATGCTGGAAGAAGGCCCTAGTGGGAGTTAGCCAGTATCTGGAGCCCTGAAAGTCATTTCCTGCTAAGAAGGTTGGGGAAAGGATCCATTCAGTTCCATGAGCAGGCCATTCTCTGCACTTACCAATCAGAACAAATGTCAGTAATAACATTTATATAAAATCTAACCAGGGTTTGTTACAGGAATGGAAGAAAAATTTACTTCTTGTGTTGAGGAGAGAAGCATCACCAAAGTGCTAGAAATAATTAATTATGGGCACGAGCAAGGCAAGATTTTTCAAACACAAATGCTCTAGTGCCCATCAAGCACCTGCCAGAGGATTCCAGATAATGAGCCATGAGAGGTGACTAATGACAATGAGCAGCTGGGGGAAAATAACAGACTCTCCATGCCACTCCAAGCTGGTATTTCCACAATGTCCTAATCAAAGAATGGATCCCCACCACTACTGTTTAATTAAACCAAAGGTTTATGTGGCTCCTTGTCCTGGAGAAAAGGTACAGTCTCTTCACAGAGATTGTTAAACTCAACTCAAAAAACCTCCAGTCCAAAGACAGGGATAAAACCAAAACCATTGTTGAGTCCAAGACAGGAAAGATTCTTGGCATTCAGTTTGGCAGCATGAGCGTGTGGTATCAGGAACACCTTCTTCCTTCCCTCTGTCTCTGAACACCAGCACAAATCAAATGTGAAAAAAAAAAAATTCTTCAGTAGAAACAACACTGTGTTTTATGTGCTTTCTCTGTTTGGCATTTCATTGAATTTGCAAAAATCTGACAAATCTAACCAACCATTAAAGTGTGTAATAACAGTGATAACTAAAAAGCATGCTTTGAAGGAGCATACACAAGCAAATGCAGATGATGAAGAAACATAAGTACAATTTCTGACTCATGATGAAGAGATTGAATAATTTGGTCAGACAGTTTTAGTAATTCGTCATTTATTCATTAACTTGTACTGCAGCATACTCCTATTTATTTTGAGTGCCATGGCAAAGTACAGCTGCACAGAATGTAGGCAGGAGCTAGATAAAGGATAGTTTTAGGACAGGTGGTATCCTAGATTTGTTAGCAGACATTTCTGTAATTAACAGTGGATTCAACACATCCAAAACATTCACTTGTGTAAAGTGCCCTCATATGTTATCAAGGTTATACTAAAGCCTATCAATAACTTTAGAGAATTAAAAAATATATACAGACTAATATATTTGTAGACTAAATGGTGAATCATTACATTTTCCAACAAATTTAACTTTATGAATAAGACTTTTTCCACAGGCGATAATTTCTAATCACATACCTGTAGAAATTCATGCTATGGTATTTACATTTCATAAACTACAAAGGTGGTTTTCAGTGTGTGTGGAGTATTGTGTCAAATTCTCTGTGCAGTACAACTCAGTCATGTAGAAAGTCATAGCCCAAGCGCTTGCTCAATATTTTTGGAAGCAGGTCTCTGTCAAAAGTGCAGCTTGTTTTTTCTACCTGAGTAAGCCCCAAGTTCAAGTGCAATCAGATGAACATTTTAGTCTTAGCTTAAACTCTACCATTAGACAAAGAGTCTGGAAAGCTATCAGCTGTTTCTCAGGAAAAGGTCAAAATTAACTGCCAGAACTGCCAGCAGCTGTTGCTGGATATATAGGTTGATCCAAGTACGGCCAAAACAACAAAAAGGGTCTTGGAAGAAAAACTAAGTACATATGAGAGTATCTTAAAAACTTAAATCGTTACAGTAGTCATATTAGAGGAGAAGTCTACCTGCTTTTTTAGTCATCTCTGGTTATCAACTTTAACCCTGAAAAGGTGAGATATTTTGGAGGCTTCGTGACAGCAGTGCTGGGGAGGCCACTCTGGCCTCACTGCCTGCGTCCTTTTGGCCATGACTGCCATCACTAACTTCAGGCCTCTGCTTTCCACTGATCTGATTTTTTCTTGATGGTATCACATTGACAGGGAACCTATAGACAACAGAAGAGCTTCCGAATGCAAAAAAATATTGCGTGTTTTTATCAGAATTTTCAATAACCATTAGCTAATGTGATTCACTGCCATGAACTTCACCAGACTCTCATCAGCCAACCAGTCCTGTCTATCTGACTTGGCTTTTCTAATCCACAAAACAAGGCCATGAAGCAGGACTTTAAAAGACACCTTTCCTGAAAATGAAAGGTTTTGTACAAAATCGTAAGCAGCAGCGAGGAATCATCCACCCATAAGATAAGAGGATACTCTATGAAGCACATAATGTAATCCTGGTAATCAGGATAAGATGAAGCATGGTGAGGTTATGATTTGAAATCCAACTAGAAGTTTCTCATTCAAAGCTTTCTTTGAACCATTGGGTATGGCAGAAGCCACGTGTGTCATACAGGAAAAAAAGCACAGAAAACATTTTCACGGGGGTTTTGGCTTTAGAAAACGTTTTGGTGAGGTTTTGGCTTTCAGGAGCTGGTCTCAGAGGCACAGCCGGGTAGTTGAGGCAGGGCAGCCCCTCTCCAGCACAGGGACTGTTCCCAGAGGATGTTCTTTGTCTGTTGTCCCCGTGGCGAGCAGGCGAGGTGTGCCCAGCCCCGCGTCCCTGCGAGGGGCAGCACTGTGCGCCTCAGTGCCCAGGTACGCAAAAGCGCTTCTGACATCTCTCCCCGTTTGTTACAGCAGCCATCTGGCACACGGACTTGTTCCGAGGTGTAAAGCACAGCTCAGAGAGGCTTTATTGCTAAGGAAGATGCAATATAAATAGACAAGCAGAAAACGTCACACGTGGAGCTTTCATACACAGAATGATAATGCTGGGGACACAGACGGAACTTCCACATGCGGTGGTTTGAGCTGGGAGCCGTGGAATAGACTGCAAATGCACACCCAGCTCTAAGAAAAACACTGATTTTGCTGGGATAGAAAACTCAATCAGTGCTTAGATTTTTCCTCACAGTGTTCACCTGCTAACAGTGTTGTGGCTGAATTCATTCTGGTTATCATCGCAGTTAACATCTTCATAACTACTTCCCAGTTTCCTGCTGAACACCTGAAATCCACTAGTAGCCAAAACTAGTGAGTGGTGGCAGGATCACTGCTGAATGCAAAGAGCTCTAAGAGAGAACACATATTATGGTCAACTTTATACAGGATTATGAGGATTACCTCCTTAAAAAGATCAAAATAAGGCAGACTTTCTGAACAATGGAAATCTCTGACTAGCAGTGTGGTCAGTTTATTTAAACAAATGTCTATTTTTACATGGTGGATTAATCTCAGATTAGTGAAGTAAAGCCTTAATATTTAAGCATCTGTAAACATCTGAATTGTAGAATGTTTATAAAGTTGTCACTGTTTGCTTCATGAAGCCTTTATCTTCTCCCTGTCGCTGCAATGCACTGAAGGCAGGTGAGGATCTGAGCAGGCTCTGGGTCCTGGGCTGGGCAGGAGTTCCTGGGCTCAGCTGGGCTGGAGCTGCAGACCCCCAGCACAGTGACCACTGCCCTGCAATGCCTCACAAATGTCACCCACACAGCCCAAGTCCCAGAAACTAAATTAATTCCCAGCATGCTATGAAGCCTGTCCTTCCCAATCCACCTGAATAGCTGCCTCCATGCTGGAATGACTGCCTGCAGTGAGCTGGACATGCTTCCTGCTGGAAGTGCAGCTTGAGAAATAAGCATTCTGCTCAACATTTGTCACCGTGTAGAAGGTCTAAGTCAGAGCAAAGTTACATCTGAGCATCAGGGCTCTCACTCACATAAGAGACCAGCAAGGCAGAAATAAGTTTATGTGTCTGAGTTTTGTTTTCTATGTGTTATCACCTAATGAGCCTCCTGACAGTAGAGCTTTCATGGAGGAGCATCTGAAGTCAGACACATGCTTATCCCTAACAGCAGCTACTTTGAACAAGAGTGTGTTGCAGTTTTTTTTTCTAAAAGTCTGCAAATAGAACTATTTGTCCATGAAACTCTTTGTTAGAACTATTTGCTCACCTCTAAAGATTCATTTAATGAAGATATTTTGTCTCAGACTTTTCCAAGATGCTTTTGTAGGTTAATTGCTGGGACTTGTGTATTTCTGCAGTGGTCATTATTATTTTAAGCTGGTAAAACCTTACTTAAAATTTTGTAAAAGTCAAATTCTCTGAGCATTTTTTGAATCCATCTTCCCATATGTTAAATACCTTGTCTGACATTGGGCTTTGTCTACAGGCAGTATTTTCTGCCCACCCTTTTTGCACCTAACAAACTCCTGTCTGAGGAAAAATTATTAGTTACCACTCTGTAATGCACAAGTTCTAATCCACACCTACCAAATGTGCTGCTGAGGTTAGGTTTTGGTGTTTCTTACCAGAATCTGTACAAAAGGATGACCTGTCAGAAGTTAACCAGTTCAGATCTTGGGATAAGAGAGGTGAGAAATAATTATTTTTAATCTCATTTCCCTGAGAGCACTGAGAAAAAATGTCAGAGTCTGCACATGAAGGATGTGGAATAAAGAACAATCTGCCTTTTAGTTTCCATCTTTCCTTTGCCGGTGGCAGCATCTCCCCAAGTCTTCTGGTGCCACAAGCTCTTTGGAGAATGGGGACAGGCTCCTCTTCCTGGATGTTGTTGGTCCCTTGGGGCTATGCAACTCTTTCTTCTTTGGGAAAAATTCCTTTTTTTTTTTTTCCTGCAGGCCATGGGCTGCAGGAAAATTACCCAAGAGAAAATTCATCCTGGCCAGGAGTGGGTTCCAACCTTGCCAGCCAGAAGCTGAGAGGCATCCCTCACATCTCAGTTTCCCAGATCAGTGGCTGGAGCTCTGAACCCAGCCCTCACAAATGAGTGCCAGCTCCTGCCTGATACACCCCCACTGACTGGTTCCTCTCATTTGGGGGATAAGCAGGTCAGTTTTCTGGATGGATTTTTCTTCAGTCTGAGTCCTTCCTACCGTATCCATAAAATATTCATGTGTCAACAGGCCATGGCCAAACTTCCCCAGTGTCACCTCCCAGTCCAGCACTTACCCTACACATCCATCAGCCATGCAGCTTTGTAACTACAGCCCTGAGGAGACACCAGCAAGTAATTGATCCTGCCTGGACCAAAGAGTCATTTCAGTTCTAAGTGAGGATCCCTGGTCTCTCACAGTCCTTCTGAAACAGTGGGTAACGGGCTGATTCACCAACAGACTGAAGAGCTACCTTGTCAATGGAAGGGTTATCTGCAAACTGAAAAGCACACACCCTGTCACATCCCCTTCTCCTTTCCACAAATGCGTGCTGTGATGGGAGGGGTGTGGAGGGAGCCCCTCTACAGGCTTTTTTCCAGAGCCAGAGCTGCTGAGAGGAATGAGAACAGAATAGGGAATCGGGCCCAAAGTTTCTTTTTTTTCATATAAAGAAAAGTAATATAAATGATTAAGTCAGAGCATCTGATTCATCTGTACAGCATGAGGTCAGGTGTTTCAGTTGATAAACGAAGACATCAACTTACTAGCTCAGTTTTGGCAGAATTATTAAGAGCATGTTTACATTCAAGCTCATTAAGAGAGACATCTGAAACCAGAAGCATCCAAAATTAATGGATGCTTCTTGAAACTGTTGGCTTCAACGAGTTGTGTTGCATTCTTTTATTAAGTGGATAGGTTTTTGTGGTTTAGGCGGAGAGCAGCTGTAGACAGTTCCTTAAAAAATAAAAATACATTCTTGATGTCTCAAGGAAAACTAATTGAATACCTAGAAGCCTTTCTGTGCATCAGTCCACATACTTGCACGCAACATGCTTCTCCATGTTGTATGTGTTTTATGTGTACTACAAGAGTCTTGTTCTACTCGAACTTTTCCTTGCACTCTGATGTCTTGTGCTCTAGTATTAATTGGAAAGATGGGATTTCTGTACATTTCCTGATTACACTGATTTAATAAAGGTCATGATTTTGGCTTTACCAACTCACCAGATTCACGCTGTCAATACCTTTTCTCCTGCTGCCTCACTCACCCATGATTCAAAGACATGGTATGTTGACATGCTATGGACTTCAACCCCAAACTGCCTGCTGCAGTAACCCACATCCATTTGGAATATTCCCTCATGTTTTCACAGCTTGAGTGCCATTTATAAAGGTATTTAATACAGAAAATCTTATAGATCATTTACAGCACAACAGCTCGGAATACCATGTATCTATATATAGACATTATGTCTACACATATAAATACAGATCTACATAAAATAGAATGTATTGTGTGTTAAACAGATTTTAAAGCAATTGGTCCTGGTGAAAGGCCCACAGGTGAGCAGGAAGGTTGCCCCTGTACCTGGGTGAGGCCAGGAATCAGAGGCTATCACACTGCAGAGGATGCTGCAAGTCCTGCTGACTCAGCTTTCTCCCTGCCTTCTGCAGGAGCAGATTCCTCTCACCCACAGTGTCTCATTTCCGAGCTACCTGGCAGCCACATCAGGAAACCTAATTCAACCATGTTTAAACTAAAAGCTTTTCTACCTTTAGCTTCAGCTCTTGACCAGAGGGATGAAAGAGATGACTTTCTGATGGCAACAGTTTTCCTTCCAATTGTTTATCAAGTACTTATTATTAAAGAAAAAAGTAAGGAAAGGAGACTAAAGCATGCATCCTAAGCAAATAAAACTCACTTCCCCACCTCTACTTAATCAGGCTTTATTTGCTTAGTATCTGTGATGTTGCAGTAATTATATTAATTCTACAGTCATTCATTGAATCCTTCTCAAAGAACTGGATAGATGTGACTTGAATTTCTAATCCTTTAGATTTTCTGGCTTCGTACTAGCGGAGAGCCCAGCATGACATGATCCTGGCAATGCAAATAATGTATAGGAAAGGTGAAACAGTCTTAGCTTCTTTAAAAAGTAAAGCAAACTCCCTGGTTTTACACATGGGAAAACATATATTCTTCTTTATTATACTGCACAGCAGGTACATCTCCTCCCCCTTTACATTTGGAGATTGCTGAGACATTTATACTGCAGGTCACAGAAACACTTGCAGAACTGAGGCCTAAGTGTTTAAGATTTTGCTGCAGATCTTGTCTGACCTGTTGGTTTCTTACATGGATTTCTTTACTTATGAGGTGCTGGGAATTCTTTGAGGTCAAATACATGTTGATTTTCTATGTGGGAGAGGTTATGAATTTCTGTGAGCCCAGTGGGAAATACGAGGTCTTGCCTAACTCAGTGGTGTTCCTCTCTTGGACTTAGATATGGTGATCTAATAGAGTTTATAAAGACCTTGGTGTAAGTCAAACATTGTACTCACAGGAAGTAACCACAGTATGTAGGTAGAGACAATTCAGAGTCAAAAATATTCACCTCCATTCTGTCGGGCACTGCTGGGACATCGTGCAGTCAGAGCTTCTCATGGTAACATGGAATTTTGGCTGCTACCCTGTATTTAGCATACTTCTGCAAAGCAGAGTATTTTTTTATAATTCCCAAGACTGAGCTGAGTTGGCTTTTACTCTGCTCTCTGCCTCTGGGTGATCCACCTCATTCAAGCTCTTCCCAATAAATGTACTCGATCCCTTTCGTATGCAGGGGTTGCACTGAGCAGTGGAGGAGCAGCAGCTCCCATCTGCTGCAGGTTGAGCTGCCAAATGCCAACCCCACACGCTGATGGACCTGACAGATGACAATTTTTATACATTTTCTTCCCATGCCATCTTATACTCCTGTCTGTGAGGCAGCCAGCATCATGTCTTTTATTAAAACAGGCTATATGCCATAAACTTCGGATAAGTTTTACAGCATGGAATAACCTGACTTTCTGACTGTCTCTGATTTTGTTGTAAGCATGGTATACTAGAATGTGAGATTTTGTTGCATTATGATGAATATGTTGCCTTCTCTTTCCATATGTTTCTCCACAAGTGTCTCATCCTGTTAGATCATTTAACAAAGAATGTCAGATAAGAAAGCAAAAGTAGAAACTAAAGTTAATTAAAAATGCATTTGCTGCATGAAGTGCGAACCGTGCCTGGCCAGAATGCAGAAACATGCTTTCTACCTTAATCAGTTTCATGGAAAGTAGAATGAAGTTTTGTGGTGGAAATGTCACTTGTCCAGAGTAAGGATGAATAAACCAAAGAGATAGCATGGTCTGCCAGTTTTAACCCCAAATTTCCTCATATGACACCAATCAGTTCTTTCTCAAACACTGTGTTAGACTTCTGACTGTCACCTGGATCCTGGAATGACTTCAAGGCAGTGCAGGCCCTGCTTGGAGATGGGAAATAGGAAATTCATAGTGTATATTGAAAACAATCCAGCCCTTTTAACTTGCAGCTTTTATGACCTTTCACAAACTTCTTCCAGGAACACAAATATGTTGTCAGCTTGTTTTGGGCCTGATCAGGACTGGAATTTGGGGGGTGGGGAGAAGGAAGAAACAAGGCAATTATACCTCTTGATTCGATGTTAAACCAGTGACATTTTAAAGGCAACCAGGGTGGCAGTAGCCAGTCTGTTGTTGTGAGCGACTCTGAGATAGAAACTCCACAGTGAAGGTCGCTGTGCTGGAAGCAGAGATATGAACATTTTAGCATCTCTCTCCTTTGGCCTTTTTGGGTCCCTTTACATCCAATATTCTCTTCTGCCTCTCATCAATTTTCTAAAGAAAATGCAGTCTGCAGAAGCCCCTCAGCAGGCCATCAGCATACTCAGGTTCCAGGGAGGCACCCCGAGCCCCAGAGCGTGCTGGAACCCCTCATGTAAGCTGTAAAAGACAGCACTGTCTGCTCCAGCCCTCCCTGTCCACAGGGGTCATGTGCAAAAACATTTACTTTCTGTGACTAGAAGCAAAACTGGTCCCTGTGACTAGGAAACCATGTCAGTTTAATGAGAAAAACGGGAACAAAAAAAAAAAAACCTGACAAAAATCTAAGAATAGAATATTGAACAGGACTTATTTCTGCAAGAGGATTTAGGGGAGAGATGAATATTACTTGAATATGGTAGGAATACCATGTCACATAAAGTATGTTACAGTGCTTTTACAACAGCTCAAAGTCTGTCTCATCACACATGCTTTGTGTGTGCAAATTTGGATATTTTTGCAGCTTTCTCTTTTCCAAAGGTAATCTGCACTGTCCTAATTTCTGAGTGGATTAACTCCAAACAGGAGTGAAGGCTCCTCAAGCAGCCATTAGAAAGTATTTTGGTCATTCAAATAGTGGAGCTGCTAGTCATTTAAAAATATTACAGGGAGAATTTACAGACATTCTTAAATGTAATCAGCTACACAGTGCTGGAATCACTTCAGGGATTTCAGGAGTGGCTATGAAAACATGGTCCAGCAACATCAAAAGATGTCTGCCACTACCAGCCCTGTGAGTGACAGTGTCTGCCTGAAGCGCCAGGCACTCATCCACAGCTCACCCTCCGTCCCCTCCTGGGGTCAGTGGTGCCCCTGCATTTCTTACCAAGGGGGATTTGGGCTGACAGTGGAGTATGAGAATGGGACTCAGAGATGATGGAGATGGCTGTCCCTCCAGGAGGAAGGGAGGCTGTCCCTTCAGGAGGAATTCTGTTGGTTTCATCCAGTGGTCCCTTCAGACTCCTCCTGGCTTCCCTGGAAAGGTGCTCAGGAGCCAGGAAGGGGACTTCAGAGCTTCCCCTGCCACCATCCCCTCGAGGATGGCCTAGGAATTAAGCCACTTGTGTAAAGTGACGGAGAATCCTGTTACCAGAAAAAAAACTCCCCTGTTTTGGCTTATCCTACAGTAGAGGGAATCTTTTCTACTAAAATCTGATTTGGAAGTGGAAAGCTATGGAAATGCCATAGGATTTCTCCATAAAAACAACCAACTTCAGTTTGCCCAAGTATAAAATATTGTTACCTATCTGCCATACAGACAGCTGCAGCAAAAAAATAAGGTCATCAACTAAACATGGCCTTTACTTCAAGCACCGGAACAGTTTCCCTGATTTCTCAGAACTGCTGATGCAGATGATGCTGCAGGATCAGCAACTCCAAAGGGAGCTTCTCCCTATGACATTCCTGCCATTCATCACCTGTTTCGGGTAAGAGTGCAGGCAGGTGAGAGCATTTGCTGTAGAAAACCCTTTTGCTGGCAGGATTGAATCAATAAATGACTTCAAATGTTGTGATGATCCTAAAAGCAAGGTGATTTGCACACAGTACTTGCTAGTGAGTGTAGAGCACAATAGTCCCTCATTATAGTTTTAGGAGAACAGGAGAACATAAAAAGAGTCTTGAATTACTCTAACTTGAGACTGTGAGAAAACACACGCTTGTGTTTCTAATTCCTTAGTTTAATTGAACACAAAGATAGCAGCACTTCAGTGTCAGCTGCAACATATAAAATCAAACTTGGGGGGTAGTAAATACAGCAAAACTGAAGGTTTAGTGTTATAAATTGAGAGAACCATTCACGATAGAATTGTTTTCACCAACACTACTACAACAATAACAACCTTAAATTTATTAAAATAGAACTAAGTTTAAATGCATTTGCCTTTACTTTTCATTTTTATTACCTATTTTTATCTCTAAGAAACAAAACCCACTTAACATAAACTGGGTATTTTCACTTTCCCAGCTGTTGTAAATTTTCACAATGTTGCAACCTCAGAAGAAATTTTTAAACATCAATTTTAATAAAAACTTGAGTAAAAGTGTTTAAAACATGATTTGGCACTAGTCATTTAATATAAAAATCACTTGTGTTTTCATTCTGTTTATCCAGCAGGAGCTTTCTAATCAATCCTTGTGCGGAGGGCACAAAGTCGTGGAATTGCCTCTCTAGCAGACCAACTTAACCTATTCCTGGGGTTTGACTGAAAGACTTGTGCTGCTGAGCAGAGTGGCTGCTGGACTGACTTCCTCAGGTGTGTCTGTCCTGACTGTCTTTCCCTGCCTTCTTCGTGCCCTGGTAGGTGAAGCACTACGTGGGGACAATACAAGGTGACAATAAAACTCACTGCAGTGATAGGTGGCCTGAGGCCACTTGAAAAAAGAAAAATTGCTGGATGAAGCACACTGAGCTTTTGGGTGAAAAAGTAAAGTGTCAGTGATTATTAAGACTATTTAATTAAACAGTGTTTACCAGTTATTACAGTGAGTTTTTTTGATTGGCGGGAGCTAACTCCACCTGCCTGGGGAACTGTGCCCTGCCTGGGGCATGATTTAGGCTGCCAGTAACCAATCTGGAGAAAGGCAAGTTGCTCTTCAGGCAAATTGTCATAGACCTGCTAGAGGACTGTCACAGGATTTAAGTCATGGTAAGATCAGTAGGAATGGCTGAAAATGCTCTGAAGAAAAAATTTTCCAGCAAGAAATATTGATTTGATGCAGTTTCGGTATTCTTCAGGACTGTGTGAATTTTACTGAAACTTCCTGATGGAAACCTTGCAGGTGGGTTTTCCTAGCAGGGAGCCAGCAGCTGGCAGGGTCCAACCTCCAGAGATTTTTCTGATGGGACAGGGAGGTAGCTGGGGAGCTGCGGACTAGATCAAAGCTGGTCTGATTTAGTTATTCAGAAAGTGAATGTTTCTAAATATTTTGTTCCACAGAAATCCTCATGTATCCAGCTAACACATCCAGCATCTTTTTTTTATGATATAGAATGAAACCATTAAAAACACAAAGGAAATTTTCTGCAGACCTTAAAGCGCACGTCCCAGACCATCACAGTGATTAAATGAAGTTGTGGCTGAACAAAATGGTGACTTTTAATGGAATTTCTGGGAGGTGAAAGGACAAATATTTTAGAAAGGCATCGCAAATTTATTAAAATACAGCTCCCTCACGTTACTTACTGCAAAAATCAAACTCTGCTTGTGATTGTAACTCACTGTAATGACTTTACTGATGACTTTGGACGCTTCTATTTTTTAATTGGTACATTTGCCTGAGAAAGAGCTGATCCATGGAAACGTTTTCTTGTTATGATATTGTTTTCTAAATCAGTAGGAGTGGGGTTTTTTCCTTAACGTATTTTAACAAGTAACAAGCCCAGTGAGTTCGGAAGCCTGACAGCAACCGAGCCATCCGCCGCGGGCACGCACCCCAGGAGGAGCCCCGGGCGTGGACGGGGATGCCGCAAGCAGCAGCGGGTTTATTGCTGCGCGCTCCGGTGCTTCACAGGTACTTCCAGCGCCAGCCGGGAGCTCGGACGGAGCGGGACGGGCACCGAGGGAGCCCGAGCGGCTCCGCAGGTCCCCGGGCGGCGCCGGGCGGGGCCTGGCGCGGGGGGCGGTGCGGGGCGCGGCCGCGGGCGGGGGCCGGGCCCGCGGGGCAGCTGCGGCCGGGGCCGCGCATCCATCGGCCGGGCGGGGAGAGGCGGGCTCGGGCTGCCGCCGCCTCCGCCGCGCAGAGGCAGAGCCCGCGACGGGCGCACGGCGGGCGCTGCCCGGGCGCAGGGAAGGGAGAAGGGAGGGGAGGTTCGTCCCCGCCGCCGCCGCCTCGCTGGACCTCGCGGCGAGCTCCGGGCGCGGAGCGCTCCGTGGGATGGGGCTCGGAGAGGCGCCCGGCGTCGCCTCCTCGCTCTCGGGCTGCGGGAGCCCCCACGCAGCGCAGGGCAGCTGAATCCCGCCCGCGGCGGAGCGAAGGAGCGGGACGCGATTTATTGCTGCATTCCCAGAAACGTCGCTTCCACCTGCGGGCGAGTTTGAGCAGCCGGCTGTGGATTTTATATTTGCTTCTCCGCAAACCGAGGTTAGCCGGGAGGCTTTGGCTTTTTGGGAAGGAGCCCTGCCCCGGCCCGCTGTGTGCGATGGATTGAGGCGTGCCCGGCTGCGCCCCCAGCCAGGTCCCCGCCCGCAGCCCACATAGATGCGATGGAAAGTCGGGGGCTGTTCTGCACCCTTTGTTACCTGATGTTCAACGCTCCTCTGCTGTTCATTGTCACCGGTGAGTAGGAAACTTCGGCCTCTTGCCGCGGCGATGCGCCGCTCCGGGCACAACTTGCTGGCGGGAGGCTGCGGGGCCGTCGGGGCTGCGGGGCCGCCCGTCCGCAGCCGAGCTGCAGCCGCCCCGCTGCTCCCAGGCCCGGCCTCCCCGGCGCGTTCCCAGCGCGGGGCTGGGGGCAGGGAGCTGCCCGGGCGGGCTCTGGCAGAACAAGGTGGCACTGTTGGGCCGCAGCTGCCGGCAGCGCGCAGCGGAACGGAGCGGGGCGCGGCGGGCGCGCAGCCCGGGACAGTGCCCGCGCCGCTCGGCGGGAGGGGACGGTGGGACACCGGTGGCTCTGTATCAAGCCGAGGGCTTTCTTAGAAGGACGAGGGGGTTTAAGGTCCTCTTCAAACTTTCCGCTGAAGCTACGGCTGCAGGGTGACAGGGGCCGGCTCGGCCCTGCCCTGCCCCGGGTGCGCAGTCCTGGATGCTCTGCTTACCCTGTGGTCCCTGGGCTCCAGGAAACCTGTGTCGCGATCAGTGCTTAGCCCTTGAGCTGAAGCAGCTCACGATAAACTGAAAAGGACTGATCTTGTCTTTTAATCTCTCTCGTTAATCAGCCCTTGTAACTCTATCTTCCCCTCCCAGCTACCTTTACTGAAGTTCCCAAAGATGTGACTGTTAGGGAGGGAGATGATATTGAGATGCCTTGTGCTTTCCGAGCCAGCGGATCCACCTCTTACTCCTTGGAAATCCAGTGGTGGTACCTTAAAGAACCAGCCAGAGAACTTGCACACGAATTAGCCATCAGTGTCCCCGGCAGCAGGAGCAAGGTAATATATTGCTATGGAGATATATGTCTTCATCAAATGCAACGTGCTTAGGCAGTGATCAGAATAAACTCAGCATTCCCAGAGTGCTTCCTCTGCCCAGTGCCAGCCACCAGTAGGAAGCATCAGTGTGCTCAGGCACTCCAAGGAATGCAGGAGTACAGGGCATGCACCATGAGGGGCTTCACATCAGGAAAAACATCAGTGCTTTAAGGAATGTAAACAGAAAATGATAAATGTCCCACTGCAAAATCAGCAGTGAGGTCCCAAGGAAGGCAGTGAAAATAGCTGTAGTATGAAGTGTGGACAAGCAAAAACCAGTGCTTCTGTGGCCTGAGCCGGGAGTCCCTGTAAAAGGTGGGAGAGCTTCTGCTCACTGATAGTGCAGAAAAAGGCGTGGGAGATACACCTCTCTGTTGGTACATTTACGTGGTATCAGTCTGCATCTACAAACACAGTTACTTGTACATGTACACACTTGTGTCCATATCTGAAGCTCAGCAAGACGTTTTCAGTCAGATGTAACAATTAAAATGCATGAAGCAGAGTTAAATCTTGCATGCCTTTTCCCCTCCCCCTAGGAAGCCGCTTGGTGTGAGGGTAGGCTTTAGTCTAAATTTTTCAGCTGCATTTCCCCAGCATAAGCCAGTCATCCTACAGCCCCCCCAGAACAAAGACAACTTGCAGGTGCCAAACGGGGCTGTACAAGGAGTGGGGTAAAGCAGGACCTTGAGGCTGTGCTGCCCTACTGTGCAGGACATGTCATCCTCTCCAGCCCCCGTCCTCTGTGCCAGCAGGGTGGCCCACGGCAGCCTCTGTGCCGGTGCCAGCTCCCCTCTCTGTGGCACGCTTGTTTTCCTGCAGAGCTCGAATAGAGATGCAAAGCATATAGACACTGAGCTAATGCGATGCCGCCTAGCTGGGGAAAGTGTAAGTCAGTTGTCAGACTGGGAAATAAATCGCTTGGATTTAAATGTCTTCTTTAACCTTATATAAAAACTGTGAGCTGCTTTTACAATAAATGATGACAGAGCAAGCCTGGAGAATGATGACCGTCTCCCTGAGAGGCGTATCAGTGAGGTCTGAGGCATCACTTAAGTTTACAGTGGTTGGCTGGAGACAAAAACATAACCAAATATGAAACCTGCTGCGTGATACCTGCTCCCAGGGTGTTTCAGGACTGAAGCTCTGCCCTGAGCCATGCAGGATCCAGCTTGCCCAAGCCCTTCACTGCTGTGCTGCTGGTAAAGCGTCTTCCCCAGTGTTTGTCAGTGCCTGGAAGCAGCAGAGCATGCAACAAGCATTTCTTTGGCTGCTGTTTGCACCCTTGGGGAAGGCAGCGCTTCTGTGGGGCACCATGGGAACTTTACCAAAACAGTCCCCCCAGCTGAGCACTGGTTTGCTGCCTGCCCCATCACCTGGGGAACTCCCCTGAGCCACACAGGCTGTGTGAATGGCACGTGGAGAAAGTTGCATCTGTCCATGTCCTGTCCTTCCACTGGGGTGGGAATATGAGCATCCTGTTGATGTGCTGGCAGTGCTGCGTCTAATTGCCCTTTTTTCCTGTTCTTTTAGGTAGCAAATAAGGATGCAACCAAAATCAGCGTAAGTGCAGCTCGAGATGGGTGCACACCCCTCCTCCCATGCTCGTGGGATTTACTGCATGCCCCCCTCATTTCCTGACACACGAATGCAGCTGGTCTCACTGGCAGCCGCGCTCCTGCAGCACGGCGGGAGTGTGGCACGTTTCCCCTCCTCAGTGTGCCGTGGCTCTAGACGTTGTTACCATCTGTTGCTGGTTTTGCAGTCACGTCTCATTCCTTGCAAATCCAGAGGAGGTGACGCTTGCCTTACAGCCCTTTCTTAGCCACGTTGGAAAAGGACTGTGGGCCAAATCAGAAGAGAATCTTGCTTTTTTTCCCCAGCCTTCTGCAGCCCCCAGTTGCCTGAGGCGACCCCCTTCTGGCCGTCCTGCAGGAAACACGCCCCTTTCCTTTGATGCGGCCCCGCTGCCGCTGCCCCTCTCCGCGGTGCTGAGGACACAGGGCAGCTCCTTGGCCGCGGAGGGGGGGGACACTGCCCAGCCGGGCTTGGCTCGCTGCAGCGGGCGAGGGGGGACCCCCGGGGAGCTGCGCTTTCCTCGGGGGGGGCTCGGGGCGGTTCGTGCGGGCTGGGGGCTGCCCGAGCCTGGGACTGGCCGGGGGGCGAGAGGACACCGGCGGGGGGTGGTGGCAGAGCGCTGGTGGTGAGAGGTGGGAGGCGGCCCGGGAACGATGGGTACGGGGTCTGATTCTGGATAACCCCCGCCAGGCGGGGCTTTAACAGCGAGGTGCTGGGCTCAGTGTCCGCTGATCTGGGGGAATGAGCCCCGGCTCCGTGCTCTCGGCGGCAGAGGGCACGGCGCTGGGGCCGGGGCTGCAGGCGGAGGGCAGGGTCGCTGCCCGCCGCTGAGGCCGTGCCGGCCGTGCGCTCTCTTGCAGACGGTCCGCGTCCAGGGCAACGACATCTCGCACCGGCTGCGGCTGTCGGGCGTGCGGCGGCAGGACGAGGGCGTGTACCAGTGCCGCGTGTCGGACTACAGCGACGACGAGACGCAGGAGCACAAGGCTCAGGCGCTGCTGCGCGTCCTGTCCCGCTTCGCCCCGCCCGACGTGCAGGCGGCCGAGGCGGTGTCGCACATCCAGAGCGGGGCGGCCCCGCGCCGCCACGGCCCCGCCGCCCGCCCCACGCCGCCGCCCGGCCCCGCCAAGCGCCCGCCGCCGCCCCCGGCCCCCGCCCCGGGGGGCACCGCCGCCAGCGCCACTGCCAGCGCCGCCACCGCCACCGCCTCGACGGCCGCCGCCGCAGCCTCCTCGGCCTCGCCGCCGCCCGGGCAGGCCGCCATCCTCCGCCAGCAGCACGGGTCAGGTAGGGCGGGGGCCGGGAGGGGACCCCTGTTCCCGCACGGCCGTGAGCCCCGGGACCGCCACTCGCTTGCGGGTTGGGCGCTGTGACCCCTCTGCCATGGGGGGACTCTCGCTGCGACGCTGAAACTGAGTAATCGCACCCAAGTTTGTTGGCAAAGTGTACTTGGGTTGTCCCAAAGGCCGGGACTGGTGCCTTGCCCTGGCCTGGACAGGAGTGAACACAGGCACCGGGCTGGGGAGATGGGTCTGAGCACAAGGCTGGGACCCGCATCCCTTTGGTAGGTGCAGTGGGAGGCCCCCCGTTCAGAACCCCCGTGCAGCTTTTCGGGTGCAGTGTTTAAAACAGTCGGTGCAACCTCAAATGAGCACAATGCCATGGATGTTCTGCAGAGAATTTAGATTTGCAGAGAATTTAGATCAGCGAGTGGCTTACAGGACTGGTTGTCCCAGGCAGATGCAGGGCCTGTGCAGAGCGGGATGTGGATTCAGAAGGGAAATGTCAATTGCTGTGTAATGAGCTCCACATTTGAATTAATGGCAGGATAGGAATTGGAGATACAGTGCTCTATAATATTTTCCAAATGTAAACATCATGCTAATACTGATTGTCTATCAGTTAATACTGTATTAAGTTATTAATGCCACATTACCATATTGCAGCTTGCCAGAGAAGGCAGTTATAAACCTTTATTTATCTAATGACAGGAATGTCTGGGACAAAGAACATAGTCTTAAATCTGAATTGCAAAAGTGTTTCAAGCTTCAGAGGTGTAATGCTGCTCTGGCTGGGCTTCAGCTCCCCTCTCAGCCACTGTCACTTAGCTAATGTTGAACAAATGTCCCTGCCAAGTTATCTGTGGAAGAAGGGAAACAATTTTATGCCACTGACTGTGCAGGGAAGGCCCTGAGCTCCCCTCTCTGCTGAGTCTGTTCTGACGCAGATTCATAATCTTCATGCAGGGAAGTTCACACTTCTTCCTGATACTTCTTCACACTTTCTGGGCAAACAGTTGCAGGTTTTGGCTCACAGTAATGGAAATCATTTGTATATGGGTCACTGTGACCTGCTGGTGCTTTACAGGTGCTGTTTTATCTGGCTACTACCTTTTCCTGTTTTCTGAATAATTTAGTTTCTTCTGTAGAAATACATGTTGAAGTTAGATTTTACTCCTAATTCCCAAGACGAACCTGGTTGTTCATTGGTGTCTAGTGGAAGATACGGTGATAATTCCCGAGATCTAACTACAGGTGCTTGTGGGCATTTAAAGAAGTTCATTTTGCTTTTGCTGAATCCACTGACCCCAAGAAGTTAAACCAAGCACTGTAATGCTCACGATCTATTGTTTTTTATTTGGAAAGATCTGCTTTCCTCCCGGGACCCTAGGGCTGGGGGTTGTTTTCATGTTTCCTCTCCACTCCGTGACTGTGAGAATTCTTGCAGTGTTTTCCGTGCTGACAGTAGAGGATGGGTTTAGGACTGGCAGCACTGTGCACCCTGCCTGCTGAACCCAGAGCTTATGTGGTGCATATGAACTAAAACCAGGACGGTGGAAGTGCAGTGGGCTCAGTTCCACGTCAACAGATGGATGTGAGCGTGTGCCGCCAAGACAGCATGTCACATATGCCTGTTAGGGCAAGACCTCCTGCCCAGATCAGCTAAACTGCTGTCTGTCCTGATTTTTTACATGTCTGTGGTTTGGGATATGGCACTTCTGCATCGTTTCTAGGCTGCATTAAATTCTGAAAATAAACTGTTAGCATTATGGCCAGCAGTGGAGGTAATGGAATGATTGAAATCAGTGAAAAAGGTAGCAGAATACAGAAACACATTTAGTGGGGGTCTCCAGATGGAGACTGATGCTGAGAGCTACGAAACTGGCTGAACCAGAATTTGGTGCTGCGAGCTCCCTGCTGGGCACACTGGTCTCTGTGAACACTGCCACTCCGTGGCAGCTCCAGTGCTGGAGAAAGCCGAGTCAAACCGTTCCTGTTCCTAGTACTGACTCAATAAGGTGTAAACCAGCACCTGCTTTTGTCCCCATAAGAGGGAGGTAATTAATCTTGTATTTTGGTACAGTCCTTTTGCATAAATAATGTCTTTTTACTCTGCTTGAATCAAGATGTCCCTGAATAACAGGCTTCTCCCTGGTTTGTTGTAATTTCTGTACCTGTGGTAGTTTGGAACTGCCTGTCATTACTGAGCAATAGAACATGAACCACAGCGTGGCTTAGGAGATTTGCAGCTGAGGGGCTTGGCCCTCAAAAATTCCTGATTCTGGTGCCTTCTGGACCAGAACTGTCTGAGTCTTGTTACCATGAGATCTCTGTGGTTGCTTCTGTGAAGCAGATTGCTGCTGTCCCAGTCCCCATCTCGGTGTTTTAGAAAGACTGTCTGGGCCAGGGACTTGGTTTGAAGTAGAGAGAGACAGCTTGGTGTAGAGGCAAGAAGTCTTCCCTAGTCATGAATATTGCATAAAGACCTGGATAAAATACTGATATGGCAGTCAGTGTGATGAGGGCTCGCAGGGACATCATCTGCTTTTGTGAGGAAATGGAAGACTGGGGTCTCCAGTGCTGCCACTTGGGTTGGATAAGCACTAAAGTTTCTTCAAAATGTCTTAAAAGAAAATGACATCTCTGACCTTCAGAGTTTCCCATTTGTGTGTTAAAGTGGTGTTCTTTAAAGCTATGTTAGGTACAGTAATTATTGTTCTCCATAAAGAATGCGGTTGCTTTATAGGAAATGGGTTTTTTTCCCCTTTTACTTACTTCTGGGAACTAGAAGCTCTGTTTCAAGTCCACTCCCTCAAGGTAGTGTTGTAACTGGTTTTCCACACAGTAGGGCCAACAAATCCAACTAAACCTTTGTTCACGTGGTGTTTAAGACTGCAGGACCTAACCTTGTGTTGCTGTATGAGTTATATCTGCATAGCAGCACAATGCATATGCTCCGCTATCCTATTTTGAGCTCCCTAACACACACAGCTAAGTACTTGCACCAAATCTGTGTGTAATGATTGAATAGTCTAATACATTTGAAGTGTTTAGCATTCCTGAGTCTTTTCATTGTACACAGTGGTATTTCCTCTGTATAAAAGCAGAAATGTGGTCGAACAATGGATTTGCCATCAGTGATTGAGAAACACCCTCATTTAAGACACTGGAGAGCTCTGCCAGAGCTGATGGCATGGCACTAGCTACAGTGTCCTGCATGAATTGGCCTCTAATCCTATTTTCCTTGCAATAGAAATCTTCCCAATACTTTCAGTGTAGTAAGAGATGGCCTCTGTGTGCTTGGATTCCAATAAACATGATTATAGATCAAATGTTATGTTGGGATGTGCCTGCAGGGCTTTTGTTGACTTCAGTTGCCATCCCAGTCATGAACCGTGGAAAAGTGTGATTCTTCACATCTTCGAAGTGAACTGAAACATGAATTTATTAGAATAAACATGTCTGTTACTGAGATTATCTAAAGAGCAGAAGAGTTTCATCTGACAAACCGGGTATAAATAGAAAATCCATTGTTTTGGACATGTCATCAGAAATGGTATTTGGCTGAAGTTTGTGATCAGCATTATGGTATATAAGGCAACAGATCCAGTGTAACAGAAAAATTGACCAGTAAGCCACGAATATTAGCTACTTAAACAGAATTTTATCTGTGATGTTTAAACAACCATATAAAAAGTTGATGCTGTGGTCCCATGAGTCAGAAAGGTTACTGCTTGTCTGCCAGCAAGGTGAACTGAAGTGGGAACCTAGAAAATGGGATTTGGGCTGTGAGGAGACAAAGATCTGCTGGCAAGACTATTTTTAATACTATCAGAGAAGCAGTCATCCATGTGGTTCTGAATGAAATAATACTGACCTTTTAGTTTAAATGCTTGTACACAAATGAAATCTTACACTGTAGGAAAAAAATTGGGGTGAGCAAGTGAAAGTGTTCAGAGTTGTTCCTTTTTGGAAGTGCTCCTGGTTTTTACTGGGTAGAGTAGGGGAGATGTAGGAGCATTCCTGAGTGAAACACACAGTATCTCTGTCTCAGGAAATTTGTAGTCCAAGTGGATGAGACAGATAAATGACACAAGAACAATAACTGACTTTGTTGAGTCGTGTGACAGCTGTGAAATTAAATATGAAAACCTAATTTCACATCTTCTAAATTTAAGTCCAGTACCTTAGTCGTGAAACTAACTTTGTCATCTGATGGTGAAGTAATAAACTAGGATCTTCATACTGACCTCCTGGGAGGGAAATTGACTGTATTATATCCTACCAAATGGTCTCCAAAATGAGTGCCTGTGTATTGGCTTGGGGGCAATTTTTAGTTTAACTTCTGAGCAGAATGTAGATCAGACACTGTAGCTTCCAAATTCCCTTTTATTTGTTTGATCTCTAGCCTCAAAGCTCAGAAGTGAAAGCTTTAAATAAAATAAACAAAGAAGGGAGTGTGAAACAAGAAGCTGTGGTTCATTATGCTTAGAGTGCTCTAGGAGGGACACGGGTTCATGTGTTATGCAGAGATGAAATGGTCATAGCAAGGAAGAACGTAAGTCTTCACTTCGTGCCTGTCCCTCCCCTCCTCAAAGCCTTTTATGTCTGAGGCAGAAGGAGCTCTGCTCCTGGGCTACCTGGCCCAAGATAAAGCAGCAGGTCCCAGTCCTGCAGCCTCTGTGCCCATGCAGCTCCCAGTGGTGCTCAGAAGAGCGGGGCATGCACAGCCAGCCCACCTTGAGGCAGGAGACCAGGTGGAGAGTCTTAGATCTCTGCTGCGCACTGGGAAGCAAGAGGTCTGTGTTTGCAGCTTAGAGACAGGCGAGGAAGGAGCACAATGTTTTATTGAGTGTGCTGAGCTGGTATGGGGGACTCTGTTTGGAGGGGCTGTGGCTGGGTTTGGACTAACTTTGGGTAAGGGCTCTCCTGGCTTTGTCAGAGCTTGAATGGCTCTATGCTAGTTTGAGAAACAGCCTGTGGAGCTCGTTTAGGTTTGATAGATGAATGTTACGTGAAATAGCAAGAAAGGAAAGTCTATGAGGCTGCTCAGCTCAGGCTCCCTGCCTTTCCCACTCAGTAATGTCTGGGTCTACTCCACTCCCCCTGTGCTTTTTACGAGACCATGTATGAGCTCAACTCTGTTGTTACTTGTAGTTAAATGCAACCTGGGTCACATCACATTTTCCTTTACATTAAATAAAGTAGCAAGACAGAGGCCATAACTGAATTATCAGGCTGACCTCCTAAATGTCACTGGATAATAAACATGCAAAAAGAATTCTCATTAAATACACATCACTAGCACTGTAATATCTAGGCAAATTAGACTGCTTTGGGGACAAGTGAGGTCAAATATCTTCTTTTGTGTCTGTATAATATGGATTAATTCTCGAACTGGACAAAAGCACTAACTGCTGTACTGTGTCACCTCATTATCTAGGGCAGAAACAAGCTGTGCCTGGGTGTTTTTGTACTGTGGAAATGCAATTTATTTGAGTAACCTCCTTTCAGCGGTTCTTGCTTGTTCCCCAGAGGACAGACAAAACTGTACTAACCTATTCTACTTCAGCCTGTGCAATGCCCTTGAAGAAATCTGAATATTATTTGAATTTCTTTGATATCTTCAAGTTACAGATGAAAAAATCTTCTAAAAATATTACTAAACGCAATGAAGGGGGTATTCCAGGTCTTTTTAATGAGTGTGGAAGCTGTGCTTAACACTGGTCTAGATTTCTATATAAGATTGATTCATTAGTGACTGAAAATTGGAAATTTGTATTAAGAAAGGCTCAGTGCACCCACATGTATTTTTGCATGAGCAAACAGCGTTTAGGGCAGGAATATACATAAACTGCTAGTTCTTTATACACAGTTTCAATAGATACTTTGCAACGTGTAGTCTTAGTTTGCAGAATCAGCTAACTTTGTATCTTTTATGAGGCAGGAATTGTTACTCGCTCCCCACCTCTGCTATACAGGTGCAGCTTTACTGATGTATAAACTAATGCCTGAACTGTGTTGTCAATTTATATAGGTCCCTAATAGTTTAAAACTTAGCAGTCGTGGCACAAAGAAATGCCCAGACAGCCTTACTGGTACTGGTTTTGAGAAGGCTTTTAGTAGTACGGGCTGTAGGTGGAAAGCAAACATAAAGTAGCCTCTGCCAGGAAATGAATCTTACAGTAGTCCTGTGTAGGTGTTTCTTTTTTACTTAAGAGAGCCTGACAGGACTGTGCTGGTAATAAAAGGGGGTTGCTTTGGGTTTTGATTTAGCTTTGCTAAAGCAGTTAGAATGCTGTCGGGCTCACTACTGCTGTTTACTATGTGTTTTTTAAAATTAGATAATGGTAGAGCAGTCCCATATGTCAATAATAAACAGTTCAAGTAGGTTTGTATTGGAAAAAATGGGGTTGTCAGCAGAATGGTATTATTTGTCACAACAGCGGCTAACAACCAAGTGTTTTATACTGCTAGGCTGTTATCAGCTGGGAGGCAATTTTGTTAGCTGGAAAGAAGAGCAGTTTGGCAGAGCAGCAGCCGAGCTCAGTGGAGGGGTCTGTGTGAGCCAGCACGAGGTTGTGCCGCCGTGGAGGAGGGAGCTGTGCTCACAGAGCACACGCAGGACACCAAGCATTCCCTAAATACCTGCTCTCACCCTGCCCATGGCTGAGGAGCAGGGCATCCCTGTGTGTGCAGGGAGAGGCTGCTGGCTTCCAAAGCAGGCAGAGCACAGGGAGGTCTCTAAGGGACGTGATCTTCCGTGTCTCTCATTTTGTTACCATGCTCCTGGAAGTGTTCAGGAAACGCGGGGATGTGGCACCTGAGGACATGGTTTAGTGGTGGACGGTCTGATAGTGCTGAGTTCATGGCTGGACTTGGTGATCTTAGAGGTCTTTTCCAACCTCACCAATTCAGTGATTCTATGGGTAAAATTCATCAAACTGACATAATCAGAAATAGTTTACTGCTTTATAATTTTTAAAATTGGTATGCTAATCTGAATCTCTCTCACACCGAGGAGCTGGAGATTTCACATGCACAGAGGGTATTGAGGAATATCCCATGTCCACAGTTTTGTCAAATAACCCCTTGCTGGCTTATTCTGCAAAGCTTGGCTTCCCTTACATCTAGGGCATAGCGAAGTCTTTAGTTAACTAACATCTAGCAAATATCAATCACTGGAAATGTTTGGAGACTCTGTGTATTTGTGGGTCAGTCCCAAAATCCCACTGTTGGTTTACAGCAAAAACGTGATCCCTCCTTTATGGAAATCACAGGCTCTGCTTTTTTTTCAGGCACAGGTTCTCAATACAGCCATTTTTCATGTGTCATCGTGTATTCTGCTAATGCACTTAGCTATGTTCTTTAAGTATGGACAGGATAGGGTTATTTCAAAAAAATCCTTAATCTGCCCTTGCATCTGCTTAAGTTTAGTAATTCTGATTGGAGTGATAATTACAACTACATTGGCAGCTTGCTCCTAATCCTGGTCAAGTCAAAAATACTCTAAAAGACAGTGAAGTGAGAACTACAGTGTCATTGTCTTTGTTTCTGGGTTGCAAATATTTGCAGCTTGTATCAATTACAGAATGTGAAACCTGTGGTTCAGTCCAGTGTGACTCTTACTGCCAGTCTTTTCATAAAGTGCCAGCCTGTGGAATTGTGTGACCATATCTAGCTTGCCTGCTTTTCTGCAATATGGCTTTTTAGTCCTCCTACTTACAATAAAACCCTGAGAATATGGCCCAGACTTGCTTCAAAGTTCAGTAGCTGAAACCAGTTCCCAGTATTCTTCATTGCCTCAGGATCTGGGCAGTTTGAGTAGCGCTTTTGCTAATTGTATGGATATGGTCTGGAGTTTCTCACATAGTAGTACCGAAGAAGGAAGTGTAGCACTGGCTGCCCATTTACCACCTGAACTACCACTAATGCCATTAGTTATTTTTTTATATGTTTTAGTTTAAAACTCATTTTCTACCAAACCTCATTACAAAGAATTTTGTATCTCTTATTGTTCAACTTCCAAGGAGTGAATTAAGGGTTCTTGGTTTTGTTAAGTTAATTTTAGATCATGGAACTGCAGAAAATTCTGGAAATTAAAACAAATTCATAGTTGCATGGTTTGAGTGTCTTAATAAGATGTTTGGTGAGGAGAGATCATCTCACTGGTACCAAAGCAGAAATCTGTTTATGTGAGGGTAATAAAAAGTAGACACAGCTGCAGGTCTCAAAAGAGGAAAGTTACTGGCTTATTTAAATGCAAACTAATAGAAAGTATTTAAACTGTATAATCTATATAGAATGAATTACTCCTTTTAAGCATTCAGGATGCATTTATATTCTCCATTGACACCGTCTACAGCTTTTGGAGCTTGTTAGAAATTACTCCTGGTGTTGTCTTGAAGTTATTCTTTAATTTCTCCACCTGTGGGTATTTGGAGTGGTTGAGTGGTTTGTTTGGCTGTCTCCAGTGTAGAAGAGATCCCAAGAGCAGCCCCTCAAGGGCCTGGCTCCCTCAGCTCAGCTGCTGCTCTGCTGGGCTGTCTGTGGGCACTGCCTGCCCTCAGCACAGAGGTGTTCACAGGCAGATATAGTGTTTTGGAGAAGCAGAGGGAGGTTTTGGTAAGAGTGCTGATTGTTCTGTGCACTTTTGGCTACCACAGAAGGGAAGTGGGGATGTTGAGGGAAAATGTTTTCCATATTGTGCACCCCTATTTCTCGTGACTTTCGTGGGAGATGATTTTTTACCAGCCTGTTGGCAACGAAACTGCATATTTCTCTGGGAACCTAAAAACCAGAAATATTTCTGTATAAAGGTAGAAGTATTTCTTGTTTCCTAGCAGATATGCATTTCCCTACATTCATCAAATCCACTAGTTCAGCAGCCCCTCTGTTTGTGATAGCTGTTTAATACAAAAGTGTCATGCCTTGCAGACCTGCAGCAGCTGTGGAATGGGTCAGATCAATTGTCCATTTAATCCTGTACCTTATGTCTAATGATGTCCTTAAATCCAGGAGAGGGGAAGAGCCTCTGTGGAGGATAATGGAGCACTTGGCTGGTCCGTGTACCATGAGCATGTTTGGAAGGGATTGTCAGCGCTAATATTTTAACAACAATTTGGCTTTAATGAGTCTCAGTTAAAATGAGCTCTATTGATACCAAAATCTGCCTCAATAGTTGCAGGTGCCTTAAGAAACACATCCCCAGCTCCTCTACCAACACCTGTCCCTGTTCTGTCTCTGTTCTGTCCCAAAGGCACTCACACATTGATTTCCAGCAAAGTACTGCAGTGCTTCTGAAAATCAATACTGCACAAGGAATATTTTTCTTTTCTTAGCTTCTTATCAGAACCAAACTTTTATTTCTGCATCATTTCCTTGGCATGCCTACACCCCTCTCTCATTGCCATCCTATTTATTTGTTTTCTAATCTATAGCCTTCCTGCTACTGTGCTAAAACACCAAAGTCTAAAACACCAAACCTCTGAAACACCAGTCTTCTGTCCTAGGTGGGCTTTTTGAGTTGTCACATCAAGAATGGTCAAAATTAAGGACCAGATGCTACAAGGAATTGGCCTTTTCTCAAACACACATATTTATTTTTCTACCTATTCTGGAAGTTTGCACTGTGCTGCCCTGTATGCAGCTTCTGTAGAGTGATCAAGCCTTAAATTCTGCCTCACCTCATTGTTTTCAGGTGAGTTTAGCCCAGCACGTAAATAGATACAGGTGTGGGCAAGTAAAACATGCTCATTTCAGGAGTGCTAAATACTCCAAATGCAAATGGAATCTTATTTGAAATACTAAAGCCTGTTGAATTTCCAGAATTAGGACAGGAGAGGCTTCCCGTTACTCTTGTAACAAGGTGTTTTGGCAATTCACCTCTAAATATAGGCCTGAATAGTGCGGTGGGTGTCTTGAGAGAGAAGGCAGAGAAACAGTGAAACTCAGGTGTATTTGAGAAGACCTAAAAGGATGGCACAATTTTACAAAACTCTGGTCAGTGTCTTCTGGCCAGTAAAATTGCTTTCAGCTTCCTGGAGAGTTTGAGACTATGGTGTGGATAAGGAAAGTGGCATTGTGGGCTTTTTCATGATGGGTGTGGAGGGCAATGCTGATAGTCTCATCTGGCTCTGTGAGAAGATTTACTCTTGACCTTAAAAACCTTGATATCATGGATGAAGGGACAAAGCAGAATCACAAGCTTCTACCTGCATTTTGTGTAGAAATAAAAACATATGCTGACTTCTGTGAGGCATTTTTTTTTAGATGAGTTATGGAAAGCTGTTCCAAAACTCAGTGAATCATAAATAAAAATGTGTAGTGGATAGAAAACTAATTTTGTCATTATGCCTTCTAGGAAGGTTCAGTGGTGAGCAGATCCCATGCAGTTGCTCATAAATATGTGGGAAGTCACCACTGCAGAAATTAGCTACACCAAAAGGCAGCTGAGGAGCTGTTCCTGGTTGTGCCTGGGCAGGATGATCCACAGCCAGCCGAAAACCAGGAGCAGCGAGGACACCACAGTTCAGTATTTTTTTCTGTTGTACAAATACTTCTTTGAACAAGAACACCTCCTGTTCCGTGCAGTGCTCTGGGGTTGAGCTGGGAGAGTCTGCTAAAGTCAGCACAGGCTCTGCATGCACTTCTGCACAGCATCCTGGAGAATTAGCTCTCGGGGAGGAGTGGGAAGTTTAAGGCACTGGGTACAGAAAAATGATTTTAAAAAGATAGCAAAAATGCAGTGTGTGGATTGTGCTGGAAGTACTTAAGAGTGGAAGGGTGTAGACAGCTTATAAGATCTTGTCTCAAACTGTGGAATAGTTCTAATGGGGTGTAGCTTATTGTCTCTTTGGTTCAGTAAGTGTACCGTGACTTTTGTAATTTCAATTAAAAACTTCTAAGAAGCTTTTAAGTCTGAAGTTGGGTAAATTCCCTTCAATTCAGTGCAAGTGCTCCAAATGTATGTCAGTGAGTGAAAATTTGTTTTATCTAGGAGATTACTGTTTGCAATGATCCTTGACCAACAACCCATGTAAAATTCAATTTTTTCCATAGATACCAGAACAAGAACATGTATCAAGCACAGTCTAAAGTTTCTGGACTGAGAGAATAGATCGATCTGTATGGTCAGTTTGATCCCTCACCTCTTAATGAAATGCCAGGTTTGAGGGCTTTAATTGGGCATTGTTCTGTAAGGAAATAGGCCAAGGCTAACAGGTCACTGCATAAAAAGCAGTACAGAGGAATGTCTCGTGACACTGCCAACCAGGGCCCCAGCTCCATCATCAGTAGGCAGTCAGATTTGAGGTGTTATCTCATCTTTCAAGGAAAATAGGCTACTGATGTCTTTCAGCTTTTTATTATATGGGCCACTGCATTTTACCACCATCTCAGAAAGAGACATCAAAGGACTTTTCAGATTCTTTCTAGTAAGAAAAATAGGTGACTGCTGGAAACTGTGGGTTTTGACCATTGGTTAAATATAGCTTGTAAAAGAATCATCCCATTTTTTCTGTGTCACAAGTCACTTGGTTAACTAATGTTTGTTTTCGATTGAACTGTTTTAAGTCAAACTCTGATTAATTCTGGCATGAAAAAAATTATTAAATAGAGAATTGAAGTAAAACACTATTCTGTCATAAATCGAAAAGAAGGATGAGTGATGCCAGAGAGCAATTCACCATACACGAAGAGAACAATTTGTTCTTGTTCTGCATGGTAGTAGACTTTCCCTTTTGGCCATGAGCATATAAATATTTTAAAAGCAAAGTTATAAGTCTGTATAGTGATAAATAAGCTTGCAATAACAGAACATCAAATGAATATTCAAAATATCAGTGAAATGTTTTCTTGCAAGTGTCTGTAGTTTGCAAGTAACTGTGTACTCCTGATTTAGGGTGTCTGGGTAAAAACTCTCTGTTCTCACACCTGGGTCAATCATGTATCCAGATCCTTGTGCTCAAGTCCACATTTTGTTTGTTTACATCTACAGATGTAGCAATTTATTAACTAAAAAGTCAAGATTTCCACTACTGCAGTAAAAGCAGAATTGAGGACACTAAGTTCAGTTTGTTTATAATCAATGGCTCAGGTTAACTGATCAGGGAGAAAATACTGGAAGTTATTTTTCTGGTCTGCTTATATTCAGAGGGAGAATTCAGAATTTCTGTGTGTCCAATACTGCCTGAAGTCTTAGAGCAGAACAACACTGAATCAGTATGAAAAAAGAAGTTTGTATGTGGTATTCAGTAAGAGTAATTGCTTTCAAATTATGTTTTAAAAATATGTTTAACTGCTGAGATTCTGTTAACAGACTCTAAACTCACATTCTGCTATCAAAGAAGATAGAGAATATAGGTTAAAAACAACAGCAATTTCTAGGAAGGAAAAGAGAAAATTTGGACTGTTGATTTCACAGTTCTGCATTGAAATTTAAACTGAACCTAGTACATAAAGGTAAAACCAACACAGGAATGATTTTGGTAAGCAGGCACACAGGTGCTGCAAGGAGTTGTGACTAATATTGCTTTCCCTTCAAAGCAGAAATAATCTTAACCTGGTGTTCTGGCAGCCCTTCAGTATCGTGGTTGTAAGAGCACTTGAGCTTCAAGAGCCCATTTCCTCAGGTTGAGTTTGTGTGTTTCCAGGGGAATTCCCCTTCACAAAAGACACCTTGCTGTCTGAGTAACTGGCAGCATCTCAGACTCGAGTCCTATTCATTGAAAGAACAAGTTCAGCCCCAGCAGAGAAAGAATGGGTTCCCATCACCCTCAGGTTTGATCATAGTAAATGTCCAAGGCCAGCTCTTCCCTGCAGTGCTGGGCGGGTGGGGAATTGGCACAAATTTGGGACCATTGAGCTGTGTGTAGCTGCCAGGAGTGTCGGCTGCTGCCGGGCTGCCCCCGCCATCCCCAGGCACAGGGGACGGTGACAGCACGTGGGGACTGTCCTGGGCTGGCCTTCTTGCAGCTGTGCCATGTCCCAGAGGGGAGGACAGCCATCTGACAGCTTGGGAATGGGGAGGTGCTGATGGAAGTGTGGGTCCACTGGGCCTGTGAGTGCAGTTTGTGGATAACCACCTGTCTCTAGCTACCATACGGCACATCAGGCTCAGAGACAGACAGACAGACTGTCTCCAGCCTTCCCAGTCAGCTCTTTTCTCTCACTGGGGTAGGTAGATTTGTGAGCTCCTGCCTTGCTGCGTTTGGGGTTGGTGGCTGTCCCTGTGCTGGCTGGGAACCTGGGCTTTGGCAGCTGTTGTGCACTTCCCTGCGCACACTTTTAGTGTCTTTTTGCAATGGGTTGCAACTAACTCCTTTAGTTGCTGGAGTTAATTGTGTTTGTTAATGATTTTTCAGCTTTCAAAACAAAAATCCTGTATTCATCTTAATACCTTGCTGTTGCTTTGTAGGCAGTCCTTAGCACGTGTTTGTACATGCAGGGATTTAATTAAAACCTTAATAACTAAATAATCACCACACAGTCTGGGCGTCTGTGAGATAGCACTGTGGGGACATTTCTTGAGTTCCTCAATTGCACACCACATTGCTAGGTACTATTTTTGATACTGGGTAATCATGCTCCAGCATTGCTGGTGAGGTGTATATAGATTACGAGGCAGCTGGAGCAGCGAGCCCAAGAACAGTGCTTTGCTCAGGCACTGTTTGAGGCATTTCCTTTGATCATGCCACAGCTGGGAGACACTCACATGTCCTAGAGACCAAGACTAATGTATTCATATTACAGTACCTGAAGTGAGTTTCCTAAATAAAAGTGCCCTGATTACTTTTCCAGAGACACTGAACACAGAAAACTTTAAAAATAAGTTTCCATGCTTTGCAAAGCGTCTCTGACAGTCTGGGTGGCAGTCAGTGTTTTGGGCATTGACTACTCCTGTAGGTTGGGTGTTCAGCAGAGATGAGGCCTTTCCCCAGGTGCCCTCTGCACTACAGCTGCAGGGCAAATTCCCGCTGGACTCCTGCTTTTGCGTGGAAACATCCCACATCTGCAACATCTGTTTCCGTGCTGGTGACAACTGCACGTGCTGGTCCGCTCATGGCTCAGGAAGGTGTCTCCTGTGGGCATTTGGGCCAGGCCTTGTCTGCATGGGCTGAGCCGGGCTCAGGGAGCACCAGGCACCAATGTGCTGCCCTGCAGCAGTGGCATGGGCTGCACCGGGGCACCAGGGCTGCTCCAGGGCACTGCCCCTCTGCCTTTGCCTGTGCTGGCAGCACAGCAATGACCCATTTCAGAGGTGGCACAGCCAGAGCCTCACGCCGTGCCTGTGTGTCCAAGAGCCCTCAGCCCCCTGGCTCAGCCAGAGAGAGGGGCCACACCACGGCGCACACAGCAAATACCTTTTTGTGTCTTTTCAGCACACGTCGCTAGAAAATAAAAAAGCTGGGCAAGCATCTTGGTGTAAGTGGGTGTGAGGCAGGGACAGCCTTGGTAATTGCAGCATGGCCGTGGCTGCCGCTTGTTGCTGTGAGCAAATGCCTCGGTGTGTGTCCTGCCCAGGGAGAGCCGTGTCCTGCCCCATGAGTTACCTCATCGCAGCTTGCTCTCCTTGGGACAGGATGACAGTAACAGATGCATTCCACACCTGACCTCTGTTTTTCTATAGCTCCTGAGCACATTTTTAATTTAAAATTCTGCTCTTTCCTATAAAAGGTAAAGAAGATGTCAAGGTCTTGCTGTTCCCATTCCAAATGAAATGGGTTCATGTCCTGTTAATCAAGAAGTACAGCTGCAGCATTTGTCATTTCCCTTTACAGTAATGGGTGGTTGATACCTGTCATTTCTCAAGAAACTATATACCAGATTATGGTGTATTTATAGAAATCTCAATTGCTGGTAACTTGGCTGAAGCCAAGTTTAGGCATACCATTAGTAACACATAATGAAATGACCTAAGTGGAGTTAGATTTGGGAGGGGGAGGAAAAAGCTATTTGAGTTGGATAGCTTGAGGATGCTGTTTTACTATTAAAATTAAGCTTCTGACCCCTGGCACTGAAGTGATAAAAATGAATCTCCCTATATTTCTCTTCTGCATTTAATCTTCTGTATTGGAAAAGATAAAAAATCAAATCTCCTTCTCTCCTTTGTCTCTTTCTTTTCTAGGTACAGGACCTATTTATGCTACAGACCCACTCCTATACATGTCCCTGTTAATACTGCATAAGCTTGTACATTTATTAGTAAACCACTGACGGACTGCTCCCTCCACTCTTCCTCAGCCAAACAGAAAGGAACCTATTTAATAACAAACAAAACCCCTGACAAAGAAATCCCTACAGTTTTAAAGATGGACAGAAAGAGACTGAAAGAAGCATGATAAATTCTACATGGGGGGAAAAACATATTTTTGGGGATGCCACAGAAAAGTAAACCACATAGAATAATGCATCTAGTTTCCAGACTCTATGGTGTAAAGCCCTGCTCTGTGCATGGCACTTAATGATTTCTCTATTTTAATGTAATATTTTTTCTTTTCTAAACCTTTCCTCTGACTCTTCATTTTGCACGAACTGTTGAGCAGTTATCTTTATGACAATATGTAAAGATGTTGGGTCAAACCCTTCCTAAGAAAGGAAATATTTTTAGTAGATTATTGTGTTTAGGGTTTTTTTGGATTTCCTTTTTCTTTTTTAATTAAATTATTTCTTTTGGAGACATGAAAAAGATACATCTTACCATAATTAATATTCACTGTCAATAATATTTATTTTTAAATGAAGATTGGAAACAAGGTAAGACATTTGTTTATAAACTGTATTGTATATTGCTGAATAACAGTTGAATAAAAAGATTTTGAAATAAAGTTTTTACAGATGTGTGTGCCTTTCCCTGTGTCCTGAATGTCCCTGAGAAGGCTTGATGGCTGCGTGAGTTCCCTACCTTGTTACAGCACAGAGCGTTGAGGAAGAACACAGCACAAACAAAATAAAATTGAACTTAGTTATTTTTCAGACACCCTCTCCTAGTGCCAAAGCCCACAGCAGAAGGTGTAGGCAGCCAGTCTCAGGCTGCAGCTGCCTTTTCCTTGGTGGCACCAGTTATCTCTGGGCAGTCAGGGCAACATTGGGTAGATGGACAGTGGGACACTGTGTGGCACTCAATGTAAATTGCTTTGGTTTGCCCCAGGCCTCTCTGAAAAAAAGGTGAATCAAGCAGTGGAAAAGAGAAATAAAACATCCTGGAATGTTGTATTGCCTAGTTCCAAGATTTGTTTAAAATATATTCAGATTTTTTTAAATGCATAATCGTGTCACTTTTCTTATCCAGGTGAGCTTTCTCTAAAGAAGCTTTTTTACAGTACACAGAGCAGTTATTTTTCTGCTCCAAAGTGCTTGTTTCTCAAGTGGGCCAATAGGATGACTTGGTAAAGAAACATGATCTTCGTTAGCTGAATTTAGTGAAGTACCTTGAAATTTCCTATGTCTGACTATGACTCTTACCCTGTCATTTGTGTGGCATTTTAGAGAGGAGCTTCCTTGTGGGAAAGGTGGAGTGACAGCTCCAGTGGCAGCAGGACTCTGCCTGCAGGACCTGCAGAGCAAACACAGGACATGCCACTGCCTCACGTCGTTCCCGAGTCCTTTTCTAGAAGGACAGCAGGAAGGGACTGTAATTTCCTCAGATGGTCAGGATTTCCTTTTTCTAGGGCTGCCAGTGACAGCCAGGGATTTGTGCCACTTGCACTCACTGGGTTTGAGACCAAGCAAATCTGTGTTTGATATGTCCTGCTACACTGGTAGTAAAAGCCTCTTGTACTGGGGCAAACTCACCATGGGAATCCAAAGGTGGTAAAATCTTTGCAGTAATGTTCATCCCATTACTGCCAGCTGTAGGATCCCGTGGATTTGGGAACAATCCATAATCCTCCCACAAAAAGCTGAACTGTTCTTTGGAAGAACTCAGAGGAGAGTGGTTGTTTTGAGCCTGGAAGTGCATCAGAGCATGAGACACTGAAGAACACAGTCCTTGGCTTCCATGTGCACACAGGAGGGCTTCTAAACCTGGAAGGAACAGATAGGTGGGAAAAAGATTTGCATGTTGGACCATGTCTAAACCAATACCAGCATTCCTGTCTGGGAATTTGCTCAAGGACAGTTACTCCAGCAGAGGGTTGTGTGGAGTCTGCATTGTGAGGAGAGCTCTAACCCTTCAACCAAGGGCTGGTCATGCAAGTGAAACCTGCCTGTGTTTGGACTGGGAGTCCTCTGGCCAGCTCTTCATCACTGCTGCTGTTTACTCAAGGGCAGAGAATATTTCTCAGGGCCTCAACTTCCTTGTAAGGGAGAGAACTAAAATTGTTCCACAAGATGAAGAAGAAAATCTGCCTAAATTGATCTAAATGAATAGCTGAGGCTTGAAGCAGTGAAGCACATCTGTCTAGGAGTAGTTATGCTGCTATTTCAACTTCAGCCCTACCCCAGCTGGTCTTCAAGTAAACAGGTATCTGCTTTGCTCTGATACTTTAGTTTTATCACTTAGCAAGCACATGTATCTTGAATTACAGACTCTGTGCTTTGGAGGAAATATATCAATCATCTTGAGTTTGTCCTTCCCTTCCTTTTGTAGCCTGTTACCTGCAAAGGGATGTGGCAGCAAGTTTTGGGTGCAATGACAGGAGTAGAATTACCAAGGTCTTTTAGACTTTAATCACATTAAAGGTGAAAAAATATTAAATCTACAACTAAAAATAACTTTATCCTTTATGAGATCAGAATTAAGTGTGCCACAGTAGGAAAAACTATTCTTAGATTCCAATTCACCATAAAACCTCAGAAATACTAAACAATAACCTGAGGATTTGATGAAAAATCTCTTCTAGCAAGAGCAACAGGCATCTTTTCTTTCCAATGAAGACCTGTACACAGGCAGAGAGAACTCGTTCCCAGCACACAGGATAAATTCAACAGGTGAGCAGATTGCCAAGATAAGCTGGCTTTACCTTTACCTTCACTATATTTCTGCCTTTTAAAATGTGCAAAATGAGTCCTTCTGGTTTCGGGGCTGTGGTTTCCACATTCAGGCCAACTTTTTTTTGCAAAATACACAGCCTATAATTGGCCCCATCTTCCTACAGTGCAGGGAAAATAACTGGCTAAAGAGGAGACTGCAGCTTTCAGTACAGTATTTTGTCTTTAAAAAGCACTTAAAGGAATGAGAAATGTTTTGAAGAAAAATTGTAAAGAATTTGGAGCCTTATTGCTTGTGAGTGTGTTGAGAACTTTTGCTAAAACATCTGTCCTTTGAGAGTGCTCTTTCTTCTGAAAAGGGCAACTGCCTCACTTCTGCTGATTGTATTTACAAAGGGCAAAGTGAGGTTTTGCCGTACCCTTAATGGACAGAGGCTAGTGGCAAATCTTGCTCTTTCATAAATCTCAGCATTCCTTGTGGTGTCTGCTGTCAGAATCGATTAGGAGTAAGTGCCTGTGCTGCAGAGCCGTGGGAGGGTGGTGTGGCTCTTGCAGTGCCACACAGAGCTGGGCACAGAGTCCCCCAGCGCCGCGGGTGGGGCGGGTGGTGCCCGGGGAGGCAGCCCTGGGCCCCTGCTCTGGGGACAGCACAGGCTCCTCGCACAGCCAGCAAGCAGGGAAATATGAGGGATGGCTGTTGGGGGCCAGAGCTGAGTCATCTGTAATATAATCATAAGGAAACACCCATTTTTCCTGAGAGAAAATCAATAGAACTTTGCACTTTTCCTTGTAATATTTCCAGTCTGCGCCATCAGCTGCAGCTCGCTCACAGTTATACTGCCATAAATTCACTGCGAGTTAATGGATTTCCACAAAAACGAATGGATTTACAGCAGTGTAACAGAGCTGGTGCTAGAGCCATGCACATGTAAAAATACATGGAACAAAAGTTGTTTGATAGCACATGGGTGACCTTCAAAGTGCCAAGATCTAGTGAGTAAAAAAACAAAATTACCTAGTTTGTGGTGTGCTCCTTTTTCTGGCAAAGTTCCCGAGGAAAATGGAGCCTGCAGTGCTGAAAGCCTCGCTGTGCATGGCAAGAGGGCCAGACCCACTGAAGGGAAGATGGGTGAGTGAGCAGCTTCACGCTGTGATGGAGAGTGCAAAAGACTGCCTGAACATGTCATTTGTCATTTCCTGCATAAAACATTTTGGAGCCTAGTCTCACTTAAAATTAGTAAGTAAGTAAATAATGTGCTCCCAAACTTGTGTGTCAAAACTAGGTTGGTTAATATATGAGCTGCCTCCATTGCATTTGTTACTCCACAGCAAATTTCATGCTTAGCCAGAGGCTGGCAAAGTTCATTTATTCATTATCCCCAAACTTTGGGCAGTTATTATTCAAGCTCCCCTAGTACATCTATTTAATAAGAAGAGAACAGAAAATTGATGGGATCAGAAATGTTAAAGTCTTAATTAATGCTTTTAGCAAAGACTGATTGGAGGGGGGTTGCTGTGAGAATATTAATGCGCAGCAAGCGCGTGTCTGGCTGGTGTCACTGGGCAGGGGGAGGGCTCTGCCAGCCCTGCCCAGGAGGCTCTGTCCCTGCAGCCCGGTGAGATCTGGGCCTGTGGGACACCACCTGCATCACTCCGGGGCTCTGTGCCTCCAGGTCAGGGAAAACCAGTGCTGCAAGCCATGGCAGAGCACTAAAATACCACCATGTGCGAATTACTGCTGCTGATGGATAAAAGAGAGCGTTTAAATGGTAAAACATCCACCTACAGCAGAGTAAGATGGGGGGTTCTTTATTTTCTGCTGTTTCTGGGCTTTTGTGGCGTTTCTGTGCAGTGCTGCAGATCCTGTGCTGCAATGGGGGCTCCCAGGCAGCTGGGGGCTTCACTGTGGGCAAGGGGGGACCAGGCTTGGGTTTTGTTCATGCAGGAGCAGCTACAATTATTCCACAGGAAAATTAACAGGTCCTAACCTAAAACAACGTGAACAAGATGAAGGCTTGAAGAATTCCAGCAAGGCAGGCCATGAGGAACCCCTGCGTCAGCCTGTCCTGCCCCAGAGCAGCAGCAGCCGTGTGTGACAGGGATGGGGAGGAAGAAGGGAGGGTGGGGTGGGGGTTTGTTGCTGAGTTTAGACCATGCTTATAAAACCCAGCAACCTCTGCTGAGTAGAGATGGATAATATTATAAATGAAGCCAGTCAGGGAAAATATATGTTTCAGATTTGCAACAAGGACAATCCAAAATGTAGCACTGAACAAGGTGGCTTTTTTTAAGGATCCGTGCTAATGCCAATGAGTGGATTGAAATCTCCTATTTCTCCTCTGGTGACTGCCCACCTGCTAATTATAGCAATTATGGACATTCCAAGTAAAACACAGTTACATTAAGAGTTGAATCGAAGAGGACTGTGATGTAGAGTTAGTTAATGGATTTCCCTATTTGTTGCATATAGATTTCCCTTCATGTTATTATTGAACTGTTTCTTAAATCTCATATGGAAAATCATCTGTAGTGTAATACAAACTAAATTACCAAGATCTTCATAAATAATTCAAAAATGTTTACAGTTCAATTCAAGATTATACTTTTTCTAATAGGAAATTTTTGGGATTTACTCTCGGGAACATGGGAAAGGGGGTATTACTTTTTTTTCTATTACATGACCAGATCTGTCAAAAACTTTCATTCGTCTCTATGTTAGTATTATCCTTGAAATAGGAAGCAACAGGTTAAGTCTTTGGGAGTATTATACAGGATGAAGAAACAGATGACCACATAAAATGGGCTCTTATTTGATTTTCTTATAATTTTGCTTGGAAATCTGAAGTAATTGATTTCTTTTAATAAACTAAAATAGGAATTCTTCATTACTAAATATTTTTTAGGCTTTTAAGTTGCTCTGACAATCCAGCGAGTATAATGACTCATTTTGGGTTTTAGGGTGTTCAACATAGTACCTAGGCAGGTGCTGATATTTAGGCTGACAGTCAAAGTCAACTGTTTGGCAAAAATTAGTAGCATATTTCTGATTTCCAAGTGTTGTGTTTTTATAATAGCTTTTAATTTCTTTTTTTTTTTACAGAGTCCATCTGTATTAACAATCTATGTTAAACATGAGATATAGCTCTAAATTCCCATGGCAGATCCTCTTTTTAATGTCTATGCTGGAATTTACTTACTTACTGTTCCAGATGGTTGCATTTCAGTGCTTCCAGAGTTGTCAGAGTTGATCCAAGTGACGGATACCTGTCAGTTTGTCATTAACCAAGTGTCGTTGCAGTTTTACAAATGTGTCACCAGCCCCACAAGGAGAGTGTCTGTGCTCTTAGGCCAGGTGTGAGGAAGATTACAGGTGTGAGGAAGATTAGTGCCAGGACTCTTGACACCCTTTGGCTTTGCCTCATCCTTCCCTCACGACAGCAATGTGGTGGTGGCTGTGACACGGAGATGAGCAGCTTGGCCAGATCTTAGCCAAGGATCCGAGAACTAAAGTCCCCCTTGGGAATTAATGTGCCCTCTCCTGGCATCAGGCAGCCCTGGGCTGGGGGTTAGTCTGTGCTCTGAGAATCACAGAATCAGTTCTCTGGAGCCTATGGAGCATCACCAGCGTGGTGGTGAGGACTCTTAATTTGTCTTTGTTTCCTGGCCAACTCCAAAGCACTGAAAGCAGGATGGCAGGGGCTGTATTGCCAGGCCTCCAGAGCTGTGGCTAGCGCAGCTCAGGAAAGCTCCTGCCCAGTGTCCCAGGGCACAGATTAGCCTCACACTCTCTGGTCTGGCAGGACAGCCGCTGCTGCTCCCAGTGCTCTGAGCAGGCAGGGACAGTGGGAGCACAAGGAAAAGCCACCCACCGCTTCCTGAAGAGACCCTCAGGTGCCTCAAGATTTAAAAGCCTGTTTACCATAGATAAAGTCATCGTGTGTCTGTGGCAGGAATTAGGATGCTGCTGAAACACCCCCCAGTGCTATACTGAATTACAGTGCCCTGGGAAGCCAGCAGTGCCTACCCAGCGTACCTCACTCTGACGGAGCCAAGCAGTGTGTGAGCTCCGGAGCCGCGCTTGCTTGGGAATGTTGATAAACCTTCGGACAAAGACACAGTGTGCACATCTAAATCCAAGTCAGGCCAAGGAATAACTGTACTGAGTGATGATCTAGCCTGAACCACGTCTGTCAGTGATACCTGTCACCCTGAGGGGAATGCAGCACTTGACAAAGTGCACAAGAGAAGGCAACAAACTCAAATGAGACAATGAAAATTTACAGTTGGATTAAGGAAACATCAGTTACATTATGGTTTTTACCAAATACACTCATGTTTGTTATTCATTTATGCTAATCCAGTGCAAGATAGTAAAAGTACAATCATTCAGTGCTACAAATAATGATAATAGTGTAATCCATTTACAGAGTGCCTGGATATAATTTCAACTTTTATAGTATAGTGGTATGAAAGTCTCAAGTTAGTTAAATGCACAGCAAGGTGCTAATTGCAATCCTGGTTAGAATGAACCTCCATTTATGATTAAGTCACTGATAATGACTTTGCACCCAAGCTAGCCAAGAGCCACGCAGCCAGACTCCTTATGACATCTTTTAATAATTAATAACCCTGGCATTTCAGTCTCTAGAGAAGCAAGCAGGGTTTGACAAGACAGGAAGACCGAAACTGAGTACTACCAGTGCTTTGATCCTGGGGGGATCTGTTGGTGTGGCCAGCTTGCAGTTCCCCAGCACCACAGAAGGTGGGCTCTGCCCCCAGGGCCGGGGGCTCCAGCCCCAGCACAGAGCAGTCAGCAACCACACCAGGCTCCTGTCAGAATGGGAGCTGTAACATGACTTAATAACAAGACTGAATAAAAGGAACTAAATCTAGTTTGCCACAGTGTCAAATGCGAGTAGTTGAACTTTTTGCAGTATTTTTTAAGAACATAAACTCCTTTTATGAACCTGAATTAATTATTTTATGACCAGAGAGGTCTTACACTACTTATGCTAGACTAAAGCATTTCACCAAAGAAAACGATCTCAAAAGCAAGGAGCTTTGCTGGGTTCAGAAAGTGTTTGTCAACTTGCTTGTAAATGTGCATGGAAAAGTCAACCCAGTTTAGGCTCATTACCCCGGGTAATTCAAACCTTGCCACAGCAGGATTTTTGGAGCAGAGAAGCACCAGAGAAAGCTCTGCTCACGTTCAGGGCCATGAAAATGCCATGTGTTCACCCAGCACGTTTCCCTTCATTCAGTGCTCATCTATTGCTACTGGCATTTACAGGACTTGGGAAAAACATCCGTCCAGTTTGTTGTTTGCAGCCGGGAGTGCAACTGCAAAATGGTGGGGGGGAGGAGGTGGTGTGGGGAGCCTTGGGGAACATTTACCAGGGGAAACAATCTCACCTGCTCTGGGGCTCAGGACCAGGAGAGACACGTGCTGCACGGCCTGCACGGGGAATGTGCTCAGGCAAGTTCTGCGGTCACGCTGAAGCCATTTATTTTTATTTTAGCAACACTTAGCATTCCCAAAACAGCCGGATGGAGCTCAAGGACACAGGTAAATAAGCAGAAGCAGCATGATTTGACACAGCTCAAAGTTTCACCCTGCTCTAAAACAAGCTTTCCTCGGTGGAGAAAAAGGGTGTGTGTTTTTTCTTCACGTGCTGAACCAAGAAGCAAAATAAGGTGTTTTCCCAACTAAATGAACTGATAACGGGTTTTGTCATGCATCCCTAGCTAATTGGGGTGTGATGAAGTGCATAATTCCAAAGCTATCTAGCCTGAGGGCTTAAAGGAAAGCTTAACTCTGCCTGCAAAGCAGAGTGGCGATAGCTGGTGTGACAACTGCCTATCAGGAGGATGCAGGCTTTCAAACCAGCCTGACACAGGGGCACTATCTGATTGCAACTCGTCCTGCTGCTGGGTTCAGCAGTTACTCGATGGCCAATAAGGCATTAAAGAGTCACAATGTACAGCTTATTTCAGGAGGAAATATTTTAACAGCACAGGTGACTGTCATGCATGCATTAGGAAAACCAGGATACAGCACACCAAATTAAGTTCAGCTACAGTAAAATAATTGTAACAGAGCAATGCTGACCCCCAACTACGGACCGGTGAGACCTGGCTTTTGCTGCACAGGTGAGATTAGGTTTTTCTGGTTTGTTTTCCTTCCTGTTTCCTTGCATATATAAAGCACACATATATAGTATATATTCATGTAAATATAGCATATATTTACTATTCAGATGTTTGAGATAAAACCCCAATATTTTACAGAGGGAAGTGTCCTTCAAGCTCAGCAGCACAAACTATGGTCGCACAGAAATACAAACTGCAAGAGGAAAATAGCCCCTGCTGTGCAACCATTTCACTTTGTTAGATTGCAATATATTTTCTTATTTTTCATGTGCCTGGTTCGTGTGACCCTGCCAGTATGTAAAAATGGTTGTTGACAGTTTCTTTGTTTTGGTTTTATTACAATGTAATTTATGGGATGCGGAAAGTCTGCAAGTACTTGCACTTGACTGACATTTCTCAGAGAGTCAAAAGACTGCTCTGTATACTTGACTGAGATTAAAATGAGTAGCCTGCGTATAGCTGTATCCTCCTTTGAAAGTGCAGGATTGGAAGGCTTCCATTAAATTGTTATTTTCAGTTATTATTAGCTCCTAAATCAGTTAATATAATTCCTTTCCCATAATGAATGCACAGCACTATAAGCCTAAATGCCATATTTTCTATTGATCTATTTCCACAACCTGTTTAGTGAAATAATTAAAATGATTTACAAGGCTGACCCAATATCTTAGTGGTTTAGTAAATCACGCTGCCATGTGGGAGGCTCAGCTGGTTTTAAAGCACAGCTCGTGGCAGCAGCAGGACCTGGGAGAGGAGCTGTTGTGCCGCACCTGGAGACGTGCCGGGCTCCGGAAACGCCTCCTCCGGCACTCGGGGAGAACGAGGGCTCCAGCTGCTTTGCTCAGTCATCACCCCTGGCCAAAGATGGGGAATTTCTTGGTGCTACCCAGAGAGATCAGAATCTGAGCTGCAGGGAATGTATCAACACTGGCAATTGGATCGTCCCTGTCTTCTACCCCAGAACTGACTCTGTATATCTGTGTGGGCACAAAAAATGTCTGAGCTGTGGAGTTTGGTATTTTTACATTCAAGACAATGAGGGAAATTATTATTTCTACCTTCTTTTTTTTGTTTTAATTCATAAGAAGAGGACAACACACAACACACATCTGTGTTTAAATGCCAGGGTTATGGCTCAGTATGATTCAGTAGTGTCAAGACAAAGACACACTTAAGCATGACCCAGTTCCTTAAAATCCCTGGAAGTCACTCCTCAGGTGATAGGAGGGTTTCATTAAGATGATCTCCTTGGCAAGAAGCCCCTCCTGTAACAATATGAGTTCTCCTGACGCCTCCATGTCTCCCACAGTTCACACAGGCAAACACACAGGGCTGACGCTGGTAGGACCTCCAGGATATTCCTGTGTTTGTTCCCAGCTCACCTCCCAGTGTTAAGGAAACACCGAGAGCCCTTGGAGCAGGGGCAGGAGGACACTACAGCAGAGCCTGGGAGGAGACACAGCAGCCAGGCTGTGTAGCAAGAGTGGCAAGAGCCAACTAAAAGTGCCATTATCAAAAGTGGGTAACAACTCCCTTTCTCATGAAGAGTGTAGATTTTGACAGCTTCAGTCTGGAATAAAAAGGATCGAGGTGACTTCTGGGGATCAGAGAAATGGCTGTAAAGCAAGGAGTGTGCAGCCAGGGCCAGCCCTCCTGGGGTCCCTCAGGGTCCTGCCCTGGCCAGCCATGCTGGGAGGACATCCCTTACACATGTGTGGACAGGAAGGACACAGACCTCCATCCTGGAAAGACAAAGCCCATAACTCTAAAATCATTCACCTCTGAGACACCACTTATAATGCCTCTACTTGCAATCCCTGAGCAAGCCTCGACCTTGCTTTCAGCATCTAGCACATTTTTTTTAGTTCTATTATTTTTCATAATTACAAAAAAAAAAAGAAAAAACATACTATAAAAAAAACTTTTAAATTTGAAGACAGTTGCTGGATGCACTTTGCCGCAGATGTTCTTATCTTCCTTCCCTGACCCTGACCCTGACCCACAATTTCTATTTTGCTTTAAATGGACCTGTAATTTCACAATATGTATTCAGCTGGAACTAATTTTTTTGTTAAATAAACTTTACCCTTGTGCTGACTGCTCCAGGCTCTGAAAAGAAACACTTCTACCTTGTGACTGTTCCAAAATGTAGGTCTGAAATTTAAAAAAAAAAAAAGAAGTGTTGGTAAATGGGCTGTAATCATACTGAAGGGCAAGTGAATATTCCTCTAAGGCAGAAGAAAATAAAGGGAAATCTGCTTTGCTTCTGCTGCCTCAATGCTGATAATTTTACAGATCAGAGGGCTTTTTTTTAGAAAGAAGCCTGCTGTGCTGCAGTGTGTGTTTCAGTGCTGAAATACCTGTAGTCAAGCCCTTAAAGCCACACTTGGACATGTAAATCAGGGCCTCGTTTCGTGTCCCCAGCAGCACCTGGTGTTGCCAGCAGTGGAGGGCCCTGGCAGACACCACCACAGGCACCGGCAGCTCCGGACTCACCATGGGCCAGTGTGCACTGGGAGCAGCACGTCTGTCCTCAGCTGTGCACCTGAGAGCTGCAGGGATGTTACATGAGAGCTCAGTGCCTGTGACAAATAGCACTGAAGTGATGCGAGGTTCAAAAATGACCTCAGAGAGGGGCAGTAACACGCAAACATCCCCCTCCTGAGTGCACAGCTGGGTCACTGCTTTCTGCCCCAGGAGAACATCTCCCCCACTTCAGTGTCTGCCTGGCCTCAGATTAGTTTTCTTCCAGAACAGGATGACCACAAAACCAGAAGGAGCTGGGCAGCTCTGGAGCCAGTGTGTGCCACATGGCTAAAGCTGACGGGGTCCTGAGCAGTGACTTGCTCACTGCCCTGAGCCTGCATGGCACACACAGCTCTGTTGGTGACTACGAGCTCTGCTGAAGATTAGCAGCTCTTGGTGATTACCAGCTCTCTCAGTGATTACCAGTGTGCTTTTACATACAAGTCTGTCCTTTCCTGCAGGTCCTCTGTACACTTGCCAAAGCATCCATCCTTGAGCTTGCTGTAGTCCCAAATAACCGCTGTTCTTCCTGTAGCAGGATCCACCCCTGCAGCACTCCTCATTTCACACTCACGTAACTCTCAGAAATCCTTTAAACCACAGCAACACAGAGTGACTTGAGCTACCTGCTAACTAGGGCTCTGTACTTACTGAGCTGTGGCAAAGCCAAGGAGCCCCCGGCAGCTGTCTGCAAGTGTGCTTTGGGTCAGGTATAAGCCTGTGATTAGTTAATTCTGTTTAGAGAATGTACTTAAATTAAACATTTTCTCTCTCCCATTTTCACACACTGTTCTGTTTTTAACAAGTATAAAGTGCTTAATAATCTCTACCACCTGAAATAATCACAGGCAGGAGGAAAGCTCTCCCCCTCCCACCCTTGCCATTTCATCCCACTGCAAAATGTATAAATTAATCCCATGCTAAAATTAACATATATTGCTGAGGCAAATGAATTGGCATCTCCATGTATATCTATTAGCTTCCAGCATTTCCTGAGAGGGCTTTCATTTAATTACCAGCCTGACAGCCTAACTCACTCCCGAACTGCAGCCACATTTATTACTTTTATCTCCTTGGACACCTGCCTCTCTCCGTGGTTTATCAGATTTCTACTGAAGAGAGGGACAGAATATTTTCTATTGCACCAGGTTATTGTTTCTTTAAAAGGCACTTACTAGAGCACTGACCTCAAACAGGGGGTTGTTTTGGTTAGCTTTGGATGGGCTCTTTTTTTTCAATTATCAAAGGACTGCTGCAGTGTTAACCCCCTCACTGCCCCACCACACTCCAGCAGCTCTGAAGAAACAGGATTACAGACAGGGAGCTAAAAGCCTCATCGCCAGCTCTGTGCAAGCAGCTGACCACTGCTCATAAGGACTCTGCCTGCAGTAGGAGTCCAAGCCCTCAGATGCTGTGACTGCTTTTCACACTCCCATGGATGAAACTTCAAGTGGAAAAGCTGAGAGAGTCTTCAGCACAGCTCAGTGCCCTCCACTGCAGTCCAGTGAGGGGGATTTAGCTGAATTGCTCTTGATGGTTTGGGTCACACTTTATACAGTCACTGATGTCTCTGTAATTGGTTGATAAAATGCCAGTGTAGATACAAGGAACATTATAAAAGTGATGCTGCCTCCATGCATTACCAGCAGGGTCCCAGGCAGCATTATGGGTTATCAGTACCCTGTGTGAGTATGCACCACTCCAGAACAGCTGGGAATCGCAGCCCTCCTTTCAGATTGCCTCAGGCAGCAGCTCAGGACCCTGCTGGTTCAGGTGCTGACTGTGGCAACAGGGCTCACTCAGCCCAGTTTCAACAGACAAATAGTTCCCAGTTGTTTTTCTCTGGGTCACACTACTTGAGACACACAGATCCCCTGGGCAGGACTCTCGTGAGCTGGCGTGTTGTGACAGACACGTTCAAACCAGTGTCTGGGACCTGAAGCTGTGTGGTGCAGAGGAGCCCTTCCCATGTGTACTCAGCAACTGCATCCTTTGGAGGTGCACAAGCAGATTTGCTTTGTTGAAAGGAATGGCTCACTCATGACAGCCTCAGCACACTGCTACCAAAGAGTCTGGCAGGAACAGGGCTCTGCTGAGAGTGATGCTTTTGAGAAGGATGCTTCATTACAGAGGAAAAATGAGAAATTCGTATCTGTTCAATTAATGAACCTTCTCACTTTCCTGGGATTTCACAGCAGTTGTAACTCCAGGCACTGTGGCTGTTTGGCAGGAAGCACCTGCTGGCTGGGAGCTGTGCAGGACGTGGCTGTGCTGCGGGCACTGCTCCCTCGTGGGTCGGGGTGTCAGAGGCAGTGCCCATGGTCCCAGCCAGAGCCCCCTGAGCTGCAGGGTGCCCTCCCCCTCTTCTGACCCGAGCACCTGCTGGGAAACACAGCAAAAGATGCTTCAGTGAAACCCAAATTATTTTAACATACAACTTTTATTTTCAATACATCTGTATTATTTTCAAATTTTAATGCGTTATGTCAATTTTATGTACTTTAACCAAAACCAAATAAAATATATTAAACTAGTCAATCTGCTATAACTCCAATGACTATTATTACTTTCTAATTCATTATTCTTAATCCTCGTTTTTGCATCATACATCCCTATCACACATGAGCCAATGTTAATTAAGTTTTAAAATAGAATATTCAACAAGATCTAAATGAGACTCAAAGCATAACAAAAGTAATGACTGCGAGACAGACTGCCATGGAATAATACGTGAATGCTGAATGCTGGTATTAATTAGTAAATACAAGCTGTTCAGGAGCAGAAGTGGTGCCTGTCATGCTGATGTGTGTTTGGATCATACGTGATCCAGCATGCAGGGAAACCAAATGTCAGCTGCCAAAGCCTCAGCTTTTCTGACTGCTCATTACTGTTTTGGGGAGCAAGTGTTGCTATTTTAGGGCTGCTCTGTGAGGCAAGGCTGGGTAGTTGTAGTTTGCAGTAGTTGTCTCCAGGTATTCTAGAGTTGCCCATATTTTAAACATTTTAAGACTGATATAGCTTCTTATTTTGACCTAAGAATATATTGGTGTTTAAAAACTGGCCTCCTTAACTTGTGGTGAAATTGAATTCCTTCAAAATCCTCTTTTCCCTGATACTGTGATGCAGAAGAGGTTGGTGTATGGGGGAACTGGAGTCCTTTATGCTAAACCAAGCTGCAAACAGGCACATTCCTTCCAAAAGAGGACACAATTTGTAAACTTTTTTGAATTTATCTTTTACCCTGAAACAGTGAGCTGAATTCCAACATCACTGTACAAACAGTCTCAGGCTGCCCTCTAGTGTGAGCAGCTGCGGGGACAGGGCACAGCCTGACAAAAACCTGCCTTGTTTCAGTTTTTTTAAAATCCAGCTATTAAATCATTGGGATTTTCTGAAAACATTTTTGAATTATTATTTGCTTCTGATTTCTGTGCCACTGAGATCTGTTTGGACCATGCTTCCGAGCGCTTTCTTGTTTCTGTCAGGCACAGACAAGCCAGTCTTTTGTCTGTGCCCTGCGGTGGCAGCTGCGATTCGAGACGAGAAGGAGCCAGGACTGCAAGGAAATAATGAACCTTCAGCTGGGAAGGACAGTTTATCAGCTTGGGGCGGGGGCAGAACACGATGACAAGCCGTGAGTTAAGGGCAAGCTGATAAACCAGAAAAATTAATGGGAAAATATATGGAAAGAAAACATTTGAGGGATACAGGGTACTTCAAAAGATGCTGCTCATCAGTCAGCCACAGCAATCTAGAGTCAGTCAACCAAGTCCCTACTGCAAGAGTTTGGGCTTACACACACAAATATTGCAAACCTGCCTCTGGCAAACCTACACTGACACGAGATGAAAACTCAGGCTACTCATGTTAATCACTCTGTGTACCCACCAGGCTACAGCAGATTTAATTCTGCCCACCCACCACCACCCCCAGACATGACCCATTCCAGGATGGGTTTTTCCAGGGAACCCTGAGTACTGACTCCCTGGAAAGGTCCTGGCTGCACAGCCAGTCCTGGGAGGGAACAGGTGTGTTGGTTATGGTCAGCCAAGGGGCCCTAAAACTGCTGGCACGGAGCTCCCTCCAGGCCCAAAGGAGATGTCAGGAGCAGGATGCCAAGGCCAGGTGCAGGCAGTAGCTGGTGGGATGGTGGCAGGGCTGACACAGACCTGATGGACGCTGCTTCAGCACAGCCATGGGAAGGGGGTGGGAATTGTATTATCTGGGTAGAGAAAATCAGATCAGAGGGCTTTAAATGGAAATTATTTTCACCAGTACAGATGTCCCTAGGGACCAAATTCAGCTGCTAATATAATTTGGCCAAGAGGAATAAACTATATTGATCTTGAGAGCTCAAATGCTTGCTGAGACAGTCCTTCTAGAGAATTACAGTATTTATTTCCTGCATCACTGACAGTCAGCAAAAGTATAACAGTGATTACAGCCCAGTGACTTTTTGCACACACCAGTTAACTTCACATTCATCTCTCGCTTCAGTTCATAATTACTCTTTTTTTAAAAATCACTGATCCGCTATTCTTGTTCACACAAATATCTTTAATTATACTGTCTTTGGTCACTTCACATCTCAAGTTTTAGCTTTCTGTGACTGTCACTATAAAGCTCATTCTGTAACTGCTCCACAGGCACCCAGCTCTCCAGGACACTGCTGTCCCCCAGCCTGGCCTGCACACAGGTTCTTGCCCATCCCTGCAGCTCAGCAGCCCCAACAGGTACAGCAATATCCTCCCCTAGGGCACACAGGTAGATTGTGTCCATGGAAGGGGTTTGCAAGGGTGTGTGTGGGGTGTTAGTATTTTTGGAGAGCAATAAATAAAGCCACATAGATTTAATTGGATAAGAAATGCCAATGTTGGCAGCTATAACATGGTATTAATAACATATATCAGAGAATTTTATCACTACAAACCTATTCCAAGGTGATTTACTTGAAGTAAAAAGCTTCGAAACTCTAAGACACTAAGACAGGGTGCTGCACATCCCGAAACATGCATTACAGTTATTTTGTTGACATATTTCCACATGACTTTATATTCACGTTACCCATCTTTGCTCATTTCTCTGAGCCTTCTTTTTCTTATCTACAAACTGCCTTTGCCTGTTCTGTGGTTTCTCAGTTTCTTCACCTATTCTTTTTCATGTTTATTTGATGTGAGTCTCGAGTCTGACGCAGAGCCTTCTTGCTGGGACACACACTAACACGTTGATCTCCCTCCCTCAGACATTATATCTGAAGATAAATTGGGGAATGAAGATGTAGAGCTGTTGGAAGAGACTGGTTTCCCCAGGCACCAGTTTAGCCTGGATCATTGGATTTACAACACCAGCACCGCCAACACTGATTTGACTATTAATCCCTGAAGTGCCCTAAGAATTGCAGCATAAATCCAGTGAAGGAGCACTCATACGGCCCTAAAGACCCATAGCGCTTATCCTGGTACTCCATTCATGAAAATTGATCTTCTCGTAGTAGCAATGACAACTCAAGGAGTCCATGCTTTGTAAAACCAAGAGATCCACTTGCTGTGGTAATGCACTTAACTGCCAGGAGGTCTGTGATACAAACCAGCTGCTGTTCATGCCTAATACTCTGCAGAGACCAGCCCTTTCTCCTTTACACGCATCCAGAGAGATCTACTATTTCATTTCCTGTTAGGGATCACTTTAGTACCTTTGTGCCCCACAGCAGCACTCAACAAAATCATCATGTTTCCTATACCCTGCCTCAGTAACTCCCTCCCCAAATATCCTTTACCAAGCAGTGCTTAATTATCTGCTAAGCCAATATCGCCATGTGACAAGACTATAAATCTCTTCTGTATTTGGAGAACAATCATGCCTGAGCAGAGGACTGCAGGAGTCGGGACTGGGCTGGCAAGGAAAAGGAATTGGACACTCTGGTTTCAAGATACTTCTGTGTTGTAAGTGAGCAGGACTCTGTCCCATCCCGGGAGGAAAGAGGCCCTGATGTGTCAGAGCATGTAAACCTTGCAGTGAGTGGCATCTTCCTATGTCTTGACCTTGATTGCTAGAAACGTGAGGGCTGATTTTAACCAAAGATCTCATGTAGCTGGGTGTGCAGCTCCAGGAACAGATATTTTACCTGCTGAGAACAGAGCCAGGCACTGCCTGCAGTGGCAGCCAGGGCTATGGCTGGAGAGGCCTTGTAGGGACTAGGAAAAACGTCTCTCTCCTGCCAAGGTACGTGGAATAGCAGGAACTTACTTTGGTAAGGGCAGAGAGGACCTGCTCCTGCCATGGCCCCCAGAGCTTGGGCAGTGGCTGGCCCCAGTACACCTGTAAATCCTGGGAGAGATTTGCAGAACAAATGAGGCAACAAAAGCGGGAGATGAGGAGACTGCAGGATGGAAAGGTGGAAATGTCTATCCTAGTCTCTGTGGTAGGAGTGATTGCAGGATGAGAGAAGTGAGGATTGACATGGCCAGGCTGCCCATCACGAGTGTCCAGACTCTGTTGTTACTGTGGGAAGGACACTAACACGTGTTACTAATATTCCAACAACAGACTTGTGTACTCTGCGTGTCCATGGCCACGCTCAAGTGGTGGATGACTACAGAAAATGAGGTGGCCTGTGTTACAGCAGGTATGATTGACAGGGCCTTTTAAAGGAAATTCCCCCATGCTGGTAGATGAAATACCTGCTGCTCAGTGTCTCCCAATTCAGAGAATGTATTAGTAGAGGAGCAGTAAACAACACCCAGACAAATAGCACAGCTCCCCTCACGGGAGCCGCCGGGTTCCGCGGGCGGCGGCGCCGCCTTGCGGCCAGCACGGGGAGCGCCGCTGTGCGCAGGCGCGCCCGCACGTCATCGCCCCGCGCCGGCTGCGCCGCGGCGCCATGGAGGGTGAGGGGACAGGGGAGAGGGGAGAGAGGGACGGGGGGACAGGGAGGGTGAGGGATGAGCGGTGGAGGCTGAGGGATGAGGGGAGAGCGGGGGAGGGCGGGCGCTGGAGGATGAGGGATGGTTGACGGGTGAGGGAGGGCTAAAGGGTGAGGGATGCAGGGTTGGTGGTGGAAGGTGAGGGATGGGGGGTGGGCGATGGAGGAGGAGGAGGGATGCAGGGCGGGCGATGCGGGGCGAGGGATGGAGGGTGAGGGATGGCGGTGAGCGCCCGCCCCGGCTGACGCTGCGCCGCCGTGCCTTGCAGGGCAGCTGTACCGCCGGCTGCTGCCCGAGGAGACCGGGGAGCTGCGCCTACAGGTACCGACCGGCCCCGGCCCGCAGGGCCCCCGAACTCCCTGCCGGGGGGTACCTGGCGATTCCCACTCCTGCACGGTCCTTCAAACCCCGTTAGGCACCGAAGGGCCGGGGGTGGGTTGGGTCCCCGCTTTCCCCTGTAGATCCCGCTCGGAACTCGCCGTTTCAAACGAAATGCAAAAAAAGGCTTTTCCTCCAAAACGTGAGTCCCGACTCCGGGCCGGAACCGGGGACCGGGCTGTGCCCGCGCTCAGCACTGCACGCAGGGGCTTCGGCTGGGAACATCTCCCTCCACTGGCACTGACGGGAAGATGTCCTATTCCCATGGAGATTTTGCCGACTTGATAAAACCACTAGTCAGCGGCAAGTTTTAATTGAATTAAAACGTACTATTTTAAAGTGTCCTTTCACATGTCTTTAGCCCCAGGGCTCAGAAAAAGCCAAGACATTTGTACATGCCTTCCTGAAGCGCAGCATGCCCAAAATGAAAGATGAAGCTATCCAGGATATGTTAACTCGGAAAGCTGTAGTTCTTGAGCATTATCCCAAAAAAAAGACCAAGCAAAAGAGGAAGAAGACAAAGGGTTTTACTGCCAAGCAGAGGAGAGAGCTGCGTCTGTTTGAAATTGAACCTGAACAGCAAAGGTAAGACCTTGAATGTCTGCTTTGTATGGTGAAGTGGAAGTACATCAAAAGTGTATAAAAGCAGCAGCACATGCATGTGGGTAGGAACCCTTCAGTATGTAAAGTCACACTACTTGTGGCATTTCACCATGAGAAAAGAGTTTTCTTGTCTGTACAGGTGCAAGATTCATTTCTGTTCATTTCATTTTGTGTACCTAAATATGACAACAAATCAAACCCAAACACAATCACCTCTGATTTCAGTTTTCAGAGGTGGACTGTCTGTGACCAGAGAGTAAAAATTCTGCATAAGATCCCTTGAATTGGTCATGTTGAATGAAGCCCCAGCTTTGCTAACAAAGTAAGCAGGGAGATAAAAGAGTAGGAAAAAAGTAGAAATCTCTTCAGTCTTAGCCTGATTCTCTAAAATACATGACTGTTTTGGGTTGGTAGAGAGGAGCATACTTTGTGCTTGTTTTATAAAGTAAACCAGCAATTTGCAGTGGGTCACCTTGCAGAGTAACTTAAGGTTATGTAACTTACAGATGTCAGTCTTAACTCTGTGGAAATACAGACTACTCCAATAACCAACCGATGGATGTTTTATAATGAAGTTTTGTATAATACTCTTAATCTCTTCTTTCTGCAGATATGCCATCTTCCTCCCACTCCATGAGCTCTGGAAACAATACATCAGAGACCTGTGCCATGGACTCAAACCCGATGCGTACGTTGGCATATTTTAAATTTAGTCTGGGTTTGATACAGTAGATACTTCCAGTTTTATTGAGTTACTGCTTGAAACTCTCTAGTTAATTGATAAGTACTATTTCGGTAAACTCATGATTACAATAGTCATGGTCACATTTTGTAAACCTGACAGTTCACATGATTTTTTTCCTTCCTCTTTGATCCCATTCTCTTTTTCAAGGCAACCCCATATGATTCAGAGCAAGCTGCTAAAAGCTGATCTCCATGGAGCCATTGTTACAGGTATTCTGTTTGTTTCCTTGTATGACATCATCTGCAGTTAAGTAATGCTTAACTTCACTTAAGTAGTTCAGGTGCTTATTTTTCAATTCCTTTCAGTATCATCAGCTCTAGAATCACATACTTGAGATCATATTTCTCTCCTTAAAATGCTAATTTGCTTTACAACTACTCTTGAAAATCACACTGTTGGTTGCAAAGGTTAACTGCACATTTTACCAGTGATTACTGTAACTTCATTATTTCAGAATATTGCAGACTAATTTTTAAAATCATGAGGCAACAGGAGAAGAGCAAATAAACTCCATCTGAAGTTTTCTAATACATACTTCTGTTCTTGCAGTTACAAAATCAAAGTGCCCCTCTTATGTTGGGATAACAGGAATCATTCTACAGGAATTTAAACACGTCTTCAAAATTATCACTAAAGAGGACAAGTTAAAAGGTATGTAAGAATTTTTTTTCAGTTATTTTCACGACTTGAATCAAAAAAATCCTTGAACACACTCTTCATTTTGCACCTCTTGAGTACATTGGTTTATATCAGTGTTTTTGGCTCTTTGCGTGGAGTGGCAGAAGTCACCATCCAACAGCCCAATATCTTACCAAAACCAGATCTCATTAGAAATGAGCAATTTAAAAAAAGCACAACACTTAACTGTATGCTCCTGTAAGAGGACTAACTTTGGTAATTCCAGTTAAAGTTGGAGGCTTGGGTTATTTTTCTTCTCTTGATAAAGTATAAAAAGCTTGAAATGCGTCAAGGCTCAAATCTACAGGTGCATAACATCCCCTGGTATGTCAGTGTATTTTCATAACAGGGATTTACATTAGCCCACTTTGGTCAGTTTGTGTCTTTTTGCATTTTCAGTTGTTCCCAAACTTAACAACGTATTTAGCTTGGAGCTTGATGGATTCATTTCCTACATCTACGGAAGCAAGTTCCTGCTCAGAGCAAGTGAGCGATCTGCAAAAAAATTCAAGTTGAAAGGAACTATTGACCTATGATTTCATGGAAAGTCAGAAGCATTCACAGAAACGTCTGCTGTTTCCCTGCAGTTCAAAGAGCAGGTTTTCTGGCAGATGGAAAAAGCAACAGCCATGTGAAATATTTATAAAGCATTTCTTCTTACTGAAGAATGAGCAGTATCTGCTGTCTTTAAGCAGTCTCTCAGACTGTTGAAATTGGTTGTATCTGCTTTGTTATTTGTATATAATATTCTGGCTTTTATTAAATTTATATGATTAGTATTAATTACCTGACTTCTGTTTCAGTGTATAATTGTAAATTTGTACAGTGAAAATTAGATGTTGTAACTCTGTAATAAATGTTACTGTTGTATAAATTGGGCTTTGGCTGCCTATTATGTGCTGGCAGTGAGACTGCAGGGGCTGACAACTGCTCTTTATAATCATTGTGCCTGGGCCAACATCAGCATCTTTGCCTGCTGCAGGCACATGCAGTAAATTGTTTCAGCTGACAGGTTTTACCTTGAGTGTCTCCTTCCCTGGGGCTGATGCTCTTACAGAGACCAGGTGTGTGTAATGTAACCATACCCACCGTGTCATGCAGCCCTGCACGCCATCTGCCCCCCAGTGCTCACTAACACCCTGCTACTTTCAGGTTAAGTCAGACATGTCTGTATCAATAAATACACTTTGTCGTGGCAGAGTGCAGGGAACACATAAGAGGGAAGCACTTGAAGCTACAAATTCACAGATGGAAGTGACCCCCATTCAATCTTATATTTCAGTCACCCACGGAATTGCCTTATGAATGCTTAACCTCTGTCCACAGAGCTATTGTGCTTCAGGTATCCTCAGCCCCTTTTACATTTTTTACTGCACACTTCATTTTTGATTGCCCAGATTACAACCTCTCATTGACTAGGCAGGTTTGATGTGTTTGGGAGTTGGAAGTGACCCCTGTATTTAGATTGCTTAACATTTTTCTGTTATAAAAGTGCTTCTGTGGTGGTTTTGTTACAAATGTAATATTCAGAAGCTTTTAATCAATTTCAATATCAAATGAAAGACTTGTACCTGGGAAAAGTTCTTCCCTGTCACCTTTCAAGCATTTGTAGCCAAGCAAGGTCATTTCTTTAAATAGAACACAGCTGTTCCTCACATAATCACACCCCAAAGCTGAGTAACTGGGGTTGGGAGGGCGGTCAGAACTCTTGCCTGCACTGCAGGGCACACAAGGCAGGAGAGAGCCAGAGCTCATCACCATCTCCACCCCCAGTCCTACAAAAACGCTTAACTGGCCTCCAAAGCTCCCACTTGGTGCAGAAATAAAAATCTTTGTTGCAATTATATTATAACCTTGAGATGGGGAAAACTGTGTTTTTGCTAGAGATAGGTATTTTATATGGGGAAATAGTAATTTCACACCAATGAGAATTTTTATCTGTGAAGTAAGAACAATATGTGTTAAAGTTGTTAGACATAAGTTATTATTCTACCTTGCACCCATTACTCTTTTCAACATTCTCTAAAATTAAGTATCTCGGTTTCCTCTAAGAGGTCAGAAGGAAAAACAAACAAAGCTGTAGAAAGCATAAATCATAGCAGAAACTTTCCTTTCAGGACAATGACCTAGTTTTAATTTTGCTCATAGCCTTCAGTGTAACATCTAATTAAGACATCTGTTAAATGCCTATAATATTAAATTAATAGGGGGAAGCTAATGGAACTTTATTGGCATAGTCCAGTTAATTAACATTAAGGGCCTTTAATGGAGGGCTTAAAGAGACATTAATGGGGATGCCATACAAATCGGAATTAGGCACAATCATGTCTCATTGTGCTGTGAAGGACATAACATGTTCTACCATATGGACACAGAGATGAGCACTATACAACTTCCCATAGCTACTGGCACTTCCATTTTTTAAACTATTTCAGCAACCACAAAAACAAACGCTGCCTGGCAGTGCCTTGGTAAAAGCAATGCTTTCGTTATTTACACTGAAGAGTGCCCAGGAGATGTCAAAGGGCTCCCCAGAGTAATCCCAGGCTAGTGGCACAGAGAGACAGGTGACAAATAAACAGTAACAAGAGCTGAACAGCCCAGGCGTTCAGGACCCTTTACTGCAGCTGGTAAATCACCTGAGAGGCCTTTTTGCAATGCCTCCAGGTGTTCCAAACAGCCCCATAACTCACTGCAGCTGAATCCCCCCGCAGAGCTGGGATCACTGCCCACCCCCCAGCAAATCAAGCAACCCCCATCCCACCTGGGATGGGCTCTGTGCAGGGCTCTGTGGTCACTTTCCCTAGAACACATTAAACTCCCCTGGGCCTTGTCAAGGACCTTCCTTAGAAACTGGGAAATGTGAAAATGACGGCTCACCTGTTCCCCCCCGCCCATTCATGGCCATTCCCCATCTCTTCATTGGCTGAGACAGTAAATACTTAACGGATTTAATATTGGAAAACTGGAGAACTAATCACATCTGTCTCTAATATGCTTTGTCCTTCATATGTTCCAGCTCTGGATTGCACTCTGCAGAGACACGTTTTTTGTAATGATTTTTACACCTGAACTCTCACTAACCAGGGAATAATGAACAGCAGTGAGCAATGTCTCACTACCTTACACACATTTCTGCTTTCCTATTACTGTGTATGCATATTCATAACTAATATGAACTAAAACAATTGTAAGCAATTTAGTTTCTGAATTTTGAACACTTAAGCAAGAATAGAAAAACAAAAATCCCATAATTTCTCTTTGAAACCTCAGAATAATTCATTGTAGGAAATGCTTGAAATTAAAGCCAAGTCACATCCAAGAACACACACGGAATATTCTCTTTGAGGGGGATTTCCTCTAAAAAATGGGTTAGACAGGAACATAGCGGAAATCCTCACAAACTGTCAGTGGCTGACAAACTCATATTAAATCACTGAAATAACAGCAGCACGTAGCGGATGTTAACTATATATTCAATTCATTCAGTGTTTTAGAGAAGTGTAAGAGAGAGCATAAAATTCTGATCCAGACCATGCTTTCAGGAAAGAGCTGCAGTCTTTTCTCAGAACTAGGGTGGTCCTCATTTTGTCTGAACAGGGTAATCCCTCAGCCCCTTACCAGAACAGTTCCATGTGCCCATTCCCCATAACAAATGCTCACCATTACTGCTGTTATACAACCCAAAACCTGATCAAGCCTGTCAGGCCACAACATTCACCAGCCCATGGTCCCACATACCAAGCCCAATTATACAGCAACAGCTGATTCTGTGGAATTTCACACAGGTTTGACCTACCTTTGTCTCATGCTCCCCATCCTTAATTCTGTCATTCCTATGGTAACTCCAGTTCTAAGTCACTATCCCTACAGTGTGTGATGAAAATGTATTATTTTGGTAAGGCAGAAATTTCCCTCAGTGTGCTGGTTTAATTAAATCAATGAGCAAACGTGAAGAATACAGGATCTATAAAACAGAGGATCTGCTGCTGAGAGGAGCAGTTACAGCTGGCAAACACAAACCTCCTGGGCTGCAGAACAAACAGTACCTGACACTCTGCCTGCAGATGGGTTTTGACACCTACCTCTGCAGGCTCTGCCTGTTGGATAGGGATTATGGAAAACTACAGAGAACTCAGCAACATTTAGTACTGAATTAAGAGCTCTCCCTGTTAAGAGAGCTCTCTGCTGCTTTCTACTATTAGTCAGATAAGGCACAATACCTTATAACCATGAAGAAGAGAAAAAAATGAGTGTACAATTAGCTAAAATAATATAACTGATAGGAAAAGGCACAGCCTAAACTTTATAGTCTATCTTGCCCTGCTCCCCAGCCTATTTTTTAGGCTATTTCTTTTTTTCATTCTGCTAGGAACTATTCCCATATTGCCAAACCACACTGATTTAAAACATGTTATTTTCATATACTTTCAGCCACTGACCAATCTTGTAATAACCATTCCCTTCTGTAGGCATCTGAACAGCATGTTAAAGATCTGCATCCTGGCCTATTAATAGAAACCTCTTCCTGCTGTATTAGTTATTCCTTTCAAGTCTCAGAATAAGCTCCCACTCTCATGGCATATGTACATTTTTGACTGACAAACTAATCTTAAAAGGTACAAAAATATATAATAATATAGTTAGAACATTAATTATAATATTCAAATCAAAGAACTTCAGCTTCCCCTCAAAATTTTTAAATCAATAACCAAAATTGAATATAAATGCCTAAGGGCTTATATGATTGTTAAGGGCAAAGACTTCAAAACCAAAGCCTCAAGCATGACTGCACTCACTTTTCCATGGGTCAGGGCTTTTCAGCTGAGCCTCACGGCTCCAGGGCCCCAGGTTTATAACAGAATGTGTAGGGAAATGTGCTTGTTGTGTGTGTGTGTGTGTGTCCAGCTACCATCACTGGCCTCTGACTACAAGCTCCTTGGACATGCCCTAGTGTGCACACAGTACAGCCCCAAAAGAGGCTCTACTTTATAGCACCATTATTCTGGGAGAGAAGAATAGGATTATGCACTTCTTGTAAACGTTAAAATAATTCCATAAATCTGAATAAAATTAATTTTTTTCTTGGTGAAATTGTCTGCAGCACTCTGCCATGCATATTCTTCCTCTACAGGATTATTTCAAAATTATGGACTCAGAAATGTTCAGCTGGATAGTTCTTGGGTGGCTGAGGTGCTCACTGAAGAATTTAAATGATGTAATAGCTATTGAACACCCCATTATATGGCTGCCTAATTAATGTGAATGATAGTTATGTCTTACTCACAGAAGATTATTTTACACAGAGGAAAATCTACTCACTGCCACAGTAGCCATTTCGATAGTTTTTATAGGAGCAGTTGCATTATGGCTTCATTGAGTATAAGGTAAGTAGCCGTCCTAAATAATGAAGATTGAAGGCTTAATAGTCCCAATAAAGAATCCTGCAGGTTTTTTATTTCAAAAATTAGAGTTTGATTGCAAGCGTATGATAATGAGAGGGAAAAGATCACTGGCATGTGGAATCCTTTTGGCTCCTTGGGAACTTCCATTTCTTCTGTGCAGAAATACAGAGGAATAAGGACAGCAAAACAGAAAATAAGCTGTTCTTTACTTTTGCTACCAGCATGTCCAAGCTCCAAGCCTCTCCCTGCGGCAACATTTCTGTGGATAAGGATGTGCTGGATTGCGCCTGTTACACTCGGAAGGCTGACATTACTGGAACAGCTGCACGCGGCTGATCACGTACACACAAATAACCTCAAATAATGTGAAGAGCCCAGCTTAGACCCATTTGAATGATGATATGCAGACATAAGCCAGCCTTGCAAACTTGTCTCGGAATTGCAGCCTATTACAGCAACTCTTTTTTGCGAGGCAATAGTCAAGGGACTCGGCATTTCTGTTACGAGACCCTATTTCCAAGGTTATATATCAGAGATTATAACAGCTATAAAAATTCAAATGAGATTTAAAACTTGGCATGAGCATCCTCACTTGGGATCTAATATTTTTAAAGCAAATCTTTACAGGAAAAGCTGAAAGTTTACTTGTTCCACTTGTTATTTTAGGTCTCTGTTGGTACATAATTCTCAGTCTAGATTCCTACACTCTCCCCCTCGCAGAACCCAAGTAATCTCTTTTCACAGCTTGCATTTTCAGAATGGCAATTCAAAGATAGGACAATTGATTTGACATTTGTTTCTCCAAACAGCAAACTTTCAGGAAGGGTTTTAAAAGAACTTCTGTTCCAAGGCAGCCACTTTTTTTTCTTAAGCAATAAAGCAACACATGTGTTTTAGCAAGTAAAAAGTGGCAACAACATTAACCTGAATTATGGTAACAATGACTACAAAACAAGCTGGCTGGGGATTTGCAAACGCAATCTCCAGATGTCTGCAAAAGATCTGATTTATCAAACACACTCCGGGCAGGATTTGTTGTGGGCTTGTACTTCCTAATAAAAGAGGTCTGTAGTATTTATTTACTGGTAGTGTCAGTGAAAGGTGCTACCCCCTGTGGCATCTTTCAGAAAGGTGAGTAGATCCCTTTTGAATAATCCACAGGATATGGAGAGAGAGAGAGAGAGACCCTAGAAATTAGACCTTGGAATCACCAATTAGACAGGATGAAGCTGAAGGTTAAATATAGGGAGAGGGGAAAAAAGATTGTAGGAACTGGAGGCAGCCTCAAGAGAAAACCTGAGGTAGTGCCAAGGGGAAGTCCAATGTCCCCCAGCCTCAGGGACAGGTTAGAAACACTAAATGCCAGCTATGGAGGTTGCAATTGTATTTTATCAGCACAGTCTGTGGCCATTTAAGATGCTTCCATCTGTGTGGGGGCTTAAAAGCACCACAGTGAAGAGTAAAGGCTGGTTCCACTTCATTTTGATCCACAGCCTTGCTGCTGAGGCTGTGATGGGGAGCCTTGGCTAGTGCTTACTTTAGGAATGATGCTTGTGATATGATTCCCTGCCATATAGGAATGCACTCTTTCCAAGCAGGTCTCCACACAACCCTCCCCATGGATAAACGCTGCATGCAAATAACTCATTGCTCGTGTTAGTGATCTTAGAGTGGCACAGGTATGGGCAGAAGCGCTGGGGCCATTAAATTTGTATTCCCTCACCTTCACTGTCACAGTCCAGCCATGAAGTACTTTGGACTGAAAACTAGTGCTTTATACAAAGAATTTGGGGTCCTTTTATCCTAGGCTCACTATCCAGGTAAAAAAAAAAGAACATACTTACATATGTACACAGAATTAAACCAAGTAAAACACATGGTCCATATTTTTAATTTTGCATTTACAGAGCAGTGCCTCCTATTTGCAATGACTTGCAAACAACAGCTTTAGGACAACACCACATCAGGATAATTACCTTTTGTTCTGATTCATTCTGTTGGGTGTTGTTCCAAAGCAACAAAGTTGGAGCAATTCTTTAGGATTATTTAGAAAACCCAAGGTTTAACCAGCAAGTGATAACACCTCCTGGTTTTGAACAATGACTTACTTCTGATTAAACCAAAATGAGTTACTAAGGTGAACAGATTGAGTAATCAAGCTCAATTAAGCATGCGCAATATGCGCTGTAACAACATTCACTGTTTGGTGAAGTAATAAAACAGCTTTACTTTCTTTTGACTTCTGGCAGTCTACCTCCAAGAGCCATTCATTCCTGCTTCTACCCAGGCAGCATTTCCATGAGGATGCATCATGAATTTTAGCTACTTTGCCAAAGATGTTGTTGCGGAGGGAAACAAAGAAATACATCTACAGCCACGAGCAGGAGACAGGAACAGCACCTACACAGGCACGAGGCTTCCCTGGGAGAGCCCACACCCTGAGCAGACACTGTTTTCACATAGGAGAGCACCGTCGTGCTTTAGAAGACAAGCCACTTTGGGGGCTAAACATCTAAGAGAATGTTTCAAAAGGCAGTTTTCTTCCCATGCAGCAGAATGGTTTGTAGCTTCAGGGAAACTACACTAATAACTCGCAGCTTGGCTCTGGGGCACAGGTATTTTAGTTTATTCTTATTATTGTTGCTGCTGGTTTTGTTGTTGCTTTTGTAGAAGCTAACATAAAAATGATACAGAAATCGCACCTCTGTCTATAGCCAGAGCAACACACTTTGCTTTTGTACCAGAAGATGGAGCCACATGCTCACAGTTTTAAAGTGTTTTTTTTCCTCTTGTGCCAGAAAACCCACCCATGAAGCAGACAGTGCCTAGAAACTGCTCCCTTACCTTACATGAACTTGCTGTTTTAGTGTGTCTGTGTGTACAGCGAATCTGGTGCCTGCCTTACCCCGTGTCAGCTGCCTCGCTCAGATGTTTCCATAACAACTCCATTTTCCTTGCTGCAAATATATTTTCTGAATTGCCTACCACATCAAAATGAAATCGGGAAACAAAACCAAACTAAGCCAGGCATTTCCAATGGCTAAAATATCACACTTTTCATTTCCTCAGTGGAAGGATATACTCTTCAAGGGAGTCATAAATATCCCAGAACCATCAACATAAGACTCCAAACTCCCCATCTTAAATAAAGGCAGATATAACATCATTTTTATTGTGTCCTACAGGATGTGCTCAGATGGCAGAACAGGCTAGGTCTGTGCTCTGCCAACCCTTCAGCTCTGCTGCAGTCAGAGTAAGGCAGGTATTTGACGTGACCAATTTGTGCCTTTGCCCACCCCAGCAGGCCAATAAACCCCTGGTTCTGCTTCAAAACCTACTTGCAAAAAAAAAAAAAACCAACCCAAAACCCAAAAACCACCTAAAAACCAGCCATGGTAGGGTATGTCCCACTGTATGTTTGGGGTTTTTTTTGCAAGTAGGTTTTGAAGCAGAACCTTCCCCTGCCCAGCATCCAGGCTGTAGCAGTGCCAGTGGCAGCTGCTCCCCAGACAGGGCAGCCAGGGAGCACTGCTGACCCCCAGCAACTCCACCCTGGGCCGGACAGGGGGGACAGGGCTGGACAAGTGAGAGCCCTCTGCTAAACCCTGCCCTTAGCCGAGGGCTGTGCTGGCCCCACTGCTGCCAGCCACCTCCACATTAAGATGAAAGGGCCTTTGTTAAATGACACACATCTGAGAGGAGGAGAAACCCTTCACTAAAGATATTAAAGTCCATTAGGGCTTGCCTTTGTTGGCTGCTTGCTCTGCGTCAGCTGTATGAGCCGCCAGTCCTAGAGAGTCAGATCAAAGCAAGATAATGGCATTCCTAATAATGCCAGCAGAGATCTTTCAGGTAAAAATGTTTATTGTTCAAGAACACTGTCAGATCCTTTCATGTCCTTTCCAAACCTGGCGATGTCCCAGGTTGGCACAGAACTGTTTTAAATACACAGGTTTAATTATTCTTTTGGCTGCTCCTTCAGGCCGTTCTCAGGCAGCAGAAGCAGGCAATAGTTTACTCTCACCCATTTTCTCAGCACAATGCTGTAACCTCTTCATAACAAATCCTCCACCACAACATTTAACATCTCTCTAATGGGACATTGAAAATGAAGTCAGCAAAGCATTCTATCAAAGTGCTCACAAAAAAAGAACCCTCAATATTATTTTTTACAAAATCTAAGTACAGGATAAAGCATGCTGCCTTTACAACCCCAAATGCTGCAACCTATCAGCAGTAGATACTCACACATGGCTTCCTTGAGGAACCACCATTTGATAGGGAAAACCAGAAGGATGTGCACAACACTGAGCGGGGCCCACAATGGGAGAGATTGACACAAGTGTCATCCTCTATCCTGAGCTTCTAGATACCATGAGAAGGCTCCAGCATCTGGAACAACCAGAGTAATATTTACCACTAATTCTCAGGTTTATTTTTAAAATTGTACTTACAAGATTATCAATTAAAGGCAACCCGAGCAACAAATCCGAAGAAGATGTCATATCACCCTTTTTTCCCCCATTTATTTCAGTGCTGTGGCTGAGAGCCCAATTACAGCTTTGGCAGCCAGGACTTCTGAGCAGTGGCTCCATCACTCCCTGTATGATTTTCAGATGAACATTTAAAAACTTGGATTTGCTTCCTCTGCCTGTAACATGTGTGTGGAAAAACTCACAATGCCAGAGGTTCCTGTCCCAAAAGGAGACAGAGGAGTCCTGTAACTTGATTTGAATAAAGGCAGAGGCCATGGGGTCTCAAATTATTGGGGGCACAGCCCCCTTTTTATCCTAAGTTCCTGGCCGCATCACCCTCTTCCTTTCCCCACTGGCCAAGGAACTCAGAAGGTACAGACTCCCCGAATTGCCGACTCCATGCCCCCCTAATATGCACCCCCTTTATTTTTTTCTTTTATAACAAAACACTATTCATAATTGTATTAAGCCTTTGTTCCTTTTCTCTAAGTTCAGGAATTTAACACGGCCTTGGCTGAGCAGCAGTCTGTGTCAAGAGTAACATTTTCTAGAACTGATGGTTTCTTCTGTTACTCCTCTATCTGTAAGTTCCTGGCCCTATCTACAAGCAGATTCTCACCCTCTGCTTGTAAGGACACATTCATCCTATTCCTTTCACATGCAAACAACACTCAGAGTCCTTGGGGCTATGAAAGCACTCTGTAGAGGTGTAAGGGAGCCCAGGCGTTCTTCTACAGAAACTAAAAGGACTTTCACACTCTTCCCATGCAGTCTGGGTCCCTTGCAAAGCAGCCACAGCCTGAACAGCTTTCCCAGTGAAACAGCAGGAGCTGGAGACAGCTCAGCCGCAGCCAGTGCAGGCTGAGGGCAGCTGTGGGCAACACCACCACAAGCGGATGAACCTGCCAGGCTCAGTCCCTGTTGGACTGCAGAACACACAGAGGACACGTGGGCACCAGCTGTTCAGCGTGCTGCACGGCCCCAAACACAGCACAGCACTGCTCGTGCTCTCGCTGCTCAGAGAGCCACGGCAACCCCAGACAGGACAGGATTCCTGTGAAGTGCTGCCCTGAAATGATGCAAGCTGAGGAAACCTCCAGGAGGAAGCAGAAAAGGCCACACTGATGCCTGACTCCCGTGTCTGCAAGATGGATGAGAATTTGAATTCCTTTGTAAGGGACCAAACATATCACTTAATAAAAACAAGGCATCCTACAATGAACCTCTCTTTCCCATATTTATTCCTCTCTAAACACAGCAGTGCGCAGATTATAGGAAATGGTTTTACATTTAACTTCAACCCCAAGTGGTAAAGAAACGGATTGTATCTCACAATGTAAATTTGCATCTACCATCATTTAATGGATGTTTTATACATGCTATGTACTACTGTGTTTTTATGGAAAGGCAAAAAAATTACTTGGGAATTTGTTTTTAATTAAGCAATAAGGCTCAATGGGGTACTGCTATCGTGCAATAAAACCACTCCTGGGGTGTTGTGAGGCATTTGGTCCAGATGAGTGCTTCAAATCACCCCCAGATTGTGATTAGATGATTACTCCCTGGAGTTAATATTAGATGGCTCTCTCTAGAGTTGTCTTATTGCTATTATAAAAAGTCTTCAACATGGGGAAACTAAGTAGCTTTTGTGCTTGAAGAAGATGAAGTTTGCAGTTTCGACTGTTGAGTGGCTGTGTGAGCTGTGTGGGTCCCATAGATCACTTCACCTATTTAGCATGCGTGAAAGATCATCTCGGGGCATTTCTTTGACCCAAACAGTTTTACAATTAAGTGGCTTTCTTTTTTTTCTAGAAGATGGAAAGATATAAACAGCAAACAACTCCAAAATAAAGCAATCCCAAGACAAGGAGCTGAGAATTTGATTCAGAGATATGTATTACGGGCTTTATCTTTTTGTTGGGAATAATGAATCCTAATCACTATTATGCTAATTGTATTAATGAAGGCTAATGCATGTGGTAGGCAAGAGATTCTCCCAAGTTGGGTCCATGAGGAGGTGCATGGCCTGAGGCGTTTGTGAGGGCTCCCAAGCTAATGAAATCAAACAACCCAAATGGTACAGAGCCAACCTGCAGTGCCTTCCCCTGCCTCCCCCCAGCTGCTCTTCAGGGGTGAGGTTAGACATGAAATATTTCATTCTGAGAACAGATAAAACAAAAACAAAAAACCAAAACAAGCAAACCAAAAAAAAAAGAAAAAAAAAAGAAAAAGAAAACAAAACCTGAAGCTCCCTGCATTTCAGTACGCCAGTAAGAGAGAAATCTCAGGAAAACATTAACTCTTGCAAAACTCTCCCAAAAAAGCAGGATGGGACCACCTCAACATGGACAATTTCTGCACAGCTTGAGCTGAAGTACAGAGCAGAATCCTCAACTCCTCCTTCAGATGTCCCTCAACAGCAACCACACACCTCCTATTACACAACATCCCTCTGTTTTTTCAACCAGACAATGATTTTTGCCCTTCACAAATTAAGGTGTGATCCTTCACACATCCTCTGCGTCACATCTTACACATCCTGCACAGCCCAGGCAGCAACACAATCTCTAAAAGCCAATAAACCTCTTGTACCTCAGAAGAAATCTCCAATTCCTCGTTCAGATCAGCACCTCTCCATTTAAAGATCCAGCATGCCAATGGATGGGGATGTTAGCCAAGCTGAGGTTTGCTCTCTTGGTTTCCACAATGTCAGCAGAACGCCTTGGAAAAAACCAGACCACCTGGCTGTTTTCCCTTATATTTGAAGATCACAAAAGGAAACAAAGATTTCCTTTCTTGTTCCCCTTTCACAGAGCGCTCTGCACATGCACTCAATGCATGAAACTCCTCCAGGCAATGGCAGCAGATGCCTTTCTGCACAAAAGGCACTGATGTGGGGCAAGGTCCCTTACAAAGAGAGGATTTTTCCCTTCTGAGCAACACACACATTCAGCCTGGGTAGCAGTTACAAAGGAAAGAAACCAAAGCATGTTCTTCACATAAACAGAAGCTGTATCCATAGGCAAAGCAGGGTTCAGGAATGAAACTCTTTTATTTGTCTTTGACTAATCAGTCCATCAGTCATTTACATCTTTTTGCATTAACCAGCGATTATCACACTCTTGTTCCCCATGCTTTTCCCCTATTTCAATATTTGAAATGGCTAATCTACCTCAGTTTAGTGTTTGAAACCCTTGCTCACCAGTTATTTGTTCACCACGATTTATCTTGTGCAATAAAAGCACACTGAATATGAGATCACTGTTCAGACAGAACAGCAACAGTAGGAAAAGAGTTCAGAAGAACATGCACAGAATGGTGCATTCTGAAGGAAGGCTGAGCTCAGAAGGTGCAGCACTCGCTCACAGCATGCTGCAAAATGCATTCAGCAGCTCTTACACACACACCTCTTTATTTCCACATTAATTTCATACATTTTGTTCTAATATCACACCCCTCTCTGCACTGAACACCTGCACCTCCTCACAGTTCTGGCATTTTATATTCTCTTACCTCAGCTTTTTCTCACCTCCACCTTTTTTATTTCAACTCGAGCCTGTTCCCACTACTGGGGAACACTACTCAGAAACAGTGGTCTGGCAGCATGTCAGAGCTCCTGCTTGTTTGTCAGTGAGTGCTCACCCATCCTGCTCCTCAGGAGAGCTCAAACTCCTGAGCTTCCCCTGCTGTGAGTCCCTGCACTGGGTAGTTCTTGGGTGCAGCCTGGAGACTCATCACAACCAGCCCACTTGATCCACTCAGAAATTATTGATCATTATTGATTATTCAAGAATGAAGTTCCAACTCTACAGTACTGTACTCATGTGACCCAGGAGCAGGGCTGAGGTCTGAGCAGGGAAGGGTGCAGCAAACACCAAGACAAACTTGTAACTTTAGAATCTGCAAATGTGAGAGGTTTTGTGGTCCTTACACAACAGCTTTTGTAAGGATCACTGAGATTTGTGACCTGGGCATGGCCCTGTGGTGAGGCACACGGGGCTGTGAGTCAGGAGCTCTGGGGGATGCTCCTCAGCTCCCAAGTGATTCACTCGGAGCCAGAGCCTATTGCTACTGAAGACAATAGCAAATAACCCACTGTTCTATGCCAGTGACCAAGCGCCGTGTGACCAAATGTAACTCTCCAAGCATGGAACTCCCTGTGAGGAGGGTGCAAACCCTCACGCAGTTATTGGAATTTATGCTGCGCTTCAAGATCCTGAGAATAAAGTGCTGCACACATGCAAAGCATAGAAATGCCTCTGTAAAAAACAAGAGCACATTGAGTAAGCTTTATGCAAAAGTCAGAGGAACAAGCAAAGGCTGCTTTCAGGAATACTCTCATCAGTCAGACAATCATTTTGCAGCCAGCCTCCCAAAGCCACTCAAGAAGTTGGTAATTTCCTGCACAAGGGTTGAGAGATGTCCCAAAGACACAAGCACCCTCCAAAACAGGTTTGCTGGGCAGCAGTCTCAAGGCACCTGGACTAGTGAGAATTTGGAAACCGGCACTCTGAAGTTTCAGTCTGTACTGACAGAGCTGAGCAAGAATCTGATTTCTGCGCTGTCAGACTGGGAACAACTAATTTCCAAAGCAGGCAGATGAAGCTGGTAGGGCTTCAGAGACACAAATCAATCATGGCAAGTCACACATTTCTAGAGGAGGCTGATTAGCTGAATTCCCTGGTAGCCAGATCAGACAAACATTCATCCCCCCCCCACACCACACTCTCACTCAGGACAGAGGTCATTCATCCCTACAAGTAACCTGTAGGATGAACACAAGTCGTCTTATTCCTTCACTAAGTCATAGTATTCCAAGCTCAATTCAATAAAACCTCCACTGCTAAAAGCTGCCTTGTCCACTGATGAAATGCCCCATGTAGTCAATTAGTTAAAACCACTGTCTATCCTATGATCACAGTGGGTTCCTAACATCCCAAACTGAATCTAAATATTGAGTTTTATTCAAAAGAATTTTATCAAATGCCTGGGTTGTTTTTTCTTCTTTTTCAAACATGTACTAAACATACACTGAGCTGAGAATTTAACAGATGTTTTTGTTACTATTATAATCTAATCTTTTCCTGCAGGCTGTTGTAGTAATTTTGCCACTAGAAGATAATAAAAAAACATTTTCTCCCCTGCAGAGCTTACCTTTGGCTGACTCAGCTGAGCAGCTGCAGTTTCCTTTACTTGCTTTGAAATTATTGCATCCCAATTGGGTGAGATATTTCTGCTACTGAGAAACAAGTGGCTTTGGAGAAAATGCCAGAGGCAATCAGATAAAGTCTCTTCACCTTGCTCTAGTTGCATTAAAAGCTGGTAATTTAGGCTGCAGCTTTTTCAAGCGGTCCCACAAATGTTTGGGTTTACAGCCAGGAAAAACAGAGCTCCTGAGCCTGCCTATCAAATAGCTCTTAAGATTACTGGTGAAACTCCGAGTCTGCGTCTCAGTAAGGAATTCAAACAAGTGTGTAAGAGCTTCCAAAACAAACAAACAAAATACCAACAGAAAGTCAGCTCTCAATTGCAGCTGCTTAACACTGACTGTAAGCCCAAAGTGTATCTTGGGGCTTCCCTTGCCTTATGCAACAGTTGCCTGAACACACCTCCACTTCTGACTGAAGAGGGACAAAGAAAAAAACCTTCAAATTGCAGGTGGTTTGGCCAGCCCAGTGCTGTGCTTGGCTGATGTGTTGTCCAGGTGAGCATACTGAGAAACAACAAGAAAAATAAACTAAAGTATTACATCTCAGTAACAAAGACTGTGATTAGGATAACATGAGAGCAAATTCAGAATAATTTTAGCACATAGGAGGAAAAAAAACAGTTTCAGAGTAATAATCTGTGACTGATCTAACTAATCTGTTAGATCTGAATTAGTCTGACAGCTAAGACAAACTCTGGCATATTTAGTTCAGTCCTTTGTCTATTTATAGTTTACAGATATTTACAGTTAGATCATGTTAAAAAAACCCCCAGCATTCTGTAGAGAATTAATTTCTAAGCTGGGCAGATCTCCCCAGAGTTAGCAGACTGCTCCCAAGGCAGCCAGGACAGAGACAGCTGGTGTCCAGGCTCAACACAAACCAGCTCCCAGTTGTGAGAACCAGTCTGCAAAGGCAGACCACGCTCCTTCCACCGACAGACCACTGAGTCCTGCTCTCCCACAGAAAAGGCAGGAGGACTGAACAGACCCCAAACTAAATGATAATGATAACCTGAGTCTGTTCAGCCTAGCACCCTCCCCGCTGTGCTGAGCTCTCTTCTCCCAGGTTTTCAGGGGTTTGTCGATGACTGATGGCTCTCTCTGTAACCCTCATACACCACTAGGCAGCCACGTACTGCACTGAACTTAGTCCATGTCCTCATTTGTCTGCTCATCTGACGCAAACACAAAGTGTAAAGAAATAGAGTCTTGTGGAAACTCCCATGACTGCTGAGCACTTTAGCTCTAAAGTGCACCTTGAGCTTCCCAGCCCACATTATTATTACCAAAGAAAATGAAAACCTGGAAAAAAAAAAACATTTCTAATACCTTGACAGGTCCATCAGTTTCCATTAAAAATAGAAAAGCTATTACAGAAAGTGAGCAAGCACCTGAATTATAGATCAGCACAGGCCAGGGGTAGTGCCACTGCACCTGGCAAGGGCCAGAGCTCGGCTCCCCTGCAGCACCTTCAGCAGGGCTGAGGGACACTCACAGCCTCTGCCCACTCATCTCACCACCCTCCTGGCAGTGACACATGGGAGGGATGAGTGGGTGGGAGAGAGGAATGCAAAGGATTTCCCTGCAACACCAATTTCGGTGCTAATAGCTTGCTCTTTTCACAGAGGTCTGTAACTGTAATCATGAAAGTGGTTAGAAGACCTGATCCAAAGCTTGGGAAGAGGTCTGGTTTCTGTTTTGGACCACGGTAATGTGCAGTTCTATTTATATCCCTCTTCTTAACTGTAAAACACTGGGGGCATTTTATCACTGAAACCATCTTTATACAATGTCATCCCTGAGTATCATTCTGCTTGATAGAGTATACTGCGAGCAGGGGATGATGAAACTTGAAACTTAAAACTGTGAGCAAACCAAATACACTGAGTTATGCTCGTGGGGGCAAGTGGTGAGTGTGCAGGAGGGTGGTGGATGTCAGCAGGGCACACGCGGCCGTGGGCACAAGCAGCTGTGGGACACACGCAGCCACGGGGCACACACAGGCATGGGACACACACAGCTCCGGGCAAACACACGGCCCTCCGTGGGGCAGCCATGGGGCACAGGCAGCCAAGGGACACAGGCAGCCATGGGCACACACGGGCATGGAACACATGCACCCATCGGACACAAGTAGCCATGGGACACAGGCAGCCATGGGATACATACAGTCATGGGACACACGTACCCATCAGATATATACAGGCATGGGGCACACACCCCCACGGGGCACACGCAGCCATGGGACACACACCTCCATCGGGCACACGCAGCCCCCGTTCACACACCTCCATCGGGCACACGCAGCCCCCGTTCACACGCAGCCATGGGGCACACACCCCCATGGGACAAACACCCCCACCGGGCACACGCAGCCCCCGCTCACACACCCCTATCGGGCACACACCCCCATGGGACAAACACCCCCATGGGGCACACTTAGCCCCTGCTCACACACCCCCACCGGGCACACGCAGCTCCCGCTCACACACCCCCATGGGGCACACTTAGCCCCTGCTCACACACCCCCACCGGGCACACGCAGCCCCCGCTCACACGCAGCCCCCGCCAGCACCGCCCGGCAGCGCCGGGGCCCCGGGGCGCCCATTGGCCGGCGGTGGGGGTGGGCGGGGAGCGGCAGCGGGCCCGGCCCTGGAGCGGAGCGGAGCGGAGCGGAGCCGGGCGGCGCGGGCCGCGGGAGCGCTCGCCGGGGCCGGCCGGGAGGTACGGGGCGAGCGGGGGTTCGGCGCGGGGCGGGCCCGTGTGCGGAGGGCAGAGCCGGGGTTTGTCCGCCGCCGGGCCGGAGCGGGGGGACAGGAGCTGGGGCACAGAGCGGCGGGGTGGGGGGCCGTGCGCTCCGCCGGGGCTCGGCCCGGGGGTCCGCGGTGTGTCTTGTCCGCCCCGCGGTGTGTCCTGTCCGTCCGGGGCCCCGCGGTGTGTGTGCGCGGCCCGAGCGCCGCTCAGAGGGGCGGGTGTGTTGGGGTTTTTAGAGGGACTCTGTAAGTTGCCAAGTTTGCCCGTGTACCAAAAGCCCGGACACTGCTCCCGCTGCAGAGCTGTAAGCGGAGCCCCGCTTGGGCCGTGCGCCTCTTCCAGAGGGGCACGTGGGCTCTCGGGCACTGGGAGAGACGGGGAATCGTCGCTTCCCTCGGTGGTTCCCCCCTCGGCAGCCAGCCCGTGTCTGTCCTTGGTCACGGGTCCGGGGAGCTGCGGGCGGAGTGCGCTGCCCGGGATGAGTGCAGGGACAGGGAGCGGGGGGACGGAGCCGGTGAGGATCTGCCTTGAGTTTCGTAGTTTTTCTCCCTTCCTCCTTCCCTTCCTTTCCTTGCTCTGCTACTTGGGCGCGTCTGAGCCTGGCTGGCCCTCGCAAGAGCCACAACGGAGCTCAGGCTGCCAACAGCTGGGTTTGGTAGCATCAGTCTGAGCTCCTCAAAAGCCACTGCCCGGCCGTCCCCGTGCTCTGGCCCTACGCTGAGCAGCAGTGGCGAGAAGCTTGGTAGCTCGGTCAGTCCTTGTCCCACTGGGACTGGTGACATTCTCAAAGGCCTTATGTGACAGGTAGCCCCAAAATATACGTGTGCTGAATTGGGTTCCTCATGAGCACGGCAGGAAGGGGGTTGCCAGGACCTGCCCCCCTTACCCCAGCAATTACAGCATGCCGGAAAGAGGGAGAAGCAAGCTGAAATGCCCTCAGGCACTACAAGGAGAGGAGCTTTGTTTTTGTTGCTTAAATGCCTGCTCGGGCAGCTGCGTCCTACTTGCTGTCCTTGGTGAGCAAGAGCTTATGCCAGCCCTAACTCCAGGAGAGATTTCTCTGAGCAAAGCAGAAAGAGGGAGTCAGGGAAAGCTGCAGAGAGATGAGGCTTGGGGCATTTTCTGCTGGCAGCCCTCAGCAGTCAGATCTCGGCGTGCTGACACTCATGGACCATCCCACGCGTGGTATGCACGAGGTGTGCAATGGATACCACGGCTGTCAGCTCTGCCTGATGGCAGGAACAGAAGAATCAGGTAGAACAGCTCGCTACATCGGTACACCTAAGCCTTAGATACATACAGACTTGAAAAACATACCCCAGACTCACTGACCCGGGAGCTTAAGTTGAAATGCTGTGCCTGGCAGGCATCAACATGGCTGTTTATAATCACAAGTGAACAAGCACTCATTGTTAAGTGTTGTGGCGTGCTTACTTCTGGAGTGGAGTGCCAAGCTGCATTTTTTTTCCCTTTGAATATCAGTCAAGTTCCCTGCATAGTGTTTGATCACATGCAGAACCAGCAGATCTTGATGCAAAAAACAACCCCAGAATTCGCCATGCCAAAAACCTCTGTGAAAAGCAGCACGCCAGCAAAGCATGTCTTGCCACCCTCATTTCAGGTGCATGTGGTATGTGGGCATATATAGCACTTGGAAGTAAGCACTGTGACCCTGCTGACCTGACGCAGCAAACTTGAGCAAACAGGAAAAAAAGTATTTATTTACCCAAATGAATAAAATAGATTAGACTTCGTATCTGTTCCAAAGGGAGAGGCTCTCATCTCCCAGGAAAGGAGACCATTGTAACACTCAACAGCTATCTTTATTTGCCAGATTCACAAAGCACTTGCATTCCAAAGCCAAACTGTGGGTTTTTTGCACTGAGTCACAGTATTAACATGAAATTGGGTTTTATGTGGTCAGTCAAGCCGAGCGCTGTGTGGAACTCGGGGCACGATGGATCTGGCTTGTGGTGGGATATGATGAGTCACCCCCTCAGATGGCTGCTTCTCCCCCCCTGCCTGAACAGGGAGCACATAAAGGGATAGAGTGAGTTGTCCAAGACTAAAGGTAGGCACTATAAGTCCCACTCCTACTATTTTTTTTACTTTTTATTATGTGTATGTGTTGTTCTCTTATGCTTGAGGGGAGAGAGATGGAAGGAAAACATTCTGCTTTTGCATCCCAGGAAAACTCCTTCAGGAAATACCCTGGGCTAGAGCAGCCAACAGTTTTAGTCTTAGCAGAGATTTTCCCACGACAGAGTTGGCTTTTCTTTGGTTAGCTTGTGGCATTTTAACTAGGTAGCAAACCAGAGGGTGGAGGAGTAAGGACATACCTGCAGGTAGAAGTGTGATGTGTAATGAGAGCTGACCTTCATTTCTTTCACTGCAGGATTGTGTCCAGCTCCTTCTCCTTTTGCTCCATGCAGTAAGTCCTGGAGCTTTCTGGCCTGTGCAGGGACCCAGATCAATGCAACAACTAAAGTTTTCACAGCAGCAGAGCTTACACTCCCCTCTGAAAATGAGCTCGGGTTTCCTGGCTCTGTGCAGGCACGGTCTTTATATCTGACAAAAATGTTTTCATTTCCACTGGGATCTGGTGTGCAGAGATCCCTAGAAATAGAGTCATGTCAAGTACCATACATTCTTGAGAGGCTGGACCATGCTTCTAAATTACATAAAATAAAAGTAAAAGAAGTAGGCTAAGAACTCCATTACCCAGAAGCGTGAGGAAATTAAACCGGTGGGACTGCTTTGGTTTATCCCATTTGGTGTTGCTGGTGCCAAAAGTTCTTGACAGTATACTATTGCATTCACAGTCTGCACACCAAGGATCCCAAGCTGTAATTTGAGTTTTTCCTTTATTATTTGTGTGCTCATCTTGCTCTTTCACACAGAAACTCCTAATCCAGGGATTTGTGGAGAGTCCACATGCCAGGATAGGTGAGAGTCCAGGTAACCCTAGTCAGGGAGTTTGGTGTGCAGTTGTGGACAACAGTTTGCCCTGCCTGTTTGTTCTTCAGCCTAATTTGTGTATTTAAGAGGGAGAGGGTAAAAACACATGGTGCTTACTGGAGCAGGGCATCTCCTCTGCATGCACAGGTGCACTCGGGCTGATGGGTCCATGAAGGGAATGGAGCCTCTCCTCTCTCTGATGACAAGTAACAAACCCTTTGCACAGCTGCTGCATGTTTGTGCCGTGGCAGGTTGGCTGGGGTGTGATTTCAGCTGCTGCTGCTGGAGTCAGCCCCTGGATTCCCCCTCTGGCTGCAGCCCTGCCAGAGCGCTCAGTTAAATGTGAACTGCCCACACACACGAGTGGATGTGCCCAACACTGCCCAGCTCCATCCAGTGCACTGCAGTGCTCTGAGGCCCGGAGGATACACATCCCCCCTCGAGGGGGACCCCGAGGAAGGCAGCTCTTCAGGAGCACTGACCGCTCAGTGCAAGCGATTTCTGCAGGGTAGGTCACTTCATTTAGGTCTCCCATGGCTAAACCTGTGCCTTGGCCTTGTGCCTTTTCGCCCTGGAGAAGGAAGTTCTGGGAACTCAGAGGAGTTGCCTGGTCTGTCTGCCAGATGGGTCAGGTGAGAGGCACACGGTGTGCAGCAGCCTTCAGCAGCAGCTCTGTGGTTTCCCTTCCAGCACAGCAAAGGGGTGATTTGGGGTGAGGGGCAAGGGTAGAATGTCCCCCCGCCACAGGAACAGGCATATTGTCATCCTCCTCTTCCCTTTCCCTCCAGGCTTCTTGGCAGCAGGGACTCTGGGCAAGGAGCACAGAGATAACAGTGGAGAGCAGCTCTGCATTAGTGGTTCGATGAACCATTAGCAGCAACCAGGGTAACAACACATGTCCCTGTGATCTCGGAGCTGCCTCGTGATGGCTGAGCTACCTCGATGCAGGAGGAAATGACTCACATTCCCATGGCCAGCTGGCCTTGGGGCAGCACCCTCCAGCCTGCAAGGGGCAATGAAAAATCACCTTACAGAGAGTGCCTTCCTTACTGCAGACTGCCAAGAGCAAGCAGCTGCTTTCACTTCAGAGTTACCCTTACCTGTGTTTCCTGTTGGAACAAAAACCCAGCACACTATCAAACCTCCAGAGTGTGTGAGAAGGAGGGTGCAGAGGTGTGGGAGAGATGAGCATGCTGCATTCCACTTCCTGTTCAGCAGAGATCACACTGTTTTCAGAATGGTGTGTCTTGCATTTGGAAGCACCATCAGCCCTGGGATAATGGAGGAAAGGCTTAGCTTGTGTGGGTTCATTCACATTATGAGGGTTTTTGCTTTTCTTTTTCTTTACCATTTTTATCATGCATGGAAGACCAGCAGGAGCAAGTGATACCACAGAGTTTCATTTTGTTCGTGCCTCAGCTCTGGCCTGAAAGGGAGCTGTGGGGTATATTTGTCTGTAATCAATCCTTGAGAAAGCAGGTGTGCAGTCAGAAATGGGAGGCTTGCTCTCAAGACCCTTTTATGCAGATCTATGGATCTGCATAAAATCAGGTTCAGACCAAGCAGCTTTCTCTTCTAAGGGCACACGGTGAGACTGGTAAAAAGCACAACCAGGGAGACCTGGCTCTGCCTTCAAGGGCTTCCATTGCTGCAAACTGAACTATCCCAGTATAGCCTGGGCTGTTGCAAAGTGAGGTCAGAAAGTTTGAAGATTTGATTTAGAAAGGTAACAAACTAAAGTGAGGAGTGCTCGTGAGATTACCTGTACCCTCGGATTGCATTAGGACATCTCACCTGTGTATACACTGGCTACTCACCTTCACCCTGGTGCAGATGTTTGCAGTTTCACCACTTCCCTCTTTGTTCTCCTCTCTTCAGAGTGAGCTGGAGATGATGGACCATCTTGCAAATACTGAGATCAACAGCCAGCGCATTGCTGCTGTGGAAAACTGCTTTGGGGCTTCCGGACAGCCCTTGGCCTTGCCGGGCAGGGTCCTTCTGGGAGAAGGGATTTTAACCAAAGAATGCCGCAAGAAACCAAAGCCTCGCATATTTTTCCTTTTCAATGACATCCTCGTCTACGGCAGCATAGTCATCAACAAAAGGAAGTACAATTCCCAGCACATCATCCCCCTTGAAGATGTCACTTTGGAGACGCTGCCGGACACCTTGCAGATGAAGAACCGTTGGATGATTAAAACCTCCAAGAAGTCCTTTGTGGTTTCTGCGGCCTCCCTCACGGAGAGGAAGGAGTGGATCAGCCATCTGGAGGAGTGCATCAAGCACCTGCTGACGAAGACGGGCCGGCAGCCCTGCACGGAGCACGCGGCTCCCTGGATCCCAGACAAGGCGACGGACATCTGCATGCGCTGCACGCAGACCAAGTTCTCCACGCTCACCCGCAGGCACCACTGCCGCAAGTGCGGCTTCGTCGTGTGCGCAGACTGCTCCAGGCAGAGGTTCCTCATGCCCCGGCTGTCCCCCAAGCCCCTGAGGGTCTGCAACCTGTGCTACAGGCAGCTGCTGGCAGACAAGAAGAAGGAGGCAGAGGCAGATCGGAGGCAGACGGAGCCGATCCGCTCTGCCACCCAGGGCTACGAACCCTCCAGTGGCGATGACAGCGACAAGTCTGATGACGAGAAAGCTGAGCAGTGGCCAGCAGACACAGAGTTTTATACCTCAGAAGTATCCTGGTCATCTTTCCACAGCTGACCTCCCTGGGAGTGGGTGACGTTTAGACACTGGGAAGCCAATCTCTGGCCTCCAAGGCGTGTCCTTCTCCATGTTTCCTCTGAAGGCCATGCCTGGGAAGGTGCATCTTGGCCCCTGCGTGTGGTGTCTGAGCAGAGGTGAGGTTACCCCTCTGAGAACATCTCATACAATGTGAGCACAGAGAGAACAGCTCAGTGAAGAGCACTGAAGGCGGGGGCAGTGCCCTGTGGATCCGTCTTGGCCAAATGAGCTTACCCTCCAGTGCCTTATTCTTCCTCTCTGCTAAAACACAGCAATATGAACTTCTTGTTTGAAATGTTTGAGATTGGCTCTTGGGAGAAAAAGGAACAAGAAATCCTGGAGCTGAACACACTTGCCTGCTCACAGTGTGTTCCTCTGTCACAGCAAGGGGCACTCTGGATGCCACTTTCCATGAGCTTTTGAGATTCTCACTGCAAGCGTGCCAGCCTGAGGGAATAGCTCCTCATCCCTGTACAGTAAGGCCAGCACCGGCTTCCCTGTCTACACCTGGGTGTCTCAAGGTTGGAAACGCTAAGAGAGTGGTACTCTGGATGCAGGGAGCTTGTGTGGGGCTCAGTGTGAGCAGCCCTAGCAAACACTGGAGCATCCAGCTCTCTCACATGGAAAGAGGGCATGCCAGTGGTACCGGGCCAGGAGGAAGAAGGAGAGAGGAAAGGGACAGGTAGAATTACACTGAGCAGTGAAATACGGAGGGAGAGAGGTACTGCAGTTCACTCAACTAAGTGCAGAGCCCAGATCTCAAACACAGGCAGTTATACCAGATTACTAGAAACTTGAAGAACTCAAGCCTATCAGGTAAAAGGATAGCCCAGGGAAGACTTGTTAAAAGTTTTAAAAAATCCAGGAAAAAGCCCCAAATTAAGATCCTGTGAAGTACAGCACTTCAACTTCCCCTTCCCTCCTGGGCTGCTGCCCAAGGCATTGGATTCTCACTTGTGGGCTCACCTCCTGCCTTATCAGTCTCACGACTCCAAAGTTAAGGTCCTTTATGTACTTCAAGGATGGGAGCCAAAGACCTTACAGTTTACTTGAGATCAACTTTGAAGTTCAAATTCAGTTAGAAATAAACTATGTTTATTCAAGTAGTCTATCATAATATAGTGTGGAAGTAAATATAGAGGAAATCAGACAACAGCAATTGTTTTGCAGCAGACATTTCTACAAACTCCGTTATTGCTTTTAGTATATTTTTCTATTTTGTATTTTGTGGTCTGGAAAAGCAACATGGCTGGGAATACACTGCCAATGTTCTAAAATGTTTCCTTACCATGACTTGTTACAAGCAGTGCATTGCTTGACAGATGGCCATGGGTTTTTTAAATTTCAGTTCAAGATAATCATTGTTACTGTCTTTTATAAACTGCTACTGTTCCAGTGAATTTGTATCAATTGACTGTGTGTGAATAAAGATATGGCCAACAGGAAGGAGCCAGGAAAACAGGACAATAAAGCGTGTTATTATTGAACAAGAGTTTTAACAAGAGCTGGGATCCAGGCCTGGCCAGCCCAGCGCAAGTTGTGACTCCTCAGCTGTGGGGAGACTGCTCTGGTTTCTGTTTACTGCTTGAAGGTAAGGGCATCAAATCTGATGCTTGCTTTCTATTTATATCATGTTATTGTCTGACAGACTTTTCCCAAGTCTTTTGCAATCCCCTGCAGTAGTCTGTATTAATTGGAACGGTATTTTTCCGGTGGGGACACAGCTTAGAGTGGGCCAGCAAACCTTACGACCTAAGCAGATGTTTTTGGTCTTTAAAGCAATAAGTACACTGAGTTCTGTTTTTTCCATCCCTCTCCAGGCTCAGTTCCTAACTCTGCGCAGCAGTGATTGTTTTTACAGTGCCTCCCACCCACCAGAAGGGTGTACATGCTATGCAAACAGAAAATGACCTTAAAAATAAACAGCCATTAGAGTGGTTCACGAGCCAAAAATAGCCCAGTTGCTGAATCTGCATCCATAGCTGACATTCCAGTTCCCTGCTCCTGAGGTGAAACTCCCAGTTTCTTCCTAGTAACTGGCTCCAGAAATGTATTGCAGTTTTGAACCTAATCCTTAGTTCTGTTAGAGGTCAGCTTACTTTATGTGTTCAAAGGTCTTACTATTTATTACCAGCCCCGAAAGACCTATGAGCTGCTTGTATGCTCTGATGAGGGACAGGCACGCCTCTAACGAATGCCTTCTTGGTGAGCAAGAGCGTTTCTTAATCACAGCAGGGAAAAAATCAGAAAAAACCAAAACCACCCAAAACACCAAAACCAACCCAGCCCCTTTTTTTGGTGCATGCTGTTGATGGCTTTTGGGGAAATGCACACACCTTCCACCAACTGGAAGCCCCAAGAAAGCAAGCAATTCTTAAACTAATAATGCTTATGGTAAAAGGATCCTGCCCAGAAAAACATGGGGAAATTTAAACAAAGCCTCTCCCCCACTTCCTGAAGTTCTGTTGTGGAGCTCAGCGCTGGGATTAGAGCCTGAGGCTCCTGGCTTCTGGCCTGCTGAACACATGGGTTTTAAATCACAGGCTGTGTGCTGTAACAGTCCAGCCTGGAGTTTTCCAGCCTGATTCTATCTCCAGTGCATTAATAGGGCATTTCCTGATGGTTTCTGCTCGTTCTGTTTTAGCTAAATAAAGGCCTTACCAGAGATTCATTACAGTTTGCAGGGACCAGGAAGAGCAGCAGCTCGAATGCCCACCTTGGGAAACATCTGTGGCCTGGAGGGTTTGTGGGGTCACATCCTCCTCCTGAAGGCTCCCAGACATGATGTGTGGGCATCATTTGCCAGAAGAGGCTCCTCACTCAGCCCCTGCCTGAAGGTGTTAAGGCCCAAAGGGCATAGCAGGGTGAAAGTGTCCCCATTTCACACCATCCTCTTCTGCTCTCCAGAGCTGGTTGGAAGGGCTGGAAGAGGATGGAACTGGTGCAGCAGCCAGTTGTGAAAGCTTAAGAGACGGTAGTGGGGAGATTGCTCTGTGAATAAACTGAAAGGATCAAAGAAGTTCAATGAAAGCTGTGTGTTCCGCTGTCCCAAGGCACAGCCCAGGCACACCCCAGCTCCCAGGCACACCCCAGCTCCCAGGCACACCCCACCAGCTCCCAGCACAGTGCTGACTCAGCATTCACAAGCACTCAGGAGAAGTGAGGCAGCTGCTCCAACTGAGTCTTGCTCCCAGTTACTCACACACTCAGTTTCTGTCCAAGCTGGAGTTCTGGCTCTGCCACAGCTCACAGCCTCTTTGGCTCACTCCTGCTGCAAGGCAGTTTCTCATGTTCCTCACTCAGCCTGGATTTTTGATTAGGAGGAGGAGGAACCGAGGAGTACGCACGGTCCCAGCTGTAAAGTGGTGTCTCCACTGAAAAGTACAGGCTTCTGTTTCTCACTCTTTCTGCTCCAGGCCATGGACCTTTAAGAATGGTGCTGGCAGGAAGGAGATGTTACACTACTGTCCCATCCATGGTGGACACACAACAGTTGCAAGAAACCCTTGCCCAAGACCTGCGTGCTGGAGATGGTGTCCAGGGCCCCCGGGGAGGAGCACAGGCTGCACACCAAGGTGTAAAGCACTGCAGGGGCAATACCCAGCCAGGTCTGCTTTATGTTACCTGTCACAGGCAGGAACAACCCCAGTGCTGTGCAGGTGTATGGGAGGGAGCCTCTCCTGCCTGTGAACTTGTCCATAAAACCTCCAGGCACAGCCAGTGCTGCGGTCCTGTGCAGCAGCTGGAGGAGAAGAGGCAGGCAGGGAGGTGCTGTGAAGTGCTGGTGACCACTGAGCAACAGTGAAGCTGGCATTCGACTTCAATTCCAGTAAGGGCTGGAAACGCAAAGAAGCAATAAGCAGGTTTTCTGTAAAGCTCTTATGAAGAGCTTCATGGCCCAGAGTGAGTTACAACCTCCCCAGTCTGTTGCTGTAGGAAGGGGAGAGAAAAAGGAGGAGGGGAGCTAGATACAAGGGTTTGCTTTAGCAAAGCTCTCTCGTGCAGCGCCTTCTGTTGCACACACCCTGGGGCAGAGCATCTGCTGCCAGCAGCAATCCTGCTGCCTGTGATCCTGCTGCCCTGACTGCCCCGTGCAGCAAGGGATTGCTGAGCTTTGGCCAACCTCTCCTTTTTTTTAATCATAAACACAATGTGTTTTGGTGACAACTTATGGAAAAATGGATTTGAGAAGGAAAAAGCATTAACTCAAGGCCAGACAGGTCTCTTCCCCTCTAACAGCAACAAGAAAAAAAATTCACATGTTTTTTACAGGAAGAGTTACACACAAGGTAAAACCAGAGCCTTAATGGCATCACATTAAAAGGATCTTCCAGAGTGCTTTCAGGAGTGCCCCTCACAATCATCCTCAGATGACTCAGCCAGCTCCAGTAGCGGGGTGAGGGCTGGAACCGACCCACAAACCAGAGCCACCAGCACCCACAGCTTCCTGGCTTCCATCAGAGCCTGACTTGATCAGTGCTCAGCAGCCAAGTTCCAGGCAAACCAACGTGAGTCTGTAGAACCTCCCCAAAATGGCCTCGAGCACACCTGTTTCCTGTTTGAGCAGCCTCTAAGAGCCAGGTGTGTTCATAGTCCAGAGGTCTTTCACACGCTACCATAGGGCTTTGCACACCCTGGGAGCCAGCCCTGCTGCCCAGGCACCCAGTGCCAGCCCTCCGGTCCGGCCTCTGGGGCTGGACAGCCTCTTCCCCCTGCACAGCTCCGTGGGCAGCAGGGAGCCTCACACCACCTGCAGGGCTGTGTCCTCCTTGGAGAAAAGCTGCTTTTCACTGGCTTAGCAGGATCCAGCTGCTCTCCCTGGCACACTCCCCACCACAGCTGTCTGTAGAGCCCAGGGGAGCGGAGGCGGGAGTGGCCCTGTGCATTAAGCCTGCTGGGGCCTCTGCAGCACAGCTTTCTGCTGGGCTCAAACAGGGCAGATGCCTTTCCCCCAAACCTCAGCAGAGACGGGCTGGTGTCAGTCACATCCGTCCCACAGCAGGCAGCCTCGTCCCGCAGGGTGTGAGGCTGCAGCTGCATTTGCTCACTCTCCAGCACCAGGCTGGAGGCAGATACAACCCCCGTGGGCTGAGCAAGCCCCTCTGTCTGCACTGGGTCCCACAGGCACTCGGGATGTCACACGCTGCAGCCATCTGTTTGCAAGGAAAGAGCTTTAATGATGAGAGGTTCTACAAAATCCACTGGCAAAGAGCTACGGTGTTCATCTGGGGAGGATGACAAATGGGGACTGTCACACTTGGCTACTTCAGGACTTACCAGTACTGCTGCTGCTCCCTATAATGCAGCAGTTGGAGGTATGTTACCTCCATAAAAAGGGGGTCTGGAATGTAGCCCTCGAGCAGGGGCAGCCCTCACAGCACACCCTGGAGCCTAAGGACAGCCCTCTGGAGCAGCAGTGCTGCAGGCACCCAACAATCAGCAAGTAAGCACCCCTCACACACGCTGACACCCTCCCTCTCTCCTCAGGGGCACGCAGTAGCCAAAGCCCAGCACATGGCTGTGTCACAGAAGGGATCTGAAAGGATGTATTTGTTGGTTGAGACCTTGCAAGTTAGAGCTCCACAGAGCTTCCCCCCATTTCAGCACCCTCACCCGTCAGGAGAACCATCTGGGCAGTGCATGAAGAATGGGGGAGCCCCAGGATTGGAAATGCTGGTCACCTTGGGAGAGGGAGGAAGGGTCCTGTGCTGGAAGCTGGCAGAGGAGCTGGTCATTGCCCAAGCACAAGCAACACAGCACCCCAGACACAGACTTTGATAGGCTGCTCCAGAACAGATATGGTGGTGACAGCTGTCTGGAGCACAGCAGGCTCATCAACTCCAGTACAGCTCTGCCTCCCACTCAGGGCACTGGAACTTTCTCCTCCTGCTCATCCTCCCCACCAGAATTTGCCTCTGGAGGTTGGATTTTCCTCGGACCAGCTCATCCAGATACACCAGAACGAGGCTGCAGTGAGCAGGGCATCCCTCCCAGCTATACCAGCCCTGCCCAACAGGCACCTCTGTGAGCGGGAGGGTTCCTGGCTGCAGGTTTAGGAATGATAGCAGGACAGGGAAGAAAAGGAGCTTTTATATATATTTTAAATCTGTTCTGTGAGAATACTTAAACATTCAAAATGAAAGAAGAAACTTGACTCATGTCATCTCTCTCTGTCAAACAACTTTCCCTTCTGCAAAACAAAGAAATAGCATGACCATATCTTAATACAACTTCCACTATATAAGGGTGTGAATAAAGATTTCCCTCTTTAAAAATATGGCCTAGTGCTTTGGGTTCTGGTGGCATGGAGACATTTTGTCTGTGGTGCAAGTTATAAAGGCATTTGGTTTAATTTTTAAGTTGATATTGCAATTTTCAGATCATGAAATAACTGATTGCAACTGATGGACCAGGAGAGGTCAGGTCCTCTGCTTAATCACTTGTTTGCACGAGGGAAAGCAGTCAGGGAGGAAGGCTCCACTCCTGAGCAGAATAAAAGACACAAAGGCAAATGGGCAGGTCTTCCCTAGCACAGGAAACCCCTTTTGTACAACACAAAACATGCCACGCCTTTTTCAGAGCGTGATTGCTTTGGCAGCTCATATGTTGTATTTTACTCACAGCAGCACAACACTGCAGGAATGCACAGGTTTGGGAGAACATGAAAGCAGTCTTACTAAACCAGAGGCAGAGTTCACCTATCCCAAAATCATGAGGGACAGCATCTAAGAGGCACCTACAGAGCAATACTTCTGCTGCTTTAGTCTCTTGTCAGCCTGGTGAGAAACTTGTGGAGGCAGTGGTTGTTCCCGGCCCCGTGTGACCAGTCCTCACTATCAATCTGCCTAACCACTTTCTGAACACATTTTTGTTTTGGCACTTAGAGCATCCTGTGCCAATTAGCTCCACAATTCCCTGTCGCACCGTGTGAACAAGCACTGCCCTTCACCTCTGCCGGTTCAGGAAATGCACCCTGCCTTCTATACCACAGTATTCATCTCTGTGCCAGTCACAGCTGTGACCAAATCTCCCCCCATTAGTGCCTTTTCCAGGTCGAACAGTTTAAACCAGCCCATCTCTCTTTACACAGGTGCCCTCGCATACAGTATTATCCTTCTCTGCAGCCTTCACAGCTCTGCAATGCCCTCTTTGGTTCCAAAAGGACAAACCCGAGTGGACCAAGCAGGCTGCACTGACTATTCAAGATGTGGCTGCTACCTGGATTTATTCAATGACCTAACTACATTTACTTCCTTCTTGGTTTCCTTTCCTATCTGTCCTAACCTTCTTGTTGCCTTCTGACTCACTGCTCAGCACTGAGCTTGTACTCTCAGAAATCTGTCCAGTGACCTCAAGCTCTTTCCTGAGAGAAAATAGGTTACCAATACCCAGGGTTCTGCTGACTGCAGGTTCATGGCAATGTTTGCAGCTGCTGGCAGACACTGGGGTACTGTGGGAAGCTGGCTTTGCTGCCCAGTAAGGTTTTGAAACCTTGTAGATAAAGCAGAGCATCCCCTCTATTCCTCGCCGCGGCAGCACAGCACTGCGTGACCCCGTTTTCCTTTGTGACCAGAACACACCAGGACGATCCTGTTCTTAGAACGCAGCACCGGCAGCACAGAGCTGGGGCTCTTTGGCTGAGCCCAGCAGCGCCTGGGTTTAACTCAATAGCACTGGGACTGCATCCTCTGGGCAGGGTTAAGAGATGGTGCGGCTGGAAACTGAGCTGCTGCAAAACACTGCAACCACATCGTGAAACGCTTGGCACGTGCAGCCTTCCACGAACGTCCGAGGTTCCCAATGACGCGCCAGGGCTAACCAAAAGACATGCGGCAGCTTTGAAGCTGGCTCGGTTGTTGGGGTGTGAGCAGCCAGTAGTTGTTTAATTGATTTCCTGATTGCTATCTGCAGACACAATCCAATTTTGGTCTATCGCATAACAATACAGCACAGTTACATTAGGCACAATACAAATACATACCTATGTCACGAGGCAGCTTAATTAGTTAGTAAGAGCAGAGCACTTTGAAGATGTAAAGCACTACAAGAGTGCTCTTTATTATCCTCGCTGCTACTTACCATTAGTGGCACAATGTGAAGGCTAATCTTCACCCCATACTCACCAGGGACGTGCTGCTGCCATTGTCAGCAGCCCCAGTCCCACCGGGCCGGGCTGAGGACATGAAAGTCCGAAATTAGGATTAGACTGAGCGTCAGCACAGGCTCCTGCAGAGCTAAACTTCAGAGACAGCAGAAAGCCTCAAGTATGCAGGCGGCTGCCAGGCGATGGGAAGCTGTTTGCTGTGGTTATGGAACAAATATTTTTATACACAGATTCCTGGAGAGAATGGCTGGGAAAAAACATGCAAGCCTCTTTTATGGAAGCCAGCAAAATCAGATCCAGGAGCCTTCCTCACCAGCACCCTAGTTAGCCTTTTATTACTGACTTTGTTCCTGCATAAGCCATTAATAAACTGCAGTTTGGTCAAAGTCTGCTGCATGAGCTGTGGCTCACGGACAGGCACAGAGCAGGCAGCTGATTTCTACTGATACTCCAGCAAATATTCTGTTTCAGTGCAGTGTTTTCTGGATCATTTTGCCCTGTCCCCTGCTCTGCTGAGTAACAAAGCATTTGCTCTTGCACCCCCATCTCTCTCAAGCCCAAATACTACATTCAGCTGTTGTGTCTTTTGTATCTTTCACTGCTCTAAAAGGGAGCAAGTTTTTAACTTAGGATTTTGAAAATCTGGTTATGTAGGGCTTAAAATTTACCTGGAAGAGCAAGGTAGAAAAGTGAGATGGCCTCCTCATTTTTGCCCTGAAGGAATAGGATTTGCAGAGCCAGAGAGGTTTGGGTAAATGTAGATGGCAGTCAAAAGTCAGAGCTGCCCTGGGCTCTTTTACATAGAAAACTTCCATTAGTATCAAGCAGAATTATCTGCCAAGGAGAGGGCAGAACTGTAGAGGAAATATCCATTGGACAGTTAGCTGGGTGAGCACAAAAAATAATTTTGAGATTCTATACAAATATCAGAAGAATGATCTTACCTACACCCAGGACAAGCTTTACCCACTTTGTAAGGAGACGCAGATCCCTCCCAGCAGTGAGGGAATGCCAGCACCTCAGGAGGAACAGCTGAGGCTGAATACACACCTGCACGGGCTCCATGGTCTCTCCCACTGCAAACACTCAGGTCTCTGTAAACATTCAGGAGCTGACTCTGATTCTCCAATTATTTTGCCTTAACATCTCAGCACAAGGAGTTGCTCAGGGAGCTGCAGAAGGGCAAGGTAAAAATAAGACCTTCAAAGCTTTTACTTTGTTAGAATGAACCCAAATTACAAAGATTATCATCATATCTCACTGACTGATACAGAAATAACAAACCCTTCATTCTGTCCTTAGATTACACGTACAAAGTAATCTGAGAGTGCTCTACTCCAAAGCAGCACGTCAGAGCATAGGACAGATTTAATTTCACCCTAAATCACTCCTGCCCACTGAAGCTGAGCAGGAAATAGGGAATACAAAACATTTGCATCCTGTTAGACACTCCTGTACAGGGTCTAATTAGTTAAGGTCAAATATCAGTGTAAATCTTTCACTCCCCTGCCACAAAGAAAGTAGCTACATTTCAAAACTTAGCAGTTTCTTCTTTGTCCTGATTGCTGTGAACCTCTACTAACATTTATTACATTCCTTCTTTGATGCTCATGTCCTGACTGCAGGATCAGAGAGTGGTTAGCTGTAGAACAGTGCTATCACATTTCTGTAACACACCATTCCTATTGATAGATTACAAAGTGTTTAACAAAAAGTGCATTCAGAATCTGGATGGGAAGTTACTCAAGGTCACTCAGCAAACCAGAAGAAGAGCCAGAGAAGGTGATACTTCTTCTGAGGCCCAGCAGAATGCCTCAAAGCCACACTGCTTTCCCTGCTGAGAGCTGAAGGGTGATCTCAGGTGAAAGATCAGCAGTGACACAAAGGGAACTGCAAAGGTACAGGTGTCCAAATGCACTGTCTGTACTGAATGTTGAAAGCTGTAATGTTCATGTTAAATTCTTCCTGCTGAACAGTCATCCAAAGAAATTAATACCTTCATTTTTGCAGACTTCAGAATAATTTTATATATTTACCTCGTAGGCTCTTCTGGAATTCATAAATCACACTTAATGAGAAGTATTAGCCCACACTTACTGCAATTACATGATGAATGTTTGATTTCTGGCTTACAGCCTGAAAAATACATAGATTTCTGTGATCTCTAGAAAGGTAAAGATGAAACCTCATGTTTTAATTAGGGGCTAATAGCTTTAGTTCACTTCAATGCAAAGGCCTTTGGTTTTTTAAAAGCTTTCCAACCCAGCTGAAAGGCTGCTACTCAATTAGTCTGGAGTTATACATCAGCTCATCAAGCAGTGACAGCCTAAGCTATTGCTTTCTCTGTAAGAGCTTTTAGTTGGGGGGAAAAACACATTGCTTTTACATCCTCAGCGCTGCCAAACTGCTGATGAAGACTGAGCTCAGCAGGTCCTACCACTGCAGCTACACAGGATCAAACCCCTGAGCCTGCCCCCACCTCACCAGTGAGCACTGCTGGAGCTGCTGCAACTCTGCAAGGAAAAACCAGGAAAATTTAATAACCACATGAATCTGCATGGTTTCTAACAGGAATATTAATATTGGAATAAATGGTGTATGACCAGAAGTGTGTGTATGTGAAAGCACCAGAACAATTAACAGAGAGGCCTCTCTGGATAGTGAGGGATGCCATTCCACCAAATGGAGGATTCATTCCTGCTGTCCAGCCCCAGAGGGCCCCACACTGGTGAGAACGCAGCATAGGCAGCTCCTGAAAAAGGCCCTGCACTGACAGCAGGACAGTCACAGGAGCTTCAGCAAACCACACACGTGCCAGTCCTCCTGTCAGCAGCCCAACAGGCCAAGGGACTCACAGGAGGGCTGGCTAAGGGGCTCACAGGAGGGCTAGCAAGAAGGCAGCAGCAGTAGGATATAAAAGATTTGTCCAAAAAGTTACCTAATCATTGACAATCAAGAAGAACCAGGAGATGAAGTGAGGATTTGACTCATCCTCCATGTTGTACACAAGCAAACTTGGCCAGACCCTCTGAGCAGGTATGCCCTGAGAGTATGGCTGTGTAAAATCAATTTGCTTAATGACTTGGAATATTACAATCCCCTTCCAATAATCTTTCAGTGAGTTTTGTAACCCTAATTTCCTATAAACCAACCAAAGTGAGAAAATGCATGCTTACCTCAACTGGGTTGCAATCATCAGGGGGGTGTCATCTGAAAGAAATGTGGACACACACTGGGTCTCAACAGCTTTATGCCATGTGCTAAACAGACTTGTGCCCCAAAAGAGCAGCTGTCTTGGCCCACCCAGCCCTCTGAAGCACAAGGTTTCCTCCCTAAAGAGATGAGTGTTACTGGGAGCAGGTGATGGCAGTCATTCCACCCCTCCTGTGCCCCACGTGCTGGAGCACATATGGCAGGAGTCATAAATTGTGATCCATGAGAGGGGCAAGAGTTCTGCCAGGGCACAGGGCCTGTAATCAGGCTACAGCAGATAGTACCACACATCCTGCTGCTGGAACCACCTGAAATGATATGCTGAGAAACAATCAAACACTAACAACATGCTGGTAGTATCACACCCCACTGCTATCATCAGCTCACACAGCCCCCACCACCAGCTGGGTGCTGTACTCACCCCTCACACCAAAGCAGCTAATGGGGAAGCTGTGTGAGTGTCCAAAGCCATCCAACTATTGCTGCAGGAGAACATTCAGCCTCCTTAAACGAATGTAGTCAGGCAGCAAAGCACCTCTCCAGCCTCGCCTGCTCAGAGCCAGCAGGCGCGGGCAGGGCAGCAGCAGCCTGTGGGGGAACCCCAGCCCATGCTGCCCTGGAAGGGAAGGACAAGGACACACGTGTGTGCCCCTGCACAGATGGTTGCACAGCACCTCCTCCTGCCAGCAGCCCTTTGGAGGCTTCTCTGAGAGAGAAGGAGACTGTCTCCTTTGGGAATGTTCTTCCCAGCAAAGCCCTCTGCAGGTGCAGGTGTGCAGCCCTGCAAGGAGAGAGGCTGTCCTTGGAAAAACTGCCCATGGAATGTGAATCCCTGTTACTTTTCATACTGGAGTAAGAGGTGAGAGATGATGTGACAAAAATTATGTGAAAAATGATGCTGAGCCAAGAGCCACCCTCCTTTGTGGGGCACAAAGAAATGGAGCCCTCCAAGTAACAAACTCCTCACTGGCTTGCCAATTCCACTGTGGACAAACCGGCTGCTGCACAGCCCACAAAATCCACTTGTCCTTCAGTAATCAAGAAGTAAACTGCCCTCCTCTGCCTGATTCTGTATTTTCTCACTATAATTAAATGTGACGTGCAGCTGCAGTAAATATTTGTGCTGTCACAGCTCACATATGATAATCACCAAAGAGCCAACTTCAGCAGGGAATGCATATAAATTCTAGTCTAGTCTGTAGCCGGGCTGATATTTTTAGTCTAATACAAATTCACTAAAGCTAGAAATTTGACAGAGTAAGAGCAAAAAAAGAATGTAACCTTGCTTTTCATGGAAAAAGGTAACTAAATGTGTTACCCAGATACTGAGGCAGCCTCGAGGGGCTGAGTTTAAGAATTAATCTAATTGCCACTAGATGGCACATCTCAATTACTAATCTGTATCTGAATTCAGGACTGCCTTTTAAAAAAGCATATATATTCCCTGTCCTTGCTAACATAACACTTTGTCTTGCTTTCTATTTTGAAATCAGAAAGCTTAAAAAAAACCCACATAAAAAAAAAAGAATTTTTAACTAATAATACACCATCTGCCAGTGCAAACCTAGCTTGATTCTGTCACATCTACAACCAAACCAGGTTAATAACCAGCAACACAGATGGTTTCTTTATATAAATATGTACATCTCCCCACAGTGACTCTTTCAGCTGCTTCCCAAAACTGCTGGCACTGCCTTACCTCGTTTCCTAGGCAATGGCTGTGCCTCACACTCAGCCTGGACATGATGCAGCTGGAATGGATTTCAGAAGATGCCATCCCCTGCCTGTGGCTGTTTCCAACACCAACAAGGGATGCAGTGGTGGACAGCCATGTCTCTACCAAAGAACAGCAACAGATGGATATTAAAACATTCTCGTGCAGCTGCTCTTTCCCCTCAGATGATCAAATCTGCGGAAGGGTGCTTTTAACTCGCCCAAATCCCCACATAAGGCTACAGACCAAATATCATGGTGACCTCGATATGACAGCATAGGGCTGCAGTCAGAGCACTAAAGGTACAATCTGCTCTTTCTGCAGCGTTCAGCAATATAAACTGTTATAAACCACTGAAACACAAACTACAAAATCTTTGTGGGTGCTATGCTCATTCTCCCTCAGTAGTTAAGTATCAGGGTGTCCACCATCAGGAGTGATCATTTCCTAACCCTCTTATGTCCAAACTCACGTGAGTTGAGCACTTGAGCTCATTTCTGTTCTTCCATTGCCAGCAGTGAAATGTGTTTCAGGCCAGTCTGCAAACCTACTGCTACCACTTTGAAAACAGGTCCCTGCCACCTTCCAAGGAGCTCCAAGAGCATCAAACCTGTTAAATAAAGATACAATCAGAATTCAGTTCATTTCTTCTGGTTCTACTTCAGTCACCTGAAAATCTCTGCAAGTTAAATTTATGGTAATGACTAAGGGCATGCTCCTCTGTGGCATTAAGCTCCTCAGGAGCTCAGCAGCAGTAGGGTTTGACATAAGCTAGGACTGGTCTGTACAGAACTCTGAACTACTTGGACTCGAGTTCTGTTGGCATCCATATGACAGATGCCCCTTTTATTCCACAGTGAAGGCTAAAAGAGTGTAGTTCTAACTGGTTTATAATTTCTAAGGGTATAATAAAAAGCATTTCAAAAATTATCACAGGAGAGCAGAGGATGAGAATAATATGATCTGAACTCCATCCACATCTATTACACTGATACAAATGATAAAAATCAATTCACTACCTACGTTTGGGCCCAAATTTATGAATACCTGTAAAATGGGGGTCATGATATTGATGTCTGAAACCACTGAAACTTGTAACAGTCTGTTTAAATACTAAATACTATTAGAGATGAACTAGAACCCCCATTTTTCTTATGGCCTGCTTTACAATTGTCAGCTCCGTTCATTCTGGATTTGAACAGCTGAGCATAGGATGCCAGCTCCATCCCACTGGATCATTCAATCATCTGCCACTGCTAGCAGTATGCTGTTTTGGAAAGACTGAATTTCATTTGTGAAATAACCAGAAAATTGCAAATAAAAGTAACTGGATTCATAAAAATAGTATTTTTTAATGGATGTAGTTTTAAAAATCTTTTAAAAGTTGCACTCTGTGTAATCTGCCAATGAAACTGAAACCCCACTGATTTCAGGCTTGGCATTATGAAACTCTGACAAGGTTAGGAGTGCCCACTTACCGTTCATTTCCACCTCCCTTTCACATCACTGAACAAGTGTTATCAAATGCTGAGAACAATGCCCTGCACTCCACTGAATTTATCAAAGGCAAATGGTACCTGCAGAAGTAAATTAATCAAATGCATACAACAGCAATTTCTGAGTTTAAAGCTTTACCATTTAAACTTTAACTTCTAGAAACCTCACCACACACATAGATAGATCTTTATTTTAGGCAAAAAAATGAACTTGTCAGAGCAGTTTCACTTGTCTTTACATAGAAAGAAGGCATACCTGCACATTTTTCTACCTACAAACTTGTCTTCTGAGTGCCTTGAAACCAAATGTGAACAACTGGCTGAGACATTCAGCACCATGGCATTTGGTGCTTACAGTAATAATGCAGCTGGCACATCACCCCACCCCACCAGCACTGCTGCTGCCAACTGCTGGGCGCCCAGTACAGGCCTGGCTGAGTTCTTAAAGAGTTCATTTAATTTAAAGAAACACACAGATCACTATGATGCTGCTTATGGATATTTTAATGAAAACTGAGGACCAGCTGTTCAGACTCAGTCAAGAAACCAATGCTGAAATGACAACCATAATCCTGGGGCTAATATAAAACTGGCAGATTCAGCTGCCCATTTTTAAAAAGAGTATTCTTGCCACACCTTCCCATTCTAGGGCACAGGAACTTGGTGAAAATTGAATTGAAATTGTTCACAGTTTGTTTTCCTTTTACTTGAAATCTTGTTTAGGTATTTGCTTCACTTCTTACATAAAAAGATAACTCAAGAATTGCAATAAAAATGTGACAAACAATAAAGTAAGGACTGAGTCCCTTGAGTTCACAGTAGAGTAATGTACTTTCTTACAAAACTTTCCTTTGCAGACCTGAAACAGACAATAGGTAAAATTCTTCAAAGTGCCCCAGCTACTTTGGCACCTTTCAAGTCATTCAAAGGGAAAAAAAATTAAAGCACTTAAACAAACAGAATTAAGTCTCCTACATAAAACAAAATGACTTTGAAAATATTTGCAAGTGACACATTAGCCTAAAAGTAGCATAATTCCCTTCAGCGATTTGAGTTAGTGCAGAGCAATCCAAAATTACATAGCATGTCAGTGTCAGGATAATGCAGTAATCTAATACTATCCTTACAAGTCCACACAAATCAAAAATCATAATAGAAATTTTAAAAATTCCAAACACCAAAACCAAAAAAATACTTAGATCAGCCCATATTTATGATTAGTACTGAAACTAGTAATAATTGTGTTGAAGATTCACAACTATCAGAGTAAACTTCATTCCAGTGTAAAAAGCCTGCTCTGTAGAGGATTATTCTCCATACTTTATTTGTGCTTTTAGCTCCCTGGAAAGGTAATTGATCAGCACTTGAAGCGTCTTCTCCCTGAGACCAGGATTTGCCATTACAAGACCAATCAGCTGAGCAGCATCAGTCCAGTCTAAGTTCTTGATAACAGCCATGGCTTCATCGCAGAGTTTCCGCTGCTCAGAAGCAGGCAATTCCATTAAAATCTGAGGGACTGGCTTGAAGTCTCCAGACGTTATCCATGCAAGCACTCCACCCACTGCTCCTCCTAGGAAAGACAGTGAGTCATTAGTCTTTACCAGTTAATGTTAATGTAAATTCTATCCACAGCCTTCATCAACAATGTTCCCACCTTGATTAGAAATCAACATAGAGTTGTTTATGTGTCTGTTTTAACTAGATTTATACACGATATTCAAAGCACCAAAAAGGATTTTAAAAGCTCTTTACATCCACAGCAATCATAAAGAAACCCTCTATACAATCAACATTAATAGCTTCAAGCTAGAAACCAGAAACAAAACCCTCCCTGGGACAGTCTGTTAGGATAAGCTCTACTACTAAATAAAACCTTGTCCAAGGAAAACACCAGACCAACAACTGCCTTATCAGTGTCGTTAACACATAATCTCTTACTAGATACTCCCAGACTGATCAAAGCTTTCTGCTTCTTTGAGTCACAGATTGCAGCCTCCTACACACATGAAGCCCACCCCAGGCTTTCATCTACCGAATCCACCTCCCACCCACCCCAGGTGGACAAGACATGCTCAGGTAAGTAAAAGGTCCCACGTTTTCAGGATAACAGCAGAGGGATGGGTCATCTACAGCTGATATGACTGTGGCTGCTGAGAAACCAGCCCGGCAGCCCTACAGGGGCTTGTCCATCAGCAGTCTGATTGCACCGCAGCAGTTCACAGGACTGACAGCGCTGCCCAGAGCACACACATCCTGCTGCAAGGAAGGAAGGAGAACGCTCACAATGGAGAGGTGGCAGAACTGACCCTGCCACCAAAACTGCCACCCCCAGTGACTGTTCCTAAAAAGTCATTTATGCACTCACAGGGATGCAGTTTTTCATTAGACAAAAATTCTTTATTTGCAGCTTTTACTCAGTTAGCAATTTTTCCCATGATACCACAGAAATACTTGAAAGCCTACGATGGCTGAATTCATCTTCAAGGGACTTTTATGAGAACATCAATAACTGATTTAGGGGCACTTAATGCAAAAGCCACTAGAAGTATTGATGTCTAAGCTCCTCGTCCATTGAGACAAGATTTGTTACAGGATCACACTTTTTCCCCCAAGCAACAAACCCACAGCCCACTCTTCTGAGAGCAGGCAGTCCTCGGGAAGCACGAGCACTGCAAGCTTCTACAGCAATGCTGCACATGGCAGGTAACTCATCCTCATTCCTGGTGCAAAGCAGCAAGAGGGACAATCCCTGCCACCCAGTCCCACACCTATCCAGGCTGTGTGTGCAAGTGAAAGTGCACTTGATTGTAAATGTCTCTCTAACTGTCCTGAACTTGTTTGGCTTATTTACCATTCCAACTTTAGAAGTTCAATGAGGGGGTTGTGATTTAGTTGCACTGTAATTGAGTCATGGCTTTTAGTTTAGTTAGTACTTATTACTCCTATTATATATGCTTATCATTGTATACTTTCAGTATAAAGTAATAGGTATACTTGTTCCAGTGCCTTCCTCAGTGGCTGAAGAACATCAAGCTTGACTGGGAGACACTATGAAAGCTTAAACAAACACTTAAAAGAGAAAATATATCCAAGAATAACTTCGGTATTTCTCCTAATCTTACTCAAGAACGAGGCCACTTACATTATTATCTTTACTTCAGATTTTAAGCTTACAAATTTCTTACAAAAGCTTAATTTCCCTTCTTTGTTCCTCATAACTTCAGTGATATGTTTGTCAAAATAGTATTCTGGCTGTTAATTAAGCTTTGTACCTCTAATAGGAGTAAATACACAGCTTCACTTTGCATTTTCTGTTATCACTCCTCATGAATTGTTGGCTTGTTTTTTTAACTCAACCTGACAGAGGCACACTGCAATTCACTCCAGAATCAGTAAGCTTGAAATTCCTGCAACTGCTCACAGGACATTCAATTGCTCAACATTTAAGGGCCAGGGCCCCCATGACTTCTGTGACAAGGCAGCATTCAAACTAGACAACTCTTAATTCCAGAGTTACAGAGCAGAGACAATTCTTTACTATTAGACTTTGGTTTTCCTGTAACTTTCCATAACAAGAAGAAAAGCAAAGTGACAAGGAATAATGAATCCTAGACGAAAAAAAAGTTCATCAAGACGTGGCTATCAGGAACTTTTAAAATACAGAAATAAGCATCATTTTTAGTACGACCATTTGGAAAATGATCCTGCCCCATGCTAAGGCTGACTAAGAACACTTATTCACCCTCACCCCCTCAATGCACCAGGCGATCTCAACACCGAATACCCCTTTCCTTCAACCCCCACCTCCTACACAGACTCCCTCATTTTTTCACTCAGGGATTTAACCACCCTCTTGCTCCTAAAGCAAAGCACACTTACCTGCAGCAAGTCCAGGTGGGCCTGCCAGGAGCCCCCCCACAAAGGCTGATGCGCCCGTCAGCAGTGCTCCCCGACCAGAATGTGTGACAGCAGCTTTCATGCCCTTCACACTGGCGATACGGATGAGCAGCTTCATCACATCATCAACACAGACAGGCATCTCGGCGAGTCCAAATCCTGGAAAAGACGTCTTATGTTATTTTTTGATCACTGCACCACAGACTGAAGCTACAGTAGCTGCTAAATGAATTTTATGGGAAAGAAATGCTTAGTGTTCAAGGATAAACACAGGAAACAGCATCTACTTTCACTTTCAGTTCTCAGAAAAGTACCCCTACTAGCCAGCCACTGAAGGTCACTGAAACTGTCAATGAGATCTCAGAGTAGACCAGAAAAAAAATGTGTTTATGACAGACTCAGAGATTCTACAGTATCTAATTCTTCAGTACACTGCTTTTGGCCTGAGCAATTCCCATGTGTGTTCAGCATCACGCATAGCTCTGGGAAAAAGATAGAGCTTCACTCTACCACAACTAGCAGATTATAATTGACAAATCTGTCAGGTATCTTCCATTGTCCTAATTTTTACCACTAATCAATTATTTTCGCATATCGGTTTGTCTCCCTATTTTGTTACATGCTTAAACACTTCCATTCTGACTTCTGAAGGCAGGAGGCTGTCTGTAGCAACCAAGAAGTGCCTGAGGAAGTGTTGGAGGAGAGACCTGGTACAGGGACTAAATGGGATGCGCTGGAGTCAGCCATCAGAAATGCAGGGGTGGATGTACAAGGCAGTCAGGACTCAGAGCAGAGATGCCAGATGAGTCTCATGTAGGAGGAAGCAGAGACACAGGACCCCAGCTTGTAAAATGCTGTCACATGTCCTCAGCAAGGGACAGAGACCTGTCCCTGAGAACAATCCCTTTGAGATCAAAACTTCTCCACCTCATTCACTTGCTGCTGCTGCTCATTAAGTAAATACTTCCCACTATGCACACCAACTGAGGAAAGGGCTTCCAGGGATAATTAAAGAAAAACAAAGTATTCAATAGGATTAAAAATAAAATCACATATACACAAGTTGCAGATTTCTTGTTGTACACGTAATGTCAGCACTATAGAACAGATGAGCATTTGGTTTTCAGCCCCTAGAAAACCTCTTATCTCAGTGTGTGTGCAATACTTTCTCAGCCCAAGCCAACCTGTCTTCAAGTCTTTCCTGAATAGATCTCCTCAGTGCAAAGTGAAAGTGGAGTGGTATCACACCATTTTTCATGTTAAAAATTAACTACTGCAACAGGGAAAGCTTTCTTTTGCACTAAAATGGCTGACTGCAAATCATCCATGTCACTGCAGGATCCAAGCACTGCTGACACTGAACAAAAGTCTGGGGTTTGGGAAGGGACCACATATGCTCCATAGCTGCAAAGAGGCACAGTAGGAAATTCATCAAACAGTTGATTTCTCTCACTACTTCATTCATCTTTGTGCCAGTCTAAAGAAAACATCCAAGTGCATCATTTTACCACCGTTGCTTTTGGGTTTTTGGCAGGCTGATGACACAGCAGTGGCTCAGAAGGGCAGTGCGTGCTGGTTAGCGACAGCAGAGCGACACACTCTGCTTCCAGAGTTACGTATTATCTCATTCAATAGGACACAAGCTCCAAGTCATGAACAAATGGTTGCTCTGTCTGTCCTAGAGCAGTAGGGAAACCCCACCCAAATATACAACTAGTACAGCTCCCACTGCCAGGCCTGGGAATGATGGAAAATGAGACAATTAAGTGTTTGTTTTTACCTTTCTAACAAAAGGTGAGCAGCTTTCCACTCAGAGTGACAGCCCCAAGCAGTCTGAAGTGCTGCAGGATTCACTCCCTCCTCTCAGACACTGATTTGTGTTTGTCCTTCACCTCCTTGGCATGTCCTCAGACTAGCCCAATGTGCTGAAATCAATTTGCATCTCCTCTCTGGGCTAAATTTAGTGAACGTCTCACATGAAGTTCTCCAGTATGAAGGCTCTGCAGCATGGGCAGGACAACACAAGTTGGAGAGCTGACAACACACGGCTCTCATTGATAGTAACATAATGAGCTTTGACTCCTCAAACTGAGGGAGTACTACAATTTCCTCTACCAGTCTAACTGTAACAGATGTGAAACGATGTTTTATGAGCAGACACACCCACAGCTGAAATGCCAGGTTCCTGCACTGGGTTGAAGCTGGCTGCTCAAAGTCACCTGCACTACTCCATCCTCCACATGGCCAGTACTGGGAGGTGTCCTCATGGTGACCTGGCACTGCAAGCAGTGTAAAGATAACCAGCTACCATGGGTTTCTCTGGATAACTAAAATGCTCTTTTGTAACTAGCTTCAAAGTGCATTTGACTTAAAGTTGAAAAATAACCAGGGCATAATGAAAGTAGTAATCACAGTGCTGTCTGGTGGCATACGAATTTGTGGCACACAAATTTTTAACTGCTTATAAACCAGCCTCAAGGTAAAGCAGAAACATACTGGAACTCAAGAAACTGTAACTAGTTTTTCCATACTAAATTATTGACCATTTAACTCCCCTCACAACTTCTCCAAAGGAAATTTCTACTCTCAAAATTAACATTTATTTGGGCTTTTTTGGCTTGACTGAACAAGGTTCTTGGCATAGCAGAGCGGTTCCTGCTTAATTCTGGATGTGAGCATCACACTCAAAACTCTCAAAGACTTTACAAGGAACACTCATTTTCTCTAAACTCTTACAAGTTTTTTTATGATCTCTCGTCATATTCACCATATTTTGAGAGCTGCAGAGAACCTTAGTGAACACAGTACCTGAGGCACAGCACATACAAGGGTTTTTTTTAAACTGTACATACAGAGCAATAGCAGGAGCCACTGAAACATAAACTATGTCCTAATGTGCAAAGTCCTACATGTAAAGTAATCCCAGATTCCTACATTCAGCACATAGAATTATGCATTCCTTGAAAAAATTCATGTTCCAATGAAGAATCAAGATGATCAATCAGGCAATTTTCAGTGAGCAGGTATTTATTTAACCACACAACACAGGCCATTAAAGGATATTTTGACAATACACTAACAAGCTGGAGCACAGAGACACCGCAAACGTGTTAAACTTGCCACTAAGATAAGCAGCCCCCACCAAAAAACCAACTGAATAACTGTCAGCAGCCAGCCAGCTCGCTCAGGAAATCAAACAAAAGGCTTATAAAGCTCTGTAGCTGCAAACCTCTAACATCCCACAGACTGGTAAGGTCTGTAAGAAGTCAACTCCAAGAATGTGGCGCACAAAGTTGCATCTGACATCAACCTACTGATCAGAATCACAAGCAAGCAGAACAGAAAGTCAGGCATGTTGCAAAATGTCAGTGGTGCTACAAATGAGCAAGGATCCTACCCCAGAATAACAGGAAGGAACTGTTGTATACTTGGCGTGTTAGAGGTACAACCACATGATAGCCAAAAGCATTTATAAACTCTGATTGTGTAACTGACAAGTAACTTAAAGGGCAATTTGATTCTAGCACCAAATTGTTCCCTCCTGAATTCACGCAGACATTAGGAAACACCAGGATTTTAAAATACTGGATTTGGTCTAATGAAGGGATAGAAATGTCAACATCCATAAAACTGTGTGCAGCTTTCAGAGGTGCTGAGTCCCCATAGCTCCTACTGACTTCACACGGTACCAGGAATCTTCAGCACCGCAAGACAAAAACCGAAACCAAGAGTTCCAGAACATGAAGTCGCTGAGAAACCAACCTTTGTTGTGTAACTTTTTTGTTGTGTTGCAGTTCAGTGGCTGCTTTCCTTATGTCTTTGTGGTCTCCCCAAATACTCATCCGAAGTCTTAGATTCTGTACTTCAGTTGATGCTCCCTCTCTCACCTCAGGGACAGGGGAACAAAGCAAGCAATGCTCCTGCTCTCCCTATCCAAAGGGAATGGTAACATCATGTTACAACATCTCAACTTTGAACCTAAAACGAGCAGGTTTTCTTAAGAAGAAAAATACTATAGAAAGAATTAAAATAACAACATCGTACCCAACTCACTGAAAGTCCTGCTAATACAAATAACTGAAGAGTGTCCCCAGATAACTCTATGGCATGAACCACATTTCAGCTCTTTCCAGTTTAATATTCCCATCTCATCACCCTACTTCCCCCTTCACCAAATGATGACTTCAGACAAGCAAAAGCCCTTCTATCCCTGGGCTCACTATCTCACTTGTAGAAAAATGAGCCTCTTCCCAAATGCTCACACAGGAGACATTCTCACGAGCACACAGCCTGGCCCACCACTGAGCTGTCCTCACTGCTTCTTACAGCTTATCACTGAGGTAATGAGTGAACCTCTCTGCCACGTGCAGGTGCATAGCACAAAAAACCACCAACACAACACATTCCACACTCCTCAGGCAGTGAAGATATAGAGCTAAGTCCTCTTACCTGGAGCTGTCTGTATCATGGTGGACACCATATGGTGATGAATAAGAATGTGAGGTAACAATTTCTTCTGTCCCAACTGTACAGCAACAGCTCTGTATGTACTGCAACCTTTTATAAGAAATATGAAAACAGCACTGGAGCAAATCCAAACACAGGGTACTCAGTAACTGAGACAGACTAAAGAACATGACTTCACAAACAACAGTGTGCAAAAAGATGTCACCTGATTGATTAAACAGGCCAGAACTCCATCAATTATTTCAGTAACAGCTGGTGGACAGACAGGGATTCAAGATATTCCCATCTGCAAAGGAGGACTATCTCATCACTGGTCCATACACATCCTGTAAGAACAAGCAGCGTCTGGCTCCTAAATCATCACTTTCTGAAAATCCTACCTTTAGAGCCTGGTCTAGTACTTGAAACCTGCAAAGCAGGTGGTCTGTCTGATATAAATCATGACTGGCATCAGCAGCCAGTAAATATACCAGTTTTGAACCTGCTCTGCACTTGTAATTTTCGTTTACTTTCCTAAGAAAGAGTTTGCTCCTGCTTGGTGGCATAAAGGTTAAAACACGCTTACTGCCATTATCACCTCAGCATTTGGTACTCTTCTTTCCTAACCATGAGGATTCACTGTACCTACAAATATTTACTGTAATAATACGTTACTGACTATATATTTACTCAGATTTCTTTTAGTTTCAATTATATTAGGAGATGGTAAGAAACTCTTGTACTTGCTACACAATCTGAATTCAATTGAAATGCATAAAAGAGCATTTTAATATTGTTTCGTAAGAACTGAGACCTTAAGAGCATTGCTCTTCTTCTGTGTATTTATCAAAGCATGTAATATAATCAAAGCACTTAATTTGTTTATTTAACAGAAGAGGTAACAAATTTACCCATTAGATGAGCAAACTACTTCTAGGAACCTAGAAGCTGATTTTACAAGGTTCTTGGATGCCTAAAAATGCAGGTAAATATTCAGCGAGAATGATCTCATTCCACTGAGATAAAAGGAAATTTGGCACCTAACCTGTCTAGGCACTTAGGATACCCAGCTTACCTGGTCTGCTAAATTACAAAGTATCTCTGAAAGACTGGCCATAACTCCTTCCGCCCTTGCATTTTTATAGGCCTACTCATTGTTCTTCTAATTATAAACTAAGAGTGATTTTTTTTTCCCATTTCCTAGCCAGTTTCTCCATCTTGAAGGCTGTATTCAAAAAAGTTACAGGACGCTTTCATCAGCAAGCTGATACTGAAGCCAATAACCAGACATTCAGTTAAGAAAGAGAAAAGAGCTGACACTCAGAAACACAAAGAGCAGAGCTGTTCCCCTGTAGAGGTACTTAGTGCAGCACACTGCGGTGATATCTTCAAAATCTGAACTAAGCCTTAAAATTAAAGATGTTTTCCCTGACTCATTGCAAAAACATAAAACTTCATCTCATTAAAATTAATCAACATGTTCTGAATGTTTTAAAATTTATTAAAAATGTTATGACTAAAATAGGCTGAGCATAAAATGTAATTATAAATCCTTTCAAATAGCCCAAATTTAATTACACTATAGCTATTTCTTTATTTATTTTCCTGCCAATTTCAGGTTTACTACTGCTGAAGCGTCGCTCCAGCCACAATGTGACTTGAAGAAATGAGGAATGAGATGTTCATTCAAAACCCACCCAGACGCGTTCCTGTGTCACCTGCTCGCGGTGACCCTGCCAGGGCAGGAGGGCTGTGCTGGATGATCTCCAGAGCTCCCTTCCCACCCGAATGACTCTGGGATTCCGTGCAGCTATCGGTGTTCAGCGGGGCCTGAAGGTCTTCGGGGGCATTAGCGCCGCACCCGAACGATGGCCCCAGGGCCGGGGCCGGCCGCAGCCGCTGCGGCGGCTCCCCGGCGTTCCCTGCCCGGGGCAGCGCGGCCCCGGCGGCCGCGCACGCGAACCCCGCGGGCCGATGGCGCTGCTTGGGGAGCGCAGCGGAAAGCGGGGCCCTCACGGACAGAGCCAGCGCGGCGCTCCGCCGTGCCCGCCCTTCCTTCCTTCCTTCCTTCCTTCCTTCCTGCCGGCCGGCCTGCCTTCCTTCCCTTCTTCCCCAGCCTACCTCCTCCGCCAGCGCCCGGCTCGCCGCCGGCCGGGAAGGAAACAGCTGTGGCGCCGGAGGAGGGGCAGCCCGCCGAGCGCCCGGCCCGCCCTCAGCTCCGCCGGCCGCGGAGCGCTGGGCCTGGCAGCGGGGCCCGCACTCTCCGCTGCCGCCTCGGGCCCTCCGCGCCTGCTCCGCCGCCTGGTGCCGCCGCCTCCGCCCGGCCCCGGGCTCGGCCCGCTGCTGGCGCCGGCAGTGCGGCTGGGAGCGGCGCGGAGCGGCCACGGGCTCTGTGCGGGGCGTCACACGCTGGGACGGGCCCAGAGCAGGCACCGAGGCGGTCGGAGCGATGGAGGATCGTGAGGATCTCCCGTGAGGAAAGGCTGGGAGAGCTGGGATTTTTTAGCCTGCAGAAGAGAAGCTTTGGGGTGACCTAACTGTGGCTTTCCCGCGCATGAAAGGAACTTAGAGGAAAGACTATTTACCGGAGCATGTAGTGACAGGGCAAGGGGGAATGGGTTCACACTGACAGAGAGTAGGTTTAGATTAGAGATTAGTGTCAGTAAAATTAATTCACGATGTCAGAGGTTTATGTCCAAAAAGGAAACAGAGGAGTTCTGTAACTTCATTCGAATAAAGGGAGAGGCCATGGGGCTTTTCCCCTGGGGTCTCTCAAATTGCTAAAGGACACAGCCTCCTTTTTATCCTGATTTCCTGGCCACATTTCCCTCTCTCTTTCCCCACTGGCTGAGGTACTTGAGAGGTACAGACTTCCCAAATTGCCTAATACAGACCCTCTTCTAATGTGTATCCCTGTTCTTTTTCTCTAAGTCCAGGAATTTAGCACGGCCTTGGGTGAGCAACAGTCTGTGTCAGTTACTGGAATTCCTCTGGAATTGATGGTTCCTCCCATTGCTTCTTTGACCTATCAGTATCTGGCTTTATCTACCAGCAGGCCCACAGTTTGTTTGTAAAGACACCTCCTTCTCATTCCTTTCATTAGGAAAAAGTTGTTTGATTGTGGTGAGGCACTGGAATAGGGAAGGACAGGCATTGTGGCTGCCCTATCCCTGGAAGTGTTCAAGGCCAGGTTGGACAGGGCTTGGAGCAACCTGGGATAGTGGAAGGTGTCCCTACCTGTTGCGGGGGGTTGGAACAAGACGTTCCTCAAGGCCTCCTTCTAAGCCAAACCATTCTATGATGCTATGGTTTTAGGAACGTGGTTGTGGAACAGCACATCCCAATCCCATCTGAGCTGGGATAAAGGAGGAGGAAATGGGCTGCCTGCCACAGAACCATGTTCGGACGTGCCTGGCCCTACTCTGAGAATTTAATCTCAGAATATTTTCGCATTCTTGTCATCCAGGTTTGTTTCAGTCACCAGCTCAGTAAAATGCAGCGTGCTAGTCTGATAGAGCACCAGGAGCAATCAAACGAGCATTAAAACAGCTGTGTCACATATGGCTCCTGAAATATCACACTGGTTCGTAATACCAGTACAGTCTTGGAAAAGTTACTGCCACGTGTTAAAAACGCTGCCATTTCCTCAAGAATGGTTTAATAACAGAGGGTTTTGTCTTTGTAAACTAAGCCTGTATTATGATTTCATTTCTGATTTAAGATAAACCATCTCCCCTCATTCCCTTGTTCAGAAGATGAAAATGCAGGATGAGAAAATGAAGGAGAAATATAATTCACAATTTTTGTCCCTTTCCTGTGGCTGCACTGGGGACTTCTTAACCTCCCCATGCTTTATATGATCACATAAAATAACTCTCTGTGTAACAACTCAAAATGTTACAGGTCTACTGATGCTCTTGATTTTTATGACTTGAATGTAAAACACAAATGTAATTCCTAAAATGAGCAAAGAACCTAAATGCCATGTACATTTTAAAAAGTAACACCCCAAATTCCAGCTGCAAGCAGCTTTCCAAGGGGCAGAATTAAATGCAATGAAGTCTGCCAACCATCAAAGGAGGGAATTTTTATCACTATGCCAAACCGAATCATTACTTCACTACTCCAGTTAAAAATACACACGGGTTATTAGGGCTACATCAGTAAGTATTCATTAGGTCTGGGTTTTAGTATGATAGAAATTACTAAAATCAAAATGTAAGATAACTGTGCAGGGTGTATCCTTTAATGCTGTACCTGCTGTTACAGTCGCACTCCACTCTTAAACAAACTCTAACTCAGCTGCAGTCAACAGGAATCTGGTTCTTACGGGAACGTGGTTTACGGGAAATGTGGTTCTTACGGGAATCTGGTTCTTGCATCAGCTGGGTAAAGATTCGATTGTGTCCGTGGTTCCCAGCCAGGATCTGGTGGAATATGCCTGTTCCTTTCCTGGGTGAGCACTCACCGATGCTCGTGTATCAGCACAGCTCTCACTCGGTGGGTTTGGGCAGGATCCCGGCGCTGTTTCGGGTACCCCCGCGATGGGTTTTTCTCGCACCCAGGTCCCGCTGCCCGGCGGCTCCATCTGGCGGCAGCCGCCCCTCGGCAGAGCCCGCACCTCCTCTATGGATCTGAGGAAAACCCGCACCTCCGCACCTGCACCTCGGGAAGAGCCTCCTGAACACAAGCAGGGACAGCTTTGCTCCGGGTACAGACATTCATGTGCTTTTTAATTCTAGGAGCTGGTGGAGTGAGAGCAGTTCAAGGCAGTCCTGCTGCAAGTGCGATCCTGTCAATAACTCACTGTATTCTCTATATTTAGGGACTGGAGCATCTCTCTGATGAGGAAAGGCTGAGGGAGCTGGGCTTGCTCAGCCTCGAGAAGAGATGACTGAAAGGGGACCTCATCCCTGTCTGTCAGTGTCCAAGGGGAGGTGTCAGAGCAGGGACCAGGCTCTGCTCTGTGGAGCCCAGCAATGGGACAAGAGGCCATGGGCAGGAATTGACGCCCAAGAAGTTCCACTTGAACATGAGGAAGGACTTATTTGCTGTGCAGTGGCAGCACTGAACAGGCTGCCCAGAGAGGGTGTGGAGTCTCCCTCACTGGGGATATTCCAGAACTTCTGGACACAATCCTGTGCCATGAGCTCTGGGATGACCCTGCTTGAGCAGGGAGGTGAGGCCAATGACCCACTGTGTTCCCTTCCAACCTGACCCATTCTGTGATTCCATATTCACTGCAGTGAGCTGGGCTCTTAATAAATACTAGATGTCATTGCTCTTCCCCCATCCCTTTTATCAGCATTGATTCTCTATTTCATTTCCTGTATCAGGATGTTTTACATATTTTTCCTCTTCAGGTTACGAGGAACGCCATGCTTTTAAAAATCAAGATAAAAACTACATTCCCTTTTACCTCCCAAAATCCTCATTATTTGTCAAAAGCAGGCATCAGAAATCAACCACAGCAGTGGTGCACTGGCATTCTGGTCTTGATGAGCCACTCAGCAGAGTTCTGTCAAGTGCTTCCCTAACATACAGCAGAACCCAAAACGACTGCAAGCCCCTTCAGTCTGTCCTCAGCCTCATGTTTTCACAGCTGTTGACATACTAAGAGATAGGCCAAGGGGCACCATGAATGATTTCAGCTGCAGATGGGCTGTTGCTACCAAAACAATGATTCTTTCTGGCTTTCAGCCTGTCCTTTACTGCATCTTGAGAAAATGTTCATCAGAAGCCAGCTCATTCTGGAGAAACTGTCCAGAAACACCTGATCCAATTATCTGAAATACCTACTACCTTCACAGGAAACCATGACAGATTTTTTTTTTTTTTAAGATTAGACATTTAATCTTGTTGCGCAGAAAAAAAGTTGTTTCTCTACATTTTATTCTATGCTAGAGATTCCTGGAGAAAACATGAGAATTAGGCAACTGTATGTGACAGAATTAGTTTCATCATTTCATCTAGTTGCACCTTTTTTTTCCTCCTTAAAGTCTTTAAATTTATTATCACAACGGCAGGACAAAAATCCATTCCAAACCTGAGGCATGCTTGAAGTAATATTGACCTATTTGCTTAACTTTACAAAGCACCTAAAAACATTCTCAGGGTTTCCCTTTTGTGTCACTGCATTGCATGGATATGGGTGAGGATGGTTTAATTTACAATGTTAGATCAAAGCAAAGAGAAAAGAGGAAAGAGGAAGAAATCTCATGTGTTCTCCAGAACATGTGGTGGGAGTGGTCCACAGAGAAGAAAAGGGACGGAAGATGTAACAAAGCAAGTTTCTAATCCCATCCCAGTTTAGGAGGGTATAAGATTCCTGTTGTTTTCCCCCGAAGTCTGGAGAATCCTGTGCTGCAGTGATGAAAAGCTGCTTTGCTTATCCCTGTCTGATGTCTCGGGCTCCACACAACTTCCATCTCTCCCTTGGCACTGTAATACCCCGGTATGTGTGCTCTTACAGGGTCACAGCAATCACAGCAGCTGTTCTCAAAGAGTCTGCCACTTCTTCATATTACAGTGATCATTTGAACCTTCCATTCTTGACAACACAACAGTTTTATAACTTCTGAGCTCCTCATATTATATCAGGATTGCCAGGAGAATGGGGAGCCTTCACAAGATCAAACAAGGCACAACTATAGCAAAAAAGAAAATGAATATGAAAGTAATGCTACAGCATTTAAATCCTTAAACAGAGCTACTTAGTAAGGGAAATCTTGCAACTGCAGAATGGCTTTTTAAAAGGAACGAGAAAAGGCAACATTTCTAAACGCAGGAACGTTACTCCAGTTGTCACCTATTAACGCTCTTTACCCCTGAGCTGGAAGGTGTAAATAACACTAGGAATGACCGAATCACTGCAGGAAGACACAATAGCAGGGTACCGAGATCCACTACAAGCAAAGCATATGCTTGATGGCAAATCTTTTCCCCATTTCCTACATTAGATATTCATCGGGGTCTGACTTCTAATTGAATGCAAACAAAGAATAACAGGTTTTTGCATATGAAGTGAAGCTATAGAACATCTGCCTCTTCACAGCCTTTCAATGTACCTTATGTGATATTAAGCAAAGAAGAGGTTTGCCTCATCAGCTTGTAAGAAACAGTGAATCTGAAGAACAGCGTGACAGAACTAAATCATTCCACTGCTGCTGTAAAAGGTGTCTCTTTGATCTTCCCATGTACTCCTAGGTGATAAAATGCCAAGTTGGGCAAAATCAGTTTCAATGCCAAAAAGATGGACTACTGGTGCAGAAGGTCACAAAACACTATTAATTGCCTTATATCATCTCAGTCTTGAAAGATGATCCAAAAATATAGGCTGGTGCTTTGGAACAGAGCTAGCTAGCACTATCCAAGCAAGCTGCTAAAGGTACTTTAGGCACGATCACACCTGCAAATGGAATAACCCATCTCCTGCTCTTTTAGCCTCTTTTACAGTAGTCATTTATGCTTGTTTTTTACTTCCTCAGCAACCTAATTCACTAATTGTGTTCACTGGTACAGAGTAGTCATTTTGTGACCTTTTCAGAAAAAAGCTACAGCAATCTGAATGTAAAAGTCAGTGTCCTGAAATTAGCTAACATGTTTATATGTTATAGCATGGACGAACACTGATGTGGAGATAAAAACTTGGTTAAAAAATAGCTACACAAAATACCTGCAAGATTCCCAGAGAGGAGCAACCCCCCCCATTTCTTACAGCCACTGTTTTGCAGAATGTATCTAAAATAGTGTATCTGAGGTTTTGTCAAAACTCTAATTAAAGGCCATACATAAAGTAGACAAATGTCAAAATCAGATCTACAATGCATGTTGTAAATTCAGTTAAGGAACAAAACATTTGAGTATTTGGAGGTGCCTGGAACAACATCGGTGATAAATTTCCATGCTTGGTACTATTCAGTGGTGTGAGAGATGTGTACTGGTGCTTCTGGAGTCTGAGAATAATACTAAGCGTTCAGCTGTGTGTAATTCTGGCCCCCAACACACTTTACTTTGGAGACACACAGTAAGTGCAAAGAAGCTGATTTCAGTCCCATCAGAGCCAAGGGTCCCTGGCTGACCACTTCCAACCTTACACCCAACTCCAAAGGCACTGAACGAGAGCCCCAGTTTTACAAAGCAACACAGAATAATTCTCTCCAGCATTCCTGGATATGAGTTCTGATAGTGTGGCAGGCAGGAGGGGAATTTACAGTCAACTGGGTAGTAGAGTGGAAGAGGCCAGCTTGTACAGATTATATTACTTGGTTTTCTTTTCACATGTGGTAAGTTGGAGGCAAGAAGATGAAAAGGTCAATTTGAATCACTCTCTACAAAGATGGACCAGATTTGAAGCTTCCAAAAGTCACTGCAAATACTCAAACAAGTTAAAATGGGATTTTCAGACCTACACAGTTTAGCACATTTTAATACTGTCTCCTGGGTCACCTCTCAGTGTCACTTGCAACCAAAAAGGTGTCACCCTTTGGGATCACATAATGCCTATGTGGCTGCAACAGGGTTCTCTGAAGAACTAAGCTAAGTGAAGAGTAGGGTAGTGTCTATGTAACATTTATGTTGTCCTTTAACATGAGCTAGAGACTTTGGAAACAAAATGAACTGGAAACTCTTTGCAAACTACAAAGGGACCTTTTGCTTGCTGTCTGCAGCCCTCATCACTGCCTTAAAGATGTCACAAATGACTGTGTCAGGAGTAAAATGATGTGCATGCAAAACCAGTAATAGGCATGAACAGCTAATGCTGAATGGCTGTACCAACCACCCTGTGTGTATACACAATCACAACAGGCAAGTGCCACTGGAGCAGAGGGCACTGCCCAGGCAGATGACTGAATGCTAGAAAGGGAAAGAACTGGGCAGCCCTTTCTCTGAGATAAGTTCCAGAAGATTCTTTATTCTTCCCTAAGCAGACAGGCATTAAGTTCTCAACGTCTGTTGGAAAGACTCACAGCAGGATGTGCCAATTCAATCAATACCATGGAAGAATAAAAGGCCAAGACTTTGCTGCAGTTAGAATAAACAACTGTCCAAAATTTCTGTCAAACAGTAGCTGTGTCTCTTTACTAGTATTTGAGATGTGTGTAAAATGTTGTTAGGGTACATTCACAGCCAGCATCATTACCCTTTTTTTTCAGCCAATATTCCCATCATGCCTCAGAGGTGACAAAAGGAAATACTGAGTCCAAACCTGAGACCAGAGTCTCATGAAAGCAAGAAATTATGCAGTCTACTGAAGACATTTTCTTCAGAAAGATCACAGGCCTCATGCTTTAGTCATGGCCTGTTCCTGTGCCAGCAGGTTCATTGCGAGCTAAGTGATTTCTTTCACGTAAGCTGCTCACGATGACTACAGAAACCTCCAGGATTACAGTGCACAAACAATGGGAGAAAAGCTGCTTCAAATAATACACCCAGACAATGGAGTTGCCATTATGGTAGCAATGCAAAATATAGACAGGGATTTAAATGAAACAGGTGATATCTGTATACTTTAGAGGGCCCACGTGTGCCAAATTTGGCAGCATGAGTGTTCATAGTGCTTGTTGCTCCACCCCTTGAACAATGAGGCTAAACCCCATATGTGCAGGAGTTGGTAGAGCACAAGCAATTTTGCTAATCATGCTGCATGCAAAAGCAAAAAGACAAAGGAAACTAGTAATGCTTAGACTAGCATTGGGGAAATAATTAAGCATGAATGAAATATTGTATGTGGATTTGAAATGAATGTTCTTGGAAACAATTGTGCTGTTTCAGTTGTGCTGCTTTCCCCCCTAAGTTTCACAAAGTAATTTGCATGTCATTTAAATAAATACCATAAATTATTGCAAACTTTTTCGTTTTATTTACATAAAACAAAATACTCATTTCCATTATTGTTTGGATTACCTGACAAGAGTGAAATGCAGAGGTCTGAGAGGAAACTTGTCTCTCCCTAAAGTATTACAGATTTCTCATGCATGAGAGAACCAGAAAGCAGGACCCCATCTTCAGCTTTGCCTTACACAGGCAAGGAATGCTCTGTACATGAAACAGATACACGATGAGATCTTCCAGTTGAGCCAAGCTGCAGCTCATTGCTTTCACTTTCTTTCAGTGTTATCCACACATCACCAATTTGATTTCACATCTGATAAATATTTGCCTTCCTTCTTGACTATTTAATTACACTTCTTTGTCAGATTCCTTCTCAAACCTGTTTTCTCCTCTCACCCCATCACGGGGTCAACAGCAGCCAGTTCAGAACCCTTGACAGTCTGTGTGTTTAGACAAATCAAATGACTGAAATATGGAAATCCAGGAAAAACTGAGTGGACAATAGCCTAAAAAGTTAGGAAGGTGCACACAGCTCTGCAGGATCATACAGAGCCTGGTGGCCAGTCAAAACTCAATACAGCTACCACCACCTGAAAAACGACGTGACCTAACATTCTGCAAAAGGAGGAATTTAATACATAGCATAAATTTTAATGCTCTGGCTATAAGAGAATAAATGATAATTCGTGCTCCTGACCTATGAAATCTGCCTGCAGGTTTCCTCCACAATGCTTGTATTTATATTTTGTTGCTCTCTCCAGACTAAATGGGAACCCAACAGATATTCCTCACTCTTCTCACATAACCTTGGGCTGCTTTTCCCCACGTTGTTAAACATGTCAAACATTATAGATTGCAAGCTAGATGAACTCATTATACAGATGTTCTTTTCACAGAGGAGTAGCCTGTAGTCTCAATTTCTAAGGCTGTTTTTTGCTTTATAAACCCACTTCCCATCTTGGATACAAAGGCATTTAGGCATTTACTTTCCTGGACTTTGCTTATTGGAGTTCTAAGATGTGCTTCACCACAAAGGAAATAAAATTGAGTGGGTGTAACTTCATGATTTCCAGATATCACTAGGGTGTGCTGTAGATCATGAAATTTCAGTAAAGCACCATTAACAGGGAAAAATCTAGCTGCTATAATAAATATTTTAAATTAATTACAAACACCGAAGCAGCTCTACACTGACTTGAATTCCTCTTAAATCAACATGCACACTCAAGAGACATAATGTAACATCTTAACAATTTAAAATATTTTTGTACACAGGCTTGGTCAGCACTCTAGCAGAAAACTAGAGTCAGGCAGATAATCACACACCTAAACTGCACATAGGTAACTAGAATTCAAGCATGCAGTCTGGTGGGAATTCAAAATATGGGACTAGAACCAATATCCATAACAAACCAGGTAACAAGCAATAACATTGTGGAAAACTTTCTCTGAAAAAAAAAAAAAGAAAGAAAAAAGAGCCTATATAAGTCACCAAAACTCACAAAGGTTAAAGCCTGGGAGTGCAGAGTGAAGGGATTAATTGTATTTATACAAATTAATTAATACAAACAATGGTGCTGAAATTTCCAGTGAGGGTAACAGTAGGACTGAACCAAATTCATCACAGGAGACTGCACCTCCCAGGCTTCAGCTCTGAGTACAAGGGGGCCCAGACACCAAGAGGGGGTCGCAGCCTCAGGGGGAAGGAAAGCATCAGCTCCCAAGCTCTGGGCTTCCACCCAGCTCCAGCCCCTGCAGGAGCTGGGAATCCTTGCTACAAACTACACCTAGCAGCTGCTCAGCACCTGGGAGGAAGCACCTGCCTACTCTTGCACCTCTAACCTTCAGCCTAGGAAAGAAACTCCCTGGCTCCCCATCCTTCAGCACCCACCAGCTCCCAGTAGAATGGAGTGGTGGTGGAATCATGAACACAGCACAGTGAGGATGCTGAATCAGAAGAGTTTTTAAGCACAGTTAACTTCAAGCACATATTTACACCAAACCCCAGAGACCCAAATGCAAATTTAAAAAGAAGCACCTATTGAAACACAAACAAAAGCTTTACTGCTTTACTGCTGAGGCCCCAACTGTCAAGACATATCCAGAATGCCACAGGCAGTGGTAACAGCAAACAGAATTATCGAGTAGTGCTTCCAAGCTCCGTGAACTGAGTTTGGTAGTCTTACACCGTGAACCACATATTCATTATTATAACAAATTGTATTACTATTTGTAGCATCTAGGGAACCCCAATCAGGGCTCTATTGTGTGACAGACTGTACAAGCACAGAAAAATAGGATGGCTTTTATAATGAGTACATCACAAGCCCCACTACCATAATTAACATTGATTAGCATCGATGCAAACAGCATGGGAAGACAAAGATTGAGCCAGTTTAGAAGCTGAGGTACTCTCTCATCCTTTAAGGTGGCTCCTTTGGTTCCCAACTGCAGAACAGAGGGGAGGCTGTTTCAGTGGGGAAGGCTGCAGTCCCCAGCGCTCCCAGGAGCACATTCTAGGACACGGGATTCAAAGAGGCATCTTTGTCACTTACTAATCCAGTTTCTATCACAGGCAACCACATCACACCACCACCACCAATTCTGACAAACGAGGACAGTTGCTAGCCTCTTATTTATTCCATGGAGTAGAAAAGACCCCCAAAAGCCAAATCCACTTAAAACAAAATCTCAAAAGAGTGACCTTAATGGACATGGGACGTGTAGCTGCACGTAATAAACTTCCTGCAAAAAACAGCCCTTGCTGGATCTGTAACTATCATATGCATCTTCTCATCCCAGGTCCATGGCATTTTCCCAGATTTGCCTTGGATACTAATGCAGTTTTTCTTTTCTAACTGTAGGAAAGAGAGTCAGTAATGCCAGCAAAAAATGGATAGTGTGAAATTATAGGGCTGAATAGGTTGATTGAGTTAATGAAATTGTCTTCACTAACCAAACAAGATTCCAGAGCCAAAACCTTCATATGAACCCTCCTCTCCCCCAAAATGTTTCTGCACTTCTTTTACTACATAAACCAACAAAATCCAGACACCTGGAATTTTACTCCCACATTCAGCACCACGGAAAATATATCCACAGGAAATATATTCACACTAGAAATTTTGTTCAGTTCCCCATGCCATAACCTGCAGTCTGCTGTCTCTTCAGACTTACTGCTTGTTTCAAGAATTCTCATATGCATTAAACTGAACATGTATGTAAATATTTGCAGGACTAAACTGTAGCCACAATTTCAAATGCAATCAGGATATGTTGTGCTCAACTGTAGTTAGGGTCCAGCATTTTGCTATATTTTTTGCCGTTCTAGTGAAGTTTCTTAATTTGTTTTTCTTCTAAGCTACTTCCTACAATTTCACTCACAGGGAAATGAAACATAATTCTATAAAGCCTAAAAATAAACTCATATCTGCTAAAAAATTCATCATTTCACTCCCAGGCTTCCACCAGCTGGGCTTGTCTGCTTTAGGTTTGACACCCCTGAGAGCTACAAGCATGACTTACAAAGATGAGCAAGTTTACATGAGAATGATGAAAAGATCCATTTTTTTAATCTTTGCTTTGCCAAAATACCATCCGGGGCACTTATTACTTGAAGACATTTATTTTTGGCAATTTCTCACTCCCTTTTAATACCGTACTTGTGTTATTTGCAAATTTGGAGAGGTAATATCCAAATCCATATTCTGCTTTACGTGTACTTCTTTCAGGTTTGCTCATTACATTCATTAAACTATTTAATTCTCAAGGATCTACTGGAGATACAGTGAAGACCCCCTGAACACCAGTTAAGAATAAACCTGTAATGAGAATAAATTACACACGCATATCAATTGCTACAAGTCCTGTAAGGAGTGAGACCTTTCTCCATAAACATCTGCTGCAAAATTAAATCTGATACATTAATAAAAGCCCTCCCCACCCAGACCCAACAATGGATGTGTAACAGTTACCCGATCAGTTAAAAGAATAAACCTTTTAAATAAATAAATTTGCGCTTCACCAATTTATGTCACTGTGGTACTTAAGGCGAAACCTTTTAAAGGAATAGATTTACTGTGCACACAGATCTCCACTGGGTATGTGTAATTATGCAAAGGAAAGGCATTACTTTTAAAGTGGATGAATGGCTGATACTTTTTGATTTACTGCTAGAAACAGAAAAATGGTAATGGCATGAAATAAGCATTTGCAAAACCGTTTTGGCAGACGGAAAATGTTTGATTTACCTAGGGCATCTATCAGGTTCTATATTTTAGATCAAAGTAGATAAATGGAAAGGCAAATGGATATTTGGAAAAAAAATCTACTGCTTTTCTGTCAGCCCTGCAAGTAAGTTAAATGTTTGAATGAGGAAAAAGCCCAAGGCTCTTTGGATGGAAGGAAATCATGATTCATCACTGCTCTGGCAACTACAGCTTTCTGTATTTACCTGAAAAGGTGACATGGAAGTCATTGCCACTTCCTTATTCTAGGCTTGATTCTAAGAGGTGATTTTAAAGGCAGCTGGCAGAACTCAGCATTTTCACCTGACACTTGAAGTAGATGATACATACCCTGGGTCATATTTTCATCTCAACCCCAAATTGTCTGCTGTCCTTTTCTCTCCTTTTCTGGTTTGAATTCCCGTCGGTGAAGAAATTATGTTCTAGTTAAGACACACAGATGCAAAATCAGAAGTCACTGCCTTCCCAGATCCTTTTGAAATCTGTGCCATAGGAAAGCACCCTAAAGGTAGGGTAAGGCTTACTACACAATTACCTGTAACAAGTCAGGAAGCTGAAGAACCTGAAAAATCAGCTTCTTCCTATGGCAGAATTTTCCCTAGAGATTCCCAGTAAAAAGCATGACTTCTCATTGTGTTATGATCCTGTTCTGAACTCTTCCTACACTGAAATGCATCCCCAGGAGCTGTGTAGTAGAAGCCCTGCGTCCCTCAAAGCACCACCAGCCCAGTGGTACGTGTGCTGCACAGATGGTCTGAACACGCAGTTAATCCAAAATGCTTGGGTCACATCCAATCTGTAGTGCTTGTGGAAATCCACAGGAGGGCACACGCACAGGACCCCCAGCCACATCAGGTTAGTGAGAGTGTGCACACCACATGCTGGGGCATTTCCAGGGAGGGTCAGGTTTGCTCTACAGGCACAGTAGGAAGGATTTGCTCGTGTGCTGAGAAAAGGCTGGGATTACTTGACACCTGGAAATCCTGACAAACACATAATCCTTGCACATAACCTCTTGACAAAATGTCTGGTGTGGGAAGGACACGTCTGGAGAAATTCAGCATGTGTCCCTCTGCCTGCTCCATCAGGAAATGATGGAGAGTAGGGTATGGCCTCTCCAGCTCTCTCCACAGCATTATGAACATGTGCAGCAAATCCATCAGCTACTTCTGCATGCATTTATTCTGTGAAAGGGCTGACCAGCTCTTGAAAGGCCAAATAGCAATCAAAACTCACATCTTTTGCCTAGACAGGTAAAAAGCCAGCAGGGCTTATAATTACACAGGGAGTTGGCTGCTCTCTAGGATGCAAAATAAGCAAGATACCTGGTCCTGCTGACTTACATAGCCTCTATTTTTAACTCAGTAGCTTATCTTTGATCACTGAAATACTGGAACAGATTACCCAGAGAGGCTGTGGAAACACCATCCTTACATTCAAAACCTGTCTAGACAAGATCCTGAGAACCTGTTCTTGCTTACCATGCTTTGAGCTGGGGGGTCAGACTGGATGTTCCTTCCAATGTCTGCTGTTCTCTAGTTCTGTGCTGAAGAACTTTCCTTTCAGTTTTGTAGATGCACTTCCCTTCTAAAAAGCAGCTGATTGATCCCACCTCTGCCATAAGCCATGGTTATCACTGTCTACAGCGTTCAAAGACGCTGTGTTTGTGGAGCAGGCCAAATCCTCTGCAGTGATCAACCAAAAATGACCAAAAAATATTAAGTTTCACCAACAGGAGACCGAGATGGATGATGCTGGCCCTCTGCTGCATTCCAGTACCTGTGGCTGCTAAACAGCCCTTATACAAAAGGCTTTACATGCACAGCTCCACAGATGAGCACAAAGCCAACACATCTTCACACCAGGCTCAGCAGGCAGCACCCAGACCTTTTGTGCCCATATGCCCCTCCGATCTCCCCTCCTCTCTCCCCAAGCTTATCTTCAGTTATGTCTCTCTGAAATAACAACCCCACTGTACGGACTTTCACATACATAAACTCCTAAAATCACGACTCCTGACTGTAAGGCCACCAAAGGCAGGATGCTTGGACACCCATAAGTCAAGGTACCTCTGTGAGCTGAAGATTTGTGCACGTCCAGGGCTGGCTGAAAATTTTACACTTTGTCTGTAGAAAAAGCTTCCATGCAAGGAATAAAATAAGTGTTAAAATATTGAGCCAGAAGTAAGGCCAGACCATATTTCTCCTCCTGTAATAAATCAGCACCATATGTATATATTAAATCCAATCCCTTGATGTGTCCAGTTTCAGTAATAAAAACTTAGTGAGCAGGGCAAAAGTTATTGGGTAGAGATCGATATTCTTGCTTGTTGTCCTTGATTGGCAATAATGTGACGTTTTCTCCTTGACTGTAAGAGGTGCTTTTGTGATTTGGGAGCATAAAGAAATTCTGTACTTGACAGATTTATACAGTAGGAATACGCTAATGTCCTTTGACCCGCTTAAGAATAAATACGACCTACCAAATTGTCATTTTTATGGGTATTTACAACTGAGGCACTTTGTAAACCTTAGAACTAATATTTCCCAAAGGAAATCTGTGCTCTCGAATCTTGATAAATTATTGAAAAATACAAGCCACTACCAGCCCTACAAATTTTCTCTTCTATTTCTCCTATATTTGGTTACATAGGCATTGTCAAAGGAGACTGGACCACTCATCTATTTCACCAGGTATGCTGCTGCAGCCATGGTTAATGATTCAGAGGAATCCTATAATATTTTTGGCTATTTGATCAAGGTAGTGAAAAAAAAATTCCTAAAACTTGAAGGTTTTCAGTGCATGACTGAAATATTAGTTATAGAATTCTTTAAACTCTCAGTTACTGTTAGAAGAGTACTACAAACTGTAATTTCCACAGCCCAAATGCCACCAGCTGCATTTGCTCTCATAAATGCTTCAGCTGATAAACAAGTAACACAAGGAGTAGAATAAGCCAGCCCATTTCACCCAGATGACAGTGCTCACAGCCTTGTGGGTGTAGTGCAGATATTCCTTAAATTTAATAATTGTTGCTAACCAACATCCCTAGTTCCTTAACTCTGCAGGCCAAGGGACCAGAAGCCTTCACTTGGATTGCTGCATTTCAGCTCCACTTCACCTCACCTCCCCACAGACATTTTTTCCAACACCTTTATGCTGTCTCTTCCCACAAAGGCTTTCAGGAAAGACAAACTAACTTCCCACAGAGATGGGAACTAGTGAACTGAGGACCTCCGCCCTTCAGAATCCTCCTCTGAAGGGGAAGATGACAGCACATGACTAGGTATCTATAGCTTGGTCTTAAGGAAAGAGATGTTTTTGACACAAAACTGATTATTAACAGTGTCATCCATACCAGAGTAGTTGAAAGCTATTTCCTTTTATCCTTATTTGCCATCTGAAAATTGGCAAAGAGTTAGCACAGCTCAGGACACTATCTAAGACATGACACTTACAGAAGCTTCTTGTTTCACCTCTTGGTTACATCCCTGCACAACAGTACAGAAGCTTTCAAAGACTTTGAACACATCAGATTTTGACTAAAGCATCATGACGTGGCACTCAGCTCTACTGTTACTCCATTTCTAAGGGCAGCTGCTTTTCTATTTTTCTTTGCGCATCTGTGGACAACAAAATCTTTTCTCTCACACAAGAATGTCTTCATTAAGTCAGTTTCTGCCTTCAGCTTATTCTTGTGCATACTATAATCTGTGTATATGCACAAGAAAGGCTTGAGAAGCAGACTGAAAAAACAGGAAGCTGGAATAAACAATGAGGCAGGAACTGCGGGAAACTTAAGCATCTTTTCTTGCCCTTATTGTGCTGCCTTCCTTTTCATCTTTGTTTACTGCTGAATTTGGGATTCCTCCTACATTTGTATGAAACATGATTTCAATGTTCTCTGTTTTGTGACCTCTTTCTGACAGCAGTATGACATAGTACACCTAACACAGTGACCAGGCACAAAATCAAACAATTCTGAGTTCAGCTACTGTCCTGAACACTGAATTTCGTATCAGATTTGCAAAATTTAGATATATAACTTTTTTGTACATTTAACTAACATTTTTTTACACTTAATATCATTCACTAAGTAATAAAAAAGTCCTAAATACCCACCAATTCATCATCTCCTACTCCCTACACTGGTTATTCCCTCTCCCTTTGCACAGGTAGTAGGACAGAGGGAGAAATTGTATTTTAATATACAAAAAAAACAAGTAACCCACACACCAAACAGAATGTTCCATTCATCACTCATTTTTAAATTAGTGGCATCCTTTAAAAAAGAAATTATGAAACACTAACATTTGCTGGCTGACACTGAATTTACTTCATTAAACAATGAAAATTTGAGTGACAGGAAAGAGAGGAGTTAAACATAGATAGAGAGTAGTAGCTTCAGCCCAAATCAGCAAAATCCCTTTTTAACACCTTTAAAAATACCTATTTAAGATGATCAAATTTTTTAATCAAGATAATTACCCTCACACATCTTTTCCTATCCTTGAGTGTTTAACAAGAAACATCTTAGGCTCTCCTTAGCTCTACTACTTCTAAAGCTTCTACCTGTAAGCAAAGAAACAGATTATGTTGTGAATTGCAACCCTTTTGCCTCATGTGAAAGGCCTTCTATTTGCACTGCAGAAAGACTTTTTTCTACCTTAAATTATCTGTGATTTTAATAATAGGGTGAAAAAGCATCCACTACTCTTGAGATTTCACTAGAAACCACCTGGCCTTTTAGTTTGGCTGCACCAGGGGAGGTTTACGTTGGATATTAGGAAAAACATCTTCACTGCAAGGGTGGTCAATTCTACTGCACACCATGGCATTTCAGCCCACAAAAACATTATTTCAGCCCAGTTCTCCACGCTTCTGAAAAATACATCCTTTAGGTCACAGAGGTAAGCACTGCAAATGCACAAGAAAAAAGCCACAGTCAGTTCTATTCCTAAAGTCAACTTCCTCAGCACAGCAAACACTGGATGTCAGGACAAAGTAAGGAAGTGAAGGTTTACTTTAAGTCACCTTTAAAGGCTTCTTTTTGAAGATACATACATCTAAATCTGCTCTTGCACCAAAGAGCTGTGAATTCCAAGCCTGGATTTCTCCACAGGCAGCATTTCCCATATTGCCATAATTACCTTGCAAAGCCAGCTTTCACTTAAGAAAAAAGGTCTCCCTAAGCACAAATACAGCAGAGACAATCTTGGAAACACAACCTAGGTGCAAATTCACAAAGTCTTAACTGAAGAGGCTGCAAACAACCTGAAACTACAGCAAACACCCCCATATTCACTTCTCCCAGGAGAGCCATGCAATGTACCAACTTGTCGTGGACTTCAAGATTCTGCTGAAGCCAAATATTTTGATTTCATATGCCCTTCCTGCTCTGCCAGGACCTGCCTGCGAGTTCTCACATTCCTCAGTCTCCCCACAGTGAGGAGTGTGCTGGGATAGGTGTGGGAAACAAGAACTGGACTCCAACTTGTGATCAGGGAGTCTGAGGAGTCAAAATAATGGATGAAAGAACAGCCCAGCAGTTGGATCAGCTGCCACTAAATAAAATCTTACAAGTTTATATATTTTCAGCACCAAAATAGCTAAAAACCCATTCGTCCTACAAAGTTCACATCAAAATACTTGTTTTGTGGATGGAATGAGAATTTATGAAGATTTATACATTGCTTTAGACCACTGTTATTAGCACTGAGTTTTATTTATCTATAACTCCACTAACTCCATCTCACTATGCATATTTCCTGTTCTAAAGGTGATACTGAATCTTCATGTAAAATCACTTTTCTACACAAATGGACACTTACATTCTGTGCTGGTTCATAGGTTAACAGCAGGACCCACCTGGGAAGTTTGGATGGGCAATTACTATCATATTTTCACAACCTACTGTTATTTTTCTTTCTGCTCAGCACAGAACAGACACAAGTAAGAACAGTAACCATGCAAGCGCAAAACCTGAAAGAAAGAAGAGATCCAACAAGAAATGGAGGCCACTGTCTGACATTTCAAAAGGGCAAATCGAAAGCAATCAACACCCAACAAAACGCTCGGTGTAAGATGAGGTGATAGCTTAGGATATACTTAGGGTGGTGTAATGAGGCTAACAAGTGCTGTGTGTTTTAATGTAAATTAACACAAGATAATCTCTTCACATATTTAAGTGATGCACTTCAAGTTAATTAATACATATTTAATAGAAGTCTTCTTGAACAGCTGTTATTTACTTCTGGAGTTTCTACACATTAGCACTGCCTGCTTTGTTCTGCTCTGAAGTTGTTCATGCTCCAAAGTACTTTAACAACTTGGGCTGTATAAAAATTGAACAGTCTTCCCAAAAGAGTCAGCCTTTCTGATAACTTAATATTTTCACGTTAAATATTCAAACACTTGCAGAACAAAAGGTCAAATTCTACTTACAGCATCTGTATGAAACAGGCAAGCAGATGCTTAATGCTGCTAGACAAATACTTTTGGCACAAAGAATGATATAGAGCTGGTGATCAGTCACATTTTCAGGCTTGAAAATCAGCTTTCTTTTACTTCTGTTCCCAAAATTCTGCACTTACCTTTCATATGTAACAATACAGACCCAAATTACGACCTGTTCCTTCCACAAGTGGTGGTGTTACTTACACAGAGGCATGTTACATGAAATCCTGACAGTGAGAGTGCTGTCTACAGTATTCATTGCATGTTGTGAGTATTACACCAACTCATTGAGGCTTCTGTATTGCACAACTACTGTGTGTAACATTACTGCCTTTAGAGCTTGCATACAGCACTGAAGAAGTTCTCACTTACCCCCTCCTTTTATTCAGATGAAAATCCATTTAAGTTTCAGGCACTTCTGAGTTTTTAGGATGTGAGTAAGTAGAAACCAATTCAAGAAACACACTGGTACCACAAAATTCTCACACTCACAGTGCTGAATGTGACTTCTGACAACAGGCATCAGTTTCTTTGAAAACAACTGTCACCACTGAACAACCCTTATCAGTGTATCCATTGTAGTTTTCAGCTGACTATTTAAGATTTTTACTCTTGTGGCACGAGAGCACCACTGCTCATTGCTTGCAGGTCAGCCTTTCAAGCTTACAGGTTTACTGAAAATGAATTCCAAGGCTGGTAACAATTGTATTAGTGCACACCTGTTGGGACAATCTTCACTAAATCTTCTGTGCAATGCTGTATGGAAACAGACACAAAACAGTCCTAAATGCACAAAGATCAAACATACATACTGATTTAAGCACACTGGTATTACTGGTATCTAAGTGAATTTACCTTTTTTTAGTTTAATATGGTGTTTTTCACAATACAGAGGACATAAAATAACATTCACTACTCAGGCTAAGAATTGTAAGACTAAACCAGATCATTGCTTTACCTGGCAAAGATGCTGTGGCTGTGTGGAAGACAAATTCAAAAAGCATCTTCACGATCCTTACGTAATTCTGCACTGCCTCTCCCAGCAGCCTGGAGTGAGAGCTGCAGATGCAAGGACTGATGAAGATGACCTCAATTCTATCCTCCCCACCCTGAGTGTGGCTGGTACAAGATGGGTTAGCTTCCAGCCAGAATCAGTCTCCTGACCCCTGCAAGGCCACAGGGGTGCTCCTGCTGGCACAGCAGGAACGGTGGGGACGGGGTTGGGACACAGCTGTTGGTTCTGAGGGAAGCACAGCTGCCACCACACACAGATTTAAAGTGCCTGTGTAAATGTGGACTTTGACAAAGCAGTGCCTGGCACAACAACCAGGCACCTGAAAGGATTTCTATGCATTGAAGCTATGTCAGTGTATTTAGGAGAAAAAGGGAGAAAAGCCATGGCTGTCACAGGGTCTAAAGAACCTCTTTTCCAGCAGGTCAACACACCAAAGACATTTCATTGCTTCTGATGAGAGTCACACAGGAAACAGACCAGTCCAGAAAAAAGAAACCTGAGAAGACAATCTCATACTGTGACATTCTGGAATCACCATTACGTTAACAAAACGAAGTACCTTGCAACTCTCTTTGTCCTTGGAAGGAGGGTGTATCTTTTGCTCAGAAAAGCATGGGTGCTCTGCCGGCTGCCACAAACCCCATGTTTGTATACTTGCTTTGATAGCCACAATTTAACTTTCAGCAGCAGAAGCCTGATGTGTACATGTCAAGGAAAGAGAGAGCTCCCAGAGGACATCCCAGTCCCAAGGAATGAAAACACATACCCACACTTTGTGTGGCCATGACAGAACAGGTATTCCTTGGGTTCTTTCACGATTCCTTAGAGCTAAACGATCAAATTCAAGGAGAATCTCTTACAACACACACAGTGAGACTAATATTTTTCCTCTACATTTTACAGGAAAAATAAAAATCTGTGTTTACCTGTGGCTTTGGTAGAAAGGTTTCTATTGTAATTATATCTTGTGTATTCCAAGAAAGTTTTTTACATCACTAATACCAGTCTGGAGAGGTACAAAGCTGCAGGTGCTTGCTGAAAAATAATAAACCTTTATTAAAATTTCCAATTTTTGCAGAAGCATTTTGACTACATTCCAAATCTACTTAAAATGTAATTATTTACATTTATTCTCTAATAAGTATTTTAAGTAAATCAATACCCCAATTATCTTAAATTTTTGTGTGGTTTTACAAAAATGTAGCAATTGTATAAATGCACAATTCTAAAGAAAAAATAATGATCTTGAACTTTAAAAGAGCCCTTCATTTGGAGAGATGAAAGTGCTGTACATTCTTTCATTCATTATGTCTTACAGCCCCTGTGTGATGTAGGTGCTATTATCATCATTTTACAGATGGGGAAACTGAAAGGCTAATTAACTTGTCCAATTTACAACACTTTTAGCTGTAAACTTAGGGCATGCTATTCTACTTAAAGGTAAAGCAGAACTCAGCTCACCTGTGGTGAACATTTTCTAAAAATTCTTAAACTCCATAAGCACTTTACTTATGGAAGAGACTATCTCACACAAGATTTCAGAGTTGGCTTTGCACTGATGGTAGCTTTGAGCACCACAGAAAAATGCTGCCTAGAAGCAAACATCAGAGCACCAGGTTATTGCAAAGTGTCACCATGCTTCCCAGCTAGGTATGGGGATGATGTGCAATTTTATTTGATGTTTTTTGCCATTCAGCCACGTGTTTGTGTTTTAATTCCGTAGAACGTACCACACTGCACTTCTACAAACACACACAAACAAACGGTGTTTGCTGACAAACTCATTCCCTCAGTTTACTTATGTGCTCCATGAATTTCTTCACTCGGTCAGGATCAACAGCATTTGCCCAATATCCTTCTTTCTTGAAATAAGAACCAATTATAAGAGCATCTGCATCCAAGTAATTCCTCACATTCTCCAGAGTCACTCCAGACCCAACCAGCACAGGAATCTTCACAGCATGCTTAACCTCTGAAGAGAAGAAAACCAAAATCAGGGTTAATTCCTGTCTTTGAAACTCTCTCCATAAAGACTCTAATTTGCCTGGTTTTTCAACAGAAGAAGGGTATTGAGAAATTTGTGATCATGGTATTTATTACTTCTACTACAGAATGAAACAAGTTCTCTAGAAAAAAACACCTTTAGCTCTAAACAGCTATTAAGACGAAAAAAAACTCTCACATTTTGCATTCTGTTGTCTGGAATACTTCCTATATCTGCTTGTATGAAAGAGAGCAGGAATCATAGAGACACCATTAACAGCTCAGCTAGTTTTCCAGAAAGCAAAAGCCAGAAAGAGAAGTAGTCTTTACCAGTACTAGGAATGACAATGGAACAAAAAAGCCACTTATTTTTCCTTTATACGCTGTCACTTAATCATCTGACCTTTTACCTGGTTTCAAGAGGAGAAAAAGACAAAAACAAGGCTCAAAATACCACAGACAGAGCACAGGGGTGGACTTCAGCCCATGGGTCAGGTGGAACACTCTGAAATGTGTTTGTTCTGACAGACCCAACTGTGCAGAAACTAGGGCTCAGTTACCAGCATTCACATTTTTTAGAATAAACCCCAAAAGAGATGGTTATTTGAGAATAGGAAGGTTCCCCATAGAGAAATGAAATGTTATTACAGTATATTCTGTAGAACTTGGGTCAGTACTAGTTTTGGGGGGAGAAAAAAAAAAAAGCCCAGTTCAAGAATTATTAAAGCATCCTTCTCATCATTTTATGTCAAACTGACCATCCAAACAGTGACTCATAGGATGGGATGCTTCATCCCTTAGAGGAATGTAGTGAGCCATTATTTCTGACCTTTAAAAACATATAAATTGGCTTAATTAGTGATAAGCTGATGGTAAGGTGGTTATAGCTTGAGGTAACTAGGGAAAGCATACATGCAACAAATAAAAGCCTGCTTCAAAACTGTTTAAATGAAGTTTCATCAGAAGCCTAACTTATTAATTATGCTTCAGGGAAGACTAATTATTTATCACCTTCCTACTTCACTGAAGAAAGGGGATCAATTAAAATGCTCTTGAATCTCGTTTTAGGTCACATGCTTTACCATTTTTCCATCTAGGAACAATAACACCTTCTTAAAAAGATTTTAACACAAAAATAAAGCCATTCAACACAGCCCTTCCTGAAAATGTAAAACAAATCAGATGGATCATGCACATATGATTAAAACTTTAGTTATTTCTATGTATATTTGATATTCTTAAGTCATTCTGCTTACAGCAACAAAATAATCAGTTTCTAGTTACTTATAGCATTATTACTGATATCCTGTTCTAAAATACCAGAATTTTATTTATACAGTATCTATAAGCTCTTAGGAATATCTTATCTGTTTTACATCAACACCAGTGCATGATTAAGGTGCATCTGACCACAGATTTGTGACAGTACTTGACTGAATCCCCAGAGGAATCAAGCTCCAAGTCAATATTTGCTCTTACAAGTGCGTAAAGCACATTAGCAGGGAGTTGTTTCATAATTATTTCACATCAGCAGGAAAAACGAAGAGCCACATAATTAAACAGAGCATGTTCATATGGGTCTGAGACAACAGCTCATCCCTACTGGGCAAAGGGAAAAACCCAGTGAAACCTGAGACCGATCCAAAACTCCAAAACACCCCAAAGCCTTCCAAAGTGGGAAGGTATCAAGTGCTGCTGTGATCCACACATGACACACAGAGTGCACACATCTTCGGGGCTGCAGATTTATTCAGAATGACAATGTGAAGAATGGCAAAGGGAGTGCTCAGTGTGCAGTGAGATGTGTTACCTCATTAAGTATGCTACAGATGCTACTTTTAAGTCCTTTCCAAGCACATCAAGGCCTAAAGTTGATTAGTAGAAGGTGATTTGTCTATTGGCTGTGCTAATACAAATTCTAACCTGTAAAAGAAAATAAAGCAACAGCAGTGAGATGTGCTTTTGTATGGCAATGTTCAGTCACTGTCAAAATGTCTCTAAACACAGACCTCTGCTTCAAATCTCTCAGTTTTCCAGGAGTTCTTTTTCTGACTTTTTTTTTTTGACACAGTGAGAGAAAGGAAGCAATTTTGTGATGTTACAGTAACAAGACTCTGAAGTTTACAGAGATTTCTGTGTTCCAGTGGACTGTAACTAGAGGGCACTGTGCTCTTTCTTGTGGCAGCACAGCTGCACACAGGTCTTTAATAAAACCCAATGAAATCGTGCTTGGTTGCAAAGCACAATGAAAGCATTTGAACTGTGGTACGCACAAGTTTCCTGAAATAAAGGCCAAGTGCTCCTAGCTTGAAAACAATGGTGAAGAGCAGTGTAAAAATAAGCACCACTGTGCCAATAACTTGCTCGACTACTCTTCTTTAACAGCTTTTTCATTGCAGTGATCACTGTACCGTACACAACACTATGTTTATGGTAATGCTCCACTCTAACACATTTTAGGTTTTTAATTCAAAGGACTTTTTCTCTGTCATTAAATTTAGGGCTTAAACAGGAGATGTGAGTGATCAGTACTTTTTCTATCTCTGAGGGTACCGCAAAGGCAGCAGCCTCTATTTTGACCATCAAAAGATGAGAGAGAGAGTCAGTCTTGAAGGCCCTTTTATGAACAGTAATTAAGGAGGTGACAGTCTCAGCCAGCTGTTGGATTTCATTATGTACCTGTTTTCCACTGGTTACTCAGCTGAGACACTTTGTTTTGTTCAAAGAGATAACTGAGCAGTCATTATGCAAAGCTTTGGTCACTCTAAATACAAACTGAATGCAAAGCAGGTATTTCAGCAGTTATAGCCAAAGAAAATACCTGATGGGTTCACACATGCAACCAAGGAACATTCCACAAGGCAGCAAACTGGAACTTCTATAACCTCTTCAATGAAAAGATGGTTTATTAATGAACTGCAATTCAAAATGCTCAGCTATAATTCTTGCTCCTTAACAACAAGAAGCCTGATTTTTCAGACCTCATACTCCATCAACCTCTGGTGCCCTAGAGTGCCCAGGCAGCCCTGGAGCAGAGCCTGCCAGCCTAGAGAAGGCAGCGACACAAACTGCAAACAAAACCTGCCTGAACACAGATCTCTGGCTTGACAGGGAAACACTTCCCACAGCCCATCACAAATCAATCAATTCTACACAAAGACACAAAGGCAAAACCACTTCTATATTACTGCACAACAAAGCTGAAAAAGAGACATGACAAAATCTCATCTGTCTCTCGGCTCTGCTTTCAAAAGCTGCTTTGCAGTGTGATGAAAGGTGCCCAATTGTAATACAGCACTGCCAGGGCTGCATAAATTCCTGAAATGCAAAATCTCACTCACATCAACACCAACTTTGTAGACTGTAGATCTGATCCCTTTTAAGAATCTCCTGACATGGATATGCCTAATTTGTCATTTCCTTATACTATAGAATATTGATTTTTAAGTTCTTCTCTTAACTGTTTTAAGACATCTTTCTCATGAGAGGGCCTGCTAACATCCAAAATGCTGTGATCTAAGTACAATAAACCCATGATCTGCACACTCTTGCTTTCATAACACAAATGCAAGCACAGAATTAATGTGTACTTCATTACAGCTGCCAACTTGGATTCATTTTGTTCTTTGGACCCAGAAAGAGAAAGAGACAGAGACTGACATGTTTGTTCACATGAAAGAAAAGCAGAAGCTCTGGTTCTGTCTGGTTGGGGTCCTGCGACAAAAAAAAACTTCTGGGCCTACAGGTCAGGTTTTGCCCTCTGATGCAGGAAATCAATGGAGGTTGCATGTGCATACATGAAAGCAGAATTTAACCCAGGATTTTGCCCAAAGACATCAAATATTTTTTATTAATTATTTAATCTGCATTAATAACAGTGGAGATATTAAGTACAAACAGGGATGGATCTCTAGATTAACAAAATTTTGCAGGCCCTAAAGCAGGCTTAGCTTCCAGTATCACCTGTTCCACGTATCATTTCTAATTTACTGTACCAAAAGAGGCTCAGTGTTCACACCAAGCCATCATCTTTTTAACATTGGTGACTGAGGCATAGCAATTTATAATCTGTTTTTTGGCAAAAAGTCTAATATGCATGAAATAAGAACCATTTTGACAAGTTTAACATTCATTTTAAATGCTCTTAAGCATGTGTGATATACATAAAACCCTGAAAACACTGAATGATTTCATGTTGTTTCAAAAGATGTTTGAGGTCCAGGTTATCTCTGGCAAGTAAAGTATGTTTTTCATGCTGATCTGCTAACTTAAGTGGAATACAGCACAGTGCACTGCAACTTCAAAATATGCCAAGTTACAGCGTGTCAGGTAAAGTAAAACCTAAAAAAATACACATTCTGTTTTATGTAGTGAGACATTCAAATTTAAGCCATTGATCTAAATTAAAATTAGTGATGAAAATTAAATGTCCCCATGATAGAACTTTAATTCTAACATGGGAGCAATACAGTTTCATGAACACAGCCCAAACTTATGCCAATATAAAAATATCAAGAATCATAGCACTTTTGCAAAGGTCAGAACTCATAGGTCAAATGAGTCTCTCTTGATAAAAAGTCCACACTATTAAAAAATTATTTTGATATTAATATCTTCCTGTCTAGCAATGAACTTGTATTCTTGCTGAAAATCTTCCAAGCAGTACTTTCCCTGGTATTAATGTTTATAATGTTGCCTTATCAAAAGGCCCCTCTTCTTGCAGGAATTCCATTTTCATTGTGAAAGATAAAAACACTGAACTCTTCAATGGAAAGATTTATGGTTAGTTAGTTAGTTTAATATGGTTAGTTTTAGTATAGTTAGTTTTCTAGTGCTATAAAGTAGCTTTTTCTTATATTAGGGCTTTTTAGAGATTAAACAGTATTTTCTTCAAGCCTCAGCATCATTCAGTGTTACAAAAGCTTGGAATAATTGTCATTTTTGTCCTGCCAAACTGTTGTATAGAAATATATCACAGCCCATCTGAGTAACACCTCAAATACATAAGTTCTGATCAAATCAAACCCCACAGTGAGAGTTTCTTGTCTTTCATCCTTTCCCCCCCTCCCCGCTGCCCAGGCCGGCTATGCCAGCCCTCACCTCGCAGCTGCTGGGGGTCCGCGGGGTGCCCGGTGGCCGTGCCGGTCAGCACCACGCCGTCGGCCAGGAAGAGCTGGGCAGCGGCCGCGGTCTGGGCCACGCTGACATCGGCCGTCAGGGCGTGAGCACTGCAGGAACACAGCCCGTCACACGCTGCGGGGCCCGCACCCCGCCTCCCCGGCAGAACCCCCAGGGGCTGCTTCACCACTGTCCTGCTTTGCACTGCCAGCGAACATCACAACCCGAGGTTAAAGGAGGTTAAAACCAACCTTTCCCTTCAGAGTGCCGGAACTGATCGGTTATTGCTCCGGGTCTCCTGTCTCTAGAGATGAGTGCTACGTGTGAACCACCAAGTGTCAATTGAGACAGCTGCTTACATGTCGAGCACCTGTATTCCAGAAGCGCTGAGCACACAGAGCTCTCTGACTTGAAGTGGGAGTTGTGGATATGCCCTCATTCATAAATCAGATTGTTGCCTGGGACAGAATCAACAACCTCCACAAGTCCAACTAACAGGAAGTATAGTTAATACCTATGATACAACCCCAGGAATCATCTTACACAGCAATTACAAACATCAATTACACCTGCATCCCAGCTGTTCAACAGCAGGCTTTGATGTATGGGTGACACACTTTGTCTGAACCTATAGCAACAGCAGCTATTAATTTATGTGGTCCCAAGCTTGGAAAGAATTCCAGCCATTGCTGGTTGAACATCCAACACCGTTGTTTCTGTATTTAAACAGAAAACAACCGCTATGGCCAACATGTTGCACTGCTGAGTGGTGATGGCACAAGAACAGTTTCTCCTCATTTAAAGAGCAGAACCATAGCAGCTCTCAGTGGCAGCTGCATTTTTCTACATTAAAAAGCTCAACCAACAAATCCTTCAGCATTTCCTTCTGAGTTTATGCTTCTGCCTGAAATAAAAACCTCTTTTCTTAAAAGGCAAACACTTTGAAAAATGGGAAGTATAATCCAAATATCAATTCATCAACTGTCAAGACTAATAAATAGAATGATGTGATGCAATTTCTTTTACAGAAAATCTAATGCAATATATATTTTATTTATATGTATACATTTATATATACATTAAAAAAATAATCAGAAAGAAACTGTTCTGAAAGGACCTGAAAAGGTTCATTTGACCACCACACTGCATCGTTTCCTTTCTCTTTTGAAATTTATTACCTGCTTATTACATATTTAAGATTTTCCAAACTTGATTATTCTCATGATTGCTCACATACTACACACAAACATTTTAATTAGGTTATTTAGCATGTATAATACATAGCACTTGAGCAGTTTTTCTGAGGGAAAAAAAACCCCAAAGAATGACATGTAAATAGCTGAAAGTACCATGTGACAGGTAAGACAAAGCATCAGCAGAAAAGAAACTGGATTTATCTGTCATAAGTTCCTCCTGTTTGATAATCACAGAACATAACCCTTACACAGACAGCACTGATTTAAGTAGCAGGAATCAGTATTATTGGCAGGAAGGAGAAGAAAGAGAATAGCTTTTTAAAATGCCAAAATATTATCACTTGGATGCTTTCATATGGCAACTGCCTACATAACTAAAAAATAACTTTGGATGCCTAACTTTCGGAAACAAAACTTCTTTAAACATAATAGACACATACGCATGTATACAAGTCTCAATACCAGATGCAAGGCTTTTGTAGCTGGCATTTTTAAAACCTGAAGGTTGAACAACTACAAACTTCACAGATACAGCAACCTGCAACTTACAGCTGCAAATTTATTTTTAAATGTATCCCCTTTTAGCACTGCAAGTCCATGATTAAATAATAAACTTCTTCCTATATGATTAACTGTCCTGAAAGAAAATTTGCCTTAAAAAAAAAAATCAGAAAATGGAGAAAAAGATAAGATCGCGATCGCATTCATATCTACATAAAATTTTGCTTATATTTACCTATGCTTCTTTTTAATATCAGCAAAAATCTGAATGTTCTCTGCTCCAATGTGTTTTCTGTATCGTAGTAGGTCACCTGCACAGGCATTTATAATCCCTTCATCAGCCACATGGGAAAACACAAACCCTTCAGCCCGGATAAAATCAAGACCTGAAAACAGTAAAAAGCAACATTTTAGCTAAAACTGAGAACTGGAGAAGAAAAGCACTAAAACCAAATGAAAATCCACCTTCCTATTTGATCCCAACACAAATTGTTTTACGTGCTCTAGGACTAGCCAACCTCACTTCACATATTTAAGTTTTACATTCTTTATTTTCACCCCTATTCTCTCTCTGACTTCTTTCCATCTCACAGCTTTCAGCTCCCATCTCTCCCACTGACCCCACCAGTTTTTCCCCCAGCCCCAGTCCCCCTTCTCTCTCTCAGCCCCTGGGTTTGTTCCTATGTGGCTCAGAACAGGCAGCTGCACACCCAGCCCTGCCTCCTGCCATGATGTGCCAGAGGAACAGGTGCATCAAAACACAGCTCCTTTATCCTAACGATGTGTTTTCTCTCTAAAAAGGGTCATTAACTCGCATCTCTTCCCTCTTTCCAGAAACTCTTTTGCTGTATTACTGCTTCTCTGACATCTATTCCCCTGTTAAATATGCCTCAAGTTGGCCATCAGGTCAAAAGCATCAAGGTTACATACACAGAGGTACAGCACTGTCATCTTTCTTTAGGAAATTAGGCAAGAAAACACAGCCTGAAACATGTTATATGCAACCTGTGTGACTCCATCTGAACGTAGTGCATGTTTCCTACACAGCACCACATCAACAAATTGCTTCTAGAGCTGTGCCAAAGGCTTAGGAAGAGTCAAACATTTTCCATTCTACTCCAGCCATCAATTCTGCCATGCCTTAGTAACACGGGTTCCACCATATTCATTAAGTTTTCACACTAGGAAGGTTTTGTGGGATGGATACTGAAAAGGAAGATTATGAATTGTAATTACTTCACATGGGCCATTCATTGACATTCAGGGACCCCCTCCATAGCCTTGAAATATCTGTTGTAAGACTGAAGCCTTGGACCACAGCGCAATAAGCCCACAGCTGTGGGGCACAAGACTGAATTCTGACTCCCTTATTGCACTCCCCACTTCGTTCCTGTCTTTCATAGCCTTGAACCTGTCACTTAAAACCTGCCCCTTTTACACATCTGTGTAAAAGCTCTGCACTCATCTTGTGCAGTTTTGCTGTTCTTCCAGTTTGCTTTGGAGGTGTCTTCCAAGCCCTTCTGAAGCTCTGCTGCTGCTCCAGCTTTTGAGTCAGAAGCACATTTAATTAGAGCTGACATCATACAAAGGAAAGCAATGCATGTGGAAACAGTCATCAAGAATGCAATCCTACCCACCAGAGAACTGATTAGGCAACAGAGGCATCACCTTAGCACATTCTAACTATAAACATAAATGATCTTGAAAATTTATTTACTAAATGACAAGGTGTCTGTTTATTTTAAAATTTCAGTTTCATTCCAAAAGCCCTGAAGTTGCAGAAACAGAAGCTTACGCCTGATAGAGAAGAGCCTGTATTGCTTAGCAACACAGACTCCAGCTAACAAGAAACATCACAGATGGATGCCAAATCAAATGCAAGCTGTCCTGTGCCTTGAGATTAGCGGGTGCAAAGCATGGAGTATTCTCAGGATCCAAAGACAAGAGTGTGCCACAAGTACCACTGCAGGTGCTTGTAGACACCGGATGATAAACACACTGCAAATAGCTAGACTGACATTTCTACATCAAGGAACAAAAGCTATAGCTTCTATTTAAATCACCCAAGCTTACTGTACAATTCACGGTTAAATAGGAATAATTATTTCTCTAATCATAAGACTATGGATAAGCCTAGAGACATGTTACACTTTCACAGCAATCAAGGTTTAACTTGGGACAGGGCCTATTCATTGAGTAATTTTATCTACTGAAGTCACTGCTTGCACATTGTTTGTTGATGTTTGGTTTGTGTTTCCTTAGTTCAGTAATATAAGACTTTCTGCTAAACATTGGATTGTACTTAGCTTAACAAGGCTGCACTCCCTATCTGGGTTTTTGGAGGCCACGAAAATACAATTTTTAACCAAGTATAATAGGTGCAGGCACCATATCATTACCCTTCTGTTTTATGAAGCCATAATCAGATTCTGCTAATGAATTCATTTTTATGCTCATAAAATTGTGAGAATGATACCACTGCTTGCCTTCACATTTGGCAAGTTGAAAAGTAATAGCCATTGAATAGTTAATAGGCAGTCCCATTTCTGACTTATATGGGAACAACACATTTTGTAGTCTCACTGGAAAACAAGAGCAGGGAATTTCCAATGAAAACTAATAAACAGAACTTTTAGAGGAGCATTGCCTTTGTCTGCTGTTGACACTCGAGGCACAGTGTGTCTGTGCTACAAAGATACTTTACTTCTCAGACACTGTCTTGCAGCAGCTCCTCCCATGCTCAGCACGGACTGCAGGCCCAGGAGCAGGGTCTCCAGCAGTGCTCCCAGCAGCATCCACAGCACTCCCTGCCTTGTTTCACAGCACCTGTGGGTGCTCCCAAGGCATGGGCACCCTGCTGCAGTTCTCAGCTGAGCTGCCTCCCCTCACCACTGCATTAAAAAGGACAGCAAAACCCACAGCATACAACTCTGTCTAATTCTGTCTTACCCTAAACAATATCACGGATGACTGCAAGTGAATTCCCACTCTGCTGGTGGGTGAGAGAAAGGAATGGGCTCAGACAGCAAAGCTGTATTTACAAAAGACATGGAGAGATCTGGGATATCTCCTGATACGAAGCCTCATTTATCAGCTATCAACTGTGTCATCATCACTGATGAAGACTAATTCAGAACTGGAATTTCAGTTACTTGATTCTTAAAGGAAAAAGGGCAGCTTCAGGTAGAGATGGCAGTTGGACTAGATGACGCTTTAAAGTCCCTTCCAACGGAATCATTTACTTCTAAATTTATGAGATGAGAGAAGATAAACTTAAAAATCGAGCCCTGTTTCATGATGAGTGACCCAGGCTCACCCAGGCACAGGACCCTACAGTCCTTGCTCAAGCTAGGTGAGCTCCTAGTCACAATGCAGACCTGTTGATTTCCCCCCACCCTTTACAAAATAAAATCACTACCTTCTCCTGGAGACCAGCTATAAATTCCCTGTGTTGTTCTCTTCAGAACAGTTATTCTTACCAAAGACAGGGATTTCCACAGGGAAAATTAAATTACCGTATAGTAGGCAGAAGATGCTACATATGGTTTTTAGCTAAAACACCTTCAGCAAGTTATTTTTGTAGTGAAAGCATACAGGACTTGCTTTATTAATAGCCGCCTGTTAAAATTGTATTGACATTAAAGTCACTACTAAGTTGCTACAGAAAAACTATTCAAAGATTTGCTACCTACAAAGTAGTACCCACTTTACTATGGTTTTGCCTAAAGTGATTTTCTTTTTGCTTTCCTGTTCAGTGAACTTGAGACAATAATTTTTAGAGAAGTGCAATGAAATGCATTAAACTCAGGCCCTTCCTGGTTGGTGTTCTCCAGTTACAGAGGAAATAGTGCAGAACAGGAGTAGAGCTGAGCAAGACCCAAGCCCTCCAGGAATTCCCCCCTTCATTAATAATTGCAAAGAAGAGAAATACGTTGCTCCCAGACTCTATCCCTTATTCAGTGATGATTTTTGCTCCTCAAAGGATTGCTTTTAAAAATAGGGTATGTGCTATTTTTCCAAATACCTATGTACCTCAAGTGTCCCACATGCAGCAACCTCTAAAAACTAAAACTGGATTCTGTTACCATTTTTATTTGAGGTTTTCATATAGGTTCCAATGCAGCAATAAAAATTAGGCTTTCTCAATTTGTCAAGTGGCTACATACTTTGAAAATGGCAACATCTGATTTTAAAGCTCACAAAACAAATCTCAGTTGAAAACACATCTATTAACAAGAATTTAATGCTTTTACAACATATTCAGCATAATCAAAACTGCCACTGCAGATCAGTTAGCCTACAGGATTTCACCTGAAGTATGGCTTCCAGTTAACACCAGCATCTCCTGCCTGGTTCTATAAAATTTGTACATGCAAAAATGTGCAGCCTTACCACTTACCATGACGACAGTCAATTTGGGCAAAAACATGCATTAACCCTCAATTTATGAATTTAGGAAGTACAGGCTTTCCATATTAAGCCAGCCTTCATCTTTACATCGTGGAGGGTTACATATGAAAAACTAAAACTGCTTCAGCAAACAGCAGGAGCAGGAAGCTCAGCAAGTCTAGGATTCATGCAATAAAGATAGATTAATTTATATTTAATTCCCCCAAATGCAATTTAATTTTAAGTACTTTGGCTATCTGTACACTCAATTTTTGTCATTATATAAAAAGCTTCATTCTACTCATTCATTAAAAAGACAACAAAAACTTAGTTTTAATGGATAACAGCAGCAGCAACAACATATAATTAGATGCTGAAACAAAATGCTTAACCACCACGGGTTAAATTGATCCTCACATATAATATAACTGAAGTAAGTAAGAGTTACACCAAAGGTGGCTTTTAGACATGAGCAAATTTAAACTAATTATATTTAGACAGGTTTCACCTAGAAAGCTGTGGCAGCAGCCTTAGGACTTTTAACAGCCTCCAACGGAAGCAGTGCACAAGTACCATCTATTCTAATGAAGCAGGCATCTTTCTCAAAATCTAACTGCTGCTCTTCCAGGGTACAGTGAGTTTTTCATGGTAGCTACGTCAGCACAAGGCACAGTCTGCAGAAAGGCCACAGCATCAGCAGGAATAAGCGAGGAGCCCTTCCCATTACCTGCAGCCAGAGCAATGGCTATTGCCTGCTGGTTGGCAGCACACAGCACCTGCACACCCAGCGGGACATGGGGACAGCTCTGTCTGACGGCAGCCCCGAGCACTGCCATGGCTGCGGTGACCTCCGGGCCCGGGCACACCGTGTACGGCACGTCGTGCATGTTCTCCACTATCAGCCCATCCTGGGAAAGAAGTATAAAAAAATATCATTGCACTGTGCAAAAGGGAGCTTAAAAACATGGCTAGTTTACCATTATGCTATTATGTATTAAGACACACAAGTGCAAAGGTTTTCCTTCAAAGGAAGGATTATCTACAGCAAGTTGTGTTGATGCATTTGATGCACACAAGCACTTACAGAAGTGCTTTCATCAACAGCATGGTATTTGCAGGGAAATCATGAAGAGAAATAAATGTGATTTTAATTATACATTCATCAATTTGGGTTCCTTTGATCCATCCTAAAATGTGAACTATAGGCAAATGAGTTAAATCTTATACCTCATTAAAAATAGTGTAAAGTCAAACTTCAATTATCCAAGGGGAATACAGGATATTGAGTATGTTCGGATAACAGAGGGCTCTGAGATAATCAGGGCAATTTTCAATTCAATTAATGTCAGAAAATAAGTGTTATTTTGGATAAATAAAGGAATTTTTTGTTTGACTATTATTGTGCCAAATGCCTTAATATTAACTATTGATATTTTTCCCATTCCATATTCAGAATCACTGGAAGGAAGATATTGCTGTTTACTATCTATTACACCTCTCCATCCACATGGACATACTCTTAGCAAACAATGGAGTGATGATAAAATACTCTGCTGACACAATTTGTACATTACCTGATACCATGTACTTTTCCAATCATTGTAGAGGATACACCAAAAAGTTTTCAAAAACTGCAGATCATATATAATTTTGTCATGGATTAAAAACAAGAGTAAAAGCAGAGCCTTGAAACATATTCCATGCCTGATATTTTGCATTTGCAGTGAGAAGATGAAAAGAAACCACGTATTTCTCACCAGCTTAATTCTAAAAATGCAAAAAGTTTAATAGACAAACTAATTGTATAGATAGCAAATAATTTCTGCTCTCTCTGGAGTTTTATCACACATCTTAATCCTTTAAAATGAGAGCATTACCTTTCACAGATACTGTAACTGAACAAGAATAGCAGGAACATTTTTTGGGAAAAAATACAACTAAAGATTAAACAAAGCAGATTGGTTATCAATAACATAGAGAATCATGAAGGGGAAACAAAAAAAAAAGTTTCCTTTTAAAAAACCTTTTATTTGTAACACTTCTCTAATCTTTGCTGTAGTGTGGAAGCCCTTCTGGCAGTAAAAGATAAGACAGTATACAAAATGCAGTCAGCATTTAATGGCTGAATTACAGGCTAAGGCACAGGCATCACAAATGAGCACCCAACACAGAGGGAGGGGAAAAGTCAGAAGGAAATAATCCAGTGGAGTAACATGGTCAGTCCAAGCCCACAACCTGCAAACATTCAGTGCACCAGGGCACAGCTGCCTTTCCCAAATTACTTACAGCTGAGTACTTAAATACACAAAACACACACTACCTGAAAAGCAAAGGGACACAACCAGTTAATGGAAAAGGTGACCCGATATGATAACACTCCAGACATCTGCACTGTGTGGTGCCATTCACCAACATATTTAATTGCATAATTCCAGTCCAGGAAAACCTGAATTAGGCAAAAAGGAAAAAAACAGGTATGACAACCAACCAAAACATCTGTGCTTGACTTTGTTTCTGTGTCCAATTCAAGATGTAACACCCACACTTCTGTACCTGTGATGGGAGGTAGTCATAAGACAAGGCTGACAACCTGTCCAAAGAAAATCCACAACATTTTCAGAAACGGGCAGGGGAAAAAAAAAAACTCACTAATTTTTAGTAATTTTTTCTGGCACGAGGTCAGGACTGTTCCAACAAACCTGAACTGACCAAATGGTCTTGTATCTGAGGCACAGCTACTGAATCCTCTGTGGCACCAGCAGAAAGAGAAACCCTGTAGCCCCTTGCTCTCTACGCACAAACATACTAGGTCAGTCTAAGCAAGAATGCAAAGTTGGTCAGTAGCTGCATGTGGCAAAAGGACTAAAGTAGAACTATAATACTTTAACAAATCAAATTTAAAAATAATGCAATGAACCATCAAAACCAGGTAATTCCTTGAGGCCAAAAAGCCTGGAAGCCCTTGGCTCTGAAATGCTCTGCTTGGCAGACCTCACCAGAATCTCGGTATCAGGGAAGCTCCAAGCTTAACATAAAGGCCAGGAACCAGGATTTGAATTCCCAGGATTCCAGGCAGTCAAGAATCAACCTCAACAGGAAGAAAAGCAACTGGGAATGGGGCTTCAGATGCTCAGCTCCTAAACATCCACGCTAGCAGCCAAAAAAAACCAAGAGGATGGGCTGGCAGAATTCCACAGAAATTCCACAGTGAAACTGAGCTTTTCACAACTTGCTACTACTTTGACAGTTCAGGATTTGCATAAAGCAAATTATTCCATTAGATACATTAATGAATTAATTCATTTAATAAATTATAAAAACCCCTAGCCATAATACTACACATAAAAAGTGTCTGATTGAATTTCAGCTCAAAATGCAGGCATATGGGAGGATTGCAACAGTTCTCTCTCCTACTTCAAATTTACTATATTCACTTTCCAGCAACTGCTTCTTCCTGTGGCCTCAAGGTCCACAGTTACAGTGAATATTTTTGGTAGAACTTTAATAATATGTTATTCTTTTGGTACCATCCGACTGTTCTTTTACATATTATTCTTTGTTTAATTAGAAAAAGAACAACATATGTTCTGCAATACAGAAAGCTGAATTACAGATGCATTAAGTCAAAGCTTTCTTTCATATTTTATATAAAAATATAACACCACAGATTTCTGTGTTTACTGAATTGATATGTATATGAAACAAACTTCAATACTATCAGACAGCTAATTAAAATGGGGGAAAGAAAACAGTTATGCTAAATTAAAGTTCTTGGAACCTAAGCTTATAGTTTAGAAGTCTATGGAAGCAGCTTCCACATTGTATCCTCCAAAGCAGAATTTATGTAGACAGTATGAGATAAAACTCTTGCAAGTACCTTCTGTGTTCCTTTTCCATTGAATATTAAGATAATTTAAGTGTCGCTTATATGCAATAGTCTTATTATATGTAATTTCCAAACAATATATTTCCTTTTTGCTTTGAATGACTTCTGAAGAGCTACACATGTGAAGTGCCCTTTGTATCGCAGTTAGTTACTGAAAAATAGGTCATTTAAATAGCTCTCTAACTATATAGAAAAATAATTTCCTTAGGTGTATTCCACTTACAGAAATAACCTCTTAACACACTTCAGCCGCACTCACATCACAGCAGAAAAGCCTCAAAAATAGCAATAACACTATAAACCACAACTGATGTAACAATTGCACAAGTTTTAACTCAGCATATACCTAATGTAACTCTTTCCCAGGGCAACTTTAACCCCAGCGTTTCTCCCCAGAGAAAGGCTTTATCTACAAACATGTGCACCCCAGTACAAACCTCTGCAAGCTTATCAACTCTACTCCTTCCTCCAGAAAAGAAGCAGGGCTTGCCCCATCCCTATTGTTATATAGGCTCAGGTGTGTACCAAGCCAATTACAGCATTTCCCCCCACCCCACTCATGTGCCCTTTATAAAGGAAATCAGGTGCCTCTGCAGAGCGTTTAATTGCTGTTTGTAAGCACAGCTCTTAGCAATTTCTTTAAAAACTCACCTCCAGAGCAGGAGATCACTGCCTTAATAGAAGTAAGCTGCTATCTCATGTTCTCCTGCATATGCTATAGGAGGTGGCTGTGGGCAGGTCTGTCTGCTATTTTATTTTCCTGTAATACAGCTGAGATTTGAAATGTTAACCTCTGTAATCCAAGTGAAAGCTACCTACCTGTTTCTATGCAGAAATACTACTTTATTCTGTCTCCACTGTTATTAAATTCTAAGTGCTGTGAATTCCAGTTACCACTGTAGTTATAACAGCAATAGGCTTAACACTCTTTTATTTTTTAAAAACATAGATGTAAAACATATACTAGCAACTGTTTTTAATGTCAGATACTCCAGTAGCTACAGTAAGGAACAGTAACTACCAGTCAAGTAGGAACTTATGCTCTAGTTTCTAGTGACAAAACAAATGGCATCCAGGATGAATTGAATGAATAAAAGTTAACCTGAATATATATATTTTGCCTCTTTCTTAAAGAAAAGCAGGTACAAATTGGAGGGATTATAATGCCTCATAGCCTGCTGCTTATAAAATCTTGTCTAGGGAATTTCATTGTTTAGCAACACACAAGTACAAAGCATATACATTTTGAGCACAGATGGCTTCCTAACTGAACGCTCACTTGTTTTCATTACTGTGCTCTAATATCACAAATCTTTCATATTTATTATGTGAAGCTGAGAATGTGCCAGACAAGTCACCTTACTCTGAATACACCAGGATTTACTTCCAAGTGCAACACAGATGGAGTGAGCAAGACCATATACTTTATTTTCAAATGTTAACACCAATTCAAGCAATTTGAGACAATATGTAAACATCTAAATAGCAGCAAATGGTTACGTATCTTCTCAAGGGCTACTGTAGGCAGCATTTGGGAACACTGTCAGTACAAACATCTATGGGAAAAAAAATCCTTTTTCGAGCTCTTCTTCCACAAGAAAAACAGACAGCTTAACAGTTCCTTTGGAATACTGAGCACGAAACCCAAATATATTCCCATTCCAGAAGCTGGATAGTTTGGCAGGGTGGTGATCTCCGTGTAAAAACGGGGAAGCTCCTGAAGCATCTATCATGAAAACTTGCATTTCTCTTAAAGTACCACAAAAAAACTAAAGAACTGAATTGCAGAAAGTGTTAGGCAACCCTATTGTTATTTACGGAGGCTCTCCGGATTATCTCTGAGACTTACGGCCTTAATAAAGGATATGTTTGCTATGTTGCTCTAACACTGTTCTGTACAGACCTTTAGAATGAGGACTGGAGTGGGAGCATATTGATGTTCTTGTGACTTCTACAGGAAAATGGACTAACTATAAACATAAGCCCTGAATTTGTCCAGATGTGTAGAGAAATTACTGCTTTCACCTCATCTGTCTACCTGACAGGTAGGTTTAAAGATACATTCAAGTTCAGAGACTGCAATGCAATTGCAGAAAAGGTAAACCAGTTAGACTTGGAACTGCAGAATTTAGTACAACTGTTGAAAAGACAAAGTATAAAAGCCAAATTAAAACTTCGTGTTAGTACTGATTTTAAAGCTTGTCTCAAAGCTGCTCCAGCCTTATGCATGCCAGCAGTGAAAGTACCTGCTTCTGTACCTTCCCTCACCTTCAGGAATATTTGGTGTCTTCCCCCTGCTGCTGAAGATTTCAGCGTGTAATCATTAGGTAAGGAAAGGGGCAAACAGGCACTGGAATGTGGAGCAATGGCTCTATGAGTTATAGATTACTTGTGCAAGCACTTTCTCTGGCACGGGAAGACAGAGATTAGTATTTGCCACTCTTCTGATGTAGATGGAATCACATTATACCTCATGGTGATACTAATAACAAAATATAAAGGCACAGTACAGAATGCAGAGCTATTGCACACCTGCTCTTCAACAGGCATGAAAAGGAAGAAAATTTCCTCATTCTGTTCAACTTGCACTTAGAGACTATTCTAACTGGGTGGACATCTCACACATGTTCATCTGGTTCACAGGCACTGAAGCTCACCAGGCTAACACCATCTTACCCCAATGCTGTTTATCCTTTCAATGATTCTATTCTCAGCATTCGTTCCTAATTTAGCCTTACCAGTGCTCTGCCCATAACCTGCCTTGAGTGACTTGTCTTGCATTTTGACTTTGGTCTTCTGTTCTTTAAACTAAGCTCTTGCATTCAATTTTTTTCTGTCTCTAAAGTAGCATTCTAATTTATAGGTTAAAAATGTTGCAACTGGCTTGTTAATAAAGTTTTTCTGAAAACAGCAGCTCAGAGCAGTGACTGCTTGTTGACTGAAGACATTTTCAAACCTTGGACATTAGTACACCACCAAAAACGTTCATAATGCTGTGGGCAGGTCAAAGAAAAAGCACATCAACACTCCAAGACAAGGTGTAATGAAATGTTTAAAACATATCTGACCTTTCAAAAGGACATATACCCTGTTAAAATCTACTGACCTATGAAGATTACTACACCACTTTAGGTCCAACAGCAATTCTGTCAGCAGTCTCTTCTTGCCCCTGGCTGAGACTGGCCTTTTGGGCCTGCTCTTCTGGACGTGCAAAGCAGGCATGTTTGCTGCCAGGAGCCTGGAGAGAGGCTTAGCGAGGGCAGAAAAGGGCCTAAGCCTTTTTTTTTTTTTTTTTTTTAAGATCCTGAATTACCTGTGCTGTTTTGTTACAAACACAGCTGTGGGGTGATCCTGCACCCTCCAGGTTCCTGAGGTACGCATGCAGTGTATCAGCTGTGCACATGGCACTCCTCCATGACCTCAGGAAACCAGAGTCTTGTACAGAGCTAAAAATACAGTTGCTTGTCAGACTGGATTGATGAAGCATTCTACAGCCAGAGACCTTGAATGCCAGCAACAGCCCATGTTTCAGGCCACGGGGTTTTTTTTTTTAACTCCTTAAATTGACTTGATTCATCCAACTCAAACAACTTGAATTGTACAATTTTAATCTAAGCTTTTTCAATTGTTTTGGGTGCAGGTGATACTTATCTTAGAGGGTTTTTTTTGTAATCTAGAAGGCCTACTTCCTATGTTGAAATAAAAGACATGGATTTAAGCATCTCCCTAAACGGTGCAGTTTAAGATGCTTTTGATGAATTATAGACTCAGTTTAAAATTCTGGCTATGCAGAAGTGGCTTTGTGTAGTGGCCATCATGGGAAGAAGGAAACCAAAACTTACAACTCCAGCATCCTTGTAAGCTTCTGCCTCTTGACAAGCTTGATCAATGATCTGGGACAATGGAAGAGAACTTCTTGGTGTCCCTGCAAGAATAATGCTGCTTACCCCAGGGCATGCACAAACCAAACCCATGGACAGTAACAGCTTTGGGCAGGACATCCACGGGGATTGGCATACTGAAACAGGGACATATAGGGCAAACTTGCTCAAAGGATGCTCTGTCTCCTTGTGACATGCCTTAGTGACGTGTCTTTCCTTAGCTGAACTTGGCAGAGCTGCTGTAACCATTCAGCTCCTAAATCTAATTCACAAACTTGAGGAATGGCTACGATAATCCCCTGTTGCACTAGGTCTGCTCTTAGCTCACTAGTCACGTACTGTCGCCCTGAGATTTGCAGTCTTTTGATGTTTTCATTTCTGTGATGGAGTTTCTCACGCACTTTCTGTAAACACAGTTATGTTTGGCTAACCATTCCTTTTTGTTTTCATTCCTTCTCCTGAGGCGGAGAAGTTTGATGGACTTTTTGTCTGACCGGTGTGGTTGGAGAGGGGGTAACCTCATCCTCCAATCCACGGTCATTCCTAGGAACATATATATATGAAGTAAAATAAACAGCTGGGGGCTTTTCCTAGGTTCTTTTCTGTCTTGAACTAAGCTGAGTCTGCGTGGTTCTTTTCGTGTCCAAGTACGACAACGTACTTACAATTTATCCTGCATTAGTGATGCTCCAGACAATACAACATATGGGCAAGACCAACCTCTAGGTCAGCATAGAATACCTATGCTAAACAACAGGGAGTTTTAAACCAGTTAAAGCTATTCTTTATCTGCAAGGTTGATTGTAACTGATCTTCATGCCAGAAAGACACACATATGGATTTTGCTGGAGTTCAATGAATTTCCCTTAAGAACAAAGTCTTCTCTGATGCTTCAGCTCATAAGGTCAGGCAGTGGGAGTCTGAAACGGGGACTGTGCTGAGCCCTGTCGGCTTTGTGAGCTGGCCTGATTTCACAGCACGGGGAGAGCTGGCCATGTTGCCTGGGGCTGCTTCTGGCAAATCGTGGGGCACCCTGAGCTCTGGGCATCAGCCTGTCAAGGGGAAGGTGGGCTGCCGTGATCAGCTCTGCTCACCCTGAGCCCCTGGAAAGGGGGACGAGGAGGCCAGGCTGGAACAGATCCTGCCTGTTGTCTGAGCTTCCCAGCGACTCTAAGGGCACGAGAGAGCTCTATCCAACCTCCATCCTCTCACAACGCCCATTTCTACAATTCCCTAACCCTTGTTTCTTGGAAACACAGAGCTCACCAAACCCAAACTCTTGTCTTCTCAGCCCAGGTCCCTATGTGGAACTGTTTCCCGCCTTTTTTACCTCTAAAACGGAGAGCGCCCAAACTTATGGTGCTTCATGAGGGGCCTGTCGTTGCGGTGAAGGGACAGACTTCCAGGCGGGCCGCAGCCGGGCTAAGGGGTGACGCCGGCGACCCAGACCTGGTCCGGGTCCTGGTCCGGGTCTGGGTCCCGCCGGCCGTGCCGCCTGCCCGCCGCTTACCTGGCAGCGCTCCCACGTGCACCATCCCGACGACAGCCGCCTTTAGGCGCCCAAACAGCCCGGGCCGCTGCATGGCCTGCGGGGAGGGGAGGAACGCGTGAGCAGAGCAGGGCCGGGCAGGCCATGGCGGCGGCCCCGCCTCCTGCCGCGGGCCGGGGACCAGGGCCGGGACCGAGTCCAGGACAGGAGACCCGGCCCCTCAGCTCTGTTAGGTTCGGTTCGGTTCGGTTCGGTTCGGTTCGGTTCGGCTCGGCTCGGCTCACCCCGGCGCGGTCCCACGTGCGACAGCCGCTCCCGCCGCTTCCGCGTCCGGGCCCCGCCCCCGCCCCGGCCCCGCCCCTCCGGCCCCGCTCCCGCGCGGAATCCCGCAGGCCCCGCCCCCGGCCCCGCCCCCTGCCGCGCGCGGGACTCCGCGCCGCTCCCGCGCCCCGCCGGCCCCGCCCCGGCCCGCGCGCGGGGCCACGTGCGCGGTCGGGAGGCGGCCCCGCGCCGCCGCCGCGCGTTTAAATGTCCCGCCGGGCGCGGCCCGCCCCGCGCGCAGGGACGGGAGCGGCCGCGCCGTGAGGCAGCAGGCGCCCGGCGGAGCCCGCCCGCGTCCCGCCCTGCCCCACTGGCCCGGCACCCGCCGACCACCCGCTCCCGGCCGGCAAGGGCTGGCGCGGCGGTGAGTGAACGGCAGCGCGAGCGGGCAGGGGGCGGCGGGCGGCCGCGGGGCAGGGGGAGCCGGTGGGGCCGGTCCGGCCGCCCGTTCCGCGCCTCTGCCGGCCTTCGTGGGGGGGCTGCGGCCCGGGCCCGCTCGGCCGTGTCCCGCGCGGCGCTCGGCTCGCCCCGGCCGGCCACGGCTGGCACCATGCGCCGGGAGAGGTGAGTGCGCCGGGCCCGCCCTCCGCGGGGCCCTGCAGGCCGAGCGCCCCGCCGGGCACCCCCGGGAGGCTCCCGCGGCCGGCGCTCGTTCAGCTTCCCCTCTCTCGGCAGCGACTGCGCGGAGGAGAAGGGTCCCGCCACGGGGGACGCGGGTGCGGAGTACGCCATGCGAGCCCGCAAGAGGAAAGCTGATGTGGCCACGGTGAGTGCGGGCCCGGTGCCCGCGGGCCAGCGCCCGCCCCGCCGCCGCGCTGGGCCCCCGCGCCCTCGCCGCCTTTTGTTGGGAATGCGGGGCCCACGCGGTGGGCCGGGGGCTGCGGGGCTGCGCTCCCCAGGGAGCGTGTCACAGCGGCCAACAGCTGCTTGTCCCACGGGTTGTACTCCGGAAATTATGTGTTGCTTTTTGTAGTTCTTACAGGATCCTGATGAAGAAATTGCCAAAATGGAGATGACTAGAAAAAAGCAGCGTGAAAAACAGGTAATTGAATTGGCTTTTTATGTAAATCTTGTAATCTTACTTAACCTTGCTCTTATTTTGCAGTACCTTGTTGTTAACGTGAATGTGGTGAACCTGGTATGCTGCTGCCACATGCCGATAGCAGTGGGCAAGGGGGACTGTTGGCCCTGGTTGGTGTTGGAGTGTGCAAAACAATTCAGTTCGTGTACGTAGCTTTGGAGCCTTTGCAGGACACAAGGCCTGTGTTGGTCTGAAACATTGCGTTAATGCTGAAGCATATTCAGCTGTCCTGGGGTTGCAAGGGTGCACCTGGCAAGCCTTGAGACCTACTCTGCATTGACCTCTCTAGAGAGTTGCAAAAGTATAGGAATGTGCTCTTGTAGCCTGCTGGCCAAAGCGTAAGACACTTAAGTATGCAGACAGAATCATCTCTTGAGGTGGTTTGCTTTGCAGTCATGTCTCTAGTTCTCTATCATCTGGGAGAGAGGAAAGCTTCCGCTTTTCTTCCAGCATCAACTCCATTCCCATTGACAAAGGGTAGACTTAGTAAGGGGTTCCTGATTAGAACTTGGAAGTGTATGCTAGATGCTAATGGCATAGTAAAATAGGCTTTGTTTCTCTGCAGAACAAAGGAATAATTTTTGTAAGGTCACTCTACCTGTGAAAATCAGTCCTGCAGTGGAGGTTGATAGTGACCATTGCCAGCTTTCTTAGCAAGACTGTTAGAATGAGCTGCATTACGAAGTCAAGACTAGTTTTAGTGGGGGCCTCTAGTTCCCTTTGTGTACTTTCCATGTTCTTGAGAAAGGAGATGCTTTTGGTATTTCTGTTGGATGCCATGTTGGTGTGTGATATTGAAAGCATGATGCTTTTGTATGTTGAGATGCCCACTCTAAATAAAACAGAGTTCTGGAATAGGTTCATTCCCCTCCTTTTTTTCCCTGAACACACACACACACACCTGCTCAGTCACTGTCACTAAGACTTCAGCCTGTCACTGCACACGCAGGGTGATGCTGAAGTTGCAGGAGTCACAGTCAGGGTGTGCAGCCTGTCCTCATTTGGTAGGCAAGGCTGTGCATAATGTGGCACATCTAACCTGAAGTGGCAGCTGGAAGTTCTAAGACTGAAGTGCTACCATAACAGATGGGCATCATTGTTTGGAATGGCCTCTGCTTGTTGCAACTGCGTACACTAGTTATCAGTCAACATATTAAGCAGGGCTCAAATGGTGAGCATTTAATGAGGGGATCTTTCCTTCCCTTCTGTCTTTCTTTTGCACAGTATATTAAACTAATTTCTCACTTCTGACAAGGAAGAGCTGCCTGTCCTTCACTGCAGCTTTCTCCTTCAGCAGAAGATTCATTCTGTTTAAACTGAGCGAGGCCTTCTTGTGCATGTTTATTGCATAATAACAAGGTATTGTTAGAAAGTCTCAACAGGGACCCAATTTTACTGTCTTCCAGAAAGACAGTGAAAGGAAACTTGAAATATCTTTTGCATATGTTGACCTTCAACTTCGAAAGCAGATAAAGACTTTGAATTTTGTCTTCTTGTTTGTGCTCTTGACCTGGTAGCCATTCAGTGTTACTTCAGGAATGACAGGTAAACTAAAACTTAGATAATTTAGACAGTAGGCATCAATAGTCGTTACTTGGGAATTTTTCAAGTTAATCATAGGATGCTGGTGGAATTTGACCCTTTCATTCTATAAACAATAAATAATACTGTGCCTATGTATCTTCCTCTACATAAAGAATGTATTTTTGTTGTGACAAAGTAGCCAGATTGTTCCAGATCTGGTTAAAAAAGCTAACATTTGGCTGCACAGCAGCAGCTCTTCAGTCTATGGTGTGACACAAGCTATTCTCTGATATAAATTGCCATGGACCACTAATGAGAATATGTTTACGGTTCCAGCAGCAGTATAGCAGGCTGGAATGATAGCCAGGGCGACAGTTATTCTGTGGAGACACGACAATTCTAAAATGCAAGCAGCTATAAATCCACTGCAGCCTATACCACATGACTTCTACTTTAAATAAATTGTTTACTGACACTAGTTTATCCACAAGGCAAAATATCATAGTCACATCCCACTTTATGACATCTTCATAGTCAATTCATTAGTTTGCTTCTGTGGAACATAAGGCCCCAGTTCTTAATTAGGATGCCGTTACCCTTTATTTGATGAAAGGGTGGCTATATCATCAGGTCTGTGACAGCAGAATATTGCATAAATTCTGTGTTTGATTTTGGAGAACTGGCACTGCTGTAATTCTGCTAGCAATTCTCATACTAATTCTGGCTGCTTTCTGTGGATGAATACACTTCCAAGGCTCTGTGTAAAACAAAATTCATCTAACTAGGTTAGAATAATCTGTGCAATTGTGATACAAATTGCAGGGTGACCTCCATATAAAGTGGAGAACTGAATCTAGAAGTTAGTTTCTTTAGCTAAAACTCTCTATGTTTTCACATGTAAAGGTGGAATAAACTCTCAGGAAGTAGTTTTGATCAGTTCTTCACTAGACATTTTCCAGAATCTGATTTTAGCATTGTCAGTTTTCCACCTAAGTGTTTTGAAAATATCCTCCAAAAAGTTTCTTTGGCTAATCTAGATTAACTTTTGAAGAATCAATTAAAAAAAACCAACAACAAACAAAGCCCACAAAAAAAAGAATGTAAACTATACCCAGTTTGAGAACCTGACTTGGCCCTAATCTGGGCCAGAACAATATTTAGACTCTTGTTTAAAAGAAGTAGAAGCTCCTGTGCTATCCCAAGAGGATTGGAACAACTTAATAATGTGAGAGGCTCTTTTCTCTCCTATTTATTAAACCTGGAATTGCCTTCTGATGGCAAAGAAAAATTCAATACTTCAAAGTAACGCATCCTATGCGTGAAAAATGGCTACAGTTATAGGTCTTACTATTTCTGATGGGCAAACTAAGGCTGTGGTCTCAGAATTGATACCAATGTCTCTGGTACAAGGTGCTGCTTTTAGGGTGACAAACAGGCCTGTTCCCCTGCCATTGATTTCCATGCTGAAAATCCTCTGATGTTGCTGTTTGAATGCAGTTCTGTGTCATTCTCTTCCTCTCCTGCTGCACTCCTTGCCCTGGGTGTGCAGAAGCTCATTCTGGTGGCTCCTAGCTCACACTGAGTTGCACAAGGGTCTCAGCAGCTTGTATTTTTAGGTGTATTTTCTTCACTGAAAGCCCTGCCTGGCCTGTAACCAATAACCCCAGTGGTCACTACTTGTGTCTGTTTTGTGTCTGACCTGTATCCTGAAGGATGTTCAAAAAGATGAATTTCTATGAATATTTGATTTATCAGTGAATGGTGACATGCTGCAGGAAACTCAGGTCTGGTAATGTTTGAGCTTTAGAAAGACCCCAGCTCTGAACTCCTGGGTTATCTCTGTTTGGAGCTGTATGAGCTTGGGTGCTCTAATGGGCTTACCACCCATGTTCTGCCCTCTTGGTACCCCTTCTCCTAATGAGCCTTCTCGTGTGCATAGTTCAGTTTCTCCAGTCTGTGTCTCGTTCTAAGGTCTGAGATAGAGATCTGCACCTGATTAGTTGTTCCTGTACATGGAATATTACTGTGAGTGTCACCAGGTTTTCTTGCTGAGCTCCCTATAGATTTGGAGAGCTGTTCTCCCTGCTGATTTTTTGCTTGCATGCTGCTTCAGCTCCTGTTTGTCTCAGAAGTAAGCCCAGGACTGTAGTATTTCCTCTGTTAGGCTGCACAGATTCTGGGTAACATCTGTTGCTTTCTGACAGGTCTCCACTTTTGGATTGGCCCTGTGCAAGCCCAAAGGAAGTTCTTCATGGTTTCCTCATACCCTCCCCACCTTAAACTGTTTCTTTTTTCAGTGGTGGCTCCTATTTTCTTGCAGTTACAGTGTGAGGTAATGCAGTTTCTTGATAGCGTTTCTTACTTTCAATTGAATGTCTTGCTAAATCTGTTTCAAAGACTCAAGAGCCTGACTGATATGTTCATTTCCTCAACCAAAATCTATGCTGGTTATGGTGCTCCCTCCCCAATAAGCTGCTTTCTTTTGAGGCTCTGCACCTTAGTTTCCTTCTTGCCTCTAGCTAAGCTGTATACTTGTGGTGTTGCTCACATCATTTCCCCAGTGTCTTAAGTGACATTATGTAGTCAAAAACTGTTGTCTCTTTTTCCCAAAACACCTAAGAGGCTCTTGACCTTTGATTTTTATTTCCTTATAGAAAATTTAGGGTGGTGAAATATCTTTAGTAATTGTTGCATGTGGTGTGTGAAGTGTCTGCTTTGTTTGAGAACGTTGTGAGCAAGTCTCTGGTCCTTCAGAAGCTGCTGGTGCAGTAGGCACCTTTAAATAGATATTATATCATCTACTGCTTTTCTGTTGCTGATTAACTGATAAGACAGCACTTCTCCAAAGGCTGTTGGCAGCTGGGCTTGCTGTGCAGTTTGGAGAACAAAGTGTGACTAAAGTCTAGTTTTGCGGGAGGACAAAAATTAACTTCAAGCAATGCTGATGTGACATTTTCATTCAAACTTTCAGTTTGTAAGGAGTCTGTAATTTTTAAGATAAAGATACTATTCCCTCTTTTTGCCTCCTCCCCACCCAAATTAAACCCTGGCATGGCTGGGTATGCAGCTATGCTGTATTTGCATGTAGAACTCCCAAGAAGAAAAGAGACTGATCTGTGTGTCAGTAGCTCAAAGTGCAAAGCAGTCTTAGCTGTGAGAGAACTGTGACATGTGGTTTTAGTTTCATCAAGTCAGTGGTTTCTGTTTCTGAAACTGGTGTAGGAGGGAGCCATTTTGCTGGAAAGTGATGTCATATGTAAGAAAGATGGCAAAAATCATCTGTGGAAGCTTTTTTCAAGAGGCAGTTTCACAGTGTTTTACTTGATAGTGCCTAATGATTCTTCTGAACTTGTTTTTAATTTTTTTTTTTAGCACATTAGAAATCTTATTAGGGAGTTCTCTCCTTTTAGTGGTGCAGAACTGATCAGTTTGCAGCAAGATGGCTGGCTTCAGTGTTAAGCAGAAATGCCAAATTTTAATTTGCTTAGGCATGATGACACAGTGCTGGCTTTGTATTCTACTGCAAATCAAGTAGTATTTTCCTGGGGAACTGTGTGAAATGTACAAGATTCTGTTTAAGAGTTAGATGGTAGAAGAGTAAACCTAGACTTAAGTTCTGGTCCAAATAAAAGTTGAATGGACATGACAGGTGAAGTTTTGGATATCTGATGTTTGCAGAGCATGGCAGAATTCTGCATATGAAATTATCAGCTTGATGGTTTAGTAGCAATTGCTTAACATGTACTTGCTGTATTCTGAAAATTGGGTCATATATGATCTGGTATTTTATCTTAACTCTGCTAAATGAATGAGTACAAAATTCTACAAACTATTTTGCTGTGTTTGTTTTCTGAGATGCTTTGCATGAAAGCATGGTTTCAGGTGTATTATCTACATATTCCTTACCAGAAATCCTGACCTCATATTTGGGTCTTTGAGCTCCATCTGCTTGTTATTTACCTAAGGGTAAGTGTATTTTTGGCAGAAACAAAATGCAGCATGAGAACAGGAGATTCTGACTTGGATATCCTTCCATGAAACAGTTATGGTCCTCCAAAAGGAGAATAGGGTGAATGTTTTTCATCTTTAGTTCCAAACTTTCTCTATTGTGCAGATAAGCAACACCCCCTCGACTCAGCACAGGTGAGGCCACATCTGTAGTGTTGTGTCCTGTTCTGGGCTCCCCAGTCAAAAAAGAGACTTGAGCATACAAGAAAGAGTCCTGAAAGGTCCATTAAGATAATTCAGGAACCAGAGCATCTTTCCTATAAGGAAAGGCTGAGGAAGCTGGGGCTGTTTAACCTGAGGAGAAGGAGGTCTGTGGAGATTTGTATGGATTGTTTATAAATATTTGAAGGGAAGATGTAAAGAAGATGGAGCCAAGCTCTTCTTTGTGTGATGGGACAAGAGGAGATGGATGCAAACTGAAGCACAAGAAGTTCCCTCTGAATATCGTGGAACACTTTTTACTGTTAGGGTAGCCAAGCATGGCAGAAGTTGCTCAAAGTAGTTGTGGAGTCTCCATCCTTGGGGATACTCAAAAGCCTTCTGGAGGTGGACCTGGGCAACTGGCTCTTGGTGGCCCTGTGTGAGCAGGGAGGCTGACAAAATGACCTAGAGGTGCCTTCCAGCCTCTACCATTCTGTGATTCTGTGCAGTTTAAAGGGATAAGACATTGGCAAGAAATCATGACAAAAGTTATGATTATTTTCTATCTACAACTAAAATGATGAGTTAAAAATGCAGAGTGTAAAATCTCCTGCTTGGTTTAATAGATGTCCTGGAATAACATTCACGAGAATGCCCACATGCTGATTCCTACTCCGGATAAAGATGATGATCCTGTTCGTGTCGATTACTCGCGCTTTATCCATCTGAGCGTTGTTCCCACCAGAGCTACCCCACTGCCAGCTCTGGGGTAAGTGTGCTGGGCTGCTGCTGCTCTGCCTTCCTCTTGTCTCATGAGCCAAGACTAAACACTGATCTCTCTTAGCTGGGCAAACAGGGACGATGTATGGAAAAACATGATAAACAAAGAAGAGACTTACGTGAGGGATAAATTCTACATGCAAAGGCACCCTCAGCTGCAGCCTAAAATGAGAGCCATCCTTCTAGACTGGCTAATGGAGGTAAGCTTTTCTGTGCTTGTGAGTGTTTCAAGTGTGCTTTTGTTGAAGTGCACTAATAACTGTCATGAGTGCACTTCAGGAGCATGTTTAGCTCCAGATACTTGTCTTCATCTTAAGTTGTGTCAATGAATGGCACCAAACTTAAAGACTATATGATGTATTGAGCTGATGGTTTGCAAACTGACAATATATTCTGTTATTCATTTAGACTGATAGTGGATAATATTCAGTTTGTCCCTAAAACACTGTAAGCTTTAAGGTCACACTGCAGACAAAGGCTGAACAAATAATTGCAAGTCACTGTAAGAAGGGAGGTGTGGTAGCTTAGGGATCAGATCCATCTCACAGCCGTTTTATCTGTTTTTGTCATGCAGAATGTGCTACAACTCCTCTTGTGTCTGAGTCTTTTTTGCTGTTTGAATGACTTGGTGGCATAATCTCTTAATTTTAAAGTACTTGTGAGAATTTTCTCTGTTGTGGTGTTGGAATGATGCATCTTTGCAAAAAATGAGGAACTGATGTTCTGACATTGTTGGAACATGTGCTTGCATTTCCTAAAAGGGTTTTCACTCTGATCTGTTTTTTTTTTTTGGAAGTTACTGTAATGACAGTCATCTTGTGTCAAAGGAAACTGTTTAACTCTTGCTCTTGGTTAACATGTTACTTCACAATAGCAGTGAAGTAGAAAGCTGATATAAATTTTATGTCTATCTCATGCTCTTTTTTTTTTAATACATATCATCTTTAATACTGTTCTTGACCTTTGTAATCTCTATTGTCTCTCCAGGTTTGCGAAGCCTACAAACTTCATAGAGAAACTTTTTATTTAGCACAAGATTTCTTTGATCGCTTTATGGCAACACAACAGGATGTTGTAAAAACACTATTGCAGCTTATTGGTGTCACTTCTCTATTCATAGCAGCAAAGCTTGAGGTAAGTATCTCTAGCTTTACTTACACATAAAAAGGTGAGTGGTCACACAGCACACTTATGGTATGCTGGATGCATTGTGGAAAGCTTTATGAGTTAATTGCTGTGATTTTTTTCAGCTGGGAGACAGAAAAAGGATCCTTTTTTTTCCTTTTCAGCATTCCTGGTTTTTTAGAAGTGGGTAAAATTATACTGTGATGTTAGCTAGTTTTCTCATTAGAGAATTCAGTGCTAGAATAAGTCTAAAGTTTTAATTGCAGTTGCTAAATGAGTTTTTGGGTGGCTGCTGTATACAGAGACCACTTGTTGCAATTTCATTGCCCTAGAGCACCTTCTGCGTGATAGTCTGAGCTGTTATTTACTGGAACAATTTGAACGACTAAAATACAGTATTTTTTAAGTTCTTAATCGTTTAAGAGAGCTTCTATTCATTCTGTTCTTAAGCAAGAGATAAAGGCCTTTTCTTTAGGATGTTTAAAAAAAATCTTGATGTCAGTTATGATACAGTCACAGTGGTGCTGTAGTCAAACAATGTAGGCTTGTACTGATCCATCCCAAGTGAAAGGTGAAGGCTATGATGAACAAGAAGTGTGTGTCTATTAAAGGCAGAGAACACCAGGATTCAGAAAGGGGGTGTAGTTCCTTATCTCACCTCCTCTTTCTGTTTTGAAAGGCTGAAGCAGTGGTTGCTCTGTTTATTTATTCATTTTTTTTGTTAAAAGTAACACATGAAACTAGTTGCAACCTATTCCACAGATTAAATACTTGATCTCCTATCTTTCAGGAAATTTATCCACCAAAGTTGCACCAGTTTGCCTATGTTACAGATGGAGCCTGTACAGAGGATGAAATCATCAGTATGGAATTGATCATTATGAAGGTAGTATTTAAAAGTGGAATTAGGTTTTAAAAATATATGGCATAATCAGAGTAATAGCAGAGCTCAGTTAATCTTAGGTGCTGCTAAGAGGCACAATTTCTCTTACTAATTAGAGCAGTGTTTTCTCTAGGTAACAAGTGATCCAAAGCATCCACCAGTATGTGTGTTTTAACAAAATTAATTTGTTCCCTGACCATGTCAGCAGAAAGAGCTACAGGAGAGTATCTGATTTGCATGTTTCAAAGATGCCTTAATCAACTGGGATTAGAGCTTCTGATTCTTAAACCATCTTGCACGATTTAAGTTAGGAACTTAAATTGGCACTGAAGTCTTCTCTATATCTGTTCTTTCAGGCTCTTAATTGGAACTTAAATCCACTGACAGTTGTATCGTGGCTAAACATTTACCTGCAAGTTGCATATTTAAATGAGCTTTATGAGGTAATGCTACCACAATATCCACAGCAGATATTTGTACAAATAACAGAGGTAAGACTGATTTCCTTCAAATGCTATTTCACCTGGAAAAGTGTTTTTGTGTGAGGCTTACTAAACATCTGTTGTCTTGTAGCTCTTGGATCTCTGTGTGCTGGATATTGGCTGCTTGGAATATACCTATGGAATACTTGCAGCTTCTGCTTTGTATCACTTCTCTTCATCTGAGCTGATGCAGAAAGTTTCAGGTATTGGCATTTATAAACTTCAGTGTTGTGTGTTGCCAAATGTTACATCTTCATTCCGGCAGATCAGCATGTGTCTTGTGTTGCAGGTTACGAATTCTGTGAGATAGAGGAGTGTGTGAAATGGATGGTCCCGTTTGCCATGGCTCTAAGGGAAGTAGGAAGCTCCAAACTCAAACACTTTAGCGGGATAGCTCCTGAAGATTTGCACAATATACAGACGCACATAAACAGCTTTGATTTGCTGGTATGTATGAGCAGAATGAAGCCAAAAACCTGTCTGTAAAATCTCTGAAGCCTTGTTCCTTTGGTTAGAACATACAGTCACCTTAAGTGAAGCATTAACAGATTGAGACTGAGTGTATTTAGATGATAAAAGGCATAAGGTTGTACTCCAGATCCAAAATTCTTGAGAAAAAGACTTGTCTTGGGACTGACTTATTCAGTATTTAGTTTAAAAAGGTGATTGTGCCTTCAGCCTCTCATCTCAAACAGCTTATAATTACCCTAGAAATCAGAAGCATTTTTTACCCTTTGGGATACTTCAAATACCATGTGTTAGACCTTTCTGTCTAGGAAATACCAGTAATACAGTCTTGTCTGATCAACAGAAAAATAGAGATTGATCACTTGAGACTGATCTTGTGGGACTTCTATGTGACAGTGGTCATTGACAAGCAGTGGAGCAAGAGTGGTTTTCAGTGTGAGAAACTCGTGGAGGATCAAAATCTTGTTCAACAAATTGTGGTTTAAGCTATCTGGGTTATTTTTTCTATTTAGGTTACTGAATTGTAGATGGAAGTTAAAGCTCTTCGTGTTCAGTTGTTTCTGAATTTTCTTGAAGGTACAAAAATGCTTGTGTCTTATGAATTAATGCTAATTATCAGAGTCCAAAAACTAATACCAATCTCCTGGAGATGCACTACAAGATAACTACTAGTACTGTGTGATTTATCAGTTACTCTTAGGAGAGTTAGATATGGTGATGCTTTTCCAGATTAACAATCAGATTATAAAACACTGAATTATATTGATCTGTTGCATAGACACACCAAAGTAAAGATTCCTTTTTCTTTTTTTCATGTGCTTTCAGGACAGAGCTCAAGCAAAACAAGCCATATTGGCTGAGCAAAATAGGACTTCACCTTTCCCCACTGGTGTCCTTACACCACCACAAAGTAGTAAGAAACTGTCTTCTAGACTGCAATCAATATGACTTTAGAAACTGTTGATGGACAATTTTGCTGAAGTGCCTGTTCTGCTGGTTTTAGCTCCTGCTCCATTACAGAAATGCTGCCAGTGAAGTTCATAAGCTTTCATGGAATCTGAAAAGGAAACCTCACTTTCATGTGACAGAAGTTTTTCTATTTGAAATAGTTTTATTGAATGTTAAAATATTTTAAAGAAATGGATCAAGTACACCAGCCACTTGAAAGAACACCGAAGTGTGCTCCAGATGCTGCTACGGAGGGTGATGCTTGATCAACTGTTCAGAAAAAGGGCTTGAAGTTTAGATCAGTTACTGTGCCTGTTTGTCCTTTGGGGAATCTGCAGATTTCTGTCCCTCGTTGACAAGTAGGCAAAAAGTGCTGTGCAAGACAACATTTCAAAGCCTCTTTTTCGAATGGTTGGCTTACAACTTGATGCCTTTTAAAAAACTTTATTGTAAAAGCTGCTATGTCTCTGTGTATTCATTTTTAATAATAAAAATGCTGTCTAAGACAGCTGGTTTTATGTATATTTCTATATTTCTTTTAACTATGATCAGTTAAATTTTTTTCAGACTGTGACCATTAATAAGTGTGGGAGTTGGGGATGAATAGTGCAGTAATTATTGCTTTATTTATTTACCACTATTGGCTTATACATTGAAACATCTTTATTTGGATACTAAGGTAAAATTGTCATGTTGGGCTACTTGGATTTCCTCTAGCCAGGTACAGGAGGCTAGGGAGGGGATAATAAACATGACAAGTATATGGGGAATCCTTCCATAACACTGTCTGTGATGATCAGCTTACTGGGGAATTCTTGAATCATGTTGTCTGGATTGTTACCCTTAGGTGATGGTTAGTGAGAGATGATCAGTAGGAAAATTCTGCCTCTTCTTAAATAATCATTTAAACATTGGGGTTTTGGCACAGTATTTGGCAAATAACCATGTGTGCAGAGCTAATTTCTGGGGAGGTATGTGCCTTTTTACAGGAAAGTCTTTGACCTTTGCAATGTCTGAGCATCTCAGAGGTCCTAGTAGGACATTTTCTGGAAACTCATGGTTCTGGAGAAGAGGGGAACACAGAGATAAATGGTTGCTTGTTTTTTGCATGTTTTTTGGTGCTTGCTTTGAAGGACTGTTCAATAACACTGAAAACATTTGTTAGACTTCCAGGGTTCATCATGTCCTGCTGCAGATAACTTAAATGCTACAACACTTAATATTTCAGGAAGCTCCTATTCTGTTGTTGGTTAGTTTTTTTTTTTAACAATAGTTCCTGGCAAGGCTGCCTTTTATTATTTTTTTTAAGTTATTCTGCCTTTTTCTCTTCCCTGACCCAGTATTCTGATAAATGTTAAAGCTTTAATGTAATAAAAATGCCTATGGTAATCAATGGTAAGCAAGTTCTTTGGTGCTGCTGGCTTTTTTTCCTTGCAATGAATGGTTATAAGTTCTGTGTTAACAAAGCAAGTGTAAATGTGAGCTGAACACATTTGCTGTTTCAGAGAGGTTTTAATTCCTCAGAGAATTGCATGTCCTAGACAAAGGCGATGTAATATTTGCTGATTGAAGGATTTGCCAAGACACATTTTGGTGCTTTGTCCTGGAATTTAGAACACAAAATGGGGGTGGATGAGGCAAACTAATGCTCCCAAAAGGTAGTCTTTAGGCTTAATTCCTAAATCACCAGACAAGCTTCAGTACTAGTCCTTTTGGTGTTTATTTTCAGATCTAAGTCCCTTTCAGATGTTTCACCAAAAAAACCCCACAGTTACATTTTTAAAAATTTAACTGGCCTCTTAAAAATGGGAATTGTGCTTAGCTGTGGTGAATACCTACACAAAAGTGAATGTAGGTGTTCCATGTGTTTTCTGGGCTGTGTGGGAAACCGGGCTGTGTGGGAAACCAGGCTCTGAGATGGGTATACCTATGAATGAAACTTGTTCAGACAACAGGCCTCTCTCCAAATTTGATCTCTGATTCAGATGGTAATCCTGTTAATTTTACAACTGTTTCTTTTCTGAAAGGTCAGCCTCCTTTATTCTGATGGAAAGCAGTCTGTTCAGAGCATGGAGACCATGGAGATCATCCCCAGGTAGGAATGCAGTCATGTCCCAGAGATGCAGCACTGCCCAGCTGGGGTGACTTACCTTGAGAGCTATTTTCTTCCTTTCTCATCTTTTCTCTCGTGTTTTATAAGGTCCTGTTTCTGGTTGTCTGTTGCAACATGTGGATACTGTGTCTGGTGCTGCCTTTCTAGGGTAGCTTGAAAAAAATTTGCGTTGGTTGCCACAAGCTGAAAAAAAACCTTTTTAGGGAGCACCAGTGCAGGTAATTTTAAGGAAGATAGTTATCCCTATTAGAAAAAAAACAATCCAAGAAAAAAACCCACCTCCAAGAGGGAGTTTTCTCCCTATTTCTTTGCTTGTGGATCCTATTCTCCTAAATTCTGATCCTGGCCCAATCTGGTGGAGGGATGCAAGGGGGTAGTTCTGCCTGGCTAGGTAAGAGAAAAAGGTTTGGTGTGTTTGGGCTGAAGTTTGTGTGACAAAGGTAAGCTAGTACCAAATATTGTGTTCCTGCAGGCTGTCTCTGACTCCAGATGTGTTACCCTGAGAGATGGGGAGAGGCTCCAGGGGTGAACAGCCCCAGGGCGATGTGGGAGAGACAGCACTGGGCAACCCTGAGAAAGCAATTTAGCTGTGCAGTGCTGCACACTCCTCAACTGGAAACTCTCTCTTTAATAGCTCCAGACCAGCATAAAGCATGCTGCAAAGTAAATTGAATTTGCAGTAACCCAGGTGGTGCATGATTATCTTCTCCTCCTGAAAGGTTTGTCATAACAATGCATCAAACCCTCACCTTGGTCTGAAAGCTGGGGGCATCAGAGAAACTGAACAACAGAAATGAATCCAGTGCTAATTTTGCATTACTGCTACTATAAAATTGGAAGTTGGGGGTAGCTGTGGGTGTATTGAAGGCAACAGCCCCAAATGAGTGAGTGAGGCTGCCGTTGTGAGCTGGGGGTGGGAAGGAACAGTGCTGGTGAGCAGAAAGGTTGGAGGCATGGCAGTCACCACTGAGTCAGCCAGATGCTCAGCTGTCATGAATGCTGTAGGTACCTACAGAAATAGTTATTGATATAAATAGCTCACAGAAATAGTTCTGCATAGCTTGTCTGCCCTAAAGCAGGGGGGTGGTCTCTCTCTGGTTCTGTCTATTTCTAGGTCTCAGGTCAGCATCTCCTCTTGGTTCTCGAGTTAACGACACAAGGGGTTTATTACAGCCGTGCTTGCACAAGGTGGAGGCAAGAAGAGGCAGCCCTCATGGTCTGGCTTAAGGTTCTCTCTACTCCTGGGTTTCCTGCCCACACAGTACAGCAGCAGCAGACTGAATCTAGGGGGCTGGGTGGGCAGGACACTCTTCCTTTGGCCAGGCTGTCGGGTCAGACCTCACTGCCAGTGTATGAGGTTTACAGCAGCATCCCATCTTGGGGGGAAGTGTCAGGAACCTGAACTTCAGCTTGGGAGCCAAATGCTCCGATGGGCTTTTTCCCAGACTTTATTGGGAGTAACAGCTGCAAGGTGAAGCCCTCTGGAGCAGTTGGGGGGTCAGTGTGCAGTGCAGCAGGGGACTGACGAATGCGCAGGTTGACATTGGATGCACCCACTTCACCTCGTTTGTTGGCATGATCGTTCTGTTCTGGGACCTGCTGTCTCTAGGTATTTATCAACATGCATTTAAAGCATCAGATTATTCATATCCTCATCTTCCAAAATCCTCCTCCACAACCCTCTCCCCTCAAGAAAAGGGAGACACTGGCATATGCTGTGAAGTAACACGGGTTTTGTATAGCCTTGAATTTGTTGGGGATTAAGAACAGCTCTGCTTTGCTGGCAAGGCCAGGGTCAGCTTGACCTGGGCTCTTGTAGTCTCTGTTCAGGTTTGGCATTTAAATAAGGGATGTAGCTCTGTCATGTGCTGCCTGTGGCAGGAAGCAGCCGGGCTCTTCCTCTTCTGGTCCTCCTACCCTTGCCCCAGCCATGGGGCAGACAGTCAAGGTGGAGTAATGGAGAGGTTGAGGTTTGGAGGGTTTATTTTGGGGTTTTTTTGTCTGTGAGGTGGCAGGAGATAAGTATGTACAAATGTGAGAAGACTTCAATGTTCATTTCCTGTTGTTATAGCAGTTTGGCAAACTTCTCTGCTTTGAAGTTAAAACTACAGCAGAGCACCCACTTGGCTTGAGTTGATGAACAGTAAGTGTTTTGATGATGATCCTGTGCTCTTTCAGCCATGCTATCTGCAAACCAGCTTTAAAGTAAAAGACGTGTTTCCCCCAAGTTTTGAGTAGTCCACTATTGCCACAACTTATACATAATCAAACATTTCACTAAGACTGCAGAATATTGCAATGCTATATGAGCTATCTCCCTTCAATCTCTTGAAATAGTAAGTTTATGCTAAGCACAAAGGGTAGGTTTGTATATGAAGCTTTTTATTTCTGTTTAAGGTGAATGTCACATTATAAAAAGAAAGGAAGTATTCTCTGTAGGCTGAATAAAACCAGGGATTTCAGAACCCTGCAGACTGGCAAGTTTGAGGGCAAATTAAATCAGATGGCTATCAAGGAAGGAAGGAAAACCTTTCTGATCCCAGGGGCTTTGGTCCTACAGAAGCTGGCAATTCAGGGGAGCAGACTGTCTACTGGAACTGCAAATCTACTTGAAAACTGGGTTTGTTTTACCAAGCCAAACATATTCTCATGTAACTCATACAGCAAGAAAGCAAATATGTTTTTATAATGCACTGATTTTTGATGTTTCAGCATGATGGCAATAATATTCAAGGAGGAAAAGTATGAAATCCAAAATGTTTGCCTCAGGATATGTGTTTGCCTGGGATATGAGGAAAAATAATGTGCGGAGCTTCTCCCACCTGGTGCCCGTTCTGTCAGATGTGCCCCAGTCCCTGCTCCTGGGATGGAGGAGAGCAGGTGCCTGACAAGACCTGTCTCTATTTGAGAGGAAAAGATTTCCTTTATCAGCATGTGCTCCTGTGCTCTGTTATGAGTCTCAAATGTTAACTTCTGCCTTGGCTAAAGAAGTAAGGCTTTGGTTGCTTTCTGAAATTCCCATGAGCATTGGAAAGACGAGTTACTTTGTTTATGCACAGTGTTTGTGCAGGGGAAATGCTTCTGTAAATCTAAATGCACTTAATGTCTTTCTAGCAATATTACAGTTGGTCACTCTTTGTTTAAAAATCAGTATTTGGCCACATATGTTAGACATTTATACTATAAAGGCAACATCAAAGGATCAAATGTTTGGGTTTCTCACAATCTGTATACAGTAGCATTCCTTGAAAATGAACCAATAATGGGTTTAATCAAGAACTAAACAATTTTCCAGACAGAGAAAAGCAACAAGCTTAAACATTTTCAGGAAAATCATGCAGTTAACAGCCACCCCACAAACATGATTTTCCTGGTGCTAAAAGCATAGCTTGGTATATTTTCTTCCTTTGGACGCAAATTCTTTTATTTTCAGTAGGGTCAGGAGCCCAAAGTAACTTATGTAGAGATGTGAGTTTCCAGAAAGAAGGTATTGATGACACAAGGATGTGAAATCCACTAAAGCTGATGGGGTGGGACTGGCTGGTCTGTGTGAGTAGGGAGCAGACACTGCTCTGGATCTAGGATTGTTGCCTTTTTTTTTAAATATGGATGGAAGAGGCCTCACATACAATTAAAAATAAGTGGCTTGGCTGGAAAGAAGAGAGTAAAAATGTAATGAAGCTGTGTAGGAATGTGTTTGGGCTCCCCCCAAGGCAAAAGAAGAAGTAGGGACAGCTGTGATTTGCTCAGGTTATCGTGTTCAGACTCCAGTTACACAAACTCACCTATGGCGTGCTCTGCGTGCTACCAGGATAAATGGTGTGAACATTCTTGGATTGAATCCCAGAGCAGCAATATCAGATGGAGAACAGTAATACGGTGCTTTATTTTGCAGTTCTGTGCAAGGTGTTTGGATTTTTTTGAGGGGGGGCACTCTACCAGGGCATCAGCCTCTGCAGCTCAACAGCTCAGCCCTATTTTTCTACATGTTAGGAGTTATTGACCATGACAAGAGTTAAAAGATAACCTTTATCTTTCCACCATTATCCATCTTCCAGTTCTTACCAGATGCCAATGTCACATTTGGACTGTACAGCTCACAGTGAGGTTTGATTGTTACACTTGGGTTTAAGATCAGTCTGAGAATAAACAAGTTGCTTTCTCACCTCAGCCAGACCTGCCAAATGCTGCTGTCTGATGTGGGTAAAGCTGATGTTTCTGGGCTCGCAGGAGGCACCCCTCTTACCTCTGCCTGAATGATGATGATGATGTTATTTGAGCACAGGAGAGGGCAAGTGAAAACCTTTTTACATCTCTGATAGGGAAGTCTGGTTGTCAGCCTTGTGAGAGCAGAGACAAATGTTTTCGTTTTGGCCAAAATTTCTGCAGAATGAAGAATGCTCTGAGGAAAGGTTAGCTGATCCTGCGTGGTGTTATTAGTATTCTGGGCTTCAGTCAGGAGATTAATAATAGCCACAGACAGTGTCTCTTCATATTAAAGTGTCTTCACATGAGTAGTTTGGGTGAGTGCAAAAGGACTGCAAGGCACAAGCAAGCTGTCTTGTCTCGCCCCAACTGACAATGAGTCAACACTTTAATATAAAGAACAGACAGTTGGTAACAGTCATTAACATAACAAAGTGCCCTATAGATCACTCCAAATTCATCTGACTGTTTTTAAGCAAATGTTTTCCCCTGAGAAGTGGCAACGGAACAATTTGTTGAATGTTTTGCTGCCTGGGCCACCCTGTTCTGCTGGGAGTGGGAGAGGTGCTGCTGTGGGATGACTGGTCTAGAAACCCCTTAATGGGGGTGGTATTTGCTTGCACTGACAGCGTACTGAGTTGGTTTTTTTTTAGCCTGATTTCCTGCTGAAACTGGACTCATGGGGTTTTTTTTGTGGTTCCTCTTCCCACTTCCTCCATTGAACAACTTGAAGAAGATCTGACTTCTGTTAATGCAGGTAAGAAGAAAAAGGAGTCAGACAAGCTGCTGATCCTCTACGTGAAGGAGCAGCACGGGCTCAGCCACCGTGGTCTGTGCTTGGCCATGCCCGGGATGAGTGATGGTGGAGGCTCCGTGCTGGCAGGATGAAAGATGGGAAGAGCAGAAGAAGGAATTGGGCTGTAGCACTGGCTGTTGTGATGCACATCAGGCTCTGAAGGGGGGTGAGTAGAGGCTGAGAGTAGCCCCAAGGAGGGAGGAAATCCCATACACAAAAGCAGGTCTGTTACTGGTCCTCATGGAGAAATGTGCGTGATGTCCTTGCATACCGTTGCGCTGGGAGGATGCAGGGAATGCACCGGTTCAACACACCAGGAAGCCATTGTGCATCTGCCCAGAGCAACCTGGTGCTGTTGCTGCTGTAACTTCCGTGAGTTGTTGGACTGTGGTAGGACTCCAGGTTTCTCCTGCTGTTTCCAAGGGCTGTCTGCTAGTGGCAAGTGCTCTGGGGGTGCTGGCAGCTGCAGTGGGTTTGGATCCTGCTGCTGCCCATTGGACTTCCTCCCCAGCTGCCTGCCTGAAGAGAAACCACCTTTCCAGGGACTGCTGTCACAGAAGAGGTTGACTCTGGAGATGTAAATTGTGGGAGTCTGGGGCACTCTGTGCTGGCTGACAGCCGAGTGGTGTGGCACCACGGGTGGAGATGGCACAGCAACCCAGGCAGGGGGTGGTTTTGAGAGAAATCACTTCCCTGCTGTAACTGCATACCTGACTTGCTGAGTGCCTGCGGACGGGCCGGCCCCTCGAGGCAGCTGCAGGCAGCTGGCATGGCTGGGTTTGGGATGGCTGTGTGCGCTTTGGCCCCTGTTGCTCACCTGCACGAGAGAGAAATCCCAGATTCTCCCCCGCTGTCGTGCCGGAGGGGAACCGGAGGGACGTTTCCAGCTCCGCCACTGCCATCATGGCAGGGTGGTCACTGCTGGGGGTGCGTGGATGTCCCTTTGTGCGGGGCTGCGGAGAGCGGGCTGGAAGGTGCCCGTGTGGGACCTGGCTGGCAGAGGGGCCGTGGGGCTGCTGGGGCTGGCGGAGCAGCTCAGCGGCCCCACGCTCATCGACTTAATTGGGGCTGCGCCGCGGGGCTGGAGGAACGCGGGACGGCCGCGATTCTCACGGCGTGGGGAGGCTCCCGGCCGGCCAAATCATTAACGTCAATTAAGTACAGAATGTGTGGATTACTGACATGTTATTGTTAGGGCTCTAAAGGAAATATAATTAATAAAAGTCCCCTCCCCACCAAGAGGCAGCCCTTTGTGCTCCCTGCCGGCAACGTCTATCTCCTCCCTCAGCCCCACGCTCCCTTCAGCGGCCTCGGACAGCGTTAACATTTGAATTAACATAAAATCACTTTCTGAAATCTGTTAACATTTATAATGTTGCTGTACTTTGCCTGAGCATTGCATTTTCTTCTGTCAGTTTGAGCTCGGTGAGGGGTTTCTTTTTTTGTCAAGTGATACCAAACACAGACCCATTATGCCGCAAAAAATCTCATATTTGTTTAATGATTTCCCATTGGTATCTTTGTTGCTACGAACCAAAGCATTAAATAGAAGCCAGCACGTTAATGCTGTGTTGTTCTACATAATAAATTTGAATATTCCCCAATGAATATTTTTAACAGGAATTTTCTGAATAAAATGCATATGTGCCAGGGTATTAGTAATTACTTAAAATCAGTTTTTGACATTTAATGTTGGCATCTAAAATATTCCCTTTAATTTTTGGTTGCTTCTGCAAACAGAAATGATGGCATTCATCCTAAGGAAGGCTGGGTGGACAAATAACACTTTTACTCACAATGAAATGAAAAGCAATAAAGAAAATGTGTTAAGTGTCAACAGTAAAGCATATCTTCTCTCCACATATTATGAGGAGAATATACCCCAAAATATGCATACACACAAAAAAATCCTTCAAGTGACTTAATATGTTTGAATATTAATGGCTTGAGTGTTAATCCATTGCAATGGCTCCATTTTTTTCAAAATTGGCTACTTAAATACATTATTACCTCCATAAATTCTCTATGGTCACTGTGGTAGCCATAGCATGAAAAATGATCATCATAAATCTGAATTTACAAAATATCTCCAAAAATTGCACAGTTTTGCTGAGAGAAACAGAAGATGAAGTGTGTATTATTTAACTCAATATATTTTGTCCTTGCAGGAGCTGCTTGTCTAGAAAACCAGCAGATGGAGTCTGTTGGAGGACACGAGGGTCTGGCAGCAGCCTGAGAAACCAGCTCGGTTGTGTGAGTGAGGGAAGGCTGACAGCCTTTACCATGTGAGATGTGGTCTGGAAACCTCTGCTAAAGAAGTTGGTGGATGCTGCAGCGCCTGCCTCTGCAGGAGCAGCTTTGCTGGGCCCCCAGGTGAGTCAGTGCAGGATCCCGTGCCTCTGGCAGAAGGGATTTGGCCAGGAGTGGTCAGAGGGCTTGTGCCATCGCTGCCTCTTCCTGCTGGGTGGTGCAAAGCCCAGCGTGCTCTGATGCCAGTGCAGGCAGCTGGTATTTCTCAGTGTCAGCAGCTCTGCATGGAGCTGCAGGGCAGCCCCAGAGCACATCCTGGGGGTGCAGTGAGGCGTGCTGCCACGGCAGCTGCCCAGCATGGTGGGATGGCTCCAGTGCTGCTGGAGAGGCGCTGGGTGGGCTGAGGGGACGAGGGGTGTCATGCCCTCGGCTCCCAGCACGAGATGCTGTTCAGCACCATGACATGTGCCCAAAAGCAGGCTGGGATGTGTCAGAGCATCTCTGTGGGCACTCGGGGGCAGGCGAGGCCAGGACAGAGCCTGCGCCAGGTTTGTGCATTTCCATTGGCTGGGAAAGCCCTTATCTCTCCTTCTAGATTTTAAACTATGCTTTTGTTAATATAACCATGAGGAAAACCACGAAGTACTTTCACACTTTTGCATGCCTGAGTGACTCTTGTTACATGTGTTTGTCCCTGAATGTCCTGGGGTTTTTATTTGTGGTCAGCAGTTGCTGGGATGTTCCTTGCACAGAGCTGGCCATTCCACAGGCTGTGATGTGTCATGTGTGCCAGGCAGTGTGGAAAAGCAGAGGGAGAGGAGAGGATGCTGGGGTTTCTCAGTGCTCCCCTTGACACTTTGCCATGACAGAAGGAGGGTTGTGATCAGGGTCTTTGCAAAAAGTAGTGGCCAGCAGGACATGCAGGAGAATCATGGGTGTCACTTGTGTCCCAGAAAACTGGCTTTTAGGGGGTTACATGGTAACAGCAGTAATTTTTAAAGGAATGGGGGAAGACTGCTCCACCTCTGACCTTCTTCATTGCCGAGATATCTATTCCTCACTTTCAGCTTGTGCCCCTCAAGGCTTCTCTCTCCCACATCTCAAGATCCTTGTGCAGGTATCTGGGGTATCCACCTGCTTTTGGATTCCTTTGGCTGCACTGTCACTAAGCTAATAGTGGTCAACAAAAGTGGGCCTCGGTGAACCAAAATTTGCAAAGGCTGGAGAAATACTGACCCATGTTAATCAATGAGAAGTTTTGCTGTTACTCTTCTCTCTTACTTGAGCTCTTGCAACTGGAACAACCTGTGCACACTGTCTCAGACAGATGATGTACCCAGGTTGTTCAGCCACACATGTGGTATAAGGACAAGGAAAAAAACCAAAGGCCTCTCGAGTCCTTCCCAAGCCCTGAGAAGGGGGACATTGCAGCAGCTTGTGAAGGAGTGTGCCCCAGCAGCAAGTACAGCACAGACACCCCCTTTCACAGGGGGCAGAGTCCAGACAGACCTGTGTATGCAGGGACTGATCCTTGCCTAGCTCAGAGGCATCTCTATAGGTTTAGGAATATAGCAATGGGATTAGCTTTGCTGCTAAACCCTCAAAAAGCTGAGCACCCTATGAATTACAGCCTCTCTTTTCATATCTGCAGCTGAGTTTGACATATGTAGCTGCAGCTGGCCCTACCTCCACAGTTTTATTTGATAAATCTGATTGATGAGGGTTTTTTAATTCCTCTCAATCTATTTAAATTAAAGAAAAAAGGAGGGAGAGAAGCTGAAAAGTGCTGTAATTGCGAGTGAGCACAAGAGAAACCTACAGCCAGCAGGCGTGCTTCAAAGGGAACGGGGCCAGCCAGAACCCTTTCATTGCTGGCTAGTGAGGGCTTCAAATGTGCCTGCAAGGTAGCTGTGTTTTAATTTTGATCCACACCAAAAGAGCTTAATTGGAAGACACTGGGGGGGATGATGCATGTGGCCTCTTCAATTTGATGAGCAGAGGCTGTTGCTGGAGCAGAGGCCAGAGGGGGTCCCTGGCGTGGTAGGGTGGCTGTCCTGGCCACCAGGAGCTCACTGACAGGTACCTGCCTCCTCTCCTGCCCGAGGAGCCCTGCTGCGTGTTTGCTCAGTAACGAGGAAAGGTTTGCTCCTCGAGGAGAGAGGGACCTGCTTGGTGCCCCGATGACACAGAGCAGCCTGGCTGTGCCAGTGGCGTGGGGAGCCCACCTCCACACATCAGAGCACACACCTGATGTGTGCTCTGACCTCCCTGGGCAGCAGGAGGAGCACGGCTCTCCTAAGCACTGGCACCTGAGTATCTGCTCCGTGCTCTCGTGTCTGCTCACACAGTGATGTGGCCGCTGCCTGGGCTCCGGGGCGTGCTTGGCCAGCTGCCTGCACACCCTCCTGCTGCCTGGCTGCATCAGCCCCTTCCCATCCCGTCCCTCTGTGCCCGAGGAACGGGGCACGGAGAGCAGCAGCCTTCCCTGGCTTTCCCACCGCCTTCCCCAGCATGCTCCCTGGTGTCACTGGCAAATTAAGCAACTAATTTTCATTAGTGCCAATGCACCTTGCACCTGACTCTAAACTACCAATTAAAGTTATCGATTCTGATCAGCAAAGGTACTAAATTCCTGCTGGAATTGGAAAAGCAGGTACTAAATGTACAGAGACAATCTGTTTAATGCAGCCACAGATTAAAGCAACTCATCCATCATCTTTGTATCTTCACAAACACTAATCCTGGGGATGTGTGCCTGGACACACTTCTGTGTGTTTGGAGTCTTCTCGTTTCACCTGACTGGGACAGGTTTGAGCTGCGAATCTCCAGCTGCTGCCCCTAACAGCTCCTCAGAAACAGGTTGGTATTTCTTGGTTCAGCTGATTCATTCTACAGGATGATTAATTATTGTGTAAAGACAATTTTGTGTTTATTGGTTTGGGACATGAGAATTTATCCCTCTGTTTCCTGATCCTGCAAACACAGGCAGCAGCAAAGGGCTACTCTTTTTCACTGACTTCTGCTGTGGATTCTCAGGTTGCAATTCTCAGTCTGCTCACTGAATTTGGTCCTTAGCTTGCATTCCACAAGGCATCAGTCCATATATCGGCGATCTGGAGAAGGCATTTAACATTTTTACGTTCTAATTGCATCTAACTGAAGGTTGCATCCAAACAGTCATAGACTGTCAAGATAATTTGTCCTGGAATATACAAAAAAAGATGCTTCATCCGCTGTTATTTGGTCTGAGCTGATTCTGGAGGCAGGACCATCAGCATTCCTGTGCAGCAGGAGTGACCTGTGTCTGCCCGATGCATAGCAGTAGTTTAAAAAGCTAATAGTGTGTTCGAGCTAAGAGTGAGGGAGAATATGAAAGAATATTATAATTGTGCATAACAGAAATTTCTATAATTAAAAATGGAATTCTCTGGCATTGGAGCAGAAATAGCAATTTTCTACCCAGTGAAGCTCCAAATTATTTTAAAGGGAATTAGATGTATTCTCCTGGACTGTGATCACTCTGAAAGATTTTTTGATGCTAAACTGTCTTTGAATATTGGAAAGAGCAAACTGTGTTGTCCTCACCTGCTGCTAGCTTGGAAGTGAAATCATCACAGGCAGAAGTGTCATGGCTTTTGGATTTGTTGCACAGTTCTGTTCTCTCTGAAGAGCTGTCACGTGATTATAGCATGAGAAGTACCTTCTATTGTGTATTTTCACACAGTTTTTTGCTGTGTTTGAGACAAGATGAATATTGGCTTTGCATGCAGTTGCATCCCAAGAGGCTGCTTTTATGAATTAGTAGTTAAAAGGTGCAGGAGGTTCCATGTTCAGGCCAGCGAGCTCTGTGTGAGCAGACACCTGCAGAGCAGGCTGTGGTACTGGAGTGTCCAGGAGCTTTGTGGCCCAGGGACTCCCAGATGTGCCATCCCACAGTCCCTGCAATGCAGTGCAAAACCAAATAACCTCTTTATTTTTCTTGGGGTTTTTTTCTTTTTATTTTTTTTTGTTTGTTTGTTTTGGTTTGGGGTTTTTTTTTAATTAGTTTGGTTTTTCCCCCTTCCATGTGTTCAGAATTGGTTCATGTTCTAATCAACCATCTCAGCACAACCCCCAGTACCACTCTGGATGTTTTTCGCCTCTCCCAAAAATGATTTTATGCATACCAGAAAGCTGCCTAGATGGGCTCTGGAGAGACTGATGAGGATGAAATATTTGGGATGTGTGTTTGACACTGTCACTAGGTTGCCCTCTAGTTTTGTTTCCACTGCAGTTCACTCAAGGCAGTTGCCATCTAGCCCAGGTTTGTCCAAGCAGTGTTCCTGTGTGCTCTCCAGGCTGGGAGCCTCATGTGGTCTCACATCAAGTATCAGCTCTAGGGTAAGCTGTGTTTGTGTGACTCATTTTACTGAATGTTTGTCCAGTGAGTGTTTGCTCACATGAGAAAATGCCCCGCAGGCTGGCTCTAGCCTGGTCCCGTTGGTTCGGGGTGCTGGTTTTGGAAAGGTGCTGGAGGGATGGGCTCCTCTGGCTCAGCTTGGCTGTGGAGTGTTGGGTGCAAATCATAGGAAAGCGATGGGTGTTTGCCTCTATTAGCTCTGATATAAATATTGCTGCTCTGCCCTCGGTGTTGACAGCCAGTGTTTCCTGCTCAGCAGCCCAGTGCCAGGCACTGACAGCCTGTCCCAGTGCAGGGAATGCCTGACCCGGCCCCTGACACGGTGCTGTGGAGAAGAAGGCTCAGTTTGTGCTTAATGTACTGGGTGGGCACCCAGGGGAGCCTCTGCAATTCCCAGTTCTGCCACTAACTTCTACTGTGACCTAGGATAAATCATTTACCCTCTCCTTCTGCAGCAGCTCTCCCTTGGGGAGAGAGGTGGGAGCAGCAACAACAGGCTCCTTTGTATTGTCTTCTTTAGGACTGTGTTTTTAATAAAGTGTGGCACCAGTTATTTAACGGGTTGCCTTCTGAAAACAAGTGTTTTTACTTGCCACTGAAGACTTAAACCCACACCTGACCAGGGTTTTTACCTCTGTTGGGGTACTAGGGCTTTGCTGTGATGCAGCAGGTGATAACACTCCTCTCCCCTCGCTGGCTGTGCCCTTCTTCTCTCAAGGAAACTCTCCAGCTGTCCCCTGATGTCTGTGTTTAAGCCAAATGCTGCCCTATCTAGCAGCATGGGGAGGTCAGGCGAGGGAACATATTTTACTTGCAGAGCTGACATAATTGTTTAAAGCAAACAGACAGCTCAACATTTTTGCTAACTTACAAAATCTGGCATCTCGGGAGAACGTGTTTGGACTCAGCAAGGCCATTTTCACAGGCGAAGCATTGTCATTAATCTGCATGTTTGGCATTGCTGCTGGAGAGCCTCCTTTTTGCTCTGAACGAGATGTATATTCATGGACTGAAAGTTGCCTGGTTTTGTTTCTGTGCCGGCCGCGTGGGTTTGCTGGGCTGGGATGTCCATGAGCAGGCACTCGGCTCTCCCAGCTGCACCAGCACAAAAGCTCTGGTCACTGCTGCTGGATTGTCAAGCAAAGTGTGAGCTGTGATTGTGTTGAGGCCAATGCAATCATATCACCTGCCAGTCTGGGGAAAAATAGGGTCTAAATAAGATGACGAGTGAATGATGTGGTCAGAATTAAAAGGATAAACAGCATCTTTCCCTTAATGAGCTCTGTTTAACATGTGAGAAGCCCCACACATGCTTTATCTGTATTCTGACCAGCGAGGAGCCTTGCCCAGACTTCATACAACAATTCATCACGGCCGATTTGTGCGAGGCATATTTGAGATGTAAGATGTGTGACTCAACCTCTTTTATTCCCTCATTAATTTTCTATTCTGCCTGAAACGGGTTCTTAGAGTGCTCATCACCAGGGTTTAAGCTGGCGAAAATGGGGCGTTGGGATTTCTTCTCCTATTTTTGTCACTGTGGTTGGATAAAGGGGCAGATGTACAAACACCTGGGCTGGGCAGGCTGGGTGTCCTGTGCCACCGGAACCCGCTTCCACCTGCAACTGCTCCCATGCATGGGCAAGTCTGAGAACAAGGCTGATAATTGCTGTTATCATTGACAGTCTTTCCAAGAAAATTGCTGGCTGAACAAAAGGAGTTTAAAGTTTTTAGCTCATGTTGATATTTTTGAAGGCTTCACCTGAAGTGCTTGAAGATCTGGGGTTTTTGGTGAACTTTGTGTGTACATCTGTGTATCTCGTGCAGATTTGCTCTCCTGCTCCGGCTCTTCTCTCCCTTTCAGCACTCCTGCGTGTGCCTCTCACCGTGTCTTTGTGCTGCATGCTTTATATGTCTTGTTGCTGTGATGCGTATTAACTTCTCAGACTCCCAAGGGCCTCGGAAGATGAATGGCTTTATCTATAGGATTCCAGCAATAATCCATTTGTGTATGGAACATGCTCCTCAGTATTAGTGCATCGCAGAGGGCTGGCATTATCTGATAGCTGCCGAGGAGGCTGCGGGCAGCAAGGGCGTTCTGAGCTGCACCTCAGGCTCTCCGATAACTCCTGACAAATCACTTAAATCCTCTCTACTGCTCTGGATCCAGAGGCAGTCATGGCTCAGCTCCACAGATACCTGGGGTGCTGTGCAGCTTCCTGAGCTAATTAACACCTGTGAGACACCTCTGCCTCTGGGAAGGGGCAGCTGGTGAGTGCTACACTCACAGCAGTGAATTCACACACCTTCCTGGGAGATGTGTGGTGGTGTCAGAGGGCTTGGTGACACCAAGTGTGCTCTGTGGGGGTGTTAGAGAAGACCCAGCCTCTTGCAAATGCCCACCTCTGATGGAATTGGGCGTTTCCAGTCACTTCAGGTAGTGCCTGTAGCAGCAAGGCAGCTCACTCCAGTGTGCAGGGGTATTGTCCACTGGCTTCGGATTTAATTTCAGTCTAGGCAAAAAAATGTCGCCTGTGCCAATCAAGCAGCACAAAGCACACAGTAAGCACAGTTCAAAAGCTGCATTACCCTTATCTGTTAGTAATGATCAATTAGCATGAAGGTCAGTGGGCAGCCTGGAAATGAGTCAGATAAGAAGGGCAGAAGGAGGACTTGAATGGAGAGGAAATTTTTGATTCATATTTGGCGTTTAAAGTCATAACTCTGTAACAGTGGGGGCGGAGGGTAGCGTTAAGTAGTCCTGCTGTCACACTGACTCAACCAGCGTGTAAATCATGCTGGGAGAGTGCTGTGGCTTTTTCCTGGTGCTAAAGCATTATATTGTACCGCAGAAGGTGTTGCAAGAAGTCCTCCTTGCTCTCCAGCCCACCCTAAAAATCCCTGACCAGTTTAATCCCCCTGGCATGGCACAGCACCACGGGGCTTAAACTTCTGGTCCCTGGCTTGCACCAAAATGAGTAGAATTGACAGTGAAGGGTGGTGCAGGACACAGGAGGCCTCAGTGGTCACCTGGGCATCATCCAGTTAGGAGGTACCATTCAGTGCAGTGGTAATGGGTGTGGGGGAGAAGAAAGGATGGCTTGTAACTAAGCCTGACAGAGGTCAAGAGGCATTTGGACAATACTCCTGGGCACATGGTATAACTCTTGGGGATGGTGCTGAGCAGGGCCAGGAGCTGGACTCGATGATCCTTGTGGGTCCCTTCCAACTCAGCTCATTCTGTGATTCTGGTGCCTCAGGAAGGGACCTGGCCCCATCCAATCCTCCCAGGACAGGTAAAGGGCATCTTCCTCATGAGACACATCAAAGCTGTTCCTGAGTATAAGAACCGATGTCTGAAGCAGCTTCTCTCGACTAAAACAGACAAGTGAACAGTGGCGCTTGCCACAAATTTCAGACAGTATGATACAGTGTTTTCTCCTGTTTATGTGTCCCAGGTTTTCTCTGTTGCTGTGGGGCAGGTTGGTAGGTGGGTGAAAATCAATCTGTCACTTTCCAGTGTGTGAAGTTTATTTCTACTTATTTCTCCCACACGAGTGTCAAGGTTTAACAAAACACCGCGCCTCCTTCCAGGCCGGGTGAGTGCAGGGACACACGTGCACTGTGCCTCCAGCTTCTGCCCCTGAAATACTGTATGTTCTGGCCCACAAGCTTAAAATATCCTGGTGAATGATGTTTTAAAGAAGGAGAGCACTACACACAGGGTCTCTTCTGTTTTCTGGAGGCTAATTAACCCCCTTAAAGAGAGAGAGGGTAGTGAAATAGGTGCTCCTGATACCAAGCAACTGCACTGCCTGTTGAAGATGATGAAACATAAGTACAAAAGAGAATAGGTAGGGGTAGGTTAAACCCAGTGTTCCTGCCTCTGACAGTTTACTTTGATGAATGCACTCATTCACTCAGCTTCACCATTTGGATCCTGCATAATCAGAGATAACAGGCGGATGGTTTGCATGAATAACTAAGTTTGTCATGTTTAATTTTCTTTAAAAAAAGAAACAGCAGTTGCTTTACCCTCATCCTTCAGGCCCAATACATATTTATAAATTGTCAGGAAATGAAAAGCCTTTTAACAGCACGCAACAAGCATGCAAAGCTACCAGGAGAAATAACTGGGAGAGCAGTGAGTGCAGAGAGCAGTGCAGCCCACCTGCAGCTCATGTGGGCTCACCTCGTGTCACCTGGGAAGGTGGTGTGGGCAGAGGATGCTGAGCAGGCTGTCGGAGTTGTTAGGAAGCGTGGCACTGATATTTGTTTTGTGTTCTGCAGACAGTGTCTTCTGACAGCTTGACATGGTGCAACAAGGAGCGTTAAAACTGAAAAATAAGTCTGCGTTTGGCAGTTAGCTGGTAATTCAGTGACTGACTGTGCTGCTTAATATTTGATTGGGTGCTCGCTTTATAGTGCCTATCCCATCACTGACAATTTCTTAAAAACTACAAAAGGTGCAGCTGGAGTTTGCACGGAGCAAAATGGTGGAGGAACATCCTCTGCAGAGCACTGCTCCCAGCAGCCACACCATCCCCTCCAAAGCCAGTCCCGGCTGCCCTGGGAGCTGTGCATGGTGGAAATGTGAAGGTGAAAGCACTGACTCACTGCTGTGATGGCTTTGATCCAGGACCAGCCCTTCCCAGCCCGTGCCAGGCGTAGGTGTGGGCATTGTGGCTGCTGTTGAGCACTGCTAATGTTACAATTAAAAAATATCCAGTCTCTTTATTAAGCAAATGATTTCTGCAGAGAATAGTGTGATATATTAAAATGTCTGTGTAGAAAGCTCCCAAGGGAGAAATTCAGGAGAAGAAAGATTGGATCACTAAAACGGAGAGAGAAACCAGGATCTGCTAATGTGATGCTGAAAGAAGACCGCCAAATCTAGTTAGAGGGTCTTCTAACCAGCATGGCTTTTTTCATAATCATCCTATGAAGATGATCTCTGCAATAGGCGACCTCTGACTTTGGTACCAATATATATGTCACCAGACACAAATCCCTCAAGAGCTAACTCAATGATATTTCAAGTAAGAACTACTAGGCAGAAGCACAATCTGATTACTGGCGTGTTTGCAGCCTGGGAGGCACAGGAGATCTATGAACGCTGAATCCTCGGAGAAGCACCAGGGCAGGAGCACACCAGGCCCCCTGCAGTGGCCCTGCTGGCTGCCCACCCCTGACCCTCCACAAGTCCCACTGATGGCATGTGGCATGTTACCAGAGCTCCCCAAAGAAGTAAAACCTTGCGTTAATTAGGGATCCCCCTGCTGGATTATAATTTGACTTTAGCATCATTTAAAGCAATCTCAGAGCTGCTTTAAGTTGCAATCAGTTTATCATGCCCTGAAAAGCCCCAGATCACTGGCAGGGTGGGTGCCAGGGTCCCTAGTGTGGGCTACACAACCCCTGCTGAGCAGCGTGGTGCTGACAGGCAGTGTGAATGTGTGTTCGAGTGCAGCACTGGATCTAATGGTAAAAACAATAAATCTTACCAAAAATACCACTGAGGTGAAAACTGAAGTGTTTGCCACTAGTAGTTGTCTGGGGAATAGAGAATAATAAATTAGCAAATTCAAAACCACACGGGCCTGTAAAATGTTGTTTCCCTGCTAAAATTGTATTACAGAAAAATCTTTAAAACATCAGTCCCCCTCACTTTTATAGACCCTGTTCCACCAGGCGCTTCTGCCTGTGCTCAGCTGTCAGCATGTGAGAGAGCTGTCGTGCCGGTGCTGTGGGAAGAGTGCGGGCTGAGAGTGCTGGCATGTGGGAATGTTTGGCTGGATCAGCCTGTGGCCAACACGTGTGGGAATGTGGCCAAGGGTGGGTGTGAGGAGCCTGATTCTCATTTACGTCGAGGTGGCTGTACAGGGCTCCCTGGGCGAGCAGGGCTTGTGCAGCAAGCCTAAGTGTGCGCAAACGCTAAGCCATGTAATTAATTTAAAATTCCCTGAAGTTAACCCAAAAAAGTCCCACAGAGACATCGTGGTGCTGGTAGACCACAGGCATGTGCTGGCTGCAGCAGTGAAGGTGCTGTGCTGGCAGGCATCCCGCAGCCACGGTGGGGATGTTTCCTGTCGCTGCCCTCCCGCCCCGGCCGCAGCCCTGTGCGCTGCCCGAGGAGCCCCATGCCACCCTCCACCCCGAGCAGCTCATCTGCTGTCTAGACTGGAGAGCCTGGTCTCAAACAGAGACATTAACGTTTCCATTAATAGGGATCTCTGTGTTGCTACATAGTCTGAATTGGCCTCTATTACTTATTAATGAAGATCCAAAAGTGCATGTACTTAAGACCTTGCTTAGCTAAGGGGAGTCTTCTAGGGCCAATTTGAGTCCTATTTAATGACTAATGGCTATTGAGACATAATGTCCACTAAGCAGACATCACATCCTATTTAGTATTTAATGTTTAAATATTTAATTAATTAAACACTGCCAAATATTTAATTAAACACCATCAGAGCCATCCTGACACTTCCACTATGCATAATGCAAAGGAAATCAGGGCTTTCCGTACGAGCCCCACAAGTAATGCAGACTCAGCCTTACTCAGGAATAGCTGGGGTCTGCGTAGCCAAAATACCTGCAAACACAAACAACAGAGAGGGTGGGTTATTAAAAACCTCCCTTTTTTGTTTTTCCTCCAAATGAGCTGAACTAAACGCTTTGTTAGTAAATCAGGCTCTGAAGTGACATGTAGGCAGAGCGGTGGCACCGTGTGCCGCACTGCAACAAGAATGCTATGCTTGTATATTGACTTTTAATTATTTAAAAGTAAATGATTGCTACTTAGCATGGCATACCTGCCAGCAGTTTACACTAGTTTTGCTTAAATATTTACTCTGCTATTCAATAAAAAATGAGTCTACTGAAGCAAAAAATCAGAGCATACCATATCACATGACCCCTCTCCTACCTGTGGCATGCCAACTTCACAAAGATTTATTCACAAAGAGATGCTAGATTTTGATAGTTTTCCTGGACTAACCCAAAATATGTGTTTAAATTAACCAGACAGATATCCAGGTACAACCAGGTTGTAATTACCAGCTTTTGACATTCGTTTTCATATTTACGTATGGAAACTTGGCACTTTGAAATATGAAGATCTTTAAACCTCAGTTTCAAAATCTGGACAGTGAGCATCATTTAGGGCTGAATTGCTTATTTGAATATTTTATTACCGAGCTCCATCCTCTGATGCGTGCTGAGGCTGCTAGGTCATGTTTCATCACTCCCAGCCTGTGTGGGGTTGTCTCACTTTAATGTTCCCACATGGGATCTCTCGCTAACAAGGAATGTGGCTACCAGTTGGAAAAACCATTAAAGTCACATCATTTTTATGCTTGGATTCAAGCCATTTATTAATGAAATGAGGATACATATTTTGGGCTTTCTTTAGAGGATCTTACACTATCTTATTGGCTGCTCCAGACAAATTATCTTTCACTGTAAAGAGCTGATGCTCCAGTTGCTCAAATTGGGTTTTACTTATATAAACAGGAAAAAAAAATTGGACTCAATGCTGTAAAAAGCTTCTATTGTTAGGGGACCTTTATCTCTCAAGTTCAGTGATGCTTTGCTTTGTCCATTTGCATTTATTGAAGAATCAGTTGCCTGAACAGCCAGGAGTTTGCCTACATCTATAGGCTGCTGGGATGTTTTGAATTTTCATGTTCTCCTGCCCACTCAAGCAATAACCTCAAACTACATTAATTCCTTTCACTTCTCTTCTCCTTACAGTCTTTTAAACAAAGGTGTATTGCCACCCAAAGTGTGGAGGGGGAGGTAAATCACCATTGTGCTCATGCTTTGCCCAAAAATAAGTGCTAAAACTGTGCAGGATGGAGGACTCATCCACCTCATTTAATGTGACAGGCACTTGATGGTCTTGTTTGATGTAGGTCGTATCTTTTAATTACCTTTTACTTTATTCTCATGTGTATACACACTACCTCCCCAACTCATTTAAAGTGGGCAGTGGTCTGTGTATCAGAGGTGCAAAGGTGGCGGGGAACTGGCCTCTGTGAGCAGAGAGGGGACGGGTGGGGACAGTGATTGGGTTTTTGGGTTGGGTGGGGAGGCAAGGAAGGGCAGGCGAGGGAGAAGGCTCTGGCCGTGGAGAGAAAGCCGCTGTCTTCAGAGAGGAGCTTCCCTGGCCCAGCCAGGGGCTGGGAGCGCTCTGCCAGCGTGGCGTGTGCCTCCTGCACTTGTCACAGCTACCAGGGGACTCGGTCCCAGCTGCAGCCGAGGCCTTTCTGTGCTCATTTATTATTCAGCACGTCTTGACTGCTTAATTGCGGAGATGTGTAGCAGTCTCTATCAGCGCGTGAGCTCTTTTGGGGGGAAAATCAGTGTGGACAGCAATTCCACGTCTGCATTCTCAGTTTATAAAGAAACTCCTCCCGCCATCTGCCATCACCCCGCAGGTCCCCAGATACGGTTGGCAGCCGCTGAATTTTGATGGTGTCCTGTCTGGGTTTGCAGCGCCGATCGTGCCTTGTAGCGGATGTCAAAGCCAGCCGCACTTGTGCAGCCGGCAGCGGGGAGCCCCAGCGCCCGTGTCCCCGTGTCCCCGCGTCAGTGGCGCCCGAGGACACGGCTCCCGGAGCAGGGTGAATAGTGCAGGGCTGCTTGGGCTTAATTTTGCCCCAGCGGGCAGATGAAGCAGAAAGAGAGAAAAGAGGAACCTGTTTCCGCCTGTGGCACACGGGGTGGGCGAGGGACCGTGTGAGCCCCAGCACTGCCGTGTCCTCAGCAGCCCCACTGCCCCGAGAGCCTGGCAGGCTGCCCCCCACTCGTCCCGAGGGACTGTTCCCGGGAACCACAGGTATTCCACGTACAATTTCCTCCTGTTGTGACGTTTAAAAGATCTCGACAACATTATGTCCCTCCTCGTTCCGGCAGCCCCGCCGCAGCTGTGCCGAGTGCGGCAGCGGGAAGGGGCGTCCCGGGGCGAGTGGCAGAGGGGGCTGAAGACCGGGCAGCGCTTCTTAGGGCTGAGCCTTCTGCACCTCGGGCCGAGCCCAAGGTACCGTCTGGGGATGCTCCGGTACCGCCTGGGGATGCTGTCCCTCCTTCCCAGGTACCGCCTGGGGATGCTCCGGTACCGCCTGGGGATGCTGTCTCTCCTCCCCAGGTACCGCCTGGGGATGCTCCCGCACCTCCCAGCCCTGCCAGAGGGCCCCGCCCAGGCGGGCCGGTCCCGCTGCTCCCTGACACCCCTGCGGAGGCGGCTGCTCCCGCGGCGCGGCGGGGCCGGGCTGTCCCGGCAGAGCCCCCGCCCGCCGCCGGCCCCGCCGCCGCATTCCAAAGGGTCTGCTGCCACCTCGTGGGCCGCGCCGCGCCCGGCCCCGCCGCGCCGAGCCCCGCACGGCCCCGCACGGCTCCGCACGGCCCCGCAGAACCTCCCGCCGCGCCCGTCCCGCATCCTCCCCGCGGTACCGCATGCTCCCCGCGGTACCCGCAGACTCCCGTCTCTCCTCCCGCCGCTCCATCCCCCCCGCCCCAAAAGAACAAGTTTCTCGTGCGGGAAATTCCTGGCTGAGCAGCCCGGCCCTGAGAGCCTGACGCGGGGCCTCCGCACAGACACGCGGGAACCCCTGGGCCCTTAGAGGATTTTGTTCTCCGCCTTAATAAAGTTTGGTGTGGAAGAAATTCACTGAGGCACAACCACTGTGTGCTGTAAAAGTGCTGGTGCAGCTGTGGATTCGTATTTCCCCCATTACAGTGACTAAACTAAACCAGCTCGCTGTGTCCAGTGTCAAAATACAAAGCCCAAAAGCACTCTACTAATTTGGGGCTCATCTTCCCCCCCCCCCGCTCCCCCCAGGTATGTGAAACACTACTGGAAACACAATGGTTTTGGCTGTATTTGTTTATGGTCAGCGATTTTGTGCTTACATAAGGACTTGAATCAATGCATAGATGAAAAAGGCCGTTTGGTTTTTTTTTCCCACAGTCTCAAAATGTACATACTACATTTCACTGTCTCACATAAGATTTTATCAGGCATGTTGTTTCCACTGCACATCCTGACTTAATGCAATGTGGCCTTCAAAAATTAGTCATAATACAGCACGTCAGCCAGGAAGAGACAAACATTTCCATAAACTGCATGTTCCATCAGCATGTCAGTGCAACCTATAGGCAGATGGTTTTGTCCAAATTCAGTGGAATCACATGTTTTCCAGATGGCTCTATGTTCACAAATAATGTATTCCCATACAACTCTGACTGGGACACGGGTCAGACTCAGTCTTGAAGCAAAGGTATATTAGTAACAAATGTGCCACTCTTCCTCCCCACCCCATTTCTGGGTGAGCACCATACAAACCGTTGTTATCCCAAATATAGGCTCTAGGGTAGTGGAAGATCCAGCAGCTTTCGTGTGGATTTGTTGGTTCCTGGCTCCTGTGATTGCGCACAGGGAGCACCACAGGCTGCAGGGGCCATGCTCCCCCCGGAGCCCCTCCAGCTCCAAGGACAGGGCGAGCGCTTGGTGGGATCTCGGCCAACGTCCCGTCCCTGTGAAGCCCACCCACTCACAGGTTCTTCTTTGCACCAGGCAGGGCTTTCCATGCACGGTGCTCAGCTCCTGGGAGGTGTCTCTGGGCACTCCCTGCTCTCCGGCTTTGTCCCTCCATGTTACAGCATCCTGTGAGCTGCTCCGGTCATCACTCAGCACTGCATTCCCCGTTTCCCAAGGAAGCTGGGCTGGTGCCCTGGCAGGGCCAGCAGGACATCTGGGTGATGCAGAGGGGGAATTTGGGGGCCAGCAGCTGTGGCCCCCCATGCCCGGACCCCCCGTGCTGTGTTCTGCAGGTCAGCTCCGCTCCTCGCCACGGAAATGATTGCCAGTTGATCCTTCACTACTTCAGCGATGCTGATCAGCTTTTGAACTGCTGCAAATGAGGCCAATCAGCATTACTTTCGTTTCATTACTTCAAGAGCTTACTCATAAATTTCCTCTTATCCTGCTTCCCCTTTGGTCTGGAATTAGCCACAGCACTTGCTATGAGCCGCTGTACCCAGTTCTCCTCCAGTGGAGCCGTTTGATCTTTCCTAGGTTTAGCAATCAACTGGCAAACATGCCTTATCTTGTTTGACTTAAAGCAATACACCTTCTTGCCCATTTTTCTCCACATGGCACGTGTGGTGCTGCTGGGGAAGCAGGGAAGCTGCAGCACTTAACTGACCTCAGTATAACACGGGAGAGAATGAATTGGCAATGAGTCCATAAAATAATTAAGAACATCTTTCATTTAGCTGTGTGAATTTTATTACTTGGATGTTAAAAATGGGGAGGATGGATTTCATTGCGGATGAAAGGGTGGCTCCCCCCCGTTAGCACCAAGCAGACCTCAGCTCAGTGCACAGCAGGGATGGGTTTGACAGAAACACACTTCTGGGGCGAAGGTCAGCATGTTCCTGAAAAGGGACAACTGGAATGTAAAATATTTCCATTTTCACACCATTTCATTGGTGTTGGGGTAAGTTGAAATGAGGCGATGGATGGCTCCAACAACACTCCTGCCCAAAGTGTGCCAAAGAGGGCTTGGATGGTTGGTCCAGGGAGCTCCAAAAATTCTCCTGGACTACAGCAGATGATTAAAACAGTGTGGGCATAAAACAGTTGCAACAAAAGCCCTTCAGATGTGTTTGCCTGTCAGAGGAGAGCAAAGAAGGGTCGTTTTCAGAGGTATCTTGCCTCAACTTTCCTGACACATTAAAGTAAGCCAGCCTGCTTTCCACCGAGAGCAAACAACAACCCTCTTTCTTTTAAACAATTAATTTTTCATAAAACACAAGTGAAAAAATTATTTGCTTTCATGATGTTAGGATCTCTTCTAAAGGTTGATGAATAAAGTGAGCATTAAAACTGCTGAGACAGGCAAAGGGCAGCAGGGTGGATTATCTGTGTAGCTAGGGCTGAGCCCAAGCCTCCCTGGCTGCCACAGGCACCACTCCCTCCACCCACCTGCCCTTTTGGGATGGACCATTTCCTGATGAAACACAAATGGCTCCACCTGTCATAAACTAGAGCGTTTCCAGGGGATGCTGAAATTCATGGCACCTGGAGGAAACCAAAGCTACGAAGAAGATCTGTGCTCTTGTGAGCCTTTTCGGGGCTTGAGCTCTTTCTCAGCACCTCTTTGTTTTGTAAGCCTGGCCTTGGAGTAGACCCAAGGCAAATAATGATTGCTTCATGCTGTGCTGCCGGCTGGAGAGGTAAGGTGTGACCTCATCTTCCCTCTGTGTGGGCCTGCAGGGATCCTCTGGGGCAGGAAAGCAGCAAGTAGGAGCCTGGTGCTTGGCTGTGTGTGAGGGCTGGCTCTGGTGGTATGTTGTAATGGCTGGGAAGCTTCCCACCTTTCTGCTGTTGTAGTGTGATGGTCTCTACCAAAAAAACCCCTTTTCAGTGTAATATGATGTGTGGTGCTGGAGCACAGCCCACGGGCTCTGGCCGTGCTGTTCTAAACATGTGCTCGAGGGAAGCGGAATTCTGGTGACTCCCGTTTATCATACATAAAGTGGGGATAATAATAACCTATGTCACAGGGGTGTTGCAAGACTTAATTAATTAGTATTTGCAAAGAGCTTTCAGATAATTGGATTAGAGGTGCTATATTAACACAAACTGTTATTGTTATTATTTATTTATTATGTACTTGTAGAGTTCATCTGTGCAGGATGCTTTTGCTGATGTAGCTTGCAGATGTAAACAGAGGAGATTGCATTGAGTTAAAGGGAGCAAAAGAAGTAAAGTTCAATTCTGGCTCTTGCTTGTGGCCTCCTGAAGGCTAATGCATGCCCAGAGGCTGAGCAACAGTTACAGGGAAGTTCTGAGTGGTGCCCTCTGCACTGGGAGGATATCCACATTTCTGGGAAATGCCCCAAAAATGGGTGAGAACAAGTTCCACAGTCGAGGAGGCTGTTGTACAACATGTTTAGCTTTCCTTCCCAAGTGCCTTTCAGCCCCTGTGTCAGGCAGGGGATGATGTGGAAGGGGTATTCCATGTAGGATACCCAGACCTGTGTCCCCATCCCCATGTGAGATTTGCAGCCGAGCAGCAGCAGCAGGGTGTGGGAATCGTGGCACTGCAACGTGTGCAGGTTATTGAGGTTGGAAACCCTGGATTCATTTTTTACTTTGGGATCTAATTTTAGGGCTCATCTAAAATGGAAAGACAGGAGAATAGCAGACACGGTCAGAAGGGGCAGCACTGTGGGGATCTGGTGGTATGGGAATAGATCCTGCCATGCTGGGTCGTGGCACAACATGCACCAAATCTGCACTTGTTTCCAGAAAATGAAGTTATGGGTGAATATGTAAAATAAGCTTCCTAAAGCTACAAATGCTTTTCCATCTGACTCCGGCTTCTCTAGGTAATTCACCCCTGAGGTGAATACTTGGGTCAGAGTTAAATACAGCTGCTTTGGGATTTTGTGGGTATGAAAACAGACTAATTTGGTGCATAAGTCATTTTTAATGCCCTAATTTCCTGTTTTACATACAGAAATGGTCCATAAATGGCACAAAAGTCTTGAGGAAACTAAGCCTAAAGTATCTTGTTCAGATAGACTGAATGCTGGAGTCTTCCTATTATATGAAAACTCTTGGTGCTTTGCTTCTTACTAAAGACCAGCAAATCTTTATCAGTTTATAGCTCTGCATAGGTTATTAGTTGTCTCGGGCTTGCATAGCTCTGTTTTTCTTCATTAATATTAGGCTTTTAGCCTTTGAATTTTTTCTTTTTGAAGAGCTCCAAGTCTGTGGCCAAAGATCTGAAGTCTTTCTTCATTAAAAAGAGCAACAACAAATACAGTGTGCAAATGAGATATTTAGGGAAACAGAGCAGAAGCTACTCTATCTGGATCAGGTCACTCTTCTGCAGTGTCCCCAGGTGCTGCAGCATCTCCCCCTGGGCCCCAAAGCTGGGTGTCCCCAGCTCTGCAGCAAGGCAAGGTGCTGCCCTGCAGTGCACCAAAGCTCCAGGCCTTGGTGGAAATGCACCAGTTTAGGTTCAAATCTGCCAAATTGCCTTAAAATGAGGGCTACGTCTCAACTTTTACACCTGTGGCTCAGGATTCCCATTAACCGTGGACACTTCTTGCCTTCCACCAAAACCCAGGAGGGAGAGACTGACCTGGGAGGAAAGTGCTGAAGTCTGGAAAACTTGGAAAAATTCTGAAGTGCAACCAAGTCTGTCCAAAAAACTTTGGGATAAAGTTTGTTTCTAGTTGCTGGCGCGCTACCAGCGTGGACGAGCCCTTGGCAGAGGCCTGGGTGAGGATTTCACGAGGTGAGAGAAGCAGCCTCCTTGGAGAGGTACTGGCTCAGTTTTTGGGTTGCAGCCCCTGTCACCTGCCACGCTCTGGTCGTGCATCCCTGTGTGCTTTCCCCAGCCCAAACCTGAGCCTCCAGCCACATTTCCCAGCAATACTGAAGGAGCTGTGCACATGGATCCTGAGGGCAGCAGCACCAGCAAGATGCAGGTGTGGAGAGCTCAGGGGCTGGCTCAAGTGCCAGGCGGGTGGAGTGGCAGTGAGTCCACAGCAGGCTCGGCGTGCCCAATTTATGGCCATTTACATGTGAAATTGCGCTGATCTAATTTGCATATGCAGTCATAGTAATCGCAGGCCAATTAAACTTGTAGTTCACAAAATCTGGGCCTGAAACCTTTACAATTCTTACAAACATACTAATCTGAGTGTATATATCACTTCATCAAATTCATGAAACCATAAATTGTGCCTGTCTGGCATCACCAGCTGCATGCAGGAGTCGCTGGGGCTGGGCTGAAGGAGCCATCGGCCCCATGCAGCGGCTGGGGAAGATATTTTTAATGAGCTCTTCCCTATTCAAGGATTGAATCAGAGCTGTTAGGATGTCAGGGTAAGATTCATTGCAATATCTATGGGAGATTTATCTTTATTCTTCCATTTTTTTAAAAATGTAGTTGTCCTGGAGGAGTTGTTACAATGTCAATAAATGTGTCGTCTACATTTGTTAGTGCAAATGCAGTTATAAAATGTCTGAGATTTGTCTCAAGTTTTCTATTTCTACCTTAACATCGAGGAACAGAAGTGGTTTCCAAATGGGCTTGTGGCTGGGTGGGGAGCAAGCCTCTGGCCACCCCAGCCCTGGAGATCCTGGTTCCCTGATGGAGAATTGGGCGGTTTGGGTCCCCAGCCCCAGGATGGGGACAGGGAGAGAGTGTTCAGGTGGCTTCCTTGGGCGAGTGGAGCTGGGTTCTGCATTGTCACCCTCCCTGGCATGGCACCGCCCCACGGGCTGCTCCCAGGAGCTGCCTCCTCCCCAGCTGGAAACATCCGTAAGCACCCAGACAGCAACTGACCCCCATGAGAGCAGATTTAAAAATTTAGTCTGTCTGCTGAGCTTCAGCCATCCTCTTCCTGCCCCAGCGAGGCACATGCTCAGCACCTTCTCCAGCCTTCCCAGAGGACACCTACTGGGTCTCCGCTTACCCCTTTGTGCAGTTCAACTTCTCAGGCGCGTCCTGCTAATTTAGCAGAGCATCTCTGAATAGTTGGTGTTGGAGCAAGGCTTTATCATAGCCAGATGCTGTTGATGACTTGAGGTTTGGCTTTTGTTCAGTGAGAAGAGCTCTAGCTATTGAAGCACTAAGTCTGGGGCTGGCTATTGCCGAGCCAGATGGTTTCGTTCCAAATGTTTAAATTCTATAAATCTTTAATCTATAAATTCTGTTGTCACTGTGGAAATGATAGGTCAAATTTTGCAATCCTTGTAGATAGTTACCCTCTGAGTAGATATCATCAAAGATTAAAAAGTCATTATTTCTTGGCTTTTTATATATTTTTCCTTCTTTGTCATTTTTGTATAAGTTCCTACAGGGGAAAAAATTATTCCAAGCTCTGAGTTGAAGAACATCAGAAATCAGCTTCTCTGAACTGAATTTGAAAGAATTTTTTCCAATGCATTGCTCCTCTTTGGTCTAGATGCAATGTTGAAGGCCTTGGTGTATTTGTGAATTTTTTTACTATTCATATTCCAGCCAACTGCAGATTTTATTCTCTCGGTATTTTAACACATTTTGCAGAAAAGCCATTACTCATTTCATTTTTACCCTCGTGTTTTTGGTTTTAGGCCTGTAAGCAGCACTATTTTTCTTCCCTTAAATCTTGGCAGGCTCTGGTGGCGTTGCTCGTGGCTGTGGCTGACTGCTGATGTTGAGGGGCACCATGCTGTGCCTGTCTGTCACCAGCATCACTTTTGCAGGACAATGTGGCTTAAAAACCTTGGAGAAGTCATGTCTCTGCTCAGACCATGCACACTGAGAGGTGGGGGATGGCTGCTCTGGGATGGTGGGGTGGTCTGTGAGCCCTGCTGAAGCACTGAGCTGCACAGTGCCAATTTTGGGATGTGCAGTGTGGATATAGGGGCTTGTGGCTTTCCCTGCTGGCACTGCACTGCCCTGCCTGCTCGGTTTTACCTGGGCCATGCCGAGGAGTGCCAGGTGCCTTGCAAGGCATGGGACAGTCCCACTTTGAAGCAGGTTCTACCACGGGCTGAGGGGATGCTGCTCTGGCTGAACACAACTGGGAGCCAGCAAACCTGAGGCTTTTTAAAGCAATCCCACAGTCTTGCAACAAAGTTTACACCTGATCAGTTACGGATTTGGGAGATGGAACACATCTTCTTGGAAAGAGAAACAGTTGCTGGTGGAGCCAGGTGAACTCACAGATCTGACCTAGAGGCTCAGTCAAAGGAAGAAAGATTTTCAGCCTGCTCCAGTGTAAATGTCCCAATGTCAAACCACATTTCTCTGTGTCCCTGAACTATCTCCTGCTCAGTGACTGCTGCAGGTAGTGTGAGCCTGATCAGCTCCTCAGGGACCTAACACCGGGCTCCAAAATGTGGGAGAGAAACAACACAGACTACTCAGAGCCTGAGAACTTACCTGCAGTCATAAAATCAGTCTGGGCTCACCAAGTGGTTGCCTTGCTGTAACCAGAGGCGTGCCCATCCCTCCCAAGTGTGCTGCCAGGGCAGAGCCCAGCCCTGCTGCCTGCCCACGCTGCCTGCCCAGGTGGTGCCCAGCAGGGAGAGGAAGACCTGCCCACTTTAACCACCCCCCCAAGGCAGCAAGCAGCTTGCAATGAGCTCTCGGCGCTGGTGCTTTGCTCCAGCATAACTTTAAAGTTGTTAGGGACAAAGCTTTCAATGTATCTGCCTGAGTTTATGCAAATGTATTAAAATGAATGCAAATTGCAATCTATTGATTTTTTTAAAATGATATTGGCAGGCATGAATGAGGCAGAAACACACCGCACTGATTTTTCACTATCTTGCATCTTTTCAAGCACTTTACTATTGTGCACAGTGAACAGAAGTGTCTGAAACTCTTGTTTTATGCTCGTTTTGTAGAGGCCAGAAAGCTGAACACACAGTGGAGAGAACCTGAGCCCAAAACCATTAACCATTTTGAAACTAAAGAGGATTACTGTCACCAGATCCGTGTATCGGTGAACAGAAAACACATGTGGAGGGCAGCAATTTGTGCTCGATGTGTGAGAGAACCAGAAGAGCTGTAACTTGTGTGTGCTGGGGAAAAATCCCAGCAGCGGAAAGAGGCTGGGGGGAGGCCTCAGCAGAGGTGCATGGAGACTGCACTGGGCAGCCCTTAGGGTGGCTGGACGTGAGGAGAGCTGTGTTGGGAACCCCAGGAGCGTGCTGCAAGGGAGTGGTGGTGACAGCCTTGCTGTGGAGAAGAGGCACCGAGTGATGGCAGCCTGCCTGCCCTGGGGGCAGGGCATGGACCTGCAGCTGAGCTGCCCTAAACCAGGGCTGCGCGCCTGAACTGCACCGACAGTGGTGGGGGAGTCCTGGGATGCAGGATCTGTGCCCCCCAAAGCTGTGCTGCTCCTTGGCTTGTGCAGCGGGAGAGATGTGGCCCTGGCCCCCAGCTGCAGCTTGTACTGAGTGACTTAGTGGTTTATTTTTGAATTCCTTTTCAGTTTATAGTAACTGGCCTGAGCCATTGAGCTCTGCATCTCCCATCCGTGTTGTTTTTTGAAGTCTTTGTTATAGAGTAATAGTGTCTATCAATACCACATGGCTTTTATTTATGTGAGTTTGTTAAAAGATACACAAAAAAAGGTGACTCTTGATCTAGTGTACAGGACAGGCAGGTTGAGAAGGTGCTGGTGGGGGAGTGGTTGCTGCCATGACTTAGCTGTGTGCTGAAGGACATGAGCCCTGTGCCCTGCTGGTGGGACAGTACACAGGAACATGCTTAAAGATTTTTATAATTTAATTTCAGTTTCTTTGTTTGTTTGAAGAATGGTCTCCTGTGTTTTCTTTATAAGGTGGAAGGGGTTTTCCTTGCAGATGGTTTGAAGGTGAAGGCTGGAAGGCTTGGGGAGGGTACAGAGCAACCCAGCTTCTTGTCCGAGTTCTCTTGGCAGCTGCAGTGAGAGAGGCCAGGCAAATCTGGGGGGTCCCTGGCAGAGGCTGTACAGCAAAACACAACTGGAGTGACTTTGGGGCTAATGCTGTGCCCAGAGACTGAGCCTGACATTGGAGGGACTCAGCTCTTTGTGACCTTCCCGTTGTTCCGTGGTGCCCCTCACCGTGACGCTGTTGTCCAGCTTCCACCTGGTGCGGCTGGGTCAGATGTCAGATGATGGCTGCCTGGTGACCTGTGCAAGTGTTGCAATTTCAATGCATTCCTGGAAATGTGGATAAATATCTCCAATTACAACTTGAATTTGTCGTGGTGACTGTTTTTTTTTTTGGTTTTTGGGTTTTTTTTTTCTTTTTGGAAGTCCTCATCATTTATGGGTAATGGGTACAGAAGTCCAACCTCTTTCATCTGAATAATTTCCTTTCAACATCAGGGCACTACAGGAAGGGGAGGCTTGCTCTGTTTTCATCCTGCACGGGCTCCTGTCCAAGAGTTTTCATCATCACTAAACTTTTGTGACAAGCTGAACTCAAACATTAGTGGGGGGGAAAAAAGCATAGGAGACGTGTTTGGTGTCTTTGATATTATAAATAATTTCTGGAGAAGATGGAAGTAACGTGATGAAGAAGAATTGATGACCTCTATCAGAAACACTAACGAAACATTTCTGTTAGAAGGGAATTACAGGGTCATGTTTGTATGGCTTTTCATAGGAAAATATTTCATATTAATTGGCTACAGTGCAAACCTTAGGATAGAAAATGGCTCCTTATGTCTGGTTCTATATAGAAATCAACGAGGTAGAGCAAAATTGTTGCTAACCTGCAGCTTATATAGTATTGCATTTATTGGGGAGTCTAGTTAAATCCTAAACCTGCTGTTATATACCCATTTATGCAGCAAACACCTGATGCTCTTCTATTGGTTTAATATACTATTTGCTTAATGGACCATTGACATAATCATTTGATATAGATTCCAGTCATCCCACGTTACCAAGCCATGATCTATTAATATAGCCACATATTAATGGTGGAGGGCAAGCATGTTATATTATTATCCATGACCAATTAGTTTCTGGCTATCTTAGGTGTTAGTCTTTATGGACCTGATTTTAAGAAGTCTGAGCATTCCTAGCTTCCACTGAAGTGAACTATGTTTCCTGCCGGATCCATATTTCAGGGTTACTCAAAGCCCCCAAACACAACCTATGAGCACATCACTGTAATTGTACATTTCCACTTGCAGTTGGAGGTTTTTAAGTTCCTTTACTGTTAACAGTTTTCTTACATTTTTACTCAATGGATAATCAAATAATGCTTTTCTTTTCCCATTTCTCTTTCTACTCGATCAATCAAAAGATGTCTATAAGGTCAGAAGGGACTGTTTATGTCAGGAAAGCATGTGCTGCTCCAGGCTGAGGGCAGAGTGGCTGGAAAGCTGCCTGTGGAAAAGGATGTGGGGGCGCTGGCTGGCAGCAGCTGAATGTGAGCCAGGAGTGCCCAGGTGGGCACACAGGCCAATGACCCCTGGCCAGTACCAGCAATAGTGTGGCCAGCAGGACCAGGGCAGTGATTGTCCCCCTGAGCACAAGCCTTATGAGGAGCAGCTGGGGGGGCTCAGCCTAGAGAAGAGGAACCTCGGGGGGGACCCTATTGCTCTCTACAACTCCGTGACAGGAGGGTGCAGCCAGGTAGGGGTCAGGCTCTGCTCCCAGGGAACAAGCAAAACAACAGGAAGAAATGGCCTCAAGTTGCACCAGGGTAGCTTTAGGTTGGGTATTGGGAAAGATTTCTTCACTGAAAGGGTGGTCAGGCACTGTACCAGGCTGGCCAGGGCAGTGGGGCAGCTGCCACCCCTGGATGGGTTTAAAGGATGTGTGGATGTGGCACTAAGGGACATGGTTTAGTGGTGGGCTTGTTAGTGCTGGGTTAACGGTTGGACTCGATATTAAGGGTCCTTTGTAACCTCAATAATTGTATGACTGATTAATACAGATACATTTAGTTGCTCACAAATAGGATTATTGTGCTACAGTTATGATAGCTAGTGTAGAGCTGTACAGCAGCAAATACGATCTCCTCTGTCTTTCACCCCCCTCATGCTCAGATTATTAATAACAATATGAAAATACGAGGGACCAGCATGCAGATTCTGCTCTTTGTGGGGTGCCTGCAAAATTAAGTGATCATTATAAATAGGAGGCAAAATTGGCATTTTATCTGTCTCATACGCTGTAATTAAGTAGCTGATTTCTTCCTGATGTGGCAGCAACAGTGGCTATGGAGAGGAGGAGAAAGGGTAATGGTTTTTCCAGTCATTTCTGTGAGGTTGCCTTATACAGAAAAATAAAGATATAAAGCACAGGTGACAAGGAAACAGAAGAGTTAGTGATAAAAGGACTGAAATAAGAGGTTTGATTTGCATAGATTGAAAAGGATGTAGAAATGTTTGAGTGGATGAAAGCAGGGTGGAACAGTCTGGATTCCTGGAGCACTGGAGGCAGCATGTATGAGCCAGAGGGAGGACAGTGCTGGAGGGGAGAAGCAAGGAACTTGGATGCATGAGGAGTTTATTCAACTGCTTAAGAGTAGGTAGTTTTAATATTCTGGACTGGTTTTAGCATTAAAATTCAACTGAAAAAAAAAAAAGGAACAGACTTCTTGAAGAAAAGCAGGCAAATTTTCTCGGCTGTTGCTGAACAGTTACCAGAGAAAGCACTATCCTGCCCATCTCACCTGCTCTGGTGGTGATGCTTGCAGGGAGCACACAGGCTGCTCTGCGTAGCAGTCCCACACTTAGAGTGGTGAGAGGCACCTCCTGTGACTGTTTCCTGCAGTGTGAAGGCTGTGCTATGTTCCCTGCTAAAATCCTGGCTGCTTTCCTTAGGGTATCACGGGGACTTGTAGGAGCATCTTTAGGGGAGACTCTGCTAAGCATCTTAAATTGTGTACTTGGGTAATGTCATGTGTAGATGTACATATTTCACGCTTGCTAATTCAGAGAGTGCTATTCATGCTGTGCGCTGGATAATGTAAAATCATGTAGAAAGTGTAACATGGGAGAATATAATTAAAGCTATACGATGTGGCTGCACCAAATATCTTAATTGAGGTCTTAAAGGAAACCAGTTTTTTGTTTTCCCAGTTTTTGACTTTTCATATTTATTTCTTTTTTTAGCACTGCCATTTTCTTAGTGTTTGTAAATAACTTTCAAATCTTCTTGGATGGAGGAAGTTTCCCCCTCCTTCCTTTCCAAGTTGTTCTGTGTATGTATTGTTGGGGGAAAACATGTCAAGCAGGATCTGAGAGCCTGAAAGAGGTGAAGCTGTTGCAGCTTCATGTTCTCAGGTCCAAACCGCAGCAAGGCTGAAGATATATTTACAGGCAAATGCATGCACCACAAAGATATACATACATACATACATACATATATATATATATATACACACACACAGAGAGCTGGGGATACAGAGCAGACAAGTACAGAGAGCTTACACAAACACACACACCACTGAGAGCTTCATCCTGCTCTCCTCTCTGTATACTATTCTGTATTCTACACATAATAAAATAAGACATAGATATACACACATGGTGCAACCCTACAGAAGCTGTGTGCAGACACCCAACGTGGCTGGAACCCTGCCTGCCCCTCTCTTCCTGTGCCCTCTGGGTTTGTGATGGGCTGCTGGCCCTGCGGAGCTGCTGCTGCAGAGGGAGGCCTGGCACCCTTGCTGGCTAACAGGAGTCACCAAAGGCTGCCCATGGCTGTGGTGCTCCCCTCTCAGGGCTGGCTGGGGGTGCCAGGGCTGCCTGTCCCCTGGGCTTCTCCCTTTTATTCCCCAGAGTGGCTGGAATCTCCTCTCTTCTCTCTGAACCCTTCGGTGGGTCTTACCTGGACTCCTCACTCGCAGAGTCCTTCTGGACCTGCTGTGGGATGCAGCAAAGACAGTCCAAGGCGATCTCCAAAAAGTCCCTGCAGAGTTTGGGGGGAGGAATAAGGATGTACAGGAATTATCCCACTCAAACTTGGACAACTGGCAGCCATATGTGTAAGCAAACAAAGTTTTACTGCTTCTCTAAAAGAGATGGTTTAAAAAGCTTTATTTTCTTGCCAGTTGGCTAAGAAGCGAGCAAGGAACAATAGATTCAAGCTGAAATAATTTGCATTTATGATGAAGACAAGGAATATCTACCTTGCATTTTCCTAAAAAAGAAAAATTAAACCCCATTTTTAATTAACTGATAAACTATTAATCAAATTTTTGCAATGTTAGGTGACACATTATTCATTTAGATAGAATGACTGTGAACTTAAACTAATCAAATCTGATTTGCCCACATATGCTTGATTGAAATACATTTTAACTAGCATATACAAAGAGAAAATCTTGGATTTCTTACCTAATCTTCAGAGTATACTGCTGAGTTAATAAGGGCAGTTTTTTTTAAATGAGACCACCATTTCTTAATCTGCATATCAAAATCAAGAGCAACTTAATTGCAAAACACATATTCCTGAAATCTAATCATTATACTGCTTTAGGGTATTTTATTGAAGCATGTTAAATTATGGACAGAATATTAATGATGAAGCTAATCAAACCCAATTAGTCACTTCTAACAATAGTCACATAAATATACAAGTCAGGTACTAAAGTACTGTAGGTATGGTTTTAAGTTTTTTTTTTTTAATATAAAATTTATGTGGTGTATATGAATTATATACTCATTATTTTTAATCTGAAAATCTAGGACAAGTCATTTCAAAGAAAATGTGATATGCCAGAAGACAATGGTACTTGTCCCTTACCATTAGAGCTGACAGTCCTGATTTCTGAATATCTGAATGTCGCTCTGACATGAGGCTGATGGGCACATGGTTAATAGGACAGAAGGGTGGATCTGTGGGCTCCCAAATGTGGGAAGTCGGACGTGCACGTGCGAGTTTCTCTCTGCTTGTGTTGTGATTACCACGGCTGCACAAACTCGTCTGTGTGCTCAGTCTGGTCTCAGGCTGCACAGTGCAAGATTTGCATATGCTGCTACAATAATTGTGGTATATAATAATTACAGATGTATTGTGTCTGCATTAAAAATCAGCATCTTCCTTTAAGCCCAGTACAGCATCTCATAGAGATTTAAGCACAGTGGTTATCTTCATGCTGATTCATTTGTGTGTACTTTGATATTGATATTTTGGGTGGCTTTCAGTTTGTTTCAGCCTCCTACTTGCTAATTATGAGAGGGCAGCTGTCATCTTACTTTAGTTCTCTCTACTCTATCAGAAAATTCACACAATGCAGGGGTCACAGATGACCTTCTACTGATGTATCTTTTGAAAGATGATGTGTTTTGAAAATCCTTTTAAATTGCAACTCTTACAGTTTCCATAATTATTCAGGTCACATAAAAGAATGACTTAGCATATTTATAACCCCTCTTTGCACTTTCAGATTTAAGGACATGTATTTTCTAATTTGTAATCATCTAATTTTAAAAAGGGGTATCCATAAATAATAGGTATGGTTTTAGTGCCAGACAGGGAAGCCCTGACAGGATTTGTGATGCTGTTGGTGCCAGCAGCTGTGCTGTGTCAGGGAACTGAGCAGCGTTTTCCTCCTACGAGCCATGACCACCAGTGGCTCAGGCACATGCCTTCTGCATGGCCCCGGGCAGGGCTGGCCAGGGCACTGGGGAAAAGGGGACTGAGGAGCCTGCCCTGCCAGATTTCATGGAAATGGGTCTCCAGTGATGAGCAAGGAGAGCTCTGCCACAGGCAGTGAAGCAGGAACGGGACAGCACGGCTTTCGCAGGGAGCTGCTGGGTATGGCTCCAGGGGCTGGGCCACCAGTGGGCACCAGCGAGGACAGGGATGGATCTGTGTAAGCATCACAGGAGCAGGTTGCTGTGGAGGGGCCACCTGGCACACACCTGGCTGGGAGCAGGTCTGTGCAGCTGTGCCACCCCGACGGCTGCCAGAGCGGTGGCTGAGGCACGGCCCTTGGGGGATGCTACATGTGCCACCAGAGGTGAAACTTGCTTTTCCACACTGATTCCTTCTTTAATAAGGAGATCATACACTGGTGCTTATGCTAGAAACCAAGCAAAGTACACTGGTGCTTGTGTTCAGAAAATAGCTCTGTGTCAGGGGTCTGGGCAGTCCCTCCAGAAGGTGCTGGCGGGGGGAGCAGCCCCTGTCCACTGATGACTGTGCTGGCAGCAATCAATGACAAGCCCTTGCAAACAGTCTACAATGACACTGGGATCTGCAAAGGGTTTTCTCAAATCAGTGTAAGATTAGTTGAAATCCACTTCTATGAAAAGAAAATACTTCAGTGAAATAAAAGCTGATGTTAAAAGTAGCACTAGAGCTTTAGCTTTAGACAAGATTTACATTTCTACCTGCCATGCAAGTCCAAATTGGTTTGTCATAAATAGTGCTCGTGTCCACAAAAACAGGCTGAGGGACCAAGGGCTATCTGAGCTGATACATGCTTACGTGCTTTTTAATGTGAGTATATAGCTTTTTCCAAAAGGAATCAAAAGCTTCTGGCAAGTTTGAAAAGAGAGATGACTGATACTGTATTGTAAATAGGGAAATTAAGACTTCCTCTACTCCTTCATAAACTCTTCTGGAAAGCTGCCTGTGCTCTAAAGGCCGCAGGCTGTTTTATTCTATCTTTCATTATAAAAAGAAGATTGAGAAGTGACTCAATTATAATGTATAAGCACCTTCATGGGAAGAAAATACAGGGTACCAGGGAGCTTTTTCAGCTAGCAGGAAAATGTGTTGGAAGAACCAATCTCTGTAAACTGAAGTGGAAACTGGAAATAAAGCTGCTGTTTCAAAGTGCCTGCTGGAACTCTGCTGGGTTTCATGATGGGTTCTGCCTGTCTTGGTGGTCTTCACACTATCACAAGATGTCTCTGAAAAGTATCACTTAGTTATTTAGAAACTGTTAATCAAACTCTAAAGTATTAAACTTAATGCAAAGCTATTTTGGTGGTCTAGGAGCTTTTGCTGTGCAAGGTGGGGTAGCTGATCTAATAATCCCTTCTTGTCTTGACATCACCAGACCTAGGCATTACAATTCTTTGTCCATCATAATTGAACTGCAGCAAATATTTGATGTTGTCTTGTGAGTGCAAGAGGAAATTACTGGTTCCTTGTTTTTTCTCACATTTCAGTTGCATAACAAACCATCATCCCAACCAAAAGAACACTTACAAGTAAAGAATCCAGTATTTTCCTCTCATTCACATAATATCTGGTTGCTCCTATTATTGCTGCATTAAGAGTTAGTCGTCTCCAAAGTCTGAGTTTGTGCAGCACTTCAAATGCACTGCAGCTGTGTGTACTTGGCAGTGGCTGCCTTCAGCCTGGCCTGTGCCCAGGGGACAGTGACTGTCTGTGCAAACCCTCAGACAAGGGCATGCCTGTCTCACACAGACAGCTGAGTGTCTGGGGGTGCTGAACATGTGGCAGGGAGAAAACCAGTTCACAGTGTACGGAATCTGGGGGAAGACCCACTCCAACCATAGCTTACTGCAGTGTTTTATAAGAATAAATGGGAAACTGCAAATTAGTTAAAGCTTATCAGCTGGGTGGTTATTACATCATGCCTATAGTGAAAAAACAAAACTCCTCTGCTCCAGCTAAACTACTTCAGCATGGCTTGAGTACAGCTTTACTCCCACTGTGTGACTCTTTGGACCCAGCACACTGCATATTGTGGTATTTGAATTCATCAGTGTTTCAAAAGAACATTAAAATTTAACAAGTACATTTAACTAAAAAATCTATATCTAAATAGCATGGAGGTAGTGATAAAAAGGAGGTAATTCAGGCCAAGATATTGCATTAACTTCCCTGTGAAAGGACCTTTCAGACAGCGTGGAGCCGGGCTGAAGTCACTGAACTAATGCCAGTTTCTTTACTCAGAGCCCAAGGAGCTTGTGCCTTAGTTTAGAGGGGTGTCAGAGCCTCTTCTTTGACTTAAAGATGTGGGTGTTTTTGGGTTTTTTTTTGAGAGAAGTTTAGTAACATCCAAACAAAAAACCAAAACCCTCTCTCCCCCCCTACCCCCCTCCCCCCCCAAAAAAAGGAACGAAGCAAAACTTGCAAAGAAAAACCCCCACTTTTTAGAGGTTTTCTTTGCTAGTACTACGAAGACTTTTTGCTTATCAGAATCACCTTTCTGGAAAGCTTTCCTCCCCAACAAATTCACTGAAATGGGGCAAGAGCATGGCCAACCCCTGTATTACTCCAATCTTACCAGTGACTTTATTAAGGTTAGTTTCCATCTCTGTAATAACTGGATTTTATTTCTCTTAGGTGAGGTGAAAGTTCTGAAATAGTAGAAGAAATGTTAATTTCATATAACTGCATGATTCCTGAAACTGTCTACTGCAACAAGATGGACAAAGTCTGTCCTTTGCTACCTTCTTCCCACCTCATGCTGAAACACCTCCAATGTGCTAAAGGAGCAAAGCCCAGACCCCTTGAATTCTTTCAATCACAGATGAAATTAAAGTGCTTACACAATATTGTAGAGTACTCTGCAAATACTGAGTCACCACAGTGAGTTGTCAGTTCTCCTATAAAAATTACTGAAAATCATTATTGTGTGATTTATTTCCCTGGCAGTTTATCTAAAAATAAAAATCGGACCCAGATTTCCTCAAAGCCTCTAAGTCTCAGCTGTTTCAAAACTGAAAGTTAATAGTGAAAGCTGTTGCCTGACAGTTTTAAATCCCTTTTCCTATGTGAGCTGGGGGCATGAGGCATTAGGAGCTCCCAGGGCTGCAGGAGGGGGTGGGAGCCATGAGCACAGCCATGTGCACAGACCATTCCTTCCCCAGCAGTTTCATACCGCGTGCTTCCCCTTCCATCTGGGAAAAGCATGGCAGAATTGCAGGTTGAGGTATTGTGCAGCAAGTCTTCTTCTGTGAGAGTCTCCTACTTGGTCTCTGGATGACAGAAGATTAATTGGGAGGCTTGGCTGTAAAGAAAGGCTGGAGAAGGTTTGTTGCTGCTCGGCGTGCTGCTGTTTATTACAGATGTGTGATGAATGACACTTCCTCTTTCTGAGAGCTGGGAGTTGCCAGATGTTTGTACCCAGGTTTCCAGGCTCTACAGGTCAGGGCAGAACTGGTTGGGCTGTAAAGGTTTTTGTGTGCTCTCTTTTTGGGGACATATGGGTTAAAGCAAGAGTCTCAGAATAAAAGCCTGACTCTATTGAAATGAGTGGCAAAACTCCCATTCACTCTGGATTGTCAAAATGATCTGTAGAGCCCCCTAAGATTTGTGTTCTGTTAATAATTATTACTTGTACATAAAAGTAAACTTCTATATTTAAAACTTATAACTTGGCAACGACGGAATGCACATGTCTATAATGAATAACCATGTGAGCCTATTACTTCAGCTCTCCTCTGTTCTCATCCTTTTTTATATTTTACCTGCTCTTCATCTGTCCAAATTTCAGACTGTAAGGTCTTCCGGGCAGAGACCATTTTTTCTGCTGGCAAAGTGGCTCTGTGTCAAACAAGGCAAGTATTTTAAATCAGGGGAAACAAATGTTCCTGCGTTTGACAGTTTCTGAACATGAATGCAAGTGATCAGGCATGCGTGTCTAGAGATGTGCTTTCTACATACACATATTGTTTCCTTTTAAAGACATCTGCATCTACTGAATTCAGTCCAGAATTTGGCCTAGAAGTTTACCATTATTATGCCTCAATTCAGCAAAGCGTGACTGTAGGGAGACTTAAAATTAAGTATACATGTAAGTGCTTTGTTGGATGGAGGCCTCTAAGATTTTGTGCATTTATGCTCTTGTAATTTTAAAATGAAACATATTATTCAAAGTCTTCAGTTCTTTATGCTGTCACTTCCTCACTTATTCTGATTTATTATATATGTATACATGTCTCCTAAATTCTAGACGCTTTTGAAAACAAATAAATTCAAAATCCATTGAAATCAAATGTTAAAGTAGTATCTGCTCTTCACTGAGCTACAATAATGTCTTTGGTTCCCAAGCATCACTTTTCTGCCTTAGCAGCAACCTCCCTATCAAGACTGTCTCATGTAAAAACCTGTTTTTTAGCCAAGAGCAAACATGTCTGGCCCAAAGTGGGGACTCTTCATGTACAAGCAGCCCTACCTTCTTTGTTCCTGAGGATGGCAAATGTTGCTGCATCTGCTCTTCACTGAGCTGCCACCACTGATCAAATGTCTTGTTGAGGGGGTGTTCAGAAGTGCTGCCCTTCCAGTCCTGCCACCATGGGCGATGATGTTTTGAACTTGCTTTTGGGCCAGCTATAATTTTGCATGCAAATTTTAAACCACAGGGATGCCACTCAAGGATGCCTGCTAGCTGTTGCTGTGGCAGAGTGGACCAGGTTTGCATGGAGGTGGAAACAGAAATGAGGTGAGATGGGCAGGCAGGACCTTCCTTGCAATGGAACCCAATAAATGCGAGTAAACAGACACCAGTTAAGGCTCTTCACATAAATTGATATAGAGCCCAGTTCAGGTCAATTAAAATACTTTGAATGTCTCCAAAACTATTAGTCAACAAGGTCAATTACATTCAATGTGCCAAAGGATATGGTAATACCTACTTGTCTTTAGCATAGGAGTCTAATAAATCCTGATCTGTTGTGTTTTATAAAATTGGTTTTATTCATATGTGTGTCCTGAAAACACATACTGCATCTTTTGGAAGCATTCCCCTCTCTGGGGCCCATGGTTGCTTGCCTTAAGGGTTGGGGTCATCTTACTGATGTTTGCTTGAGTATTTGTAGTTTGCATCACTCCACAGAAAATATGCACTTAAAGTTGGCTTTTTTTCTTTCTCTAAATAATGATCATAAACATCTAGTGGAAATCTTCAGGGGTTAGAAAATATGAAGACAATTGACTTTGTTGCATTTCCTTTGCTAAAAATGCTGTGAGTTCAACAAGAAGCGGAGTTACACCACTGAGCCTACAGACCTCCATTTGAAGTGCCACCTGCAGTGGTGGTTTACGAGATGAGGTTTGCTCTCCTAGAAGTTATAATGAGACCACCCAGCCCTGACTGCATATGCCACGGATTAGAATTCAGATGGTAATAATTTCTCACTATTACCAAGGCCAGATTTGATCTGGTTATGCAAAAAAGAGTTCCAGTCGTGCTATGATTCTCCTCAGTCTACAGCTTCAAGATAAACTCTTTCTTAGACAACTCAATGAATTTTTCTCCCTTGAGGAGAACTGTGATCATGAAGTTACTTTCCCTGAAGCCACGAGGACTGTGTCCGTAATTGGGATTACATGCTTAAGAAAGGACTTGCAGGAATGAACTGTAATATGCTTTTGGTTTGTAGCAGCAGAAGTAGAGGACCGTGGCTTCTGGCTTCCTTCAGTTTGTCATATTCCCATCCCAGTTGTTTTGTGAAAAATCAATGTAATGCTCAATATCATTTGCCATTTTACTGAGAGGAATTAAACAAAATCTGAAGGATATCTGGAAACCAAAGTTGTCTTTAGCAACAAAATGCAGCGTTTTAAAGTAGAAAAAATGCCAAGAAACAAAACAAAAGGTGAAATGAAAGGGAAGTTGAATGATAGGGAAACAGGTTTAAGCTTGTCAGGGAAATGCCCTGTTTTAATATGAGTACATTTGTTAAAGTGTATAAATAAATATATGTAAATATATGTAAATAGTTCCCTGAAGTGAATAAGAAATTACAATTAAAAGGATAGACAAAGTTATTAATTGAAAGTAATGATAAACCCAACCTTTGTAGTTACAAGCTTTACTTCAGCCACAGAAACTCAGGTAAAAAATTTGGGAAGCAGTTTAGAGCTTCTGTGCTGGCTTGCTGCATTGTAGAGGTGAGAATCCACTTATTTGGAGAAATGCCCCTTGATCCCTTGGAAAGAAGGCAGTGGGAATACTTAGCAGGTACCCCTCCTACGTGCCTGCAAACTGGAAACCAGAGGAGGAGTTTTCTGAGACATTAACAGTGTCAAACTGGCTGCTCGTGCTACAGCAAAAAATAATGGTGTACAACCTGTCCTTGATCAATAACGGGCAGAAAAACATACCCAGTAAAGAGTATTTAACAAGGCCACTTCTGGTTGAGAATTCTCCGTGGCTCTGGCCCAGCTGGCTCGTGCTGGACCTGATGCAAGACCTATATTAAACACACTGTTGTGGGCCAAGGTCTGGCAGCCTGGTTTTAGCCTGCAAAAGTGAAGCGCAGGCTTTGCTTTCTTACAAACTTTATGTGCTACCAGCTTTGGTTCGTGTGTGCTTGTCTGTCAGCTGCTATACTGAAGAGAGTTAGGGACCCAAACAGCAGAAAAGATGTAGTGCATTTGTGATGTGGGAGACCTCCAAATCTGCCCCTTGGGTCTGCACAAGGGCTGCTCTCACACTGCCACCCTCATCACCGCCTTAGCACATGGGTACAGGAGTAAATAGTTTGGGAGAAAGACAGACATCTTTAATGTCACAATCTTCTTGTTAATGGAAATGTGCATTTGGTACTGTCTGTTTAACAAGCTAAAATAACAAATTTCATAGTATCCTTCATACAAACCTCACAACTTGATTCTCTTTTCACTAATGCAGGTATAAATCGCCATTGAAGTCAACAGAGTTATTTCAGCTTCAATTCTGGGACATATGAGAGGAGATTGAGGCCCTTAAGGTATTTGGTATCTAGGCTATCTTTACTGATACACTGCCATGATCAGAAAGCTCTCCTCCTTTACAGGGAAAAGATGAGGGGAAAAAGCAAAGTGACACTAATCTTTTCCGAGTCAGGCTTTCCTCTTGGGTGTGACTACATGCAGAAAAGCTGGGATTTCCAGGTGATACTAATCAAAGATGGCAGAAGCAACTACAAAGCATACAAATAAAGCATCCAAGTTTCATGTACGAAACCAACCATGACAGTACTCACAGAACAGCAGCTAGACTACAGTCAGCTGTGTTGCTGCGAGGGGCCCAGAACTTTGTTGTGTGATAGTAACATGAAAACAAGCTATGTTGTTATTATTAGCAAACACATAATAAGGTTAAAGCATAATGCACACTAATAGTTGGTTATCCTGCCTTATATATACTTTACATAGGTGCCTTTTTTATCAGGAAAAACATGATTTCAATAGATGGTCTCACCAGGAGCCTTACAGTCTGTCCCAGCTTTTTTAAACTAGCTCCTCCTAGATGTGTGTGGTAATGTGTGTGTGTGTCTACATAACTATGGGTGATTTCTGACAATTTTCTGTATCCTGGCTGAATCCAATACACAGTTTCAGACTCCTCTTCATCATTACCAATGTAGAAACACATGACACTGTATTGATGGACTTTAAGGTCCAGTAGCTTCAACCATAATGTAACAGAAAATTAGGCCCCTTGTGCTCCCTGCAGAGACAAATGAACATCAATCTACTTAATACATAATCCTGTCCAAAACTGGACCTGGGGTAACATCAGTTCGATGGTTCTCAGATATCAGAATGTTAAACATGGGATAGTTGTGTGGATGGATAGCAAGGGAGAGGCTAAGTTGGTGACACAAAGCACATAAATATTTAGCTGTCACCTAGTGCCCCTTAACTTACATTTCAAGCATGAGTTAAGCATGTAACCAAAAATGAGTAGCATGTTGGTGTCATCCCTGAAGCCTCTCACCTTTCTCTAATGAGAAAAGACAGGAGAGAGGAACATGCTAATGTCAGTACCATGATGTTTCAGACCAACAGCCATATAAAAACCTTACTTGTTCTATGTCTGGACAATGAAAGGTGTCTAGTAGTTTGACTCCATTGTCATCATCTGAACAAAAAATACTGGCTGTTTCAGGCTGATTAAACTGAAGGAAATGCAGGCTTTGACCATGGTTCTGCAAGCATTCCAGAGCTTCAATCCTCTAAGCTCTAGTGGAGCTGGGTTGCCTTCCTGATTTACCAAAGGAGGGGGACTCATGGCCATAATTTTTTTTTGTAACAGGAAGGCCCAAAAGGACCTATCTGCAACATAAAGAACATTCATTAGAAAAGTTAATAGTGGTCTTGTTCAGAATAAAACGTTCGGATAGAAAAAATATTCAATTATTGCTGGCAGAGTGGAGACAGTTATTCTTAAATATTTGCTGGGGCACTTATCCTCCTGGCAAGTCACAGCAACAAGGAAAGGCTTTTAATCTTTCACAGGAATTTAAGAATCACTGAAAGTTCATAATAAGCATGCAGGGTGGGTGTTGCAGCCAGAATTATATATAGAATTCTAAGATGGACTTGGTCTTATGGTATTTTGATTATGAGTTAGCTTTAACAAGAGGATGCTGGTTTGGGGTTTTTTCCAACAGTTCTAGCATGTGCTTTTCATGACAGAAGATAAAGTATGAAATTTTCCTAAAGCCTGCTGCTGGCCTGGGGAGTTCATTCACTGTTCCTGTTATCAAACTGTCTCCATGTGCTGACAACAGAGGTGGTCACATCTCTGACCACGTGGGTCACATCTTGTTTTCCAAAGATGCATTCCTCTCACAGGAGCTCTGTCATGGGATAACTTCTTCTCCCACTTGATAATGATGAGCTCCTTCTTGTTGCTTTTCCCCTGTATCCATTTTCCAGCCAATCCCACACAACTGTTCTTAGCATAGCTCTGCATGTATTTGCAGACACGTGTGAGCTCCAAAGGTTCTTAACCCTCTTGTCTTCATCCATACCTTTTTGTTGCAATCCATGGTTTTAGATCTAAGCCTCTGGTTTTGAAAAACAGAGGGGTCATGGATTCAGCTTTGTTTCTCTCAGCAGAAAGACTGGCTGGGGCATTTTCTTCCATGTCTCCTCATTTTGTCCTCTCCTTGTTTTCCTCTTCCCTTGTGAATGCTGTCTTTGCAGAGTGGTGGTGAACGACTTTTAATGAGCATGGAAGAAGGCACAGACTTCTCTGCCAAAGGAGAATGCCTTTGAGCCAGAGCCCTGGTGTGAGGTTTTCTGTCAATGTAACTTGACCTCTCCAAAACTTTGCTTCTAATCCCCTGCTCTCACAGGTACAGCTGACCTGTTCATACCAAAACTGAAAACATGGCACTGATTTCTCATTCTAAAACTTTATCCAATCTAGCCAGCTTGGGGTTTGGAAGGAGCTCTGCCAGCAGCCCTGTCTTCAGCTACAGGATGGGCATGTCTGCTGAGCCATGAGTGGCTAAGCCAGCCACTTGGAAGAGAACATGTAAGCTTTGCTTATTTGCTTTCCCTTCCTTAATTACAGAGAGCCCTCCAGAGTTTTCACCAAGGTTTTATGAAAATCATCTGATAGGGCATCTAAAGATTTAATGTAGTAAACAAGTAAACAAAAATCTACAGTTTAGAAGGCCAAATTTCAATTTGATTTATTTTATAATCCATAGAGTTTCACTGGTGACAGTGGTTTCATACAGGTTATAAGTGCAAAAGAATGTGAGAAAGGCTTCATGCTCATCTTTGGCAAATGCTGTGTCCCATCTGTTTGTCACTACTAGAACATTTCTTCGTTGGCAGATGAAAAACAAAATGTACAAAAGGATGCCGTAAACTATTCCATACTATCATCAGCACAACCAAACGCAAGCAGTCATTACTCTGGTAATGATGTAGCCTCTCACTTTGGAACTGTCAGACCCCTTCAACCCAACGCATTCAGTGACTAAATGGCGTACTCGAGGCACAGGAAATGTGAAGTCTTTGGAAGGGGAACCAAGAGAAATGATTGCATGTCTTTACATTCTATTTAGAAAATAGTGTCTTGTGATTCAAAATTCCCACTTTGTGGCTCTGTTGTGACTTAAGGTTTTTTTTAAGTCAGGCGAAAAATTAAGATCTCAAATAAGATACTGTATCTTTATATTGTACATCTGTTTTATTCTCCCATGGAGTTGAGATGAAATGGGATCAATTAGAGCATTTAAAAATGAACTGTATTTGTAGTAACTCCTCTACAAGCCCTGAAGTGAAGTTCAGAAGAGGTTCTGAGCAGGCTGAAAGGGAATTACTTACACTGGGCATTTAGAAGGACTGCAAGATTTGTATAACCTCTTTAAACTTGAGATATCCTTTTGCTGGTGAGCTGTTTTCTGATAACAATATATAGATGCCTCTTGTCTGTTTAAAGGATCCAGAATCCCTCCCTCAGTGACAAATACGTGCCAGAGATTTTAGCTAAATTTCAATTATTCTTGAAGATTATGGATGTAGTTATTTCAAAAACCAAAATACCCAGCTGCAGTTGCAAATTTTTATTTGCAATATTGGAAGCTGTATTAAAGTCTGGCTAAAAGCTAACTTCCAGCTTGAGTAACTGTGCTTGGAAAATTGTTTCTAAATTCCTCATCTGTAGAGCTTTAACAAGCTCTTCAAGGGGGACGGGAGCATGGATTTCGAAAAGTGAACAGCACTGTCTGTGTCACGTGTATAACACATACAGTTGTTTTGTGGTGTGTACAGGGTTAGTTCTGCTCGTGGAAAGGAAGTGTTGATTCTTTGGCAGGAGAGGGAGACCCTTGATCTAAATGTAGGCATGATGCTCCTTTGTACCTCCATCTTATGCCTTACTAATCCCTGTGGGGGAGACAGTGTGAGCCCCTCAACTCTACTGGCAAATACAAAACAAATCCCCATTCACTCGAGGGAAAGGTTCAGCACTAAACACAAGGTCTATGACTGAACACACCTCTGTGGTGTTTGGAGTGTACAAGGTGAAATACACCTGCGAGGGTGGCATCAAGCACCACGAGAAGCTGCTCAGGCCTTCAGCAGCGCTGCCATCCAGCACGCTGTTAAAGCGTGGCTCCCTTCCAGCACCGACGTGTTATGCTGGAGGTGTCTAATGGCATTCACAGAATTAGCTAGTGAATTTACTGCACATAAATTACTCTGTGGTATTCCAAGGGTGGCTGTACACCACTCGCTTCCCATGCAGTGAGTTTTCCATGCAGGCAAGCCCGAGTGCTGCTCTAAGTGATTTTAATGAATATTTTGCGATCTGCCAGGTCATGGCAGCCCACTGTAGAGATACGACAAGGTATAATGCGTAGAAATTGAAAGAAGGGAAATTTAGGTTAGATACTACGAAGAAATTCTTCCCTGAGGGTGGTGAAGCCCTGGTACAGGGTGCCCAGAGAGGTTGTGGATGTCCCATCCCTTGAAGCATTCAACGCCAGGTTGGACAGGGCTCTGAGCAACCTGGTCTAGCAGAAGGTGTCCTTGCCCATGGCAGGGGGGATGTGGGGACTTGGATTAGAAATTTAAGAACGTTTTTTCACTGTTTGGATGGTCTAGGGGTTACAGGAGTAGTGCAGAGCGGATGGTTGGACTCAATCATCTTGAAGGTCTCGTCTAATCTTGATGATTCTATGTTTAAGGTCCTTTCTATGATTCTATGATTGCTCATGGCCAGCCGCCCTGCCAGCGCACACACACTCCCCAGAGCCGGCATGCCGAGGGCAGTTACTGTGACAGCACCTCGCAGTTACACAGGACACACCGCTCTGTCCGTAGGTGGATCCGGGATTAGTGCAGGCCCATCTGAGCGCCTTACAGCCGCTGCTTCGCTTTCTGACACCGAGGCCTTGGCGCCCGGGGCCTGCGCTCCCGAGCAGCGGGCCCGGGGACACCGGGGCGGCCCGGGCTGCCAGGCGGCCCCGGGGGGTGCCGGACCCCGGCGCGGGGGCCGGGCCGGGCAGGGGGTGTGGAGCGCCCGCCTCTCGCGGCTCGCAGCCGGGTGCCTCCCGCGGGCCGCGGGCGCGTACCCAGAGTGCAGCAGGCGGGCGGGCGGGCGGCGGCGCGGCCGGACCCACCGCCGGCACCCACGGCCGGCTCTCCCCCGGCGCAGCGGGAGCCGGGCCCAGGTGGCGGCGGCGCGGCCCAGAATGCGACACTGAGATGCTTCTTCCCCCGGCAGCGGCGGCGCCCCGGGCCCAGGCGGCGGCGGCCCCGGCGTGGATGCGGCTCTGGAGCCGGCGCTTCGCCCTGCACAAACATTTCTATAGGACTCATTCGCCCTGCTGAGGAGATCGGCCCAGACCGGCCGCTTTCCCTCGCCCCCCTTTCCCCGCTCTCCCGGAGACCGCCGGCGCGGCCCAGCCCGCATGGAGGCCCCCGGCGGCGGCGCCGCCTCGCCGCTGAGCCCCGCGCTGGTGGGGCGGCTCCGCCGGGAGCACGAGAAGGTAAAGAGGGCACCGGGGCCGGGCCGGGGCGGGGGGCGCGGGCCGGGCCCGGGGGGCCCCGGGGGGGGGGGGAGGGCACGTGGCCGCGTGACGTCACGGGCGGCGGGCGAGGCGGGCCGGGGCACCCGGAGACCCCCGGAGACCCCCGGCCCGGGGCCGCGCCCCCCGAGACACCGCCCCGGGACACAGCGCCCCGGGACACAGCGCCCGGGGGGCGGCGGGGAGCGAGGCCGGGAGGCGGCAGGAGGGGAGGTCCTGCGCGCACCCCCCGTCCTGGTGCTGCCCCAGCCCGCCGTGGGCACCAGCGCGCCCATGACCGAGTGTTTTCATCCTCTTCACGCCTCTCGGTGATTTTTCCGGCCTCCGGAACAGTCACGCCTTCAAACCTGCCCGCGCAGGGCCCAGCCGTGTCTGTGACCTGCGTCATCCCGGGGTCCAGCGTGCTCCTGGGCCCGCCTGAAGAGAGCGTGTATCAGGACTTAACTGTTCATGACTTGCCTTAAAAACCATTGGTTATATCTGAAATGGGTTTCAAAGAACCAGTCTCTTCTGTAGAAATTATTCCCAAGGGTTCAGAGGCTGGTTCCACCTGAGACCGCAGCACAGAACTCAGGATACTTTTTCCTGTAGATTACACTCATGATCTAACTCAAGTGGGCCCTGAAAACTTAAGGAGTGCGATCTGGGGCTCGTAGGTTCCAGCGTGGCAGTGAGCTCTGTGTAGGTGCAGGAGTCACTGTGGAAATAATTCGTGGTCATGTGCAGGGTGTTACTGGCACAAATACGTTTGCCTGGTCTGCAGACCTTTCACTTTTTCTGCCCACGTGATTAAATTTTTTCTAAGCAGATTGTAAGATGCACATTAGAGTTCCTCAGTTACAGTGGAAGATTTTTTCTTCAGCCTGTACTTTGTCACATGCTTGTTTAGTTAAGAAAAGTAACACTTATGTGGTATGAAATGTGCCTTGTCTGGAGTATTGTGTGCACAAATGTGTCTGCTTCTGAATACCCATTAGATCATTACTAAAAGACCTGTGTAGCCAACTGACCATTAATGTGGATGAACAGTAAGAGGGTCTGCTGGAATACTCCGCATCATCTGTTCTGCACAGAGAGGAGCCCATTATGCCAATAATTGGTGATAGTAACTTGTCTGCTTGGGCTCCTTCGGTTAATTTTCAAGGTGGTGGAATCTGGTGAAGAATAATTTCCCTGGTACATTAGTGTCAGGCCTAATGTGTAAGCACATGTCTGCCGTAACCACAGAGAATTATTCCCAGTTCATGGAAAGACCCCTCTGTAAGCAAGTTTAAGACTCCTCTTAAACAGATCTGCTCCAGTAGAAAAGAGGCCCAGGAGACCATTAATTAAGCCTCTGTTAGGCTGATGTACCAAAGTTATATTTTATCATAGGGAAACTTTACATAATTTCTGCAAATTGGCTGAAAAAAATGGAACACTTCAGCTTCAATATGAAATTATACTAAGGAACTACATATCTTGGTTACAATGGAGTGTCATGATGAAGATATAGTAGACTTTCCTTCAATGCAATGAATATATATAATTGGATTACAGCGGTATTTTCAGTTATGAAAATATTGTATTTTAAGATGGAGGAGGTCTTTTCGTTTCAGCTGCCTCTTCTCGGAGATGCGTATTTTTCCCGCAAAATCACTGAAGTTGAAGGCTCCTGTTTTGGTCTCAGCACAAAGATGAAGGAGAATTAGTTATCCAGTACTTCGGTAAACTAGTAATTGTAGTGTGAGAATCATAGCAAATAGTAAAGTTACTTAGGCAGAACAATATCTCTGTATGCTGGTATTTAAGCAGGCAAATCCATTTCTTTTAATTACTGGGATTAAATCAAGCTGTCCCAGTGACGCTTGATTAAGTATAAGGAAACCTATTTATTCCCATTAATCTGAAGGCAACCTTTAGTGGAATCGTGGAATACAGCAGTACCTATCTGCAGCATTAAAGGTAATATTTGAATTGTGGTTGGTTATTTTAACACTCAGGCCATTGTACAACCCTGGTTCAGCTATGGGTTTGAGCTTTTCAGTGCTAAAGAGCTGCCCTGGAGAACTTGTGAACTGAGGCTTCCTTCCTGCTTAAAAATACTGAAAGAACAGGATGTTCATGACTTTCTGTCTTTAATCGGATGGAGGCTGCAACTTCCAGGTTTAGGACCCCTGGTGAAAAGTAATTCTTGTTTAGGACTGCTTGCCTGTTGGACAGGTTTCATCTTGTTAATTTGTGGTGATAGTAAGACCAAACTGTTAAAAGCAATTTTCAGTGCTCCTACTAAAGGCACTTTGTATAAAAACATGACTTAGAATGTGTATCTTGGGGATAAATTATAGAAGAATATCTAGTAATTTTCATGATAAAGACCATCATTGGAAGCACAATGCCTGCGTAAAGTTTTGAATATTTCTGTAAGAAGAGTATAATAATGTATGTATCATGGATTACTTGAAAAAGCAATATATGTTAGCTGAAAATACTGCAATAAATCTATTGCAAGTTAGTACAGGAATTACAAAATGAATATTTAAATAGGAGGTTTCTCATGCTATAGGGCTTGCGTTTAAACATAATGTTTGATATACATTTATCCCTGCAATCAAGGGGGTTGGGATTACTAACTGATGGGAAGTTGACAAGTCAGATGTGTATGATTTGGAAAGACTTGTGTAGACAGTGAATTTACAGTGGGATGATATGTTCTATAGTTCCTGAGCAATGCAATGACAATATGTGTAATGGGAGACATTACAGCACCAATTAGACCCAAGAGACATTTGCAGAGTGCAGACACAGGCATGGAGAATCGAAAGGATTCCAGTTTAGATGACATTATGATTTCTTCTTTTTTTTTTTTGGTATTGCACTGACAAACACATTTTTTTATTTTCCTTTTAGGAAAATTAGGACAAGGAAGTGACTCTCCTGTCACTCATCGTGACCGCAAAGTACAATTAGATTGAGTGCAACTCTTACTGTAACTCATTGGCCATTGTGCACTATGACATATTCTTAATTTTTATGAATTTAAATGGTAGAGCTGTATGATCTTTAATTTCCAAATTATTTTCAAGATCCTGGGTACTTAAAGTTTTTTGAAAGTTAAACACCTTGTAGGTGGGTTATAGAGAAACAAATCACAGAATCCTAAACTTAAACTCCTTTAGATTGTTTTCTCTTCTTACATGATTTACTTCTGGGGCTGACTGCTTCTGTTTGCCTTTTGCAAGTAATATCTGTGCTATGAAATCAGCAACTTGGCAGTTTTAGAGCTGTTCCTGCAGTCTGAAAAAGAGCAGTGAGGCTGAGTAGGGTCTTGTACACTCCATGCTGCTGCAGGAGCCACTGGGAGTCTGAAAGTGCTTGCCTGCGGACTCACAGATGAGACTCAGATGTGCTTTCCAGTGCAGTGTCTCCCACGGTTTGCGCTTTTTCCAGTCTATATCCAAGTTCACAGAATCCAGAGGAAGCCTGGGTATGAGCCACCAGTACATCACAACTTCATTTTGCACGATAACTGTTTGAGAAAAGGGAACAGAGTGTCTGAAGCTTGGTTTGATGTGCTCGTTTTAAAAATAACCTGTGTGAGGCTTTGTTTGCCATATTCCTGTTTAAAACGTGCCTGGACAATTACCTTTTTGGAAACTTGTGATGGCATACACTCCACCCTGTCCAGTGGTTCCACTAACGTTTTCTCATGTGCTGCTTTCAAGTAAAAGGGCTAATTCAGTCATTACCTGGAAGCTTTTTATGGAATACTTACTGTTCCTCCAGTGTTAACTGAGCATCACTTTTACTTTTTTAATCAATGTTTGTCCATGTTCTTATTAGTATGAATTAAATACCCACTAGTTTATATGGTGTCAAGAGTTGTGAAATAAATTAATAGATCCTCAGTAGGTTTTTTAATGGTAATTGAAGGAGACTATTCACAGAAGAGTTTAAAGAGCATTGCCTTTATTCTGGAGAGGGCAAGCCAGTGTGTGTTCGACTTCATTGGTAACTATAATGAGTAGATGAGATTATATGCACAAAATTTAAACGTGACTGAACTGTGCTGCTCTTACATCTGTCTACAGATGCTGTGAGTAGATGCAGTGACCAGGGTACTATTTGGGAATCATCTTCAGTATCTTTGCAGATCTCCATTCCATAAGTTAAGCTCGTAACCTGTTTTCTCAGGTTCATTTGGATGCTCCTTGTTTCAAAGACTTCTTTCATCCTTTGAGATTGTGAAATTGTATTTTGTTTTAATCTGAGCCTCCAGTGTTGCAGGTGGATATGCTGGCTCAGAGCTTGCCTCTTGAGGCCTTCAGAGCAGCAAGTGTACTCAGGCTTTGTATTTGTGTGGTGAGGGCACTGGGACACTGCTGCACTGTGCAGGTGCTGCTTTTGTGGTTCCTCTTGTCTGTTAGCATAGGCTGCAGCACAGGAGCAACAGTCCCAGACACTTGTTCAAAATTTTCATTAATGATCACGTGCATTGTCCAAATGACTTAAATTTGATCAACTTTTTAGTGTGTGTCTACTTTTTTCAGTCTTTTGGCAATGCTGGGGTGGCACATTTGTGACAGTGCTCAATGAACTGGACTGGGATCCAGCTTAAAACCAAACTTTACTGTTGACCTTTTTTGCCTTTTTTTTTTTCTTCCTGGACTATTTTTCATCCAGTGTGGCTCCCTAATGTGGTTACAAATGTCTGGCAGCAGATTGTGTCGGGGTTGGGAGGATGAGACAGTGAAACTGAGTAGCAGGAGCCAGGGAGGGATGATGCTGAGTTTACTCAGGACTGTGGTTGAAAGCTGAACCACAGCCTGCAGCTACGTCTGTGAGGCAGGTGTCACAGCTCATGGCAATTCTAAGCTAGTTAAGCTTAGGTTTTGCTAACAGCATAGTTGTTGCATCATAAACTCAATCAAAGCTTGCAAAACCTGCTTGAGATGTTGGGTTGCTTGGATCACATGGGAGTTCTGTGCCTGTGCTGCTCTGCTGCCCTCTGGGTACCTGGGCAAGCCTGGGTATGGTGTAGCCACACAAATATGTTTACCTGACCTCAGCTAAAATACAAAGTTTTGATTTCTTATCTCTGTCTCAAGATGAAGTTACAGGACATGGACACTGGCTTGCTGCCAGTGAAGGATGAGTTCTTACTCCAGTATGTTCCTCACTTGCCCCAGTTCAGCTGGTTCAGAGTTAATGGAACTCACTCAGCAGAAGACATCCTGCTGCCCTTGGGATTTTTGCTGTGTAGAGTTTTTGAGCTCCCCCAGAATCATTTTGATCAGAGCTTGGTACTTATTTATTGATAAATAATAGTTATGTGCTACTTTTTGTGCAAAACTGCAAGACCCACAGGTGTGTACACAATTAATATAAAAATAGTAGATCTTCACTTGTTTTCTTGTAAAGAAAGGTAAAAATTGTGGCTATATTTCTAAGTAGGATTTTTTCCTTTAGCAAGAAATGTTTGCCATGATTCAGATTTCTTTCTCTCTTTTCCTTCAGTATTCTTCCCAAACACGTTTCTTCAAAAGGCAACAGTTTCCACCCAAAGGGGGTTTTATGTTAATAATTTGTTGAAATGTAGTGTTTTTGAGTAATATGATTTAATAAATGAATATGAGAGCTCAGAAATGCTTTCTTCCTTTTGCATTAGATCATACAGTGTGCCAACAGACTGAAGAATTTTTAATAGTTTTATTTCATTTTTTGATTGAAAATGGGGCTCTAGGAAAAACAATTGTACAAATGTTAATTCTGTCTTTCTCCATCAGTGATTGCTGTGTTTTAGGCAAGTACTGTGTAGTTTCCTAGAGGAAAAAATGAAAATTCATTTAAGATGTTTATTTTTTCTGTGGCTTGTTACATTCTTGTTACCAAGAGATGATTAAATATTTGACCACCCATTAGTGTTGTTCTGTAATATAAAGTGGTATTGTGAACTGGCTATTTCATGGGTAAAATTTTAGTGTTTGGGGGTACAAGAGGGAAATCTCATGCATGAGTTGCACGTTAGAGAGGGTGTTGATACTGCAAACATTTCCAGACAGAGTCAGCTCATGTGCATGTATCAACTGCAGTGAATATTTGAATGTGGAAGATTTAACATTTAGAACTGTGCAGAGTTGGAGTCACCTGAAGGAAGTCAGTAGTGGAAATGATGCTGGATTTATCACAAGCCTTGAAAACATGGATCTGCATTTCAGGAAACCAGCTTACACTGGTGGAAGGTTCTGAACATCAGGACCTAAGGTTGAAACTGAGATATTTTACAGTCCCAAATGGCAGGGACAGTCTCCTGAAGGCAAGTCATTGGTTTTAGACTTTATTAGACCCTTACTTTAATTACCACCTCATTACTTGCTTTGCTTCCACAAAAAGTATTCCATACTGTCATTTTCCCTAAGTAACTGGAAATGTGATTGAAAGGGATGTTTAAAGTGAGACTAATTCAAGATTAAATAGTCACAAATTATATTATTGCTACATGTAAACAAATTACTTGCATATCTGATTTTATTCAGATTACTTTTCAAGTGGTAAATAATGCTTTATCACTTATATAGTGCTCTTACATCTTTAGAGTGCTTTTCTCACATTAATTAATCATCATTAAACACTCTGAGGTGGGTAGGTTAATACTATTATCCCCATTTTGCAGATGAAGAAATGTAGACTGAGAGGTTGTGATTTGCTCAAGGCCATATAGAAGAAGCAGAATCAGAGCTGGGATTAGATCTGTGTCCCTAGCTTCTAATTTCAGAAGACCAGCCAGATTGTGAGCCACAGTTTTGAAGCAAAGTACTCAAGCGTGCGTGTAGAACCAGCAGACATTTGCTTGGCCTCTTAGATGCCTAACTTGCAATTTGTTTAAAGGGAAACTTCGCTTTTGTGCTGTGCCGCAGATTTCCACCTTCATACTTGCAAGTGTGGAAATGGCCTCTCATTCGTTTAGGACCTCTTCCTAATCTGATGCGACATTTTTATTTTCACTATTTTCATTGAATTTAACTTCCATCTTAAAAACTTAAAAGTTTCTCCCTCTCTGGACTCGAAGGTAACTAACTGCATGACTCACATATAGCAGGTTTTAGCATTGGTACCCCAAACTGCCTGCAGGTGATACCAGGACCAGCTCTGTTACTTGAAATCTTTCACAAGCTGAGACATAAACAAGGTTCTGACTTGGCAGCTTGTCTTATTGCTGTTCAGAAGAGCTGAGAGAGAATTGCCCTCTGTCTGCTACACCCAGCACCTTTGTAGAGAGCTGCTCAGTAGAGGGAAACATTCACGTGCATGCACTCCACCTTGGAGAAGTATCTGAATAAAACAACATAGTCTGGGAATGCAGAGAACAGAACTCCTTGTGCCACCACTTTGTTAATCAGAAGCACCACAGAGAATTATATTCAACTGTGAGTAATGGGAGCATGTGCAGAAGGAATAGATAACAAAAAATAAGGTGCAGGAAACAAGTGCTCTTGTATAGGAGGGTGAAGACCTGCTGGGGTAATGTGGAATAGGTTAGAGACCCATGGCACACACGGGTAAGGATCTGCTTTGTGCTGCCGCATCCTTCTCACGTCCTCATTGCAAGGGAAACGTTGTAAGTGATTGTAGTGCCTGGCTGCTGAGTTAGGAGCTCTGGCTTCTCTTCCCAGCCCTGACCAGAGTCAGTGGTTGTAACTCAGCTGCAGAATCAGTGCAGTGCTTTTTCAAAGTGCTGCTCACTTGAATCCCTGGAGGAGAGTTTGAACTCTTCGAATGCAAGATCATAGAGAAGGTAGAGTATAAATAGACTGGGAAGAGAGAATGTGTTGCAGACAGAAGGAATTCTGTGGCTTTGGTCAGCTAATGAAGTCCTTGGCTGGCTGGTTGGGGTTGCCTGGGGGTGATTTGGAGTCATTAGCCTGCAAGCTGCCCAGGGATGACACTGGCACGGTGGAACTGGGGACACCTGGGATGTGATCACAGCTCTAAATCTGATCCTCGTGCTCTGCTTGTGACGCCTAGAAACTAGAGATTCCCTAAAAGCAGCAACACAGGCATCCCTAGAAATAGCTCAGGCACGTAGCAGCAAGAGCAGAACAAGTACATAATCTCCTGCTGTAAGGGTTTGGGTTTAATCCAGCAGGAATTACACCTTGGGTTACAGGTGTGCCAGGATGGCCTCTCCCCTGTCCCCAGGGGCTGCTTGTGGAGCTTGCAGGTGTGGCTCTGGCGGGTCAGGGGCTTGAGAAGCACTGCATTTTAACAGCTTGCTGTTGGCAGAAAGGAAGGAAACAAGATATTTGCCTATTTGCTTTCTTTTAGGACTGTGGAATATGTTTTCCGACAGTGGATCCTGTTTTAATAACCAGACCTGTGATTAGGTAATGTTGAGTTTGCTGCAAGAGTAGTTTAATGAATATTTTAGTATGCAGATAAGCCACTGATAACCATGTGCATTCACAAACTCATACACTTTTATGCCTAAAAGGAGAGAATTCAGGGTTTGTTTGTACCACTTCACTATGATGCCTTAAAAGTAAGGCGTACTTGGTGGCACTAGCTGTCCAGGTAAATTGAACTCAAGTGTACAAACAAGCAGGTAATTTATTTTATTTATCCTAAAAGGGTTTTTCATTCTTTAATTGTAACTCTGGATATAAATTATGTGTGGAAGATAGACTAATGATTTTCCTGTGTTTGATTAAAGGCAAAGAATCAAAGATTTTTTTATATATTTATCTATTTGTTTCTTTGCTGGGATAAGACCAGTTGTTATCCAAACAGTGGGACTGACCTAATAAAGGTCATATGCATAATTGATCTCCATCTGTTTTTCAATATTTCTTCTGTATTCTTTTAATAGACTTCAGTTCCAGAAGTGCAGCCTGCAACATTTTTAAGGTGGTATATGTTAGCACTTCTGTGAAAGGTCTCATTTTATGCTGGCCACTGAAATGAAAAGGTTTGTTGTTGATTCCACCCTTTGGTATCCCTTCAAGAGAGATTATATCAAAGAAGAAGAATTAAATTAAAATTGATTGGTGTTATTGATTTTTCTCCTTTTTTTTTTAAAGGGGGATAAAGGGTGATGGAAACAGCATATGCCCCTATGCTGTTTTACTGATGGACTATTTTTAAAAAACATGAAAAGCGTATGTGCCCAATTTACATACTTACTAATTAAAAAAGCTTCCTGGAAACATTAAGTAGACTATCTTCTGTAACCTTTAACATTGTGGCTAATGGATATAGCCTGGAAATTTTCATAGAAGGTCCTCTAAATAATGTAAATGATTATGAATATGTAACTAGTTAATATGCAGCTACGAAAGGATTATCATGTAGAGGTTAATGAACATGCTGCTCTTATGGTTTGCAAGGCTTTTCTTTTTGTGCTTTCAGCTCACTTCATGCATGGAAAGTCATGTATTGGGAATGGAAAGCTTCCTGTCTTTTCCATCTTCATCTGTAATGGGGCAATTAAATTGAAACTTTCTTAAAGGATTTCATAAACATTTTCGTGTGCTAAATTATGTTGTGTACTTCACAGTCACTGCCAAATGTGAAAGGATGAAGGATATGGACAGAATAGGCTCAGACTCCTCGACTTTTAGTGGTGGGCTCCAGTGTGCCTTAGCTTTGTTACCAGACAATTTATGCCTTCTGCAGAAACTTTACTCTTAAAATGGGCTTAATATTAATAGCATGAATTAGATTTCTGGGTTGATGTCCTGTACAAGTCTGTGTATTTACTCTCAAGCTTAAAAGTGGTTAGCTTGCACATTAAGGAAGATATTTGCGAGGCATTTGATTTGTAGGAGTTTAAAGCAAATGATAAATTTAAACTTGGCTTACATGGGATGAGCTACCTGGCTGACTTTCCTGATGGATTATGAAATAATGTAACCACAAATGTAAAGCTGATCCTTTTCATTTAAGAACTTTGCTCTGTTTAAAGAATGAATAGCTCACAAAATACTCCCATTTTTTTTTACTCCCACATGAGTATAAAGTGCAGGATCTGAGATCTGTTGTGCAAAAGCTGCACATATGCTAACTGAAAAAAAAAATTGTCTTTCATTCTGTTGTTTGGGGGAAAAAAAAGAATTATCTGCTCCAGTGATTTCAGTGGTACTTGAATGTATGTTATTGTTTTCTCTGCAAATTTTCTCATTAATTGCTTTCAAATGTTAGCATTATTTTGGCTATAGGAAAAACGAAATTTGTAAAAAAAATCTAGAAAACGCTTATATTGAGAAGCTGTCTAGACATATTTAACTGCCTCATGGCTTCATTGCATTTCATATAATTGAATGAAATTGTTTGTGTTGTATTTTTGGTAACCATTATTCAGAGATCAGAATATGTTTTGAAAGACAGAATCTCCACGTAATTGTGGCAGAGAAGGTCACAGGTTTCAGCATCCTGCCTGTTTGCTGTATATATAGTCTGAAAAATTGCAGTTAAAAAAGAGAAAAGTATTTGATTTTAACAATGTGCTTTATTTTGTAAATTCTTTTGTATCTCTTGGGAAAGCCTGTGGCATAACGAAGGAAGTGAAATATTTATATTAAAACTTACCTTTTTTGACACCCAGAAAGAACAGAAGAGAAGCCAGCAGCCCATCATGGTGTCAAACATCCACATATTTACACAGCACAAAGTTAATTTGTGCTTTTTCAAGTTAAAATGGCCAGTGGAAACATTTGTTGATGTACTGATAGAGGAAAAATGTTTTTGGTGCTGTGAGGTTCATTTGTTTTGCTTTTTAATGACTGAGTATGGGAGTTACACTGATGTCTTGTTATAATTTATGTTGTTTTCTTATTCTGCAAACATGTAACACTGAAAACAGATCGGCAGATTGCACAAACTGCTACTTATCTCCGATCGTGTGTCACGTAATAGTTATGGAGCAGGTATTGTACCAAAATAAGAAGTGAAAAGCTGTAATTTTTTTCTGTGGTTATCACTCTGCATTAGCCTGTGATAAAGTGTGCTGCTTAAGAACGACCATTCACATGCCTTTGCCCTGACAAATAAAAATGTGGATAGAGACAGCACCAAATCTGTAAAGCTCCTGTTCTAGTTTCTGATGCATTGACATTGCAGCTGTGTGCTTAGCCTTGTTTTTTTCATGAGTAGTTATCTGTTTTAATGACAGGTGGTCACTGGCTGCCAAGAAAAAATCCAGCACTGGTAAGTAAAAAAAGTCTACATTTCTAAAATCCTGGTGAGTAACCTACTTATGTTTTAGTAAAGTATTGCTGTTTATTCTGATGAGAGTCAAATCCTGCTAGAGTGTTTTGGGGATTATAGTTAGTGATAGCTCAGAATTGTTGCAACGTACTCTCCTTAAAATATATTTATTTCTCACTGATACAACTAAATCACAAATATAGTGAGCCTTAGTGTTTATACTTCTGCCTTAAATACCTATCTCATCTGTCATTTTTGCCCGAGTAACCTTGTTGGATGAATGCTTAATTTGCCTGAACGGTGAAAAGGTGCTCCCAGGGTAGAATTATTGTTGTTTTCTAGCTATGGAGCAAGTAGCGAAATTCCACTTGCCCCCTCCATGTGCTGAAACAATGGGGAAAGTAATGTGTCACTGTTTCCCTCCCCCCCCCCCCCCCCAGTAAACTATGTGCTAAAGCTTAGTTTTTAATACTCAAAATAAATGGTTTGTTATGTAAGAAAATTATCTCTGGGCATTTTTTTCTCTGTTGGCAGTCTATGGTTAATAGAAAACATACCTAGTAAATAATAGTTTCGTATGGCATCTGAGGAAAATGTACATTTAATGGTGAATGAAATCTTATATTATGAGTTACTGGGAGATATAAGAGTTGATCTTACAGATATCAAATTACGATATATCCATGCTGTGTTTACCATGATTCTACTGAGAGAACAACAGGAGCTGTCTTGATTATTGTCTGCAGGGTTATTGCAGAATCACAGCAACTGCCCCTTTAGTGGTGAGATTAAACCTTTGGTTATACACCATCAAGCATATAATATTTTGAATTTATTTTAAGAGGCTTTTTCTTCATGCCTGAAAGATCTCCAAGCAAATAATTTATATTTAGTGTGTATCAAATGTTTTTAGTTTAAATGCACATAGGCTGCAAGCGCTGGATAAGAGGAAAAAAATCAAGCCAATCTATACACATCATCATATTAAATTCTGACTATTGGCTTGCAAAAATAATCTAAAACTAATATGTTTCATTTATGTTTAAAATTCAGAGGCTGCATTAATTTTCAATAAGGGAAATATTGAAGTGCCTACTAGTGCTGCTGTGGTGAAGGCAGGCAGAATATCTCCAGCTCATGCACTTTCTCAGGAGCTTTGCAGTGTCTGTACCTATTGGGTCCCATGTGAAATTCTGAATGTGCATTCTTCCACTAAGAGACAGTATTTTTCAGAAATAAACTATTAGGCAGAAAGCTGTAAAATTTGAACAGATTTTTAAAAGTTTGGAAATTTGTGACAATTATTTCTCTTTTTGCAATGGCTGAGGTTTGCGGAGTGGGCTGGGAGTGTTGTCTGTGGAAGGAGGAGTTGTTCCTGTGTTTGTTTTTTATGCAAACTCTGGCCATGACCCCATGAACTTGGGGGTTTTGGGCACAGAACCTCTAAAGAAAAAAATAACTTACTGATTTCTTTTATATAGAAAAACAGTTTGTATAGCATCCATACAATCCTTACTTCATAAAAAAAATTAAAATTTAGTACTCTTATTTAGATCTTGATTGTGCAAGAGCTGAGTGCTCTTGTTTCAACTGAGTAATTTGTTAATATAAGACCTTCTAAGTAGTCAGTGACACAGAAGAATGTTAAATAGAATTGAGTGAATAACAATAGGGTTTAAAAATGCTCAGCTTCAATATGTTTCCATTAAATTATTTTCTTTTTCATTTTTCAGTGCACTTTTTGAAGTATATTTCTAAAGCCATGAATCCAATAATGGGTTGGGTATGGAATTAATAGCTATACATGCATTTCCCTTTCTGGGGACATGTTCATAGCTGGAGTCCCAGTATTCTTCCTCCCTGTTCACTTTGGTTCTTCACTGCCTGTTGTGACAGACTGTAGCACTGGCACACCCCAGAGCTTGTGGAACCATCAGCTGTATGTGAAGAGGGAGGTCAGCTTCCTTCCTTAAGTAATGCTGTTTCAGGCCAATTATTTAAAAGGATTAATATAAATTTTCTTTATCTCCATGGCCCAGTTCAGGATGTGACCCCACTTCTAGAGGTTGCCACGGTGGAGATTTGCTCAGCAAAGGGCAGCAGTCCCAGAACAAAAAGCAGGATGCTTTGCTTCTAAAGTAGCACAGCTTCTGTGGCACGTGATTTCTCCTGGACCCTGATCAGATTATTCAGTAACACGCAGCAGTCAGACCTTAAAGACAGAGCCTTCTTTCCAGGTTAATGAGGAAATGTTGAGTGACTTTCAGCCATGAAATGATGGGAATGTTTAATCCTGCTGTGAGTGGGTGATTATCATACCAGGCTCTTCCCATGGAGTCCTCTCTCTGCATTTGAGACATGGGCCAGGCCTTTGGCTTGGGTTCCTGTTTGTTTTTCAGTGGCTGCTTGGAGTCCGTTTCTCAAATCCACATCTCTCCGAGGCAAAGGCTGGGTTCTGTAAATAGCATTAAGTAATGGATTGTTATTGTTGACACCAGGTTTTCATTATATTCCTTCCTCCCCCAAAACATCTTAGTGTGTTTTGCTAAGATTCATGAGTTTGTCCTTCCTCTTTGAAGGAAGTGAATTATGTTTTCACTCTGATGTGGGCAACGGACAGAAGGACTTGCTGAAAATGTCTGGGAGAAATCTGCTGTCAGAGCAAAGCAGCAGCAAGCATCTTTTGTAAATCAGTTACGTGGAATATGGGTCTAATGTCCAAGTGGCATGAAAACCTAAATTCTTTTTTTTCAGGATGAGTTCAACAACTCAGAGTAGGTATGAGGTAGGGTTGTTATGCCAGAGTTCAACTGTGAAGCAAATGAGTCAAAATGTAAGAGTATCAGATAATTTTTCATAACGAATGCTAAAAAAGATTTTACTCTGCTTATGAATCTAAGAAAATCAATATTTTGAAAGTTGTGGTATCTACTATGACATTCATTTTTCAGCACATTTATAGATTGCTTTCCTGAATCATCCTCAGAAAACCTGTAATTTGCATCTTGGGTCAGCTTTGTTAAGTGTGCTGCTCTGTGCTTTCAGTTGCCTTTTATTGCAGAGTTTACTACCATATATATGTTTACTGTTTTGAAGTACAAGTAAACAATATCATCAAACCTGACATTTATATGCCAGCTACTTCATGCAGGAGCTGATTTCTGACTGTCTTCAGAATGGCAGGGGTCCATTAAAAGACTTTTTCCAGACAAATTTAAGTATTTAAGAATGTCTTTACAAAAGAAGGCTTTTTTAGAGGGAATGTAGTTGCTTGTTTTGCACACAAAGTAAAATCCCTGCAGCCACTGAAATGCTGTTTCTTGCAGAGTTCTGTGAAATGCCAGGTGTTCTGCCCTGGGAATGAATACCTTGTCCCAGTTCACCAAACCATTTCACTCTTGGGTAGCCATATGTAGCATGAGCCTTATTTACATTTTGGATGGAGAAGTATCAGAAGGGATGCTCCTCACCTGTACTGTCCCTCATCTGGGCTTGAAGATGTGACAGAATCCTGGTGGTCAAGCCATCTTTCAGGAGTGTTGACTCCTGGTAGTAACACAAAAATTCATGGGAAAATCAGAATTCATTGAAATTTTGCCCATTTATGTCAGCTCAAACCAAGGTCATGAGCTCTGTCAAATGATAGTTTGAAGAATTTGCCTCTTATAAAGCATAAACTGGATTTTCAGTTCTTTTTCTAAATATTGGTGGTGTTATAACTTGAACATGCAGTGAGATACTCCAAATCCTAGTCAAAGGGCTGCTTCTTTGCACTGTGAAAAAGTCTGATTCAGAACGAGACATGCACAATCTTAAATAATCATGTGCCTATCTAAATACGCATTATTAGAAAATAATCTAGCTATTATGTCTGTCATCCCATTTTATAAATGAGTTATTAGTCTATCAACTGTATGTGTTTGAGTAAAACAGTTCGTTTTTCTGTATTTTTGGTGTGGTTTTGATTTATTAGCAGAAAAACATTAACTCTTTAGCTGTGAAATTGAATCAACTTGAATTTGTTAACAGGAAGAAGGTGGAGAGTGATTATGAGGCTCTTCAGGAAAGACTCCGAACATTGCCTGACAAGTTGTCCTATGATATCATGGTATGTACATGGCAGAGGTCACGTGAGAAAATGGGCTAAAACTGTTAAAATCTGGGCTGCCTGCACTGGGGGTGAGGTGTTAGCCGGTTGCCAGTACTTAGTAATGTTACATTTATTATGATAATAGTTAAACCTTTGCTTTTGTTTCTTTCTCTTTTCTTTGAAATCCATTATAAATTACAGTGTTACTGACAACTGAAAGCTGATGACATAAATGCTTAACACAAAACCTGACATGTTTGATATGTAAATCTATTGTATAGAAAACTGTAATTATGACTGAATTACGGTACTTAGTCATTTCCTGAGAAGAAAGTGGCCATAGTATTTCCTGATTCATGGAAATAAACCCTAGAACATTGATTTTTACATAAAAAGGTGCTGCTAATTTTTGTTGCACCAATCTTCTCATTGACATAGCGATCTTTTCTGGTGCTCTGAATCTTCCCTAACAACTGCAGAGCTCCCTGTGTAAAATTTGCCCTGTTGGCTTGTGCTCACCAAAATTTTGAACAAATTGGCTTCTCTTTCTCTTTTTTTTCCTTTTCCCTTCTCATGTTCAATTCAAGATACATCTTTGAAGGCAGGGAAGTTGTACTGCACATAACTGAGTGGCAGATTTCAGCACTCAGTGCCTTACTGCTGCCTTCCTTGGCAGCCTGGCTCAGATTCAGAGTTGGGTTTTTAGTAAGACAGTGTTGGAGTACACTTAACCATGTGGGAAAAGGGAGGGTTTCCCTTTCCTGTGCTGGTGATACAGCTCTGGATTTTGTGTGTAGTCCATTTATCATGAGTGTTATGTGTAGCCACATGATGTAAAACATAATGATTATGTTGTTTCGAGGCATAGAAACTCTTTTATTTTTAAAAAAAAGCTAGATGGGGCTTACTCTTAGTAGAAGCAGCAATGTTAACTCACATCTGTTACTTTAAATGTACAGAAACACTTCCTATCCTGTTAGCCAAATATTTTCATACGCTTTTAATTTTGCTTTCATCGTTTTGGGGGAAGAGTGAACAGGCAACTCATGCAGTCTGCTACTTTAAAACCAAGTCAGGGAGGGCACATGTGTGGGAAAAAGCACATTCTGCATAGTCTTAATGTCAGGGTCCTGCCTGCTGGAGAACTGTTTCCAGCACTGGTACCCTCCTGGATATTGTAGAGAGGGAAGATCGCTTTCCAGGGAAACGGATCCACTAGGCCGAGTGCTCTGCTGCAGCACAAACACAGTGAGAAAGCAAGTGGCTGTGCTGAGGAACTGAGGAAGAAGGCAGAGGAATAGAGTAGAAGGAGCCAATACAAGCTGTCTGGGATAGATCTCTTTTTATCCTGATAAAAGAGAGAACTTGACATGGATGTGGTTCTTACCTTTATGCCTCCTCAATTTTAGATCTAACTTGATTTTGCTCTCCTAATTTCTTCATGATTGAAGCCCACAGGCAGCCAGGCAGGTGGCAGTGGGCCTGGGGGTCAGAATGCCAGGGGCTGGTGCAGGGGACAGGGATAGGGGTAGCCAAGGTTCCTCCTCGCCCAAGCACTGTCTGATGCTGTCTGTTTTGCTTTAAACTATTGTCCTTGTGCCTAGAGAGCAATTAGAGAGTTGCTTGTGGAGCATCCCTCGGAAGCTGAGGTTTGCAACCTGGTGAATGACCCAGCAAAGTGAGATTAAACACTGTCTGTGGTCCTGCTGGTAGCCCCAGTGTCACCCGCAGTCCTAGGTACTTAGTGTTAGCAAGACAGATACTGAGAAAGGCAACTCATCTTTGAGTTGAGCTTACCTCTTTAAGTATTTTAAAAAATTTTAGCAACGCTAATCTGACTTTTATTAGGAAATGAATGTAGTCTGCATATAACTCAAATAATAATTTGTATTATCAAAGTTTGTATGTTCAGATTAAGTGAATTTGTTTTCCATGTGAGCATTCAGCTGTACTATAGTTTTGTGTCACAAAAGAAGTTGTCTGGTGAAATACAAGTTTTCAGATTTTTTAAGTACAATGCTGAAGTCAAATGGATCTGGTCATTTGAATATTTAGGAAGGGTTAATCACTAAATAGCTGCTGTAGAATTTTTATTTTTTTAAATGTGTTTTACCTTTTAAAAAAACTAAGACATGCAGGACTGTCTTAAGTTGCATTTTCATTAGTGATGTCTGTGTCTTTGACAGGTACCTTTTGGTCCTCTTGCCTTCATGCCAGGAAAGCTTGTCCACACCAATGAGATCACTGTTCTGCTTGGGGACAACTGGTTTGCAAAATGCTCAGCAAAGCAGGCTATTGAGCTGGTTGAGCATAGGAAAAAACGTATGTATGTTTCTGAACATAATGTAATAGTTAAAATTATGTACCTTTGTATTAATATATAAAATTAGTGATATCTACGCTGGTACCTTCTGTTTGTTTTTGTGAGCTCACAAACAGAAGACACGTTCAGGTGTAATATCAGTTTAGCACCTTATTTTCCATCCTTGCTTGACACTTGATTGGATATAACTAATTAGAAAAACCAAACCAAACTAAAAACACCCTTTCACTTTTTTTCAGTGTGACAAATGCTGTGTTCTCTTCAGGAAAGTGGACAGGTGGACACTGCCTTGTGCTTTTGCTCTTAGTTACGTTATTCCCTCTCTTTTGTTTCCTTTCCTCGTTTCTTATTTCTTTGCTGCCTTGTCCTCTGTTTTGGTTGTGTTTTTTTCCTGGCTGTGTAGTTTTCCATTTTTTTGTTCTCTCTCTACACATACTTTGCTCCTGTTTGTTGTTTTTTTTTCTTTTCCTCACTTGCTGCTCAGTTGCATTTATGCCTCCTGCCCTTGACGTTCCCCTGGTGTGGAGTGATCTCTTGGATCTCCCCAGATCACTGCAGCTGATCACCACCAGATTCGTCTTACATAGAAACACATCACAGGGGCAGATAGGCAGTTCCTGGGCTGGTTTTCAGCTCTTTGTAGCTCGTGGTGGGATCTTGGCTTTGAAGAGCCAGGACCACCAGCAAGAGCTGTGCATGGTGCACTTTGGAACTTCTTCATGTTAGAAAGAATGCCTGAAATATTTGATGTAAATGTCAAGGAAAAAAAGCACAACAAAATGGAAAAGAAATTGGTGCCTATTAGCCTTTGTTGTTTGCTTCAGGCAAGCATTTGAGTTGATTTTTGTCATACTGGTTTACCTGTAACCTGCCCCATTCTTCAGTGGGTGCTCACTGCAGCTTTGCCCTGTGTGTATTACAACTACCACAACTATTTACACTGGATTTTTGTTTGACTGCAGCTATCCATGTTGCTGCCTGCAGCAGAATACCCTAGAGGTTCCCCAGCTGAATAAGTTTTTTTTTCCAATTCTGTGCAGGCAGTATTTATGTAAAAAGAGTTGAGCGTTTTTTTATAAAAATTCATTTGCTGTATTACTTTAAAATACTCCTTTATGAAGAGCATTGCCAAAAGTATGTAATTCGTATTTTACCTGTTACCTTTCTTAATCTGGTTCTCCTGACACAACTTTGCAATTTTCTTTCTTACTGAACTGAATCTACATTATTTATTGTGACTCTTGTGAGATCTCAGGTCCAGATCATTTTCCTTGATCATCTTTTTTTCAGTGCTGCAGAATACTTTTGTCACTGCTACATTCAGTGAAATCATTTGGCCTTTGCATAGTAGATGTTTGAACATTAAGTAGTCTGCTGAAAGACACACAATAAATGCTGGATTCTTTCCTTTATGATATGTTAAATTGCATTTAAAATACAAACTCAGAAATACTAATTTCTTTCAAAGCAAAATAGTCATTGGTACTGGATATAAACCCTCCTTTCAGCTGGTAGTTCATTTCAGCTGTGTGATGGCTGCCAGTGGGAGGCTCCAAAACACTGATATTAACTAAAAACTTTTTTTTAAGGACTGTTTTCAGTTTTAGATAATAAAAAGCATGTTAGTACATACGATTCTGAAAAAAGGATACTTCTTTCCTAGATACACTTTTCTCCCTTAAAAAATACAACTGGCTTAAACTCTTTAAACCATTTTCATGCTAAATGAATGCAACTTAGAGAAGAATATTGCAGATTTTATTAGTTTGTTCTAATTAGGAAAAAAGTTATGTATGTGAAAGACCTGTAGGCCATTGCTGTGTAATATGAATTGGCTGCTTTTGGCACAAATTTGCAAGACTGCTGTTTGGCAGGTATTAGTTTAAAGTCTCTTTTGTGTGTTTATTGCATTGTAGTTACTTTCATAGGTGTGACTTCTGGTTTCAGTGGCATTTTGTGAGCGCAGTTTACGGGGTGATGTGTATTGGGCATTATCATCACATTGACACAGCGTGATTTGATTTTTTGTACGTAATCTTTTTGTTTTGGACATAAATTCCGAGAGTAGGTCACACGCTGGAAAAGAGGGCAGGCTCACTGCAGGGGATTACACTGCCAGCAGTCCCCAACGTCCTCCGTGCCAGGCAGAAGGTCCTAACGGGGCAGAGCTTTTTTAAGCACGTGTTTAAGGCCAATGTGTGCTTAAAGGAAGGCTTTGATATGTAGGAATTGGGGTCTGAACAGAGCAAAGGAAGGCTCATGCTGAACTAAACCTGGCAGTATTTGTTGATGGTTTGTTTCTTCAGTGCCCTACATTTTTTTATCCAATATTACTCTGTTTAATTTAGATTGGTGTTTTTTTCATAACTGGCTGGTCAGATTTGTTCAGATAACTGAAACAAACTTGATTAGTACAGCCCTAGTAATTCAGTGCTTTAACAGGAGTTAGGACTATGAGGAAATAAATACAAGACACATATTCATTGCATGCCATCTCTCGTGTCTCACTCTGCTGAATGGTGAGGAGTGGGAGAGCATCTGTTCAGGGTTTTGAGTTTCCTGGGGGGACTGTCAGGTAGAAAAGGGTTCCTAGACTCCTAGAACAGTTTTGAGTGTTCTTGCTGGTTCTAGGGAGTTTTTGTTCTTGCCTTTGGCTGAAGTTGTGTGGGTTTGTGCATGGGAGACCTCTGGTCACCAGGGCTGCCCCGCTGGCCTTTGAGCACACCAGTGCCTTACAGGTAATTTGATCAAGGCTCACAGGACATTTTCTTTACAGTTTGACTCCTTCAGTGTATGTTGGATGCATGCAAGAATGGAGAATGTGAATTTGCATGCTTAAGCAGCAGTAGTGCCAGATAAATCAAACAATATCAGTGAGTATAAAGCCTTGGAAGTTAGGGGTAGCAATAAGAGTGTACTATATATAAAAGCTTTAAATATTACTTAGTACTAATTAGGTCATCCTTTTTGTCTTAGTAGTTTTGTTAAATTTGCTTTTTAAAGGCGAATGAGTGAAAAAATGTTTGCTTCTGTGGAATAGAGAAATGCCCAGCCACAGTAGATTAATTTCTTGGTTAAAATTTATTTAATTGAAAGGAATAATTGAAGGGTGACTGTACTGAATTTTAAATGCACTTGAACTGACACAGCTGTAGAAAGCCCTATTTTGGGGATACATTTTTGTTTGCTTAGCTTTTGATTTAGATGCAAATTGTTCAGCACTGTGATTGGTTGAAATGTATTTGGTAAAATTTGGGACAGTCACTCATGTCAAATGTTACTTTTTCATCAAATATTGATTGTGTCTTCTTGAATAATATTTGAGTTGCAGTACATCTTTAATTTGCTGTGCATTTTTGTGACATTCTAGATATTTAGTTAGTTCCAAAATAGTTAATAAATAGAGTGAAGTTTATGGAATTGCCAAGTATATTTTTAATTGTTTTAAATTCATTGCAGTTTGTTAAACCAGGTAATACAGATAATGGGAAACACTTCACACATGTGTTTGTGTGTAAAAATGTGAAGAAATAGTGAAGTAGATTAAAGGATATGCACACCAAATTCCATTAAAATAAAAGAAATTAGCTTTTTAAGTATGTCACAGTTTAGCACAACAATAATGCAATTGTAGTTTTTTTCTCCTACAATTATCTTGCTTAAGGTACTTCATAATATTTCTGTTCTCCTCAAGGCAAGACTGTATTGTCTCAGAATTCAAAGAGGGAATAAAGATTCCTTTTGTGAATATGGGATTATATCTTTTACGTGTTTGTGATGATATAAATTACATTTCTTCTCTATATCAGTAATCGCATTAATTCTTTAAGATGGGAAATTTTTCATTACAATAGTCCCTGTGGTAGTTACTATAGAAAGAAATTAAATAGATTTTTCTTGTAAATATTTGTGGATTAATTCAGTATGCTAGGTATTCCAAGTGTCTAAACATTTTAAAAGGTGGGAAATTAAAACATGCACACAGAACTAGGAGTGGTTTTATTGTGTTAAAAATTTATCAGACAAAAAAAAAAATCCCACTTAAAGGAGAATTGTTGAACTACTTAGCAATTGTGTCTTCAGTATATGTAAGAATACCCTTGCAGTGTCACGCTGCAAATGAATTCATGAAATGAAAATACTGATTACATTAACATACAGTATTGTGATAGTCCCCAATTGTAAATTGCAGTGTGTAACCCCTAATACAAATATTTGTGTCAATCAAAATTGACCGATAGCTCAGGATACAGGGTTTAAAAGATACCATTGTTTTAATGAGATGATCCGGGTGGATGAGGGCCAGTTTGAATTTGTTCCTTATCAGCATTTCCAGAAAAAAAGGTTTTGTCTCCAAAATACATGATAGGAAGGCTTTCCATTTCCCATCTGTGAATGAGTGAGGCCTTTAGAGGTTTTAATGTTTTATCCAAGGGTAAAAATATCGTCCCTAATATTCTGAAGACTGTAACACAAACTTGTCTACTCATAGTTTTTGGGCTTAAGAAGAAAAAGTGCAGGCGATGTTACAAAAAGATTCAGCTTTTGCTTTTCTTTATTAAAAAACCCCATTTTTCTGCTCTTTTTCTGCACGGCAGAGAGTTTTGTTCTGCCATGCTTTTGAACTTTTTTTTACCATTTTTTGCGATTATCACTTCTTAGTTTGATAACCTCCCTCAGTTCTTTCCTTACCCTTGTTAAGTTAGGAGCTGAGTCGATGGAGTGCTAAGTGCTCTAAATTTGCTCTGCAGTTCCCAGGAGGTGTTTGACTTCTTGCAGGACCACAGTCTGGGTATTTTAACCAGAACATACTGGAACAAAGTAAGGAGAATAGACTCCTTTCTGTAAGTTACATACTGTGATTCAGATAAGCCCTTACCTTTTTTATAATTCTTACTGGGCAACAGAGGAGTTGTCTGAATGCCACCCTCCTTCGTTTAGGAGGAATTTAAATGTATTCAGATAATTCTAGCAATTACATAGGTGTGTGAACCTAAAAGAGAAATGCATTGCATTTACTTAGTGTTCCTAAAGCCAAATTGCCTGTACAAATTTTTACAGAAGAAAATCCAAATGACTTTGGTTTTGGTACCAAGGGAACATGGAAAACAGAATGAAGATTGTCTTTAAAAGGTGAAAAGCTACTGCACAAAAGGGTTGCATTGCATTTTAAAGAACTACTGCAATTGCTGTTATAAGGAATGAATTTACATGTCTTGTTGCAAGCAAAAGGAGAGCTTAAATCCATATACACAAAAAGTCATCAGGATTCTCTTTTTACTCTTAAATCCATTTCCAGAAAAATGAACAGAAAAGAATAGAAAAACAGAGAAGGGTGTTTTGAAAAGCTTCTAGTAGATACTGCTTTCTGCAGAACTGCAGGTCCTACTTGTTTCAAGTAACCTGTAATAGTTTGTTGGAAAAGTGTTGGCTACAAAAAATTCTGTAGCTGATTAAATACATATTTATTGAAACACATTTAAAAGTCCTCAGATGACTGATCTACTTATGCAGACCCTTAAAAGTAAGAAAATGCACTTAAAGTAAGTAATGCCCTTAAAATACCCTTAATTTCCATGGTGGGAGTGTGAACTACTGAGGTTCTGCCTTCAGGCTGTACCTCCTGGTTCTCGCTCTGGAGGAACTGAGCTGCTGTCAGTAGCTGAGGTAGGTGGTTCTTCCTTGCCTGTATCAATACTCTGTATATATATAACTGTGTTTAAGACTGGTTGTCTTCTACTTGAGAAACTGTGTTAGGCAGCAAGATCTTTACTCTGAATCTCAGTTGCATACAGAATTCTTTGTTACACTTAATCTAAAATTTCTGTCCTGTCACCTATCCTCGAAGGAGATTATTTCCTATGTTATGTCCGTGAGACTCCCCTGAAGACCAAGTACACTAGGCTTCAGCTTCATTTCAGTTTGTCCTGTTTCACAAAGTCTGACTTTTCAAAATAGATCAACCTGTTCTCACTATTCTTGTCTGTTCTTACTATTTAAATCCCAGTGTAACACACAGTTTCCAGAAGTAACTAAAATAATGTCTATGATTCCCCAAATCCTTATAGACAACACTCCAAGGACATTAGTGTCAAACTCAGATAATTAAAATTTGTATCCAGCCAAGCTAATTAACCCATTAAAGCCAAAACGCATAGATGAGAATTTGTGTCAGTTTGGCATTAGTACGTTGTCATGTCGTGTAAAATCTGGCTTCGGTGGACTTGATTTCAACAATATGAAATGTGTTCCCCAATTATTTTTTTCCTCTTGGAGTGTATTTGTAGCAAGCAGAGGGCTGCTTCTTAAAAATGACTAATCATGGTATAAGGAAATCCAGTCAAGTCCTTTCAGACTAATAAGGGAGGTGGGAAAGAATGATCTAAATGTAAAGAAATCTTGCTGCCTGTAAATATTGAAAGGCTGCTGTGCAGAGGAAATCTACATATCCTGATTTCTGGTTCAAATACCTTTTCCTTTTGGTGGTCCAGGAGAACAGTCCTAGAGGCTCTGGTGGGCTGTGGTACTGAACTGTCTTTCCAAGTGGTTTAGCTGAGACATGTAAATAGGAACTACACGGGTTCACCTGAAAGCCATGTCAGACTTTGCTCAGATTATTGGATGTGACAAAGTTGGACAACAGCCTCTGATTCAATCCGTCTTAAAAGGCTCTAAGAAGCTTAAACCATGGGGTAGTAAGAGGAGGAGACTGTGGAGCCTGTCTTATTCTACCAGTATTTTTATGGGGGTCTCAATTAATAAAAACCCCTGTAGTTTGTAGTGACTTGTTCCTGTGTGTTTCAAAATTCAGTGAATTCCGTTGGAGGCTTTTAGAGTGTGCAGTGGCGAGTTCAAAACACGAGACCCTGAGCTTGCCCTACAGTTGGGTGCATGAGCCTTTTTCCAGGAGACCCCTTCCTTGCTGAGGGGCGGCCTGACCAAGGGAAGATCTCTCCTTTGGCCAGGCAGGAACCTTGGTTTTCCATGGACAGGGGAGGTGTGAGCAGCCCAACAGGCTGGCTGGGGACACCGGGACGGAGCGTTGCGGTAATCCCAGCTGTCCGCTGCCACACTCTGTGGCCTGGGGCAAATCACTTAAACTGTCTGTTTCTTCATCTGTAAAATAGGAGAGAGTTACACTCACCTCCCTCACAGGGCACTGGGCAGATTAGTTAATGCTCGTACAGCATTTTAAAATAAAACACTGTGTGTAACTGCTCGGTGTCCTCACCTAACAGAGCAAGCCAGCGTGCTCCCGGCCGGGAAGCAGCATCACAGTCTGGTGCTCCAGCAGCAGCGTCACCTAGATGGCTGCTGAACGGTATTTAGATATGCAGGCAAGGAGTGAGACACTTGTGGTGGTGAAGAAACAGCTGAGCATCACGTTTATTATGAATATAAAATAAAAACTAGAGGGAAATTGGTCCCAACTATGTATATGCTTATGTATACTGAGAATACGCTCAAGAGCTGAAGGCACGGATGGGAGCATTTTGTAGAAAAACTATCACCACCTCTCTTTGTTTGGACTTTGGAGGGTGTGTTAGAAATGAAAAAGAGCTGTGGATGATGTTGATGTGAGTTAACTGATAATAAAAGCTGCTCTGTCTGATGGAGGACGAAGGAGTCGTGTAAGGGGAGCAGGAGCCTGACTGCACCTGGAAGGAGCTGTGTCCTCTGATGGGTCTGTCTTGGCACTGCTCAAGACATCAAATACTTTTTTGGAAGTGGTATTTCATCCAGGAGGCAGTGCAAATGCAGAGCTTTTTTTCAGAGAAGAATCTTAAGCTATTTCTTAGAAACAGCCTGAGGAATGGAGAATGACTGCACATTTGACACATAGCTTGCTGTGTGGTTTAAAGGCTAATGCTTTTGAAATACCCTAAAAGTCGGAGCTTTGTCTTTGTGCTCCTTCTGGGAAAGGATGGACTTTGCTTGAGTAGCCTTTTCCAAAATGCATAAATTTCTGTCTAAACTTTTTACTGCAAGTAATACATTTTTAAGCAATTGTATTTGAGACACTGTGAAATATCAACAGGGAAAAAAGCATACAATACTGGGTATGATAAAACTGTGAGAGTAATCTCACACACTTGGTGGTAGTTGTGTTTTGCCTTGACTGTTTCATGCATAATTCCCTCTCCTGTATGTGTGGAGGGAGAGGAGGAATAAGAACCTGTTTGTAGAAGTGAGTCAATAAGTAGGTTTAATTTTTAAGTACAAGTACAAACTCATTTTGTCTACTTAGATACATTTTGTAATAATTTTGTGGGGTTTTTTATTGTATTTTCACACATCCTTATCTGAAAGGCGTATCATTATAAGAAATGCAATCTCTGAAACATTTACAACTGTATACATTGCCAGAAAATTGTATGGGGAGTAGCTGTGTATGTACTTTAAAGTTTCTAGGATTAGCCCCAAGACCAGCAAGATACTTAATTAAATACTAAAATTAACAGGCAAAAAGAGAGTTAAGAGTAAAAATATGGAGAAATACTCTGAAAATAATTTTTCAGCTGGCATATTTTGCGATTGTCTTCCCTCTGTAGAATGGGAAGAGCAGGGTGCTCTGCTATACTTGTATACTGTGAAAATAAATAATTAGGGTGTGTGAGGTATTTTATGTGCTGCGGTGCTGGTGTTCATGTGAGTATCATTAATGGAGAGAAGCTGTGCTGAGGCAGGAGCTAGCTTAAAAAAGTTTCTTTGAGTGTGACTTTGATGACCCTGTGTTAGAGATGATCTCTTTGCCTCCTTCATAGTATTGTGTGAGACATCTTCTTCTGTATTGCTTTAATGATTCCAGAAAGGAATTTTAAAATAGAAAATCAGCTTACTTCTTCACAAAGGCTTTTAGCTCCTTCAGGGTATATAGGACCAGTAGGTGCAAGGTCTTAGAGATCCTCAGTTGAAACTAATTTATGTAGTAAGTCTTCCCTCCTGAAAATTTGCATTTGTATTAGTTTTGAGTTGAACAAAGAGTGCAAGTCTATTAATATTATTAGTATAAGGCTTTAATTGTGCCCTCTTTCCCCCAATTCTTAAGTCTTAGCAAAGCTGTGTTTCCTTTTCAGGCGGTTATGACCTTCTTCTTTTGCAAATTAGTTTGTTTTTTATGATAACTTTAAGGTAAAAGTGAAACTTAAGTTTTTAATATTTTATAAATTGCTGTTGAAAGGGTTCATTATTTAATTGGCACAAGGGGATATAGAAAGCAATGTCTCAAATGAACTAATGTCTGAGAACTGGGTAGTTGTTAAAGTAGGTTTGCAAAATTGCAGTGAAGCGTAGTTGCCCAGACAGAAGAGCTGTCTGCCTTCTGCTGGGTGTTGAAAGTACAGTTATTAGGGCATGAGCATAT